>OY294038.1:44443792-45056424 GCA_958510855.1 Rhagonycha lutea
TTATTGCTATTAGATGTTTTCAATATTAAAAAGAGTTAAAATTTTTTGTAATAATTTTTATTTTATAAAATTTTACAAATTACTTTATAAATTACATAAAAATGTAACTTATTAGAATGAAACTTTTAAAAGCATGGGTCGAGAATGAAATATCCAAAAACAATAAAAATGACAAAAAAAACCTTAATAAATAACAATAAGCAATAACAAGAATTTTTACAAAAATTTTAAATTCACTCACAAACCTCAATTAATTAATTATAAATAATCAAAGTAATGATTTAATAAAATAACTTAATAGAAGCACTTGAAATACAACAATAAATTGAATTTCACATTTAAAATAAATAAAATTGTATTCAACTGTCAAATCCAACCTTAAAATAAATGATAGTTTATATTAGATTTGACCAATAGAAAACAAGAATAACTTATCCGAGCAGGTATTCGACCATTTTCAGAGGGATAAGTTAAACCAGGTATAACCACAATTTATACCAAGAAGAACGTTATACGACAATTGTAGAACGCAATCTGTGTGATTTATTCTCAGTATAGCTTATTCGTACTTTATACCTGCTTTGTAGAATCGGCCTTAAATGTCAAATTAATAATGTAAAAGAAAGATGGTGGCCGCTGTGCGAAAACCGAACCGAACGGTCACAGAAAACGATGGGCAATATAACAGGAGCCACAGACCTTGTTTTCTGGATTGTGGACTTGCCTAAACCAGAGAATACACTGGTGGCCTTCTACGGTGACGACGTTGGCTTACTAACGAAGTCCAGAAGTCGTCATAGGGTGATGAAGCCTACGAGGGAAGCGATAAAGGTTATAGAACTATGGCATCTCTTGTGGAGATTGGAGATTAACCCCTCCAAGAGTGCTGCCATGGTTTTTGGCCGGGCTTACAGGTAACCGGTTTGTCTCAAATTAAAGATATTTGGGGAAACCATACAAAAGCAAACTATACAAAAGTGTATGGCTATTTTAAAAAAAGTGACAAAAAAGTGTAAAAATATTTTCATTTAACTAATAATTTATTATTTTATTAACATATATTAACATAAATATAACTTAACAACTAGATATTTTGCTTTCTATCTGAAAAAGTTTGTTATCATTTGAGTTCCCCACTCATTCTCAATATTTCAAGAAATTTTTGTTTCAATTTTCAGTTCTCTTTGTTGCTTTTTTACACTTTTCAATTTGTACTTTTTTTAAAAGCTTTTATTTAACTTGGTGTGACCGTCGTCCGTCCCTTGGACTTTTTCGAGGCCGTTTTTAACCAACTTCCCGAAGTCCTAGAGAGCTGAAATTTGGAACATAGCTTTCTCTTGCAGCGAATTTTCATATATTAATTTTGTGTCCCAAAATTCCGCGAAATAAGCGAAAAATCGGGGAAAAACTGAAAATAATAAAGCGCATGCGTGGCTGCGCATTGTACAGTTTTACCATACAGGGTGAAAAGTTACATTACTAAATCGCATTCGCATTTTTAAGGGCCGCATTCAGGGTGAAATATTTTGTTTTAATGATGTATACAGGGTGAAGCATCAAACATCAAAAACACATACCATAAGAATTCTGATAGGATGAAGCAAGAGCTGTATTTGACAAATATTACTAAAAAATTATTTATTCATTACTTACAAGGACGTAGACGCGTTTCCCCATCTGTAAGTCGAATTTTGGGGTGAAATTGGCATCATACGTTAGAGCCTAAATGAACATTCATTATTGGTTTAGGATTACTTTTTGTAATCGAAACAAAAATTGTACGATCTAACATCTGACACCAATTTCACCAAAAACTTCAAAAATATAACGAAAATAGAAAAAAACGTCTACCCCCTCCCCCAATATTTCGCGAATAACTCCGCGACGGTTGAGGCTCAAACGAAAAAATGGAAGCTCAGTTAGACTCTAACGATGCTTTAACGTTTGACACCAATTTCACCCCAAAATTCAAATAAAGAGGGAAAATAGAAAAACAAGACCCGCCCCCCCAAATTACTAGCAAGAAGTTAATCATTTGTAGAAGGAGGCAAAGCTAAAGTTCTCCGATAAGAATGGAAAATACTGAAAATAATAAAGCGCATTCGTGGCTGCGCATTGTACAGTTTTACCATACAGGGTGAAAAGTAACATTACTAAATCGCATTCGCATTTTTAAGGACCGCATTCAGGGTGAAATTTTTTGTTTTAATGATGTATACAGGGTGAAGCATCAAACATCAAAAACACATACACGAGGAATTCTGATAGGATGAAGCAGGAGCTGTAAAAAACATGACTTTTCTTCTTTAGGTGCCTATCCGATTTCGGATGTACGGCGATCCCCCCGACTTAACCAAGAAGGCTGTACCAGGGAAATGTTAATGTTAATGGGGTGACGGTTTGCGTATCCACAAATCAATTTTGGACTTAATTAGATCATTAACATTTTAAGGATTCTTATTGGCATATTACTCTCGGTGGTTTGCCATTGCCTTCCGAGGAGAGACGGTCAGAATAAAGTTCTTACTTCACTCGGATTCGAACCGGGTATTTAGCGTTCATAGTCAACTCGCGTTAGCACTGTGCTACGACCGCCTCCCACTTAGTCAAACATGACTAAAAAATTAAAAATTAAAAATTTTTAAAAAAAACCTTTTATTTAAAATTAAAAAGGTGCACTAAAAAATAAAAAATAATTTTAATAAGAATAAACAAAACTTCTTGAAAACATCAATATAAAAGCGTGGGGCTATTTATTTAGAGGTAAGCGAGGTAAGTAAGCAATTGCTAGCCCCACGCTTTTATATTGATGTTTTCAAGAAGTTTTGTTTATTCTTATTAAAATTATTTTTTATTTTTTAGTGCACCTTTTTAATTTTAAATAAAAGGTTTTTTTTAAAAATTTTTAATTTTTTATTTAATTTTTTTTTTAATCTTATAATATCAACACATGTAATTATGGTAGCCATAATTTTTTTACGAAAAAAAAAAAAGAGTATAAGTAATTTTTTAACAGTGCAGTAGAATCGCGTTAATGTGAACTCGCGCCAATATGAACTATTCAATAATGTGAACAGCAAATTGTGTTCATTGACTATTCTGTAGTGTGAATTACAAAAACTTCTATAATGTGAACAGTATTAATTTACTTGATGAACATGCATAAACAAGCGTTAAAAGTGGTAATACCATGGGCAGAGCAAAATCGAATTCCTGTCAGTGATATTTTAAGCCTCAAAAATATGCAGGGAAAAACTGTTCTAGCACACTTAACCTCAAAAAAAAAAAATTTTTAAAAAAAACCTTTTATTTAAAATTAAAAAGTGCACTAAAAAATAAAAAATAATTTTAATAAGAATAAACAGAGCTTCTTGGAAACATCAATATAAAAGCGTGGGGCTATCAATTGCTTACTTACCTCTAAATAAATAGCCCCACGCTTTTATATTGATGTTTCCAAGAAGCTCTGTTTCTTATTAATAGTACTTTTCATCACAAGGACGTAAAACGCGATTTTTCGTTCGAGGGGAGCGGGGGTTACGAGGCGGAGCGTAGCGCAGCCGAGGAACCCGACCGCTTCCGAGGTGAAAAAGTAGTTTTACGGCTTCGCGTGGTGAGAAGAACTTTTCGTTAGCCGTCAATGTGCGTAATATTTGCAGGAGGAACAATAAAGCGCCGCGCGACATTAAAAAAGCTGCCGTGTTAGTGTTTGCTAAGGAACACGTGCAGCAATTTGTCTCGACGCGACGGCGCAATATAAGTAACTATTATTATGCTAGCCAAATTAAGTTACACTATCACGTTCTAAATATTGCATATAGAAAGTAGTATAGAGGGACGTGACTCTATGCTTCTTTCCGTTTCTCTGTAAATATTGTAAATAGAAAGTATTATAGAGGGACGTGTCTCTATAATACTTTCCTTTTGTACATATTTTGTACTTATTTTGTACATAATACAGTAGAAACTTATGCTTTTATACCATTTTTATTGGTTTTTTCCTGCAAATATCGACGAAAACATACTCTTTTCGTACCTCAAAACGTACACGAAAAGTGCTCAAATACGTCCGCGGTAACGAAAAATTATTTTTTATTTTTTAGTGCACTTTTTTAATTTTAAATAAAAGGTTTTTTTTATTTAATTTTTTATTTTTAATTTTTTAGTCATATTTGTCAAATACAGCTCCTGCTTCATCCTATCAGAATTCCCTGGTATGTGTTTTTGATGTTTGATGCTTCACTCTGTATACATCATTAAAACAAAAAATTTCACCCTAAATGCGGACCTTAAAAATGCGAATGCGATTTAGTAATGTAACTTTTCACCCTGTATGGTAAAATTGTACAATGCGCAGCCACGTATGCGATTTATTATTTTCAGTTTTTTCCCGATTTATCGCTTATTTCGCGGAATTTTGGGACACAAAATTAATATATAAACATTCGCTGCAAGTGAAAGCTATATTCCAAATTTCAGCTCTCTAGGACTTGGGGAAGTTTCCATTTTCCATTCTTATCGGTGAACTTCAGCTTTGCTTCCTTCTACAAACGATTGGGTCGTGGTCTTGTTTTTCTATTTTCCCTCTTTATTTGAATTTTGGGGTTAAATTGGTGTCAAACGTTAAAGCATCGTTAGAGTCTAACTGAGCTTCCATTTTTTCGTTTGAGCCTCAACCGTCGCGGAGTTATTCGCGAAATCTTGGGGGGGGGGGGTAGATGTGTTTTTCTATTTTCGTTATATTTTTGAAGTTTTTGGTGAAATTGGTGTCAGATCGTAAAATTATTGTTTCGTTTACAAAATGTAATCCTAAACCAATAATGAATGTTCCTTTAGGTTCTAACGTATGATAGCAATTACACCCCAAAATTCGACTTACAGAGGGGTTGCTTCATCCTATCAGAATTCCTCTGGTATGTGTTTTTGATGTTTGATGCTTCACCCTGTATACATCATTAAAACAAAATATTTCACCCTGAATGCGGTCCTTAAAAATGCGAATCCGATTTAGTAATGTTACTTTTCACCCTGTATGGTGAAATTGTACAATGCGCAGCCACGCATGCGCTTTAGTATTTCAGTTTTTTCCCGATTTTTCGCTTATTTCGCGGAATTTTGGGACACAAAATTAATATATGAAAATTCGCTGCAAGTGAAAGCTATGTTCCAAATTTCAGCTCTCTAGGACTTCGGGAAGTTGGTTAAAAACGGCCTCGAAAAAGTCCAAGCGACGGACGACGGTCACACCAAGTTAAATAAAAGCTTTTAAAAAGTTCAAACACCATATTATTACTTCATATTTTAATCATGTGTAATATTGACTGTAACAATAATAAAGAAAGTTGTATTATTTAACGATTTTTTTAAATATTATTCAGGTTATTATGAATACCTTCAATAGTGTGAACATCTCGCTTATATGAACTAGCTCGAATTTTTTCGTGTTCACAGAATCGCGAGTGGAGTCTACTGTATTTCATAATTTACCTTGTTGATTCCCTCGTCTACATTTGCTCCGAGCACCATGCGTCGACAATTTTTAAAATTTTATTTATTGAATTTTTATAAATATAAATAATAAAGCATTTTTATTAAAATTGGAAATGGGACAGAATGATGGCCATTCAAAATAAATTTTTTAATATTTATTAAAAAAAACAACATTTTTCGTCCATAAAAAGATTACACACAAAAGCTGTTCTATTTGAGAATCATATATAATTCCTAATTAGTTAATTTTTTTTATTTCTTCATTACCCTGATTGAAATGACTTGTTCCTGAGGGTATGCAACCTATGATGCATTCTCTTGTTTGCTTCACAATAAATGGATCTATATGTAGTATGTACTATCTAATATAGAATATCTATCATTCTACCCAAGAAAGGAATACTTTGCATGTCTCAAATTCAAACAATTTCCACAAAATTAAAAACCAAATAAACATGCAAGTTGTCAAAACTTGACCAACTTTCTATAATTAAAATTATCTATATCATACCAACAACATGTATCACTAATTTTTCAAAATTTAAACCCAAATTTTCAAAACCATAACACCAATTTTCAATCTAGACTATACCATATTTTTCTAATGCAAATTTTCAAAATCCTAACACAAACTTTCAAAATTTCTTTTATATTAGTCATGGTTTTAACAAAGAGTAATAATTCTGTTGCAAAACATTCTTTTTGTATAAAAGAACCTTAAAAAGGTAAAATTAATAAAACCCTACAAATGCAGACCAGATTCATTTGCTTTGCCATGGAGTGATGTTATGTGCCATATTCATTACATATTTATCAAGTGGGCATATCTGTATAGTTGTAAAACTATGGTAACATTATACATGCATGTAACTCACCCCTAAATGTATGGTACACCAAGATTCTTCTGTGTTAAAATTCATTGATTCCTCTTACTACGATACCCATTACACCACATCCCATTGCCTCCTATACGTGCACCTCCCAAAGAACTGGTAGATGAATGAACCTACGCAATTCAAATTTAATTACAATCAAGATTTAACCAAAAAGTGTTTTAATTGTTCGATTAAAATCCATCAAGTTAAAAATTAAAGCAAATCATCAAAATTAAGTAGTAAAGGTTCCTTTGGAACAAATAAACAATAAATAAATTAAGAAATTGAGGTAGATAAATAAAAGGGTGTACATACTGTCATAATTAAAAGTGCGAAGCACTTCCAACACCACAAATTTTACTATCGGTAGACAATCATCGTTGGAAATTATAAGTTGCATTTACATAAACTTATACCAAAATTCCAAATATATGTACTTATGTCGATCAATCCAGTTCAATCACTAATCTGCTTACACATTTTCATCATAAAATAGAATAGTACAAAAATCAAGCGTGCATTTGAGGTTAAGTTCACTGAATAGTCGAATACAGAATTGCAGTGTGTTTAATTTGAAGTTTTCCATAAATGCTAAAAAGAAAGGTGGCTTGCACAATATTTGAATAGAAATATGATGAAATTAATTACCTGAACAATCAATTCAATAATAAAATTCATTATTTTTTATCTCATCCCAACACAAAGAAAACCTTCAAATGCTGTGTCAAATTTAGGAACTACATAAAATATTTGCAAGTCGACGTCATACAGGATGCTTCAAATGTTCTAATGTTTCTGGTTCATGTCATGTTCGCTTGGCGTCGGTGTGCAAGAACAAGTCATGCGACCTAAATAAATAATTAAATTTATTAAAAATATAAATAAATAAAAATATGAAGGTACATTATTATAGTTATTTAAATACCTTTTATGTACCTATCTTTTACGAGTCTTCGCCAAAACAAATTGGAATCTTATAAATCCAACTTAAAATTTAAAACCAAAATAAAATTTTCGTAGTCAGATTAAGGCTGAACTTCGAAAAACCTCTCAGATTTAAGCAGAAGGGTGGCCGTAAGACCGAAAGTAGTGGTTAATCTGAATTACAATAAATTGATACTTTCAAAATTAAAGCTTGAAATGGTGTAGACTAGGGCTGGGAATTTATTTCGATTAATCGATTATTTAATCGATTAATCGATTAATCGATGATCGATTAAAATTTTTGAAATAATCGATTAATCGAAAAATCGATTAATCGATTGTTCGATTGTTCGATTAATCGATTGTTCGATTAATCGATTGTTTTCGATTAATCGATTGTTCGATTATTCGATTGTTTTCGATTAATCGATTAATCGATTGTTCGATTATTCGATTGTTTTCGATTAATTGATTAATCGATTGTTCGATTATTCGATTGTTTTCGATTAATCGATTGTTCGATTATTCGATTGTTTGATTAATCGATTTTCCGATTAATCGATTAATCGATTGATCGATATAATCGATTGTTTTTAAACAATCGATTTTCGATTGTTAAATTTAACAATCGCCCAGCCCTAGTGTAGACTATTTTAAACCCCGACTTTACAATTTCCAAAAAAAAACATTTGTCCAGTCCCCCCCCCCTCCCAGCTAATTTTTGAAATTTCTCGAAAACTATTTGGGTACAAACGAAAATAATTTCTTCACAAATAGGCACAAATGAAGTAAAAACGATTGAGATTATTTTCAACTATATTCTGTAGGTGTTACCCATCATCTCGTTAAACCAATCATGAGCGTCAGTGTCGTTGAAGTTCTACTTGAAAATCTCGAAAACTATTTGGGCTACAAACGAAAATAAAATTTGCACAAACGATTTATGTAGACTATTTTGAATTCAAAATTTGAAATTGTGGGGGGGGGGCGACATTCACCATTTTGACACCTTTGATTCATTTATATAATACTGTGTGTATTGTTTTGTACGGTCAAATTGTACATCGTGATTATAAATTAGGAATGTGACCTGTACGAGTGACGTAACGGTCAAAAAGTCTAAAACGTGCAGATGATGATTATAAATCAAAATTTGATATTTCTAAGACATTCTTCAATATCGGCCAAATATTATTTTCCCAGGTAATGTAATTTATTAAATCGACAAATGTTTCGAAGGGATTAAACTCCACTTCTTTTTCAAGTACAAACACAAAACTACAAATAAAATACGTGAAATTTGCCTTGAAATGTAAAATAACAATCCAATTGTTAAAGGGCTTGGAACAACAGTGGTGAACTGATATTATGTAGCTCATTTAGTAGATTGGATAGATTTATAGGCAAGTGTGTTGGCCTATTCCTTTGAATGTAAATCAGTAGGCAGGTGAACGTATAAATATTTATTCCAACATAACAAAAACACAACACGATGATGGTACTACGTAATAACTAAAGTGACGACTAATGTTCAGTCCAACCACAGACTTGCGTCTAGCCATAGGGAAATATACCAAAAATCCACTTGCGCGCGCATTATTGAAAGTTGTTCTAAGTATCAAAGATTTTCAAGTGTCAACTTTTCGGACATAACCCAATTTAATTTTTTTTTAACTGATATTAATTTTGTAGATAATTCAAATTTTGTTAATTGTCATATAATTATATGTTAAAGTAAACCTTTTTAAAATTTAATTGGTTGCTAGCTCTCTGGTGAAAAATTATTAAAAATAAACAAAAAACCCGACTGCCTTAAAAAACATCAACTGAAAAGCAATAAACTAAATTTAAAATAAACTAAATTATTAAAAACAAACAAAACTAAAAAGCGAAAAACAAGCTCTGCAGGGTGTGTTCCACTTCAAGCCCACGACGACCACGGTCGATCGCCAGTCCAATCAAATAACCGCGTTCGATCTTTAGTCCAATCAAAGATCCATGGGACCACGCCGCGGTCGTCGTGGGCTGTAAGTGGAAGGCACCCATAATCTATACAAATTTGTAAGATCAAAAGGTATTGCAGGCGGGGACAAGCAAAGAATTACAAAACACTTCACTTAAAGATCACCAACTTGGACTATTAGCTTGTCCCCGCCTGCAATACCTTTTGATCTTACAAATTTGTATAGATTATGGGTGCCTTCCACTTACAGCCCACGACGACCGCGGCGTGGTCCCATGGATCTTTGATTGGACTAAAGATCGAACGCGGTTATTTGATTGGACTGGCGATCGACCGTGGTCGTCGTGGGCTTGAAGTGGAACACACCCTGCAGAGCTTGTTTTTCGCTTTTTAGTTTTGTTTGTTTTTAATAATTTAGTTTATTTTAAATTTAGTTTATTGCTTTTCAGTTGATGTTTTTTAAGGCAGTCGGGTTTTTTGTTTATTTTTAATAATTTATTTATTTCAAGCTTTTTAGTTCACATTTTTCATTTTAGGTAAAAGGTTTTTTTTAAATTTTTTATTTCAATTTCTATTTAAATTTTTAGTCATATTTGTTTCAAATACAGCTTCTGTATTTAAGGCGGGGGGGGGGGGGTGAATTTTTTCTGAGAAAATGAATGTAGTTAGATCAATTTGGGTTTCGAAACATTATTGTACAAGTCTTGAAGAACATTTAACAATTTGTTCAAGTCAAAATATTACAAAATTGCCGCGTGGCAGCTGAACTCCAAAAAGCACCTCTTAAAATGCGGTGGAAGATATCCCAATGGTGTCGTTAGACCTACAACATCGGAAATAAAAGAATTTAGTTTAATGTATGTTTATCCAGTCCGCCTCGATCCAGATTTTTTATATTTTAATTTTTTTTGAGGTATTAAGGTTCAAAGTCAAAAAGTCAACATCGTCACTTAAACGGTCATAAAATATTTTTGAGACAAAAATTTAAAAATCTGGATCGAGACCATTGGGATATCTTCCACCGCATTTTAAGAGGTGCATTTTGGAGTTCAGCTGCCACGTGGCCATTTTGTAATATTTTGACTTGTAAATTTGTTCAATGTTCTTCAAGACTTGTACAATAATGTGCCGAAACCCAAATTAATCTAAATACATTCATTTTCTCAGAACAAATTCACAAAGTTGGACTTCTTATTTTTGCCGGCAAGGTGTACCCTCGCCTTAAACTAATGAAACTTCATCCTATCAGAATTCTCCATGTATGTGTTTTAGATGTTTGATGCTTCGCCCTGTATACATAATTCAAGCTCAATAGATAATGTGCTGATATTTTTTTTCGCGGACGCTTTAATTAAATATTATAGCCTATGTCACTCCCACAATGAATACGATTCTAATGACACCTCATATGTTAAAATCCGTCAAACCGTTTAGCCTGTAGAGCGTGCCAAAGAAATAGACATACATACATACATACATACATAGATACATACATACATACATACACTCGAAAAACATAACCCTCTTTTTTTTTGGCAGTCGGGTAAAAACCATTTATGTTTATGACATAAAAGTTTTAAGAATAAGAATTAAGAGCGCGCTGCAAATTTTGATGCAAAAACATGTTTCGACAGATGGCGTGCCCTAAAATATTAATCTTTTATAGTTATCTTTTCACCAGAACAGAATTCTAATAATTTATAAAAGTCATATGAATAAACGATAACTAAGCTAGGCAATAAGGAAGTTTGAGCTTTCAAATATAAATATTTTTAAATATATTCAATATTTTCACATGTGCTTATCTTTTTGGAATATACTTGTAAATATTCAACATTGGAAGCTCAAACTTCCTTATTGCCTAGCTTAGTTATCGTTTATTCATATGACTTTTATAAATTATTAGAATTCTGTTTTGGTGAAAAGATAACTATAAAAGATTAATATTTTAGGGTACGCCATCTATTGAAACATGTTTTTGCATCAAAATTTGCAGCGCGCTCTTAACGTATAGATTTAAACTTGATCAAACATACGGTGTTTGTGTGTGTGTGGGTAAAGCTACAGAATCTTACTTGGCTTTAAATTCTACTCCTATTTTATTTAAAAAAAGTGTTAAACATAATTGTCACGCGTACACGGTTTCTCGCAACTGTGATTTGCTAAAACTGGGTTTCGTGCTATAAAAACAATTTATTTATTGTATTTATTTTATTGCAAACCTTAAAAATTAGAGTTATATAAGATGTAGCACATAAAAATTCTAGTAAGGAAACAAAAATGAATTAATACAATTTATTACAATTTACTACATTCTAACAATAACGAATTAGCTATATTAATGGCTTCTTCTGGAGTATGCTTCTCTAGAACCTTGACATTCTTTGCAGACTTCTTTTTTGTCGAATGTAGTCGCCTTTGAACAGTTATTAATTTATTGTGAGGCACATTTGAAGAAGTACTTGGAAAATTTCCAAGCTTTGAAATGTCCATAGCGGCCAAAGTGGGAGACAATCTATTCATCATATTTTTTATTACACCCATTTTAGTAGGGGACTGAATAGTTTTAAAATTTCGAAGAACTATTCATTTTGCCCTAAAATATATATATTTAAAAAAGTTATGGTGTAAAATATTTGTGTTATTAGAACGCGTTAAACGAAAAATGGACAAGTCGATTTACGCGTTAAAAGGGTATACTTACCTCAAAACAAATAAATTTTGTTTATGGTGAGATTCCTCGATTAGTGGAATTAATATTAGCATTAATTTTTTAACAAATTATTTCACAAAAATATTTAACAAAAAATTGGGTTATGATTATGACACCAGTTGACACTTAGGTTGACACTTTGAAAAACTTTATCAGTAACACCAACATTTACAATTATGCGCGCGCAAGTGGATTTTTGGTATATTTCCCTATGGCTAGACGCAAGTCAACCACAGTAGGTGCCATAGGATGATGGATCCTAGCGACCTCTACTGTGTGGTTGGTGAACTAGTCTTGCAATTTAAATTATAGTGCAGGTTGCCACAGTACTCCCCTTCTAGAGAAGACTGTCTGAACGAGATACAAAATTAATAATTAAAAACATAAACAAAACTAAAAAGCGAAAAACAAGCTCTGCAGGGTGTGTTCCACTTCAAGCCCACGACGACCACGGTCGATCGCCAGTCCAATCAAATAACCGCGTTCGATCTTTAGTCCAATCAAAGATCCATGGGACCACGCCGCGGTCGTCGTGGGCTGTAAGTGAAAGGCACCCATAATCTATACAAATTTGTAAGATCAAAAGGTATTGCAGACGGGGACAAGCAAAGAATTACAAAACACTTCACTTAAAGATCACCAACTTGGACTATTAGCTTGTCCCCGCCTGCAATACCTTTTGATCTTACAAATTTGTATAGATTATGGGTGCCTTTCACTTACAGCCCACGACGACCGCGGCGTGGTCCCATGGATCTTTGATTGGACTAAAGATCGAACGCAGTTATTTGATTGGACTGGCGATCGACCGTGGTCGTCGTGGGCTTGAAGTGGAACACACCCTGCAGAGCTTGTTTTTCGCTTTTTAGTTTTGTTTATGTTTTTAATAATTTAGTTTATTTTAAATTTAGTTTATTGCTTTTCAGTTGATGTTTTTTAACGCAGTCGGGTTTTTTTGTTTATTTTTAATAATTTATTTATTTCAAGCTTTTTAGTTCACATTTTTCATTTTAGGTAAAAGGTTTTTTTTAAATTTTTTATTTCAATTTCTATTTAAATTTTTAGTCATATTTGTTTCAAATACAGCTTCTGTATTTAAGGCGGGGGGGGGGGGTGAATTTTTTCTGAGAAAATGAATGTAGTTAGATCAATTTGGGTTTCGAAACATTATTGTACAAGTCTTGAAGAACATTTAACAATTTGTTCAAGTCAAAATATTACAAAATTGCCGCGTGGCAGCTGAACTCCAAAAAGCACCTCTTAAAATGCGGTGGAAGATATCCCAATGGTGTCGTTAGACCTACAACATCGGAAATAAAAGAATTTAGTTTAATGTATGTTTATCCAGTCCGCCTCGATCCAGATTTTTTATATTTTAATTTTTTTTTGAGGTATTAAGGTTCAAAGTCAAAAAGTCAACATCGTCACTTAAACGGTCATAAAAAATTTTTGAGACAAAAATTTAAAAATCTGGATCGAGACCATTGGGATATCTTCCACCGCATTTTAAGAGGTGCATTTTGGAGTTCAGCTGCCAAGCGGCCATTTTGTAATATTTTGACTTGTAAATTTGTTCAATGTTCTTCAAGACTTGTACAATAATGTGCCGAAACCCAAATTGATCTAAATACATTCATTTTCTCAGAACAAATTCACAAAGTTGGACTTCTTATTTTTGCCGGCAAGGTGTACCCAATAGATAATGTGCTGATATTTTTTTTTCGCGGACGCTTTAATTAAATATTATAGCCTATGTCACTCCCACAATGAATACGATTCTAATGACACCTCATATGTTAAAATCCGTCAAACCGTTTAGCCTGTAGAGCGTGCCAAAGAAATAGACATACATACATACATACATACACTCGAAAAACATAACCCTCTTTTTTTTTTGGCAGTCGGGTAAAAAGAAAAATGATGGTTGCTTGCTTGCTTGATTGGCTCCTTAAAGGGCCGTTCAGACGAGGCAAGTTGGTAAGTGATTTAGTTAATTTTAACTTAATTTTAAGTTAATTCCACGTGTGGACGGTTGATTTAGTGGTAAGTGATTAAGTAACAATTTAGTTGGTAAGCGGTAAGTTAAATAGAATTCAGTCTATTTTTCGATTTAGTTAAGTTGCGCGCGCATCTTCTAAGGCGTGGTCAGCACTGTTTATAAAATTATCGGGTGTAAACACTTAATAAAAAACTTTTAACTTGACTTTTTAAACTTTTAAAGTTGACTCGTCTGAACGGCCCTTTACGAATTCAGATTGCGGAATCTGGTTTTCGCTCCTAGCGAGGAATTGTCCTGGCCGGGATATTGAAGGAGTTGGATGCTTGTTTGGTTGTTGCTTGTTTGATTGTTGCTTGTTTGATTGTTGCTTGTTTGATTGTTGTTTGTTTGATTGTTGCTTGTTTGATTGTTGCTTGTTTGATGTGTTGCTTGTTTGATGCTTAGCTTCTTAACGAATTCAGATTGTGGAGTCTGGTTTTCGCTCCTAGCGAGGAATTGTCCTGGCCGGGATATTGAAGAAGCTGGAGCAGGATGCATGAGTACTGGTGCGGTTTATTGCGGCTGCACTGTCATGACTTGTTGCGAGCCGTCTGCCGTTATTGCAGGTTCCACCATATCGTCGTTACCAGTCGTTACCCATTGAATCAAAATAAATCGCCGAACATAATCAAAAATTTGCACGTGGTCGTAAAATTTTGTTGCGGTTACGTAAATTTATTGGAAACGTGTTGGATGAATCGTGTTGGAATTGGCACATGGAAAATAATGATAACGTAAATTTTACCTTGTCTTGACTTGCGTTTGTTCTTTCTTGGGGTCACCAATATTGGGATCTAATATTAAGATCCCAGCGCCAGTGCGGATAAAATCTGAACTACTCCTGGAGACATCGTTCGTGTTTATGTTAAGGTTTATATGGAGGTTATGCGTTTTAAACTTTGCTTTTAAACATATAAAACAATCATTTTAAACAATTTAAAATGTTGTGTGTCGTAGTTTTGTTTATTGGTAACAAATTAATTTGAGTTTTGGTTATTGATAACGAATTTTGTACGATTTATGATTATGTAAACATACTAATGGAATGTAAGTAAACATTGTATTTGAGTTCAATGTATTATGGATTTGTAGAGATGAAACACATATTTCTGTTGTAGATTATTTTAAGGAAGTCTATGGCAATAAAAATTCACGAAGTTTAATACAAGGCATGTAATTATGTTTGGTGTTTTAAATGCTTTATTCCTATAAACCTGTTGCAGGTGAAAAACACTTTACTGAGATTATACAAGGTATAATTTTTGCACTATTATGGTAATTTTTTACTATCTTACTGTATTAATGATTTTTAGAACTTCGATTAACAAATTTGAAGTAATATTGCAGACAGACATTCAGTGTTCGTGGTCATGTTTTTGGTCAAATTTTCAAATAAATATACAGATTATGGTTTATAATAAGATCCACATCCTAGAAAACTCTTTAAAACAAGTACTGGGTATAAATGAAGTTGTCGAAACAGGACTAGTAGTATCTCCGACTGACTGACGTAGTATGTCTGCTAACGGAGAAACATAATTACTATGGCCAAATACAATTGCAGATGATATTACTTAATTTTTCAATGTTATTTTGTAGTTTATTGATAGTTTAGCTAAAGTATGAGAATTTGCTCACAAATTAGTCTTTAACGTAAAAGAAGAATATTTTAAAATGTTACGATCACTATACAATTAAAGGCTTTTTCATTTATTTGTTTTTATTATTTATAAATTATTATCATCTACATTCTTGGAACAATCTGGGCTCACATCTTGTATGGGTTCTAAGTTATAAAAGCATTCCTTTCTTGATTTTTAGTATCATTTTGAAGTTGACGATTGATGGGCCAGCACCTGGTCTTGGAAGTTGAAGTGATTGACAATAATTATATTGTGGGAATTGCCAATGGTTTTAAAAAGTTTTTATGACCAATTGTAAAACCTAAATAAAATAAGAAATAAGTATTTTTGATGTCAATAATTAGAATGGGCTTACCTTTATAGAATAGGTTCTTTATCAAAATTTGACAAACTCTCATAAAAGGGCTAATCATTTTCGTAACTTTTAAAGAATCTGGATTCTTTGTCCTCCAAGTATTGCATTAAGATTCGTAACAATAAGTAACAAAATTAAAAGAAAGGTAACCCAACCTATAACTTGCTGGTATGTAACTTTTCTTATTTTCACTTTTTAAAAACTTCTTTGGCAAATAAATTACACTAAATATACGCCACTACAACTGTACTATATACTATTAATTTAAATATTATCATTACTATACGTAAAAACATAAATAATCTAAAAAAAACGGTAACACAACGTATAACTTGCATGTAATTTTTGTTTGTTTATGTCTCCAGGAGTAGTTCTAAAATTCACCGCAAGACGGCGTAGTCCTTAGCTGGAGATCCCAATAGGCAAGTGTGTTGGCCTATTCCTTTGAATGTAAATCAGTAGACAGGTGAACGTATAAATATTTATTCCAACATAACAAAAACATAACACGATGATGGTACTACGTAATAACTACAGTGACGACTAATGTTCAGTCCAACCACAGTAGGTGCCATAGGATGATGGATCCTAGCGACCTCTACTGTGTGGTTAGTGAACTAGTCTTGCAATTTAAATTATAGTGCAGGTTGCCACAGATTCTTCTTGTTAAACATCACTTTCTTAATCTCCAATCCCTTCGGTAGAGTCGGCATACGGCCTTTGCATGCATGATGTAGTAACTCTATACGATTGGCATCTAAGGAGTGACCCGTTTCCAGACAATGTCTAAGAGAAATCTGTCGACTTATACAGTGGCGTTAGCACTTGAGAGGCCCCTAGCGTAATTCAATTTTGATGCCCCTCTCTAAATATTTTCACTACCCCTACACCCTACAGTGAGCGCACCCTTTTTACTCTCATATGCAGTATATCAGTGGTCCAGAGATGGCTAAATTTTGAGGCCCCCTTAATTTATGAATTATGAGGTGCTAGGCGCGCGCCTCTTGCGCCTGCTCGGAAATCCGCCACTGAACTTATAATTTCCAATGATGTTAATTTACCGACAGTAAAATTTTTTGTGTCTAAAGTGCTTCAAATTTTGAATTATGAAATCATAATATGATTTATATTAATAACGTTAATACTAACTTAATATTATATTCTTGAATATTTGAAAACAAATTAATAATGGAAAAAAATGTTAGTTTGCGATGCAAAAATCGTCGACGTGTATATTTGGTTGCAGCTGTTGTAGGAGCTAACCAGAAAGAAAATATTCTCCGTATATTCCTCCAAAAAATTTTGAGCTTTAAAAGAACTCATCTAATAATATAAAATGTATAGGTCTTTTTATTAAATTAAGGTTGTCAATATTCCCGGATAAATTTCTAATGAATGTTTTCAATTATTCTAGGTTATCATAATTTTTTGTTTGCAATTATTTCTTCGCATCGGATAAGTCATTAGAAACAAATGCACCGGCTTTCTTGCAAAAATTGTTTTCAATTTAACAAATTTTGCAATTTTCGGTGTGACGCCGGCTTTAAATCTCAGTTAATATTAGAGGAAACTACCGAAGCCGGTAAATAATAATTATGTCAGCATTTTATAATGGGTTATATTTATATTGAGTTTGCTTGAAGCGAAAAATACAAAGAGATCACAATAAATTACAGTGATTGGTGTTCAGTTATAACAAATTAAACTTTTGGCGGAAAAGTAAGTACCTAATTTAAATACGTAGTACTTCATAATTAACTGGGATTGGAATAAATAAGTTTGGTGGTTAAGAATCAGGGTGTGGCCGAATTAAATTTTACATTGTAAGCTACAAAATTTTAAATTGGGTGGTATTTGGGTTTAAGTTAAGTAGTAGTAACTCTTTATTAGTAGTTATGTTCATGAAAGTCAAGTTTATGATAATCACATAATGACATAATTAAAAAATCTGTTTCAGGAGACTTCACAGTTGAAAATGGATGTCAAGGTCATAGTCGATCACTTGGCTTTGTGAATAGATCCGATGATTTCCGTGGGTTCGAGTCCCTAGGCATAAAATTGAGTAGTAAATCGAGAATAAATACTGATGATTCTCAATAACCTTATTTGCATTGTCTGGATACTTTTACTTTTTGGAGCCCAAATGATAGTATTATAGGTGAGTTTCGAACGAGCACCAGTTTTATAGAGGGTAACTTTCTCTTTTTCAGTTTAATTGTGGTCAAGTGAGTGTATGTGTTAGTGTGTGAGTGTCGAGGACTATCATGAAGATGGAAAAGTGGATTTGGTCGAGTAGTAATCCTTGTAGGAGTCTCGCTGGAATGTCGCTGACAGAAGAATGACTTTGAAGAAGAATTGTCATCAAGGTAAGTGTTAGGATTAGGTTGCTACAAATTTACCACTTTTCAGGTTTTATTTTTTATCTGAGTATTACAAAATTGTTTTATCTTCCTTCTGGTAGTTTTTATTTTTAAAGGACGCAATAGCGAAAGGTACGATTTACAATACTTGAAACTAAATTGAAAGGAGGGGAGGGGGTTAATCTTTCATCGTATATCTGTGTACACTTGAGAGATTTTTGGTACTTTTGACTGTAGATGCATAACCCCAGGTTTGACCTCGGAGGTCTGGAACGGCACAGGATTTTTCGTTACCAGGCACCGGGGATTGCAGTACTATGGGCAATGGTTGGGTCATTTTTCGGTCTCGCAGGGACAACGGCTGTTGCTTCTAAGGTAGTCTTGGGATTGTGTCGAACTTCAGGGGATCAGGATACGCAGGTTGATTTTTTCAAGGTTGGCAAAGAGTCCAAATTTATTATAAGTTACATGTGAAGGTACATCTTCGGGTATTTCTTGATGTTCTACCACTTTGGAGTGGTAGCCAGGAAACCATGTTATATTTTTTATAGGTTGAGTAAAAGTAATATTTATATCATTGCTTATGATTTTTTTCAGGTTTAGTGGTATACTGGATTTTTTAAATGTGTTATTTTAAAAACAGAAAAATTAAATTTATCAGGAGCGTGTTAAAAATGCGACTGGTCGCGACGAGTACTCGACCTCGAATTACTCATTACTCAAATCAAGGAACTATTGTTTTAACTATATTGGGTGTTAATTTCAAAAGCAGACAGTCGAAATAACTTGCTTTTGGGTTTGAGTAAATTTGAGAAAAAAATACATCTAATTTGATGATGAGGGGGACGTTCAAAGACAATACTCTTACAAGGGCAAGGCCAACCTTGCCCGTCACAGATCTGCACCAAAATTTGTATATGATTACAACCCAATTAGAACGTCAAGTTGATGAAAGTTTAAAGACCTGAAAGTCAGAAATTTTTGAAAACATTTTTTTGAAAGACCATTGGAAAAATAAAACGTACCTTAAATGATTAAACATTTGAACTAAGGTATGTTTTATCAACTTTTCCAATGGTCTTTCAAAAATTTCTGACTTTCGGATCTTTAAACTTTCATCAAGTTGACGTTCTAATTGGGTTGTAATCGTATACAAATTTTGGTGCAGATCTGTGACGGGCAAGGCTGGCCTTGCCCTTGTTAGTCCAGTCAATAGAGAATTGAACTTTGCAAAAATTCGTCACAGCAATGTTATTGTTAGGATCGTTAAGTAGGCTAATAAAAAGCTTAAATTCAAAAATGAGGATTATGAAACATCGAGCGCTAGCCGCCGTCTTGAAAAACGCGTTTCGTATCATATCTCGGAAACGGCTTACTTTAGGATGAAAAATATGCAGACCTTTTTTGTAGATAATTGAATTTCCCACCTTTTTTGTTGGAAACTTTTTTTTGATTCAACTTACCGTTTTTCAATTACAGCTCGTTCAATGTCGCAAATCTCCTTTTATCCGCTGTAACTCCCTGGAAAGTCGATTTAACGATGAAACGTCCTGTACCTTTCTTATTCATTATTAAATTCTCTACAAATTTTGTATGAAACTTTTTTCCGTAGGAACGATAGTTTACAAGTTATGAACGGTTGAATATGTGAATGAACGCATGGAAATAGGTCCCATTATCGTATACAGTGTGTTCACGGAAAATGGTAACAGTGAATAATTTTTATATGCTACTAGATACAAAAAAAAGTTTAAATAGTTTTTTATTCAACTGGAAATTTACTATCGGAAACTGCTGGGGTATTTTTTTTTATACTTAAAATTCAACCGGAAGTGAACATAAAATTTTTTTTTCAAATGGCAACATGTCTTCTTTTTAACATTTTCGCAATCCGCAATTTTTTCTTTATAAATATAGGTATAAAATTTTCATAAGGTTATATAAGAAAATATTCGAGAAAATACAAGATTTAAACAAACAATAATAATTTATTAATTATCTACACATAAACGTATGTAGAGTTCTATGAAAAACAAAAAATCACGTTACAGAAAACACAACTGTCATTTATCGGATAAATTTTTCAAAATTGCCACCGTTTTGTTCAAGACATTATTCTAATATACGCAGAAGTTCATCATTAGATGCTTCTTTTTTGTTGATATTTGATCGCATGCTAAATTAATTTTTTTTTAAATCTTTTAAATTTAATCGCGGATTTGCGTAAACAACTGTTTTTAAATGACCCAATAGAAAAAAGTTACCAAAAAAGTTCATAGCACTCTACATACCTGTGTGTAAATAATTAATAAATCATTATTGTCTGTTTAAATCTTGAATTTTCTCGAATATTTTCTTATGTAATCTTATGAAAATTTTATACCTAAGTATTTATAAAGAAAAAATTTCAGATTGCGAAAATTTAAAAAAAAAGACGTTGCCATTTGAAAAAAAATTTTGATGTTCACTTCCGGTTGAATTTTAAGTATAAAAAATATACCTCAGCAGTTTCCGATAGTAAATTTTCAGTTGAATAAAAATCTATTTAAACTTTTTTTTGTATCTAGTAGCATATAAAAATTAGTATTCACTGTTACCATTTTCCGTGAACAC
The DNA here is from genome assembly GCA_958510855.1 of Rhagonycha lutea. NCBI lineage: Eukaryota > Metazoa > Arthropoda > Insecta > Coleoptera > Cantharidae > Rhagonycha > Rhagonycha lutea. The sequence goes on from OY294038.1 coordinate 44,464,767, forward strand.
ACTGTATACAGGGTGTCCCCGCACTCACTTTACATAACTTAGGTGGTGATAGAGGACACTTTTCTAAGAACAATATTTAACAAAAAATTTTTTCTAAATTCAAACCCTCGAGAGTTAGGCCTCTTTAAAGCATTTTTTTTAATTTCCACCTTCACGTGTCCATAGCCCCGAAAATATTGATTTTTCAGTAAAAATGGTTTAGTGATTTTTTAAAGAGCGTGAAATAATCTACAAACTAGATTCTAACATTTTATTGTCTAAACTCAACGGCTTTCGAGTTATGAATGAAATTAAGTTAAAAAATGTCGAAAAATTTGAGCTTTCCTTTTTTTTGGTATTTTTCAATAACCTGTATCTTTTAAACGAAAGATTTTACAAAAAATCTGCCGCCCCATTCCGGATTACGGAACTACAATTCCGGACTACAACTTTTGTCTAGTAAAATTTTTTGAGAAGCCAATCCATTTCACAGAAAATCAGAAAATAATAAACAAGGTACTTAGCTACAAAACAAAAAATTAAATTAAAAATTTTTTATTTTTTTTAAAAAATTATTTTATTAATTAATTTTATGATTTTTTTTATGTTTATTTATGATTTTTATGATTTATTTATTTTATGATTTATTTATTTAATTAATTTATTTATTAATTTATGATTTTATGAAGTTACTATAAATGTAACAATTATTTTATTCAAGTTATATAGGAAATAGAATCTATAAAAAAAACCATAAACCATGACAAATTTGTTTCGCTTTTATTTAAGCTCATCGGATGGATATAATGTCTTTAAATTATAAAAATCTAGTAAAGGTGTCTTTACAAATTGACAAATTTGTCATGGTTTATGGTTTTTCTTTATAGATTCTATGTCCTATAACTTGAATAAAATAATTGTTACATTTAGTAACTTTATCCTATTATAAACAAGTTAATAACAATAAACTAAATATTAAATTAATTTTAAACTATTAGATTATTTAAGTAAATGTTGAAAATGACCACCCTCATTTTCAATACACAGTCGTGATCGTTTTAAAAGATGTTTGTTGAAAAAAATCGAAAAAAGTCGAAAATCGAAAAATGGGTTGGTTTCTCAAAAATTTTTACTAAACAAAAGTTGTAGTCCGTTAAATTTCCTATCCGGAATGGGGCGTCAGATTTTTTGTAAAATCTTTCGTTTAAAAGTTACAGGGTTTTGAAAAAAACCACAAAAAGAAAAAGCTCAAATTTTTTGACATTTTTTAATTTACTTTAATTCATAACTCGAGAGCCGTTGATTTTAGACAATAAAAGGTTTAAATCTAGTTTGTAGATTATTCACGCTCTTGAAAAAAGCTCTATACCACTTTTACTGAGAAATCAATATTTTCGGACTCGTGTCTAGAGACAGTATATTTTGTTTTTGATCCTGAATCCTTACGCATGCGCATTTGTTTCTTTTTTGTACTTAAGAAAATCACATGTAATTTTGACAGCTGTCAAATTACGTCAAAATAGTACGTTTATTATTTAAATTATTTCCTTCTATAATAATAGACCGTAAACGGTAATACTACTAATTGTTTAGTAGTTTCAGTGTGAAATTTGTGATTACAAATGTAAATAAAAGGACAATTATAAAAAAAATCACTTTAAAACTCATACAGGCGAAAAGCAGTCTTTAAATTACCAAATCTAAATTATTTTCTTCTACAATAAACTGGCGTTCATAATAATTAATATAATATATTTAATATTATTAAATATAATATATTTAATAATATATTATATTAAATAATTAATTTGTTAACTTTAAAGACGGCTTTTCGCCTGTATGAGTTTTAAAGTGATTTTTTTAATAATTGTCCTTTTATTTACATTTGTAATCACAAATTTCACACTGAAACTACTAAATAATTAGTAGTATTACCGTTTTCGGTCTATTATAATAGAAGGAAATAATTTAAATAATAAACGTACTATGACGAAATATGACAGCTGTCAAAATTACATTTGATTTTCTTAAGTACAAAAAAGAAACAAATGCGCATGCGTAAGGATTCAGGATCAAAAACAAAATATACTGTCTCTAGACACGAGTTATTTTCGGGGCTATGGCCACGTGAAGGTGGAAATTAAAAAAAATGCTTTAAAGAGGCCTAACTCTCGATGGTTTGAATTTAGAAAAAATTTTTTCTTAAATATTGTTCTTAGAAAAGTGTCCTTTATCACCAACTAAGTTATGTAAAGTGAGTGCGGAGACACCCTGTATTATACGATAATGGGACCTATTTCCATGCGTTCATTCACATATTCAACCGTTCATAACTTTTAAATTATCGTTCCTATGGAAAAATGTTTCATACAAAATTTGTAGAGAATTTAATAATGAATAAGAAAGGTACAGGACGTTTCATCGTTAAATCGACTTTCCAGGGAGTTACAGCGGATAAAAGGAGATTTGCGACATTGAACGAGCTGTAATTGAAAAACGGTAAGTTGAATCAAAAAAAGTTTCGAACAAAAAAGGTGGGAAATTCAATTATCTACAAAAAAGGTCTGCATATTTTTCATCCTAAAGTAAGCCGTTTCCGAGATATGATAAGAAACGCGTTTTCCAAGACGGCGGCTAGCGCTCGATGTTTCATAATCCTCATTTTTGAATTTAAGCTTTTTATTAGCCTACTTAACGATCCTAACAATAACATTGCTGTGACGAATTTTTGCAAAGTTACACCTATAACGAAAGTCTCTATTGACTGGACTATCTTTGAATTTTAAGTTTAACTCACTCCCCACAAGCTACTCCTACTTCGAAATTTTAAATAGCACTCCTTGCGATACATCATTCTAAAGGTTGAAAAACTCCTCGTTCATCCGCAAAAGAAAAATTGGATTTAGTAGATCCGTTTATGAGTTTGAAGTAAAAATTAAAAGATGAGGCATGAAATAATTATGAAAATGTTGGAAAATTCATGAAATAATATTTTCCATTATTGGCCAAACAATAGTACAATCTATTTTAGAACTCTGCAGATTTTCTGATATGTTTCTGGACTAATCCGCCTACATTCTTGGGTTATCTTATTGTTCAGTTTTTGAAGATTTTCGGAACAAGTTCGTAAACTACCGTTTTCAAATCACCCAAAAGAAAAATTCAAGTGGCATTAAATCGGAGGATCTCACTGACCTTTCCTACCAATCTATTTGCCAAAAATTTTTCACTCAACCGTTGTCGCGCATATAATGGCGTAATGAGGGCGTGCTCCGTCTTGTTGAAAATGTACATGATCGATATGTGAAACCATTTCATGTTCTAATAGATTGTGTTACATTTTTTCGGTCACGTTTGCTTTAATAAAAATTTGACCATTGAAAATTACATTATTGATGTCATTTCCAGCACACACAGATTGACCTTTTGCGGTCACTTGCGGATTTTTATTGTCGCTGTACCCACTATTGAAATTGTTGACAAATCCGTCCAAAAAAAACTTGATACATCAGCTGAACAAATATTTTTTTACAAAATTTGGGTCATCTTAAATTCTCTGGGATAGCATTTCGCAAAACTCGATTATTCTTTCAAAATCGTTTTCGCCAAGTTGTTGATGTATTTGAATTTTATATGCAAGAAACTTGGTACTCTTGGCACTTTATGTATGGGATCATTTGAAATATTTGTTGACTTAGCAACCTTTCGAATGGGAGGTGCTAGGATTCGCAGCAAAATTCTCCATTGAATATTAATTTTGTTCCATATGGAACCGCTGTCTCCAAATTTACGTACTAGTGGCTTATATTTTTTCAGGGTGATTTCAAGTGATTTTAAATTGATTGATTTAGTATCTTAGGTGATAGTAGAATACATATTATATGTTCTTCTCTGCTACCATGATTTTCTTACACTGAGAGAAAAGATTTGTAGCTGTAACTAAATTTTAGTAATGATAACTAACTATTTGATTGAAAATGGCAATAGCATATACGACAATAGTTGTGAATACTAAAATATTTTAGTTACTTATTTATCAAAAGTAACACATTTTATTAGTTAGTTTGACAAATAAAATTAGTAGAGAGAAATAAACTTGACTTTTTATAGTTACTGAATTGTTTTTTAAGAAGAAATAATATTTATTATTTAATTGTCATAATACCTTTTTGTGAAATAAACTAAACTTGACTTATTACATTTACTAAAATGATTTGTAAGAAGTAATATTATTTGTTAGTAAATTGCGGTAATATCAATTTGCTAAATAAAATAACATAGTTTGTTATAGCAAATAATACCTTTTGTACTTTTTAATAACCTACCTTTGATATTATTTACCATCACCGTTACTTAAATTAAACAAAAACAACATGTATATATTGAAAAGTTAATTATTATTAAAATTTATAATTACATTTATAAAATTAAAATTATAATATTAAAACATTAAAAATAAGTACAGAAAAAAATAAATAAATCGATTATCGAGCTACGATATCCATGCATTCAGGGCCCACTTTAGGAATAAGTTCTTTTATTTCCTTTTCCGTTAAACTATCGAACGCCTCCATAATAATTTCATGTTCTGAAATGAGGTGAAGTACATAATTAAAACAAATAAGTATTAAGAAGGTATTATCTTGAATTTTGTGTTCACATTTTCAGGATTCCCCTTTGTAAGCAGTTAATTTTACATACAAGATTTGGCTTTACGCCGTACTCTTTAGAATTAAAAATTTCTTTTATTATTTAATTAATTGATATAAATTATTATTTAAGAAAGTTTGGATGGGTTTTAAATAAATATGAATTATGGTCTTATTTATATAAAAAGCACGGATAAGAAGTAATATGTGCGACTTACCTTCAAACAAAGCGATCAACTTTGTAAACCCCATTCGGTTACGAGTAACAACTTTTCAACGGATAATTCCATCATTACAAAATCCCCAATTCAAATCAATTCACAAAAATTTTAATAACACAACGATAACACTTTTAAAACTTTCTTATAAGGTAGGTACATCTAAATGCAAAAACTTCTATTTTATTATGGCGCAATATTAAAAATGCAACTTTGCAGCATTCCTGTTATCTCGCAACGGAATTGTGGGTACATTGGATAAACCTTATCATCAAATATCTAGACTAGTGCATACAAATATATTTTTTAAAATGAATAATTTTTTACTAGTGTTGACTAAATGTAATAAAATGAACTAAATTTTTAGTACATTTTTTTCTTTACAAGGCGAAGGCGAGACATTCGGGAAACAGATTTTGTTTATATTAATCATACTTAAACATCAGTACCCCGACTTTATTTTGTGAAAGTAGTAAATCGCAACATTCAGCCATTTTCGAGAAAAAAGCGATTTAAATAAAAAGTCGATCGAATCCCGATAGAACCAATTTTTTTTTCTTTTTTTTTAAATTTTTTTCTCTTTGATTTGATACATACTACACTACATACAAAGATAAAATACACATAATTAATTTTAGATATATTTTACTATGCGATAGAAAGATTTTTATGAATATGAACGAAGTATGCTTGAAATTAGCATATTAAAAAAGTTTTGCAGCTTAAAATAGAAAAAAAATTAATAATATGTATTTTATTTTTGAATCTAGTGTAGTATGTACCAAAAAGAATTTTAAAAAATGTAAAAAAAAGAACTTGCAAAAAATAGCTAATAAGGGATTTGAACCTGCTCTGGTCGCTTCGTTGTTCTCAATCCTCTGCTCCTAACCACCTTGGCCAACTCAGTTATTGCATAAATTTTATTTTGCAAGATATATAAGTAGCACTTTTTATATTGTAATATACTGAACTTTGTACACTTCTTTTTCGACAATGGCTGAATTATGCGATTTACTACTTTCACAAAATAAAGTCTGGGTACTGATGTTTAAGTATGATTAATATAAAAAAAAATCTTTACTTTTTACTTTTAAAAATCTTTTATTAATTAATAATATATACAAATTTGTTTGACCTTTCGATGCAAAGCGCCGTTGGGTCTTACATTTTAATTTTAATACAAGGTTTGGGGCCCCTCGTCGAAACATATCCCCGGGTTTCTTCTAAATAACCTTCCAAGAGGTTTTACAATAATTAGATATATTTTCTTCCTTCTATCTTGAAGGAAGAAACATTCTCCCGAATGTCTCGCCTTCCCCTTGTTAGACTAGCAAATTATTTACTGTTGCAAGGTTCAATCTTACTAACGCTTACCAAAACTGTTACATATAATTACTAAATATTTTAGTATTGATAACAACTTTTGTGTACAATAAATGTTTCTTTAAAATGAATAATTTTTTACTACTGTTGACTAAATTTTTTAATAAAATGAACTACATTTTTAGTACATTTTTTTACTTAGACTAGCTAACTATTTATGTCGCAAGGTTGAATCTTATAACATTTACCAAAACTTTTACATGTAATTACAAAATATTTTATTAGTGATAACAAAATTTGTTATTTCATAACCATTACAAATTTATTTCTCTCAGTGTAAAAATTCAATTTTTAACTCCTAAACGAATTCACTAAATCCAATTTTTTATCATGGAGAAACGAGTATTTTTCCAACCTTGAAAATGATGCTATTTAAAATTTCAAAGGTGGTGTAGCTAAACCAGAGTATATAGAAAGATAAGCAAGGACAGTCGCTGGTCGACCCTTTTTTCTTGGATATTCAAAAAAATTTGAAGTAGTTTGAGTTCATCTGTAGTACCCTAGGGGGTACTTTTGTTGTTTGTAAATTATAACCTATTATTGGACACATTTTGTTGTGAAGATGCTCTTTGAAAACTGGCCACACTATTTTCTCAGCTACTCTGGGGCTGTCTCTGAGGGATGTGTCACCTAAATGGAGAAGGACAGGGTGATGGCCTGAACACATCGGATCGTCACCAGGCTGTGGACGAGGCCAAAGTTCTTCATTATGGCGATGTCTAGGACATAGTCACTCTGAGGACCGTTTATAACAACGTGGTCACTTCCATGGGACCGTCGACCACGACGTTTAGACGTTGGGCGAGCTGAAAGAGAGCGTTTCCTGCTGGGTTGTCTACTCTCGAATTCCAGTGGGGATGCTTCGCGTTTAGGTCGCTAGCGATGATCTTGGAGCCGTTCCCCCTTAGAATTCTTCGTAGGTCTTTTTCTGGAAGTGGATTCCGAGGTGGACTATATGCCGACGTTATCTGCAATTTAGATGAATTATGGATGATTATACTTACAGTTGTAGCTTCGATACTCTCCAGATTGTCAAAAATGACTTCGATGTGCTGGAGACTGGCTTTTACATATATGGCTGTTCCTCCACCTCGTCCAACCGGGCGGTCCGTTCTATACATCAGGTAGTTTGTTAGCCTTGCGTTGATACTCGGCTTCAGATGAGTTTCACTAATCAGGATGACGTCAAGGTCTTGCTCATGGACAAAGTGGAGGAGAACCTATCTCTTTCTCACTGTTAGTCCATTTGCATTCCATAACGCCATCCTTAGTTGTGCGGGTGCTATCCTCTTGTGTCTAAACATTTGAATTTAGTATTATGGCGTGGTGATTGGTCTCGATACTTATTGATTATTTTCATTGCTTTTCAAACCAGTTTTCTTGCAACTGCTTCGTGAACTCTTCGATGTATTAGATTGGTCTTCATTAATACTGTCAGCACTGAGTGCCCGAAGGACTGGTTTTTATAAGTTGGCGGACTTATAAAAACTAGTAAAAAAAAAAAAATTTTAAAATATACGATTGCTCCAACCCTTCAAAATATGTGTTCGTTTCAGCAATAACCTCATCGGTAGAGTCAAATTTTTTTCGCCGAGCCATTTTTTCATATTTGGAAATATAGGAAATAATCGCTGGGTGCTAAATCTGGCGAATATGGTGGATGTGGAAGAAATTTTTATCCTAACTCGTGGAATTTTTTCTATGGTGACGACGCTAGTATGCACGCGTGCATTGTCTTGCTGGAAGATGATTTTTTCTACTCCAAATGCGGTCGTTTTTGTTTTACAGCATGGTTGAAGCGGTCAATTAGGTTGACATAATACTCTCCATTAATCATTTTTCAATTTTCAAGGTAATCGACATGAAATATGCCGCATAGATCCCAAAAGACTATAGCCATGACTTTGTTAGTTGATAAAAGTTGCCTTCTTAGCCTTTCGTTTTGCAAAATCCACTATTTAGACTGTTCTTTGGTCTCTGGCGTACTGTGATGAATCCATGCTTCGTCAACAGTTATGAACCGACGCCAAAAATCGATTTAGGTTAACGATTGCGTTTTAACATATCCAAACATTTTTTGAAGTCGACACACGTGTGCGTTTGGTCAATTGCGAGCAATCGCTGCACCCATCTTGTGGATAGATTTTTCATATCCAAATGAGTTGTTAAAATATTCTACACCCTTTTTTGTATTGCGGGATGTGAGGAGCGGGTAAAGGGCTTGCATTGCTCGAGTGGCTTTCCCTGCGGTTTCGGTAATGTGGTCTTTAAAAGTGAGTCGTTGATCTAAAGTTACTCCCAAGTATTTTGTTTTGGTCGTGGATTTGATTTCTGTACCGTTTAGTCTTAATTTATTGGTGGTGGTATGGTCCATTTTTGTGTGAAAAGATTGTAAGGGTTGTCTTGGTGGGGTTGACCTTGAGTCGTCATAATAGTCGAGTAGCGTCTCTGCGTGATTATGAATTTTGTGGGTAAATTGAGTTTTTAACTCATAAACTGAGTTTGCAGTCTTCCTTTTTGGGGGTTGCTCTTCCTCGGAATCGGAAGAGCTTATCGTATCTTTTCTGAAGGCCTTCTTCCTTCGGTGCGCCTTGTCCACTGTGGGACCGAAGGAGTTGCCTGGCTGAGGAGTGGAGCCGCTCAACCTGGGGAGGGAGGATGAGCGTTGCTTCTTTTCCACTGGACTTACTTGGGACGACCGACGCCTTGTTGTCGGAGGAGACTTCGGTGATGAAAAATTACCTTATGATACAATCTGCAAAGATAGGTTTTTCAACTTTATCTGGGATGAAGTCCGGGCATAAATACCATGCAGGAAAATCGTGACCATTTATGAAAAACAAGCAAGGAGGGGAGCCGCTCAGCCTTCTTTTCCACTGGACGTACTTGGGACGATGCCTCGTTGTCGGAGGAGATTTCGGTGAAGTTCCTCTTTGGCGTGGGGTCCTGGGTAAAGTCCATCCCATGTTTCTGCCTCTTGTTGTTGTTGCTACACCTTGGTTGCTGCCTCTTCTGCGGGTGGAGATGGACCTGGCGCGGTGGTTGCAGGTTGAGACGGTCCTTGTTTCACTTTCTTTGCTGACTGAGATGAACCAGCTGTCGCTTTCTGAAGTTTTGCCGGCTAAGACGAGCCTGTCGTCGCTTTTGGAGCCTTACCTGCTCTGCTATTTGCAGTCGCTACCGCTTTCGTTTCGGCAACTGCCCTCCTGTGTGTAGTGTTAAGCTTGAAGGCGGGGGGGGGGGGGGTACTACTGTGTGGAAGAGATGGGGGGGGTGCAACAAACACAAAATTTTACATGATTAAAAAGGTATTTAGTAGATGCACGAGTTTGTGTTTATAGCATAACATTGTGTATTAATTTACGTTTAATTTTCCTGGAGGACTTATTTCTGTAGTTAATAGTCTTGATGTAGTCTGTAGATAGGTTCCGCTTAACCGTGTGTTCGAGAAAATTGTCTGCGGAGCGATGAATGAGAACAGGGAGTCTAGGCATGTTAGCGATGTCATGTAGATAGTAAATTTCAGTAAATCTGTTTGCTCCGGTGATCAATCTGAGGCATTTGTGTTGGACTCTTTGTAAAAGGATAATGTTGGAGCGAGCCGCTTTACTCCATACGGGTGATGCGTATAGGATAATGGGGAGGATCATGGATTTGTACAGCTGAAGATCTGGGACTCTTCCGGGTTCTCGAACATCCTGCTCATAAGTTTTTCGTTGACTATATCACGATTAACTTGAAATTTGAAATCAATATTCTTCAACAAAAACAATTAATGTGTGATTAGGTAGGGTAGAGTGCTCTAAGACTGCGCACTTAAGGTTTGACCCGGTATATTAAAAAAACTAAAGCAATTAAAAACTCAAAAATTTTTATTAAAACTTATTGATCTTTCAACAACATTATTACAAACTTAATTAGTAATTATTACATTTACTTTATTAATAAAAACAAAAAAATCAGAAAAAGTCATTTGCGCAGTCTTACAGACCCCGTCTTGTAAGACTGCGCACTTGGGTCTGTAAGACTGCGCATACAGTTTACAAGCATAGATCACATCACATGCTAGTATTATGCAGTTCACTTCTTGTACCACCACTGAGAGCATGATTTACACTCGATCCAATCTTCAGTTATTGGCATTTACTATGTTCTGTGCATCCTGGACAACCCAACTACTCTTTGCTTCCAATAGGTTTTTTGTATTTTTCTTTGGACTTTTTTTGGATTTCCTTTTGAAGTACCTGACAAACGCTTCGACTTTTTCCTCGCTTCTTCTATCAATTCTGATTTGTAGGGAGAACTAGTTATAATATCGGATTTCTTACCCTTCCGGTTTATTAATCTTGCAATGGTACATTTGGCAATGACGAAATAAGTGTTAAAGCAATTTGAGTTAATTTTTGGGAATTGGTCCAATCAGTAGATATTCCCGGCATGTTGGAAATATCCAAACTAATGTTTGCAGTCGGCAATTCAATTGTAGCAGTAGGCGGTTCCATAGAACCATCAGTTGATTCCAGGTCTGCAATGGATTATTGAAATGTGCCCTGAATTGCAGTTTCAGAGATTTCCCTCTCCGTCACACAAAATCAACCTCACTTTAGGTAAAAAGAATAAAATTAACCAGTATTAAAATGTGAGATTTGTAAGAGTACGCGCGCAGTCTTACAAACCACCATACTGCGCAGTCTTACACGCCGCTCCATAAATTTTAAAAGGACACGAATATAGCCATCTCCAATTAAATTGGAAAATAATACCATCATCCACGCTTGGTTAAGAGTTTTGTTAACATGATATTGCAATATGCAGGCGATAAACACATAAACAACGACCGTACACAATTTCCAGAATGTCGAATTATTAGATCAAAACAGCGTAAAATGGTAAAACTTACCTAAAATGTTTATTATCCATTTTTTTACGACAAAAATCGTTATGGGTAACCACGGCATTGGCAGTGATGTGTAGGAATTAAAATTATCAAGAAAACAGACACACATGCCGAAATATAAGGGGTGCGCAGTCTTAGAGACCGCGCAGTCTTAGAGCACCTTACCCTACTACATATTCGTGTTCGAATGTTTTATAAGTATACGGATAGGGATAACGACAAACCAATGAAGTAAAAAAATTTGAAGTTCGGGTGGTTGATTGTTCATTAAATTTTTTTTTGATATATTCCATATTAATAACATATTGTAACAAATAACCTAACACAATCATAAAAAATTTTAGTTAAAGTAAGTCGTATCAAAGCTGTCATGTTTCGAAAACTGTTGTGTAAATATATGGTACATAAAATTCCATGTCATATTCGCTAGTTGTGTAGCTCAGCTCTGCCTTATCGGACAAGTTGAACGCAAACTGGATTTTTTATGCTACCATTGGACAAAAACAACACTGTCGGAGCTAAGTAACTCGCGTTACCATATCCATATCCTACTTGTGTAGCTCTATGTAGTTGAGTAGTTATACAGCCCTGTCGTACAAGTTAAACCAACCGTTCTGGTTTTTGGTACCCTGTTTTGGTAGTAACTGGGTTCTTGTTCTGTTTTTGTCGGAATTGTACTGGTTTGTACCTATTTCTTTAAAATAGGACAATTTTTATAAAAAAATACCACTGACTTTTTTTTTAAACTGCGCGCGCCTATCAGAGCTACGCAATTAGCGTATAAACATGTTCAGTAATATGAAACGTGTCGTACAATTTTTCGTCAAGAATTGATGAAAAATTACCTTATGATACAATCTACAAAGATAGGTTTTTCAACATCATCTGGGGTGAAGTCCGGGCATAAATATCAATCAGGAAAATCGTGAACATTTCTGAAATATAAGCTTATATGTGTGAGAAAAAATTCTAGTAACTTTTACTAAAAATTTGGGTTAAAATTACTAGATTTTCATTGTAATTTGGAAACGGTTAAGGAATATTGTAAAAATTAATATTGAAATAAGTATATTTTACTAAATGCGTTTAGTAATTTCTGGAACCCTAAGTTGGAGTCGCTACTATACTGTATAGTAAATTTTATAAATCAAATACCATATATTAAAAGTTAGGTTAATAATAACTGCAAATTATAAAATAAAATTTCATAATACATTTAGTAAAAATCAAAACTAGCGAATTATAAGAAATAATGCATTCTTTATTTATGTATTATTATTATATTACATGAATAGTAAAATTTTCTATTTAATTTAAGTTAAAACTTATCATTTTTATTTTTTAATTGCTAACTTTATAATCATAGAATTTCGCGAATTCTTAAAGTAATGTATCTATTGGGAAGGTTAGCAGTAGATACGAGAATAATAAAGCATTAATGATCTTAAAAAAAAAAAGACCAGGCTCATTATGGTTACCTATGGTTATAAAGTGATTAGCTGCATAGATGGGCAACGCCATCTGTTGTACATTGGAACTAACATTTCACAACTAAAAATGCATTGTAATAATTACTATCCATATTGTAAATTTTGTTTCACGAATACTAAAATTTATAATGTGCATAATAATTTTTTAAATCTTAACAATACAAAAATTACTATATTGCATGGTAAAATATACTTTCGAATAGATTGTATTTATTAAAATTAATTTTAATAAAATTTACGATTTAGTTAACAAAAAATCGAATTGCATTAGCAATATATGCATCAATTATAGCAAATTTTAAAATCAGCGTATAGTAATAATTACTAACTAGTAAATATTACTAAACGTTTTGTAATAAGTAAAAGAAAAAATGTATTTATTCTTTTTAGTTAGTAAACTTTACTAACATATTTTAATTATTGCTAAATTTTCAATACTCGTTTTCTCAGTGTAGGAAAACTATCAAGTTTTTTGATTTCATGAAATTTCTTTGGGTCTAACCAGAAACACTCTCAGAATTTCTTTGTTTGGACTGAATCTCTTTTCAATACTCTCACACACAAAAATTATCCATAAAGTAGTGTAGTTATTGTAGAAATAATGACTAGACCTAATAATAGTCCCATGGAGTCAAATATATGTGCGATTACTGACAAAACAATGCGTTTTGTGTTTACAGTGATCGGCTCCTTGATGGCTAAGCTTTATTTAATTTCATCCTCGTTTGCATGCCAAGACAATCCTAAAGTCTTTGATTTGGTCTCTTTTCCCATGTTCAAGATTGTTTGCGTATTGAATTTATTCTAGGGCTTGGGGATAATTGGAGCTCCACTTCTGGTCCAGAATTGCTTCAAATGGAATTTTTGCAACAATTTGCACAGCTAATGTCTGTCATTCTGCTTCAGTTACATTAAAATACCCCAAATCATTACTGTGACTCTTTTACAACAATATCGCCAAATGTTGCCGAGGATAGCTGGTGATGTACGAGATAATGTATTTTGATACAATCTTCTCGGGATGTGATTTCTTTTTTAACTTTTTCAATTTGTTCACCCTCTACCTGTATGTTACCATCTTCATTAAACATCACTTTTGTTTTGCTCAGATTCATTTGTAATCCTATTTTTCTTGAGGCCCTGTTCAGATCAGTGATCATTTCCTGCAGCTCTTCTTGGCTCATTGCTATCACCACTACATCGTCAGCGTATCGCAAATGATTGAGATATCTTCCATTTACTTTAATACCCTTTTCTGACCAGTCCAACTTTTTGAAAACATCTTCTAAAGTGAGGGTAAATAGTTTAGGTGACAAGCTGTCTCCCTGTCTTACACCCCTTTCCAAAGGTACAGGATTGGTTCGTTCATGAAGTTGGTATATCGCTGTCGCTTTATCTGCTATTTGTTGTAGTAGTTGACTATATCTACTGTCAATTCTGCAGTTGTTTAATGCTCGCCGTATAGCCCAAGTCTCCACTGTATCAAATGCCTTTTCATAATCAATGAATCCAAGATATATAGGTATATTGTATTCATTGCATTTATCGATTAAAAGTTTTATTGTTAATAGGTGATCTGCCGTTGAATACTCCTTTCTGAATCCTGCCTGTTCACTGGGTTGATAGTCATCTAGTTTTTTAGTTAAGCGGTTTGTGATTATTTTGGTTAATAGTTTGTACATATGGGACATTAGGCTTATTGGTCGGTAGTTTTGGAGCTTTCGGGTGTCTCCCTTTTTGAAAATTAGTATTACTCTTGCGTTATTCCATGCGTCAGGTATTCTGCCTTGCTGTAGGCATTCGTTTAAGGTGGCCGAGAAATTCGTTTTTCTTGTTCGACACAAATCTCAAAAACGAATAAAGTTGAAGAAATTCTAAAAACAGTATCAGAAAGCCTAAGTTTGATATTACAAATTGGGTGTTTTTCAAAAAAAAATATCGCAAAAAATTTATTTTAATGAGAGTTTTTTACAAATATTTCTTTCATCGTAAATTTTGAAAGCCCAAATTTGGATTCTAGTTGTAGCGGAAACCTTGAAGAACAATATTTCACAAAGTCGGTATGTTAAAATTTTCTATTTTTTGAGTTTTGTGTCGAATAGAAAATGTCTTGAAATCTTTCTAATAACACATATATGTAGGCAACCAACAGTGCAGATCTTATTTTAAAAATTTACGGTAATATCCTTCCAGGTATAAGGGAGCACACAATATATACCTAAGAATATACCCAAATTTTTTTTAGGTACGGTTGCAACTACTATTACAATAATTGTAATAAATCTATTCAGTTAAGATACAGTAGACTCGCGTTAATGTGAACAACAAAAATTAACCTGAATAATATTATAAAAATTCGTTAAATAACACAACTTTAAGTGTCTTTTGTTCTTTATAATAAAGGATAATAAAGGATTATAAAGAACAAAAAACACTTAAAGTTGTATTATTTAACGATTTTTTATAATATTATTCAGGTTAATTTTTGTTGTTCACGTTAACGCGAGTCTACTGTATTTAAAAAACACAAACTATTAATTATAAGTTAGAGAAAGAAAAGCAAAATTAAATTAAATTGTGTTTTAAAATTTGATTTTAAAAATTCAAAATCCTTTTGGATTCTGGATTTATTGTATAATAATGTATAAGATAAACTCACACGTACTTAGGAATCTAAATCGGGCCCATTGTCAGAGGCGGATTTCCAAAGAGGCGCATGAGGCCTAGGGGGACCTCAAAATTAAGATTTTTTGGACCACCGGTTTAGTGCATATATCAAAATAAAAAATTCATCCCGATCCTGTCACTCCCCAAACCTTTCCAGTTCAAAAAAAATAATTATAGACATTAGTCATGGGGGGGGGGGGTTATGAGGGAGCACGATAATTATAACATAGTATGATACTTATAGAATAAGTATTTTTACTTGTTGAATTGTTATTATCATAGTTATTATTACTATTAGTATAATGCCCGTTTGCACCACCTATCCTTAAAGGTGCCGCTTAGCTAAGGAGTGGACTAGAATGGGCTGAAGAAGAAGAATTATATTATAATTAATTATATCCAGTGTTACATTGAATAATTTGTGTTTTATGTCATTTATTTATAAATCCCTCCTTCAAGAATCATATCGGTGGTCACTTCATCCACTCCAGCTGCTTTATTTCTTTTCATATCCTTCAAAGCCTTTTCCATTTCTGCTCTGTTTATTTCTGGTATTTCCTCCGATCCGACATTTTGTATGGTCGTCCTTCTTGCGTTTTTCTCTCCCCTTACTAATTCTTCCGCAACTTTAGATTTGTATAGATCCGCGTAAAACTCTTCTATTATTCTCAACATTTTTTCCTTATTTGTTATTATTTCACCGTTTTTGTTCATTACTGAATGTATATATTTTCGGCCTAATTGTGGTCTCAAGCATTTCATGTTTTTGTTCTTCTCTATGACTTCATTTATCATACTTTCATTTTCCCTATATCTAAATTCTCTTATTCTTCTTCTTATCAATTTTTTAAGTTCTACATATTCGATTGAGCCTCTTTTGTGTTGTCTGTTCAGTAATCTTCTTTTTTCGATTAACTTCTTTGTATCGTTGTCTATTACAGGTTTTGCGGATCTATGTGAATCTTTGCTTAGTTCTCTAACGCTTTCAGTTATTGCCTTAGTAATATATTCATTAAGGTGATCTACATTTGTGGCGATTTCTTTAGCTTGTGCGGCCTGTAGGTGCTGTAATCTTTTCTCTATTGCGGCTTTAAGTTTATCACTAATTTCTTTTATATTCTCGTATGATACCCGCAGTTCCCTTTTACTATGCAATTTCTTTCGCTCCATTTTTTTGTTTATGACCACTCTTGATCTGACCATTCTATGATCACTTCCTGCGTCGAATGAGTTCAGTACGGTCACATCGTGAATGATTTGTTTATTATCAGTTAAAATGAAATCTATTTCGTTTCTTGTAGCTCTGTTTGGGCTCATCCACGTCCACTTTCTGCTTTTGTTCTTTTTAAAGAATGAGTTCATCACATATAAATTAAATTCATTTAAGAAGTTCAGTAATTCTTCTCCTCTTTCATTTTGATTTCCGTATCCGTACTCTCCTATTTGTGTTTCTTGGTCTTCCTGTTTCTTTCCAATCTTGGCATTAAAGTCTCCCATTATTATTTTAAAAGTTGCCGCTTTATCATTGATTGCTTCTCTAATTTGATCATAGAATAAGTCCATTTCTTCATCTGAGTGGTTACTGGTCGGAGCGTATACTTGGATTATTTTTAGTTTTGTACTTGTATTAATTCTTAAGTTGATATAAGCTACTCTGTCTGATATGGCTTTGAAGGATTCGACATATGGAGCCATACGTTTGTGTACTATAAAGGCCACTCCACTGTAGGTGTCTCCTCTATACATAAAATGGTTGCCTGATTTTAGGATTATATATTCTTCTCCTCTTCTTCTTAATTCAGATAACCCAACCACATCATATTTAATTTTTTCCAATTCGTTTTCCAATTCGTATATTTTATTATCGTCAGCCAAGGTTCGAATGTTATAAGTTCCGATCCATAACGTCGTCTTGTGGCAGCCTGGTCCAACCCAGGGATTCTTAGCACCCTCTCTCCCTCTGATCTTTCGATTGCTGCCGTAATCGGGACCTCTGGGAGTGCTGGGGACTGAGGGCCTTGTATTTATTGGTGTAATCATCATTATTAAAACTTGAAGGTTTAGGCCTTACCATTCCACGCTGGCCTAATTGCGGGTTGGAATGGATCCTATTTTCCCTCAGGATAATTGTTTTTTCGCGGGGCCACAGGCTCCTTTGAACTGATGGTACTTGTACGAAGCAGGTGGTCGTCTCGTAGTATGAACTGTTTGGTCCGCGGGTGGTATTTTATTTCCCACCTACCCTGCCTTGCGGCCGAGTATTCCCCTATCCGCCACCTGGGGACGCGCTCTCTAGGAGTTTCAGTCTCTCCCGAGAGAATATAGCCATCTCCAATTAAATTGGAAAATAATATCATCATCCACGCTTAGTTAAGAGTTGTGTTAACATGATATTGCAATATGCAGTCGGTAATCACAAAAACAACGACCGTACACAATTTCCAGAATGTCGAATTATTAGATCAATCAAAATGGTAAAACTTGCCTAAAATGTTTATTATCCATTTTTTTACGACAAAAATCGTTAAGGGTAACCACGGCATTGGCAGTGATGTGTGGGAATTAAAATTAGCAAGAAAACAAACACACATGCCGAAATATAAGGGGTGCGCAGTCTTAGAGACCGCGCAGTCTTAGAGCACCTTACCCTATTGGATAAATTAGGAGACTCCAAAGTGTTTTTCAAATATTCACCTATTATTATTAAAGCCCTTATAATACAGACGTCATGAGGCGGATGAAAGTTAGTTTCAATTTATTGGAGGCAGAGAGCTTACTGTTCCTATTTGTTAGGGGTTGCAGTAAAGCTCTTTCCCTCGTTTTATTTCGCGCTTCCCTAATGTGAGGGCCCCATGTAAGTCAGCTATCGAAGATAATCATCAACAGCTATATAATTCATCGTCGGATATAAGCCTCCCCCATATTGTCGTCCTTGTTTGAGGTCGTCGTACACTTCTCTTTTGGCTTCGTGGTCTCCACTCGATTACTCGACGCGTCCATCTGTTATCCTCCATTCTAGCAACGTGGCCCATCCAGTTCCACCTTAGCTTATATATTCGAAATAAGTCCAAAGTAACAGATGTAATACACCGGACTTCATTATTGGGTATAATTGATCTCGAAGGGTAATCCTTATCATACGTCTATCCATGGCTCGTTGGGTGACCTGCAGTTTTTTTATTATTGCATTATTTAGGGCCCATGTCTCTGTACCATATGTTAGAACCGGTAATATGCTGTCGTGTCTCGTCGACTGACCCCCCCCCTCTTGGTTAGTTCGGGAAATGAGTCTCGCCGCAACACTCGAACAATAAAGTCCACGGTCTAACGTTGGGTCGGTTCGCATTAATAGAAACTACGCATCTCAGTTAGCAAGTCGCAGAAAGTCAATCAAAAGGTCGCAAAAGTTTAATAGAATTTTATTGCCTTGAATAAAAATGACGAGAGCAATTATTATAGAATCCAAAGACACAAGCGTCTGATGATAAATTTTGGGTATGATGTACAGTAGCAAGCAAGGCGTAGTATTTAATGTGCAAATGTACTCTGTACGTTTGCTTGGCACTGTTATTGTATTAATAATGTGTAAAATAATCGAATTTATACAGTTTTTGTTAATTACAAATAAATTTTCAAATAACTTACAAGTTAGATTTATTAGGCCACATTCGGTATATGAGCCTGATCCCAAGCGCATGACTTCGATTCGATCGTAATATGGCTTCCGATCAAATCGAAACCACCAAACTAAAATTTGCCACCGCTACGACCAGTTAACATAGCGAATCAAAGAGCATTTCTTGGATGGATTCCCTGCTAAAACCTGCCTTTGTCAGAGTGACCAGGCCTTCCTTGATGAGGGTAACTGTAGGTTTTAGTGGTTCCGTTAGATTTTTCTTCTGAGGTTGCCTTGAGAAAGTGGGAGGAGGCTTTCCCCTACGGGGGACCTCTACCAAGGTAAACCCAGATTTTTTGTTGTTGTTGGTGGGGTTTGCTTGATCCCTACCCTGCGGGGGGGGGGCGGTGCTAATCATTGGGGCCTCGTTTTAACTTGGCGCAGTTGGGGTCGGCTAGGGCATTCCGTCCAGTTGGATGGGTGTTCACCGCCACAGCCTGCTCATTGTGTTTAGTTTTGGTGTTGTCTTCGTGCCTGATAGGGCAGACGTTAGACCTATGGTTCCCCGAGTACAGAATGCACACTGTAGCAGACCTAAAGATGTGCTGGGTGTGCCCAAACCTTTGGCATTTAAAGCATTGCGCCAAATAGCTTTTCGAATGGGGGTTTTCAATAGTAATTGGAATGTTCATGATTTGTGTGAGGTTAAAGATTTCTTTACCTTTTTTGTCTTTGTTCAGTATAATCTGAAAGAGTGGAAGTGGCCTTCTGTCGGGCCCTTTTCTCAGTTGAGGAACTGCGGTTACTGGAAAGCCGAGTTCTATTAGACTGGTCTGGACTTCCCCTGTGGAAAATTACTGGGGAAGGCCTGGGACAATAACCTTGAGAGGCGTATCCTCGGGGAGCGGGAAGACCACGAAATTGCATTTGTGTTCTGCGAGATGAATCTCGAGAGCTTTCCGGATTCTGAGTTCGTAGTGTTGGTATATCATTTATGTAATATGTGAATAAAATAGGGGCTAATACGGATCCTTGGGGGACACCTGCGGGTATGGGATGGGATGTTGATAGGGCGCTTTTGACTAAGACTTGATATGTACGGTTTTGTAGATAATTTTTGATGATTTTATTAAGTATCGAGGGATGTTTAGATTGATTAATTTAAATATCAGCCCGTCGAAGGTATCGAAAGCTTTTTCGATGTCTAGCGTGACGACTGATGTGGTTAACCCAGTATTGAAGTTGGTGGTGATGATGTTGGCTAGTCGAGCAAGTTGTAAAATCGTACTATGGTTCGATCTAAAACCGAATTGCTCTGGTATGATTGTGTCATTTTGAAAGTTAAATTGCTGAAGGCGATTTAAGATGACCTTTTCTAGTAGTTTTGAGAATGTGGGCAGAAGATTGATGGGGCGGTGGTTTGTAGCTAAATTTTTTGGCTTTCCTGGTATGGGGATGACGTTAGCGTGTTTCCAGGATCGCGGAAAGTATTGATTTTTTAGGCATTGTTTTAGTATGTAATAAGTTTGTAGAATTGGGTATTTTCACATTTTTTAAAAAGTATGTAAGAAGAAAGTTTATCTAGCATATAAACGAGGTACTTAAAAGAAAATTTGTGTGAAACTTTATATCCGAGTAATTTTAAAAATAAATATCATGTAAAATATTTGCCGCGAAAACGCGAAATACATGCTTACTTGGTTGCATACCCGTATGACGTCATAACTCACAGCGGCAAAACATTCAAGCAGCATTTAGCATTCAAGGTTGAATGGTTGTAATAATTTATTGGTTGTAAATTATCTTGATTATTTTATTCTTTAATTATTTTGTTTTATACAACTTAACAACTATGGAAAAGTGTGGACTACAACGTATTAAGTACTGTTTTGTGCCGGGTTGTACAAATACTACTGTAAGTACACCTGAAAAAGTGTTTGTGACTGCCAGACGATGACTTTCGTAAAAAGAAGTGGTTTACAGCAGCTAGGCGATATCAGCCAACATCGAAATCAGTTTTGTTTTGCTGTGAAGATCATTTTAATGTAGTGTATTACTTTATTTTGACATTTACGTTTTTTAATGTTATTTTTATTGCAACTAGAAGAGGATATGGAAAACTATATACGATTTAAATTAATCGGAGGAAGAGTTTTTTTAAAGCAATGGGTAGTGCCTCATATATTTGACTGTCAGCCAGATAGAAAAAGAGCTAGTAGTAGTCGTGAAAGATCTTTACCTGCAAAATTGAAAAGAAGGCGACTTGTCGATGAAGCCATTAAAGAAAATGACAAAAATCAACAAAATGTACCATCGATCAATGTACATGAAATTTACACCAGCACAGTTGAAAATAAGCCATGCACCAGCACAGTTGAAAATAAACCATGCACCAGCACAGCTGCAAATGAACCTTGTGTTAGCTTTGTCAACCCTTGTCAGCTAATAAATTGCAAATTCTGCATTCTTTGCCCATTTGAAACCTTTCTCATCGGTGGTGCAAAGTTACACCTTAGGAGCAAAGTGTTCTACGCTATTTAATTTTTAAAACTAAAAAGAAACAAGTATTTTTTATAGGTACATAAAAAACATTCAAACAGAATTGTATAACTTGGGAAAAACAAATTTTTCCCATTTTAATCTGGCTGAAAGTAAAAGTTCATTTACAAATGTTTCATCAAAATCAATTTCTAATACTTGAACACTTTTAGATTTTTCAAAATTTGGCGATGCTACACAAAATAATCCCTTCTTTCTTTCAGCACAAACCATTTGGAGATGAATTTGTGCTTTGAATTTTTGAGTTATTTCCCCATTGCAAATATAATTTTTTAATGTCTTCTCACTGCTAGGGCATTTTACTTCGACAATATACTCCCGAGATAAACCGTCGGGTGAAGCTCCAAACATGGGTAAAGAGGGTAATGAAAATAACCCGCAAGAATCAAAAAATTTCATTTTTCTATCATTTTCTACGTATTTTATCACTTCTTTTTCTAAAAGCCTTCCTCTTTCCATGAATTTATTGTCTTTTAATTTATATGCACCTATTATTAACTCGACTAATGTACCATCAGGCGTTTCGCAACGTGAAAATTCGTACAGTTTGGAAGCAGTTATACGTTCATATCGCAATTCACGCCACAATGGAGAATTGGCTTGCCCTTTTGATGCTTTTTGACCTTCTTCACATAATTTATTTGTCATTTTAGAAGTACAAAACGAAATAAAATCATGACATTGTACACCTCCTTGCAAATGAAACATTGACATTAGTTTGTGAAGTGATAAATTGTCAAATTTTTCTTCATATTGATCTGAAGAATATCGAAGAATTTGTCCCTCCAGGTTTACTATGTTAGCTATAGTTGTAATATCATTCCAAAAAGTGGATACATTTACTGATGCTAATGCAATAGCCGAAGTTGATGTTGAAGCAACAGTCTTGGAAAAATTTGCAGCCGTTATAAACTTAAGCGAAGTGCCAACAGCAGATAAATGTGGTCGCATCCAATATGAAGTGATATCAGTAGGGGAAGGCTCTTCGCTTCTTCTATGTGCCCACATTAGGAAAGCCAAAGCGTGTTTACAACCACCTATTAATATAAAAAATAGTGTAAAAAACTATTGTCACTCTAATTTATTACATTTACCTAATGATGCAGCGCAATCTCTACACAGAACATCTAAAATTTTCTCTTCTTCTTCGTTAACCGTCAGGCAAACTACATAATTTTTTGAACGAACCCTGTGTTCAGGACATACCTGACACTGAAGGGTACATAAAGGACCTTCTCTTTTTACCTCAACATAGCCAATTGCATTGTCACCATACTGTTCACGAGATGATCTGTCAAATTAATAAATATATTGTTAGAATCGTAGAATCAACATGCATATATAATATAACCTCCAAATCATTGTCAATTTACATAATTTACTTTATACAATACGAATAATGTGACCGTATAATGAAATTACGATTTATGCATTTTCTTAAGTAAATTAGAAGTAAATAAGTAGGTACAATACTTACGCATTCGATTTTGCGCCTCATCATTTTGAATAAATTCTATTATCATAAACATGTCAATTGATGGTAAATTATTTGTAGACGCTTTCATAAACCCTTCTGATGGCATTTTGCGTTATTTGTATTTGCTTACGACTTGTTATAAGTTATAACACAACACAAAAGAAAACACGACACACAACAAACCAAACTATAACCTTTGTTTGCTAATTTCTTTGAAATTACGAGTGAGTTACTACGTCACGCCGATCTCGACCAATCGAATTGCGTTTTGATTCTCGTTTGAAATTGTGCATTTTAATGAAATTTCAAAATGATTTAGCATTATAAATAGGAAAATTTATCATTTTTTAATTATTGTATGCTTTTTCTACTACCTTTATTTATATAATAACACTCATATTATGCAAATAAAAAATTAGTGAAAATACCCAATTGGTTTCTTTGGTAACTGTTTTAATATTAGAGGGGTGAGGTTATCATGTCCTGGGGCTTTATTTTTAAAGGTTTTAATTAATTTTCTTGTTTCTTGAGGAGAAAGCAGATCTTTAGGGGGTGTAGGGTAATTTTCCTGATCAAACTTACTGAGGGTTTGTTTGACCATGTTAATAGTTTGGGGATCAGATTATTCCAGTGTAATGGAGTGATTTTCAAGGTAAGTGGCTGCTATTGCGTTCGCTTTGTCAATGTTAAAGCCATGCACATTAGAACATCCATTGGTATATCAACGTGTTTTGACACTTCCACGGCAAGTCTTGTAAACACTTTTGGCTCCTTATCAAGAAGGTCACCGTGGAGTTTCTGAAATTGTGAAAGCATACACCGTCCGCATTCTGAAGCTTTTCAGATGGTCGGGAAAGGTTGCCTCTGGATAAATATGCGACCCAGTCAGACATGTTCTGTTGTGTGTGGTCTTTTAAATACGGATATTTTTTTATTATATTTAAAGGCTATATAACCACACACATATTTGAGGGTCGCTTCTTCAAAAATATCCTGTATTAGTTCAAATTTTGCGAGCAGTTCCTCCTCCTCTACGCTGAGCATGCAATTTTCAAATATATATTCCTATATAACATTAATTTAAATTAAGCCAGTGGAAAAAAATACAGAGCGTCCGGACTTGTCCTTAGAAAGATTAGTCATAAAAAAAATTCAATGTAATCCACGATGTAATCTATTCAAGAAAAATATGCAGATTTCCTGTAACACACTTGAATGACACAACAATAATAGAATAGCAATTTCACCTAACTACTAAAAGTAAAAACTAGTCATTAAGGAAAAATTTCACCCTACATCTGATCCATCCATACTAGCATTTGTAGCTGATACTTCATCAGGAATCTCTCTTGATATAGATGCCTCCAATTCATCCCAGATTTCACACATTTCAATACGATCACATTCTTGAGATTCATTAGGGTTAAAAAAACTCTTCTAATATCTCATCATTTTCATTATCTGCAGCATGTTCAGTTGTATTGGCAGAAAGTATAGATACAGTATTGCGTCCCATGACATAATTGGGCATACGATATTTGAGTCGCCTATTTCCAAAACCGGCTAAATCCATTTTAACATTTTTTTTCAGGAGATCAGAAAAACTGCCATATAAAAAGTATACACCATTTTAAAATTTTAATAACATCAAAATTTTTCAAAAAATATCAGTTTACATTCAAACTGTATGCCAAAACAATATTGTGAAAATTGAAGCTACTACAGTAAAAAGTATTTTGGATTTAACCGGATTTGGAAATGAACAGGGATTTAACTCATTTTGAAAGTGAAATTGCTTGATGACTTAACATTTTAATCTCAAACTATATTAAGAATAATGTAGAAATAAGCATTCAATCAATAATATCTTCAAAATTAAAAATTTGTATTTAAGAGGAATCCTCAGAGTTGCAAAATACACTTTCGTAATTCACTGATATCTTGCTTATTACTCAAAAGAATTGCACAAAAGTATATATTTTTTAAAAGAGGACACTTGCACGCAGGCCGTGTTGTTTTTATTCTTTTTAAATTCAAATTTTTTTCTACAATGTTTTCAAAAAATTTGAATTTAAAAAAATTAAAATCTGTTGTACACCAAGGCAAAATCCAGATTATAATCTATAAAATCTTCACTAAAAATCGTATAGATTTTACAATCCAGTAGAAATCTTACCAATCCTTGTCTCAATCTATAAAATCTCTACAATCTTTATAAAAGCTGTAAAATCCCGAACAATCTTCATAATCTTAATAAAAATCTGAAAAATCTCAGAAAAATTTTTAAAATCTTCGAAACAATCCCAAAAATCTTAGCATTGTTGTCAAGCAAAATCCAGATTATAATCTATAAAATCTTCACTAAAAATTGCATAGATTTTACAATCCAGTAAAAATCTTACCAATCCTTGTTTCAATCTAAATAATTTCTATAATCTTTATAAAAGCAGTAAAATCCCGCACAATCTTCATAATCTTAATAAAAATCTGTAAAATCTCAGAAAAATTTTTAAAATCTTCGAAACAATCCCAATTAGCATTGTTGTCAGGCAAAATCCAGATTATAATCTGTAAAATCTTGTTAAATCTTTTGACAATCTCAAAAATCTTTTAAAATCTCTGTGCAATCTTTAGGGACT
Source organism: Rhagonycha lutea (assembly GCA_958510855.1). NCBI lineage: Eukaryota > Metazoa > Arthropoda > Insecta > Coleoptera > Cantharidae > Rhagonycha > Rhagonycha lutea. The sequence goes on from OY294038.1 coordinate 44,490,341, forward strand.
GCAATCCATTGTACGGTTAAACATTAGTGAATTACCCCTCGTATTCTCCATTTAGTTCTTACTAAATTCTTTCACAATTCTTCACTTCTCTCTTTCCAGTTTTTTCAAAAATGTTTCATCAAAAGTTCATCTATATTTTGCAGTTTCTTTTGATTAATTTTCACTCCTCCAATTTTAAGGTCTATCACATTCATATTATATGATATTCTTTTATCTTGTTTGAAAATGCTTTTTGCATTGTTTATATCGGATTTGTAGTTGGGCTCACCTTTAATCAGAATTTGGTGTTGTTTATGAGAACACGTTATACATACATAAATGGTTGGATTTAGTCCATTTTGTTTCAGAACTTATAATAACCGTATAAACAACTGATTGGATTTAATCGAATTTGTTTCTGTATAATGTAGCAAGGATTTAGTGGGTTTTGAAACCCATTTGATGCATGAGTTAGTCGGTTTTGGAAGTAATTACAATTTTTGGTTTATAATTTGGAGGCTTTAAATTCATTTTAGACCTCAAATTTTTTTCAGTCGTAAGGTATTGATATGCTACACAAGATGGCATCAATAACTCATTTAGTGAAAAATATGGATTTAGCCGGTTTTGGAAATAGGCGACTCAATTTGAATTCCAATGCTGACATTTTTTCGTGGCCTGCTCCCATTGCCCTAAACGCAGCGGCGGTGCAAGAATAGCTAGGACCCGTAAGCAAATATACAAAACGAGCCCCTAAAAAATAAAAAAGGTCATACGTTTTTTTGCTTGCATAAAAGGTGGGGTGGTAGGGCCCCTTATGGTCCCGGGCCCCTAAGCATTGCTTACAGTAGCTTATTTATATCACCGCCACTGCCTAAACGTAGCATAGGATTGCTCATTCATATCCTGATTCACCCGCCTAGTTAGTATATAAGTAAGGGGATATTTTTCCTGTACATACTGCAGGAGACCTTGTAAGGATCGATTGCTCAAAATAATTCCCTTTTGAAATGGTAGAAGGGCAGTCTTTTTAGGCGGAAGAGCAGGCTTTTTAGGCGAAAGAGCAGACTTCTTCGACTTACAAGCAGCTGGCTTGGCAACGGCACGCATTTCCTCCATAAATACGGTCATCCGATTAATAAAGTACATCATTTTGCTTGTCAAGATTCACTCCATCCCCATGAGCCAAATCATGATGTCCAAATTTGGAATGGGAATTGCAGACATCAAACCAGTCGTTAGATTTAGATTTAACAACTCTATATTTTTCTTTAATATATACAAAACATTTGCACTAGCACTAAAAATTTTAAATACAAGTAATAAAGAAGAATAATTTACAGAATTAAATATATTTTACCAAGTTCGATGCCGGTGCGTGTTCCTTGGAAGTGGCCAGTTCGCTGCTCCTGCGGTAGCGTATCAGCGACGTCGGATGGTTTTGAGTTCATGAAGTCTGCCCCTTTGGTGGTTTTTCCTGGAAAAAAAGTGCAAAAACCAGGCAAATGATGAGGTAGCGTGTAAGTGAGTTGATTTTTAAAGCATAATAATTATTGTTTAATAATTTGTGTTTTATTCGCCTGAAGGGCATATTGTGTTTATGAATTGTATTGATGTGAGCTGTTGATTGGTTCCGCTTGACCGTGTGTTCAAAAAATTTGACTGCGGCGTGATGACTAATTGGTGATTGTAAGGTCATCTATTTGAATAGTTTGTGTGTCCGCAACGTCAGTCTTAATATTTGTAAGAGCAGGGTTGAGGGTGCTCTTAACGTAGGTTAAGAGACCCCCAGCCATGGTCTTAGGTTTATTGTATGTTATGTAGTCAGTTAATTTAAGTGGTCGTCTTTTGTTTAGTCGTGATTCCTGTATGAGTATAATGTCGGGTTTTTGTTCTACTGCAAGGGCAGCCACCTCGTAGATTTTCCGGTAGATACCGTTAGCATTCCATGACATAATTTTTAAAGTACGTTGTCTAGGCATCGTATTTCCTTGCAATTTGATTTAATATATGGATTTTTTGAATTGAGCTGGTAACACCTGTTAGTAATTCTGTGATTTCTAAAATCATTTTATATGTTTTTTCAAGATCGATGAGGTCGTCAAGGGCGCGTGCGGCAGCTAGCACTTTATGAATATCTACCGGAGAATCTACGCCTTCAGTGTCTTGGGAGAGAATTTGGGCAGTCTGTAGTCTAACCACTTGAGGAGTGGGAGCTTGTTGTGTTGGAGCGCGAACGGGAAGCGAGGGAAAAGAAGTGCGACTTGCTATGTTAGGGACGGGAGAGGGTGGAGGGTTGTTTAATTGTGGTGTTGTTTCTGTGTTAGGGCGCCTGGCTTTTGCACTAACCTTTTCCAAATATTCCACATAATTAGGGCATGAACTCCAGTTGGCGGCGTGATCGCCACCACAGTTGCAGCATCTGACCCCCTCATCTTTGACGGTCCTCGGGCACATCGCTGTGGGGTGCGGGGCTGTGCACCTGACGCATCTTGGGTTTATTGAACAGTGTGCGCTACCGTGTCCATAATTTTGACAGCGGTAACACTGTAAAAGATGGGTGCGCTGGTGCACCTCCACGAACCGCACAACGATGGGCCCGATGGAGCGCACGGCCTTGATTGCCGCCATGGTGGTGCCTGGGGCGAAATTTACCAAGAAGGAAGACGTTGGATCTTGAAACTTGTTCTTTAATTGAGTGACCTTGATGGTTTTAATATTATATTCTTGATCCAATTCTTCCTGCACGTACCGCTCGTCCAGATATGGCGACCCCTTGAGCACCAACTTGATAGTTCTGTCCTTGAAGCCATAGGTGAAGCCCTGTGGTCCCCCAGGAATCAGGAGGTTTTTCTTCAATGCTTCGTGGTCCGCACGCGTGCTGGCGTACACCCACGACTGTCCGCGGACGTGTTGTATGCGAACGCTGTCCGTTATCAATGGTTTAATACTGGCCATGAATTTACGGAGGTCTCCGATGGGTGTAGCCAGCACGATCGGAGGTGGTTTCTGGGCACGAGGTGGTTTGGGGGTGGCAGGATTGGTTGCGGCTGTCCCCTGTGGTACGGGTGACCGCCGGCGTCTGGGGACGATTCTCCAGGTTGGGGGGTGACTGGACAAGGAGGTTGTTCCGGCGCCTTGGCTAAGATGCCAAAACGGTTGAACAATTCGATATTAGGTGCCACAACTTCGTAAACTGTGAGCCTTTGCGGTTCGGTGATTTCCATTTGTTCACTGGAGCTGCTCGTTTCGTCATGGGTGAGCGGGGTGGAAATCATGTTTTCGGTTTGACTTGTAGGGTCGTTTATCATGATAGCGGCCGCCAATTGTACGGAGGCGAGTTTAGGTAAATCGGCTTGGCCGTTGCCAGCCAGTCGTTTGGTTCTTTTGGGATGAGCGAGATTAAATCTATCGCTCATTCGCTTATGGAACTGATTAAAATTTGGGACGTCAACAGGTTCGGTAAACTTTTCTTGTTCCAACCTTGAAAAGGGCTGAAAAACGTTGCACCAAAAAATTTACTCGAAGACACGACTGACTGGTTTCGCTGCTCGACAGCGAATAATTTGTGTTTGATTCGCCTGAAGGGCATATTGTGTTTATGAATTGTATTGAGGTGAGCTGTTGATTGGTTCCGCTTGACCGTGTGTTCAAAAAATTTAACTGCGGCGTGATGAATTAGTGTGGGAATTCGTGGTATATTTGCTAGTTCGTGTAAATCGTAAGTGTCGGTGCCCAAGTAACATTTTTCCCTGGTGAAATTTAAATGTCTCTGCTAGGGCCCTAGCAAATATCTGCCAGGGGGTTATAACAGGGTTTTTTTGACAGAGCTCTTACAGATACCTGGCAGGAATTTGTAACGGATTATTTGCAGAGCCCTGAAAATTAACTCTGGTAGAGCCCTGTTAGGGCTCTGTTAAAAATAATTTGCAGGGCCCTGCAAGAAATCTGTGGCAGAGCTCTGGCAGAGTCCCTGTTACAGGTAATTTGCAAGGCCCTGCAAAAATTCTGCGGCAGAGCCCTGACAGAGTCCCTGTTATAGGAAATTTGCAAAGCTCGTATATACCACGTGGTCTTCATAAAAATTGTCTTTTTTACCATTTTTCAATTACTTTTAATTTTAACAATTCATTAAATTTAAATACTATATTGTACTTTTAATAGTAGATACCTACTACAGGTAGATATAAACACAATGCTTATTAAAATTTTAGCAAATCAGAATCAAGAATTTTGTTAACGATGTAAGCTTTCTTCATTCATATTGGTTAAGATTGTTAAAATGAATATCTTCAGAGATTTATTGAAAATTAATTAATCGATTTTTTCAAGCAACCAACGATATGACAGAAACTTTGTCAGGGTTACAGAGACAAACAGAGACAGCTACATTGACAGTTATCTTTTATGAGTTACAGGTATAAAAAAATTCGTAAGCGCCTCGTAATTTTGAGCCAAAAATGTAGGTCTAGTTACTATGTAACGAAGTAGGATAGCGCTATAATAAATATTGTTATGAGAGAGAGAGATAAAATATTTTTAGTTCAGGTCATTTAGAATATTCTAGAATATTAGAAATACAAAATACAAAGGCTAATCCGCTTCGATTTTAAACGTCATTTATGTGCAATTTATAAATTTTAACAGTTTATTTATCCAATTTAAAGAAATCATAATTAAACCACGATCTAGAATTAAACAACAAAACTTTTTATCATTTTGTTAAAAAGTGATTACATTTTTACAGTCCCAACAATTTAAATTAATATCCGCTGAACTTAACTATTACTGATTCGTTTTGATCAATATTAGTTATCAAAAATTAAATTTCTCATATATACAGCACTCACAATTATTCTAGAAATTTTAAGTTAAAATCTGATTTTTATAACTTATTTGCCGATGGTAACCCATATTTACAAGACAAAATATATCGGCCCTAAATATTAATAAAATAAATTTTTGTCGCATTCTTTAAAAAAGTTAATTTTTATTTTTAACTTCTTGCAATCCATACTGATTGTGTAATTATGTAATTGAACTAATTTAACTCTGGGGCTTTCAATTTTATTACTACATCTATATTTGCAGTTACAATTACGAATAATTGTATCATATTTTAAATTGCGATGTTTTACATCGATATAATTTCCATTTTATTAAAAAAGGTAAGTAAAATACGTTGATTTCTCAGCGGTTCACTCATTATTATACACAAAAGTGTGACCATCATATTACCAGTAATTTCAAAATAATTTATAAGTAGGGTCCGTAGGTAAGTGGTAAGAACGAGAGGCTACGGAGCAGTCATGGATGTAGGTACAGGTTCGAATCTGGATTGTAACAAAAATTTTTAAATTTAAATATTATTTTCAGGATAGGTAACAACATCGACAGAATGGAATTCAACCAATAATACAGAATACCAAGCATTAGAATATATTAATAGATATAATTAATAATGTAACCATGTAAATAAAATTGAAACCCCCAGAGTTAAATTAAATTAGTTCGATGCGATGTGTAATAACACAATCAATGGATTGCAAGAATCTAAAAATAAAAATTGATTTTTCTAAAAAATGTGACATAAATTTATTTTATTAAAATTTAATATTTTTTTTATACCTGTCTCTGTCTGTCTCTGTAACAGGGACAGACAGAGCCCTGCCAGAGTCTCTGTCACAGAGACTCTGGCAGAGTGCCTGACAGAGCTCTTGCAGAGTCTCTGACAGGGTACCTAACAGATACCCTGTTAGGATTTGCGACAAATTTTCTGCAGAGGGTTTGCAGGGTCCATTTTCTCTGTCTCATGTTATGTGACAGAGCCCTGTTACAATCCGATTACAGAGACAGGGCCCTGCGAAATTTCTCTGCCAGAGCCCTAGCAGATATCTAGCAGGGGGAAAATGTTACTTGGGTGAATTTGTGCGCTCCGGTGATTAGTCGGAGGCATTTGTTTTGTACACGTTGATGGATCATGATGTTGGTGCGGGAGGCTTTGCTCCAGACCGGGGATGCATAAAGAAGGATGGGCTGGATTAGGGCTTTGTACAAATGGCGGCGGATATTGGGATGGAGTTTGTTTTTGGAGTTTAGGTGCGGGTAAAGGGCTTGCATGGCTCGGGTGGCTTTCCCTGCAGTTTCATTGATGTGATCTTTAAAATTTAGTCCTTTGTCTAAAGCCCGTGTCTCACGGTCAATATTTCCATCAATATTTTGATGACAATTTTTATCAAAACCGTTTTGACTATGGGACAGGTCATTTTGATAAAAATTTATAACCTGTCAAACGATGCTTCTATTTTAATGACGTCACATCAATATGTTGAAGGAATACGACCGTTTCTATAATTTTGATCATATTGATGAAACAATGGTTTTGATTGGTTGCTGTGCTTCGTTTGTGGTCGTTTTCGAACGAACAAGTTTTAACTTTTAACCTAACTTTTGATGATCTGTCATTCACAGCAGACTACTTTTATCAAAATATTGATGAAAATTTTGATCGTGTGACTTACCTATAAATTTTGATCAAAACATATTTAATGACGTCAGATCTATCAACATTATCATCAAAATATTGATGGAAATTTTGACCGTGGGACCCGGGCTTTATGTGATCCCCAGGTATTTGGTGCTGTCTTTGGGTTTTATTTCCGTGCCGTTGAGTCTGAGTTTTGTTGTAAGTTGGTCTCGTTTTTGGGTAAATACAGTGAGGGTTGTCTTTGAGGTATTAAATTTGAGGCGCCAGTCGTCGCAATAGTCGAGGAGCGCCTCAGAGTGATTTTGAAATTTGGTAATCGTAGCGTCTTTGGTTTTGTCGGTCTCTGAAATTGTGGTATCGTGTGCATAAAGGGCGGTTGTGGTGTTTTCGTGTTGGGGGGATGTCATTTATGTAATAATTGAAAAGGATTGGGGACAGGATGGAGCCTTGCGGTACTCCGGCGGGAATGGGTTTGGGGGTGGATAGGGAAGTGTTAATTTTGACTTGGAATTGGTGGTTTATTAGGTAGCTGGTAAGGATTTTCAGGATGTGCATTGGGAATTTGAGGGTGTGGAGCTTGTGCAAAAGGCCTTCGTGCCAAACGGTATCGAAGGCCTTTTCCAGGTCTAAAAGGAGTGCTGTATTGAAATTAATGGTGATTTTATCTATGAGGACGGCTAATTGGAGGAAAGTGGAGTGGTTTGGGCGAAACCCAAATTGTTCTTTTATGATAAGAACATTTTCGGTTTCGAAGGACATGATGCGGTTTTGAATTATTTTTTCCAGGACTTTGGAGAGAGTAGGAAGGCTGATAGGACTGGATAACTGGAGGGAAGGTGTTTGGGTTTTCCAATTTTCAGGATGGGGATGACAGTAGCGGTTTTCCATGAAGTGGGGAAGTATTGGTTTTTCAGACAGGAATTTAGAATGTAGTAAATTTGGACGAGGATTTTTTTGGGAATCTTTTTTAACATGAAGGCGGATATTTGGTCGTTTCCAGGAGCTCTGTTTTTGAATTTTTTGATGATTTTTCTGATTTCGGCGGGAGAGGTGAGGTCAGTCGGCGGAGTGGGACATTGGGAGTCGGTGATTTCGTCTATTGATCTTTTAACTAAAATGTCTATGTCAGGGTTGAGCGTATTGTTAGTTAGATTGTGATCTTCGAGGTAAGTTTGCGCTATGGCTTCCGTCTTGTCTTGGTCGAAAATTGCTGGTCCGTTTTGCGTGTGTAATATGGGAAATTGTTTGTTTGGTTCGTCGTTTTTGAATGTTTTTGCCATCCGCCGAACTTTTTTAAGGTTTGACGGAAGGACGTCGTTTAAAGTTTTGTTCCAATTGTCACTTTTGATGTTAGAGATGTCCTTGGTAATGTCGTTTGTCAATTTATTTATCTGTTCTTTAACCTGGAGGTAGTGGTGTTTTTGGTAAATTTTCCGTAATTTGTTTTTATTTTTAGCAGGATTTCTGGGGTCAATTTTGTGTTGTAGTCTGGTTTAGGTAAATGCCTCGTATTTCGGTTGAACGTAGTTGTTAGTGTTTTGGTGAGTCTTTTGATTTCTTTGTCAATGTCTTCTTTTGTTTCAATATTTTGAGCGATTTTATATTCGATCAGGTCGGTGCCAAAGGCGACCCAATCTGTTTTAGTTCGGGGTCTTGGTGGTGTGAAGGGTATGGAAACAGAATTTATTTCTACTAAGACAGGGAGATGGTCAGAATTCAACTTTTGCAACACGGTAGTGTTTGCGACAGTTAAATTCTTACTGCTCGCCAAGTCGATTGTAGAAGGAGAGTGGGCGTAGTTACTTGGATAGTAGGTGGGACTATTTGGGTATTGAAGTAGGAGCGGGTCCGGGTGATCGTTGACGAACTTAAACAGATCGCGGTCCCTTGTATTTGTCGTTCCCGTACTCCATGAGTAATGGATTGAATTAAAATCGCCCAAAATAATCGCTTTATTAGTATTACTGTAGCACTGTAGGAGGTGGGTGCGTTGGTGCACCTCCTCGAACTGCACAACAATGGGCCCGATGGAGCGCACGGCCTTAATTGCAGCCATGGTGGTGCCTGGAGCGAAATTGACCAGAAATGAAGACGTGGGATCATGGTATTTGTTCTTCAACTGTGTAACCTTGAGGGTTTTTATATCGTACTCTTGTTCCAATTCCTCTTTAACATAGCGCTCGTCCATGTAGGGAGACCCTTTGAGAACGAGTTTGATGGTCCTATCTTCCTTGAAACCATATGTGAAGCCTTGCGGCCCACTGGGTATGAGGAGATTTTTCTTGAGAGCCTCATGGTCGGCTCTAGTACTGGCGTACACCCACGATTGGCCTCGGACATGCTGTATACGGACACTTTCCGTAATTAATGGCTTAATGCTTGCCATAAATTTGCGTAGATCGCCGATGGGTGTAGCCTGTACTATTGGTAGCGGCTTGGGGGTGACTTGGGCGGTTGCGGCTGTCCCCTGGGGAACAGATGACCGCCGGCGTCTCGGGACGATGCGCCATGCAGGCTCGGGCGTTGCTGGGCGTGGTGGCTGCTCGGGCACCTTGGCAAGTATGCCGAAGCGATTAAAAAGCTCTATGTTAGGAGCTACGACCTGGTAGACTGTGAGCGTTTGTGGGTCGGGCACCACTTCCATGGAATCGTTGGAACTATTGGTATCGTCCGAAGGCGATGGAGTGAACTTCATATTGGCTGCTTGACTTGCAGAGTCGGTAGACATGATCGTGGCTGCCAATTGAATGGAAGCAAACTTGGCTAATTCGGGCTGGCCGTCGCCAGCGAGTCTCTTAATTTTCTTAGGATGTGCGAGATTAAATCGGTCGCTCATCCGCTTGTGAAATTGTTGAAAGTTCGGGACATCAAATGGTTCGGTGAAGTTTAACTGTTCCAGCCTTGAAAAAGGCTGAAAAACGTTGCACTAAAATACTGCACTCGAAGGCACGACTTGCTTGCTCCGCTGTTCAACAGCGAATGAAACCAGTCGTTAGACAATTGAATGAATTCTGCAGTTTGTTTCCAAAATGGATCTTCTTACAAAAAGTAATTGTATTCTGCTTTATCTGGCGGGAACAGGGTATCATGTGCACGTTTACGTGCTTTGCGTTTGTCTTGGATCAGATCTTTGATTCTTTTTGGTAGTTAATCGCGCAAATCATGAAGGGGAATAGCATTGGTGGCATGTTGAATGGATAGTTGGACGGACTTTTTGGTGACCGAGTTTTCGATATCTTCAATGGTATTGAGAATCGGGATTTTACCTAGATTCTGGATTAAGTGGTTTTGAAAAGTTAACCAGGATGTTTTTCTACGCATTGGAGTGATGAATGACTCATTTAATTCTCCTAAGTGGAGTAGAACTGGTGCATGATCAGATGTTAAGTCACAGACTGTGGTTAATCTATGCCGAAGATTTATATTTTTGAAGAGAGCAATATCTATGTCGGATTTCCTAGTTTTGAGTAGTGGGTGGGCATTTGTGGAGCATCCACATCTATGTTTAATTTGTCAGCTATCTCTGCTAAGATTCTGCCATTTTTATTGGATGAGCGGCAGTTCCACTTTGGATGTTTCGCATTTATATCTCCAGCTATAATGCTTCCGTGGGGAACATTGGTTAGGATTTTTATATCATTTTCAAGTATTACATTTGTTGGTCTGACGTAGATTGCAGAAATATTTATCCAGCCGTGATTAGCGGATTTGACTGCTATAGTTGTTGCTTCGACTTGTTCCAATTTTTCGTTTTTGATTTCATAATGTTCTATACACGACTTGATATATATGGCGGTGCCTCCGCCTTTTATTCCTACACGATCATTCCTATATAGGGAGTAGTTGACTAGTCTTGGGTTGTAATTTTTCCGCAGATGGGTCTCATTTACTAATATTAGATCAAGATCATGTCTATGGGCGAATTCAAGAAGTAGATATTTGCGATCAGTTAGCCCGTGTGCATTCCAATAGGCGATGTGTAGCGAATCGAGACGTTTGCGTGGCTGACTCATTCCCCGCGCCCGCCGTCTAAGGCTGGGGCGGAGTTGATGGTTTGTAGTTCAGTGACAAACGAGGAATTTGAGAGTGCTATCTTCAGATGAGTTGATGGCTGCAAGTAAAGAAGGTTATCATGTCATTAATTGATGGTTTCTCTTTAGGTTCTTCTTGTAGTGTGCTGGGACTTTTTGGCGTGTTTTTACTGTTGTATTGGTAGTTGGATTGGTAGCCGTTGTTGTAACGGGGCCTCTCATTGTTGTTGTATCTGTGTTGGCTTTGGTAGTTGTAGCCTAGGTGTTGTTGATGATGATAATGTGAGTACATTCTTTGCGTGTATCTGGGTTTGGGAAATTTTTCGCAACCTCTGTAACTGGCGGTGTGTTTACCCTCACAGTTAGCACATTTCGCGTCCGTGTCTTTGGGTTTCTGACATTCTGATGAGAAATGATCAAGACCGCATTTAACGCATCTCGGCGGGAGACGGCAGCCGCTTTGAGCGTGCCCAAAGCCCTGACAGCGGTGGCATTGGCCAATTTGACCTGTTGGGCGAGGCGGTTCCACTTGGATGTTGTATTTGAGCAGTGTAGAAAGGTCAAAGATATCTTTTACATTTTCAGTTCGATTCAGTACTACAAAGAAGAGTGGCATAGGTCATTGTTCCGGTCCTCTTTTCATCTGTTTAATTAATAGAATTAATAGAAATTAAAATTAACCTTTGACTTTACTTGCTGTTACGCAGTGACAGGACTTTCGTCCCTTTAAGCTGCTTCGTCTGAGTGTTTTTGGTCGGACATGTTTTCCGAGGATGGACCTCGGGGTTGTTTCAAAGAGAATTTTTAGACATGATTGGTTAATTTGTGTGATTTTGAATGACCGTCACGGAAGAGGAGTCGGGTGTTACTCAAAATTAAAATTAATAGACGATCGCAATATTTATTTCGCACCGAGAGTGGGTTTTGGTAAACTAAGTCTGTAGGGGAGGAGCTTGCACTGGGAGCGCGACGAGTTCGACGTTGTGCGGCGTTACCGAGGGAGCGATGCATGAACGTTTTTGATGCGGTCCCTTCGGGTAGTAGGATGATGACACTAACTTAACTTGGTTACTTGATTACTTGCACTGGTTTAGTTTGTCGATTTATTTGCACTGATTTTGGTTGTCAATTTTTCACATATTGTTTGTTTTACTGTATTTTAAGGGGTTGTTGATGGAAACATTGTCTTTTTGCACTAGGAATGACGCTTAAGCTTTGTTTATTTGCATTGATTTTGTATGTCGAAAATTGTTTGTGTTTTAGCACTTTTGATGTTGATGGTGTTAAGAATTTATTCGAGAATTATTTTAGGAGTTGAGTACTTCGGATAATCCTTACTATTGTAGTTACCCAGGCTTTTCATTAATGGGTTGGAGCTTTCCGAGGTAGATAAATACAATCTGGTTGTTTCATTTTTTATAAATTCTTTGATGGGAATAATTTTTGAGTCCTTTGCAATTCTTTTTGTAGTGACGAATGGAGGCGCGTTCCACGCCGCTCGAAGCACCTTGTTTTTAATGATTTGCATCTTATTTGTATGGGTAGCGGCGGCGTATCCCCATACCGGGGAGGCATACATCATTGTGGGTCTTATTATTATTTTGTAGATTTTGATTTTGTTGGTAGGAGAGAGCTTGCTCAGTCTTGAAACAAGAGGAAAGAGCTGGTGCGTCATTCCTTTGGCCCTGTTGGTGACCGTTGTGATGTGGGATCCCCATGTGAGCTGACGATCAAGTGTTACTCCCAAGTATTTGGCACTGGAGCGTCACTTAATTTCGGTATTGTACATTTTGAGTTTTTATTTGGTCTTTTTTAGTCTTCTTGTGAAGATTATCGCAGTGCTTTTCTTAGAATTAATACCGATACGCCACGTAGTATACCAATCTTGCGCGGAGTTTAAGGAAGTCTGGAGTTTGGAGGTAGCGATGTCTGGGTTTAAAGAGGTGGAGACGTAACCTACATCATCGGCATAGAAGAAAGCGTTGGTGTTCTGGTCAGTGGGTACCGGAAGGTCGCTCATGTAGACTTTAAATAAATCTGCAGCAAGAACGGATCCTTGCGGGACTCCATCTGATAGAGTGTGAGTGGTAGATCTAATTCCTTGGAGTAAGATGGAAAACTTTCTGTTTGTGAGATATGATTGTATAAGACGTACCAAAGCCGTTGAGATGCTTGCCCTTAACAATTTGTAAAGGAGGTCGTGGTACCAAACAGTGTCAAAGGCTTTGGAAACGTCGAGAAAGGCAGCAGCGGAACATTGTTTTTTGTTGAAACCTAGAGACTTGCTCCACCAAGCGAAGCACCTGGTGGACCGTGCTGTGTTTGGCTCTGAACCCAAATTGTTAGTCTTGGATAATATTTGCAGTTTCTATTTCGAAGCGGAGACGTGATAGTACTATTTTTTCGAAGATTTTTCCTATAGTAGGTAGAAGGCTAATCGGGCGCTAGGACATTGGATTGTGGCTGCCCTACCCTGGTTTGTGTATGCAAATTATATCAGCTATTTTCCACATGTCGGGAAAATGCTGATGCCTGAGACATGAATTGAATATGGTGGTCATGGCTACTATTGGCTTGGGAGAAAGTTCTTTTAGGGCTCGATTGGAAATGCTATCGGGGCCCGGAGCTCGTTTATTTTTGAGACTTTATGATGGAGTGAACTTCCTCAGGGGAAGTAGGGTCGAGAGTGGAGTCGTTAGGGAAATCCAACTGTTCTTTGGTGTAGGATTCAACCATCTCAATGTGGGTCGGGTTCGGGTGGTCGGAGTTTGGCTGACATTGATGAGCCAGGCTGGTGGCGAAAACTTCGGCCTTTTCACGGTCGCTTCGGGCCGTCAGCGTGTTTTAAGGCGGGCAGCGGGATTTTCTTGGTTCGGAGGGCTCTAGCAAGCTTCCATCAGGAGGGGCCGGAGAAAGAGAGACCCTCTATCTCATTGCTCCACTCACTGGTGGTTCTCTTGTCCTATTGGTTTTTATGAAGTACGGAACACTAGTGGGTTCTTGATGCTTTCTTAATTAGTTACATAATTATGAAGTTTGGGGTGCTAAGCACCCCTCTTACAATTCTAATTATATCTACTCTCGCTCAGCCCCATCGCCCGGGGCCTGGGTTGACTCATAATCGTCTCGCGGTGTCGGGCCGGAGCACCGGTCTTATGAAGGACTCGTGTATGTTTGAGCCCTTACATAGCGGGTGCCCCTTTGACGGTCCGCTCGAACGATACGAGCTTTGCAGCCGGTCCTAACAAGCAGGAAGCTGCTTGTATCGGATGCTTGAACTGAGCAAGATAGAAAGAGACTGCCGATCGGGCCGTGATTTGTTTTTTAGTCAATTAGCAAAAGCTTAAGTTTCATTAAGAGATAGGGTGAGAAAAGTTCGTGTGGCACAAAGTTATCGCCGGCGGTGCAAGAGGCTAATGGGTCTATACGATTTCGGGCTGTGGCTGTCTTGCCTAGGTTTGTGTATACAAATTATATCGGCGAGTTTCCAAATTTCGGGGAAGTATTGGTTTCTGAGACAAGCGTTAAATAAGGCTAATAATGCAATTATGGCTTTTTTAGGGAGTTCTTTGAGGGCCCTATTGGCTATGCCATCGGGGCCGGGGGCTCGTTTGTTTTTGAAGTTTTTTAGAATAGTGCAGACTTCATCGGGGGAAGTAGGTTCGATTGTTAGGTCGTTTAGGAGAGCTAGTTGTTCTAATACATAGTTTTCGACCATTTGAATGTGTGTTTGATTAGGGTGATCGGAATTAGGTTGGCACTGTAGTGACAGGCTTGAGGCGAAAACTTCTGCCTTTTCCTGGTCACTGCGAGCTAGTGTGCCATCTGCGTATTTGAGAGCGGGAAGAGCTTTCTTTGTTCTAAGCGCTCTGGCGAGCTTCCACGAAGAGGGGTCTGAGAAAGAGAGAGCCTCAATTTTGTCGCTCCACTCCTGATCGTAGAAGCTTTTCAGAGTTTTTATGACGTGATGTTTAAGATAGTTATAGAGTCGTTTATCTTCAGGGTGGCAAGTGCGTTGGGCTATTTTCCTCGCATGTCTTTTTTCTTTAATAAGTTCTTTAATTTTTGGGGGAAGTCTGTCCCCCCCCCATTGTATGTTGTATTTGTCTGGTGTAGTTGTCTATTTCTTTGTCAGTTTGAATGATAGGTATGGGTCCCATTGTTTTGTCTAGGTGATTTTGAAATGAAGTCCATGCTATTTTTGTTTTGGTTGGAGGAGTGACAAAGGGGTCTACTGTACCCAAGTGCATTAGCACTGGGTAGTGGTCAGATGTTAATTCGCAGATAGTTGTGAGGACGTGTTGCATGGTCACGTTTTTGAAAAGGGCGATGTCTAAGTAGGTTGGAGTGCCCAAATTAGAGTAATGTGTCGGAATAGTCGGAGCGTCGATGGAAAAGTCGAGTCGGTCTGAGATATCAAGTAATACTCGTCCGTTGTGGTTAATCGTTCTATAATTCCAATTGTGATGCTTCGCGTTGATTAGATTTTTTTTTTAGATTAACAAGTCTTATATTTTGTTTAACTATTTACAAATAAATACAAATTACAAATCATAATGCTGGTGCGTGTTTCTTGGATGTGGGTCGGTTTGCTGCTCCTGCGGTGGCATATCAGCGATGTCTGATGGTTTTGTATTAGTGAAGTCTGCCCTGTTGACGGTTTTTCCAGGCGAATGGTGAGTGTAGCGTGTATGTGGGTTGCTTTTATAGCATAATGTTATGTAGTAATTTGTGTTTTATTCGCCTGAAGGGCATATTGTGTTTATGAATTGTATTGAGGTGAGCTTTTAGCCGGGTGATCGTTTACGAACTTAAACAGATCGCGGCCTCTTGTATTTGTTGTTCCCATGCTCCATGAATAATGAACTGAGTTAAAATCGCCCAAAATAATTGCCTTGTTCGTATTTGCTAAAATTTTGTTTAATTCACGGTGTCGTGTCTGTCGTTTGGGTGTAGGTAATAATTTGAAATTGTGATATCGTCACGTGTTACACTCTAATTCGTCGTAACGATCACCTCAGCCCGGTGTAACGGATAAAGTTTTGCCGACTTAGCTAGCGTGAGGTCATGGGTCCTTTAACGTAAACTTTAAGGGATGATCGAACATAATCTTACGACGGGGCGTGTCGATATCGTCATAATGGGGTTTGTCTTTTCCGAGATGAGCGTCACTCTATTAAATACAAAACGCAGATGGTAGTAAAGACTCGAAAAATATGCCAACAGAGAACTCATAATTTCTAAATCTCAACGCGTAACTTACTAAAATAAACCTTGCTTTGATTCGTTCGATTGTCCAAGGCGTCTTTACAAAGTGAAGTCCAACCTATAAACTTAAATACACAAACAAACACAAAATAAAATACTTAAATGTGGAACAACTTATATAATGACGTAATAATTACATGATGGTACAATTTAACAACTATGGATGGTTTCACCCATAAGCTTAAATTCTATTTACGGAAAGTGATTTAATTGAATTAATTGGCCAATTTACTAAACTGATCTTAAATATTTAACTATAACGTAAAATTAATAACAAAATATGGTCGACATTAGCAATTACTCAAAGTTCCAAAATGATGATTTAATTTACACATAAATTTGATGAAAAGACCTCTTAATTCCCTCTGCACTAAACGTTGATTTTGACGAATACAAAAGTACAAATACGACTTACTTGGTAACTACAATAATTTGGTGGTTGATGTTTAGACTTCAGACAGCTCTGGATACAAACGAATGAATCTTCAAAAGCATTTAGGTTTGCCGAAAACTGGAAGCGATGTGTGCATCCTCCTTTAACTTTACTAATACTTGACTACTGATCGGTAGCGATAAACTTCACTCTCTCTTACTCTTAAAAGCACGAAAATTTGGATAGCTAACACTTTTTATCATTAGTTAACTCGAATTTTGAATGTCCGAAACTGATGATTATAATTTGGTAACACTACATGAGAACCGCGAGTTCGCTTGTTGAAGATGTTGACGCAAGTGCTTGATTTTGCAGACCGAAGTCTCGAAGTTAACATAATTTTCGAGAAGGGTATTCTAGAATCTTATTGGTTGGCATAAGGAATGTCGCAGCTGTGCTGGGACACAATAACAACTTGGTGCGTGGGTTTGAAAGTACGCGCCAACTAGACGTTGTACATGATATTTAGCGAATTATCACTAGGATTTTAGGCGTCAATATCGGGTTACACGGCAAAAGGACTGTTTTGAACAAAAGATTAACTGTTTTCAAACGACCAACTCAAAGACTTGATGACGTTAGTGGCAGGTGTTATTTCCGTATGACCGTGAAGTATATTGCTTTGAATTTATAAAATGTGATCTCGAACGGTTTATTAGTACATTTCTGTACTTACCAGGTGAATTCAAAAAGTTATGTTTTAATTCAAATTTTTTTTTGAAATGAATGATAAAATTAAAATTCACGTCACAACCACCCAGCCATAGTCTTTGGTTTGTTGTAAGTAATGTAGTCCGCTAAATTAGGTGGTCGTCTCTTGTTGAGGCGTGATTCTTGATTGAAAATTATGTCGGGTTTTTGTTCGACTGCGAGGGCAGCCACCTCGTAGATTTTCCGGTAGATACCGTTTGCGTTCCATGACATTATTTTTAACTGATGTTGTTTAGACATGATCGTATTTAATCGCTATTTGATTTATAATATGAATTTTATGTATGGAATTTGTTACACCGGTAAGTTGTTCGGTGATTTCTAGGATCATTTTGTAATTTTCTCCAAATCTATGAGTTCATCAAGGTCTCGTGCAGCTGCGAGCACTTTGTGTTAGGTTTTGGGACGTTTGTTGTCTAACCACTTGAGAAGTGGCGGCTTACTGGATCGGGGCGCGAGCGGAAAGCGCATGAAATGAAATGTTGCTTGCAATGTTGGGAGTGGGTGAGGGTAGAGGGTTGTTTGACTGTGGTGTTAGTGTTTGGGCGCCTGGCGTTTGCACTAGCCTTTTTTGAGTACTCGACGTATTTGGGGCAGGAGCTCCAACTGGCAGCGTGTTAGCCACCTCAGTTGCAGCATCTCACTCCATCGTCCTTGACGGTCCGCGGGCACATTGATGTGGGATGCGGGGTGATGCACTTGACGCACCTTGGATTGATTGAACAGTGGGCACTTCCGTATCCATAATTTTGGCATCGATAGCATTGAAGGAGGTGGGTGCGTTGGTGCACCTCGAACCGCACAACAATGGGTCCGATGGAGCGCACGGTCTTGATTTCCGCCATGGTGGTGCCTGGGGCGAAATTCACAAGGAAAGACGATGTGGGGTCTTGGTACTTGTTTTTTTAGCAATTTTTATGTTTAGCATTTAGGTCTCCTGCTATTATTTTGGCGTTAGGGCCTATAAGTAGTTCATTTAAGTAGTCTTCGTTTATTTCGTTTTTGGGGGGAGAGTATACAGCTGAGAAATCGATCCATCCGTGATTTTTAGTGCGAACTGATATTGAGGTTGCTTCTATTGCTTTGAGTTGAGTGTTTATTATCTCGTGATGTTCAATTGATGACTTTATGTAAATTGCAGTGCCGCCTCCCTTTTTCCCAACTCTATCATTTCTATATAGGGTATAATTAATTAAGCGTGGATTATGGCATGCATTTAGGTGAGTTTCATTAATTAGTAGTATATCTATGTCATTTCTGTATGCAAAGTCCAGTAATAGGTATTTTTTGGCGTGAAGACCATTTGCGTTCCAGTACGCAATGTTTAACGTTTTTGGCTGGGTTCTTTTAAAATTCAAGGTTCACAGTCACCGATTACGGCGGCTTTCTGTATTTGTGCTTCTTTTAGAGCTGTTATTAGATTTGCTTCATTTGCAGTTTCGTTTATGCTGAGTTCATCGAGTAGATTTTGTATCATTTCAGGAATGGAAGGTTTTTCTTTTAAAATGGTGATGGTTAGAATGGCGGTGTTGGGGGTCGTATTTGGCTGGGAAGGTTCGGGTAATGTGGGAAAATGGGCATTTCTGGGATAAGAGGAGTATCTCAGGTTGTGATTATAATTCTGTTGGGTGGTGTATGTATTGTACGTGTAGCTGGTAATCCAGGGAAATTATTTAAGTTTATTTGTGGTGGTTTTGAAGTGTTGGACCTTGCAAGTTGCAACTGGCCCCGGGGCTAAGCGCTGGGTTTTGACACTTACCTTTTCTTGATATGTTAGATACGCTGCGCTCTGAAAAAAAATTTGCCGCTGTGACAAAAATTTAATTATACCAACAAATAATATTAGTCACTATAGCCTCAACTAAAAATTTGCTACTACAACAAAGTGATTTTTGTTAAACATTTGTTTGTTGCCCCAACTAAAACAATTAGTTTTTATAAAAAATAAAACTTTGTTACTTCAACTAAGAAATTTTTTATTATAACAAATATGACTTGATTGCCTCAACTAAAAGGTTTGTTGTAATAAGAAATAAAACTTTGTTGTTTCAAGTAAAAAAGTTGTTATAATAGCAAGTAAAGCTATGTTTCTTCAAATAAAATATTTGTTATTATAAAAAATTAAACTTTGTTATTACAAGTAATACATTACTTGATGCAAACAAACCTCATTTAGTTGTTCGAAGTCTTGAGAGAATAATTTTTTCCAATAATTTGCCGATAGTTGACAGAAGACTTATTGGACGATAAGACTTGGGATCGTGACTGTTCTGACCAGGTTTGTGGATCAGAATAACATTAGATAATTTCCAAATTGAAGGGAAATGACGAAGTCTCAGGCAGGCATTAATTGTGTGGGTGATCGCTGTGACGGCTTTAAGGGGTAGTTCCTTAAGGGCTCGATTGGTTATGCCGTCAGGGCCAGGTGCTCTTTTTGCTTTGAAGTTTTTAATGGTTGAAGCAACTTCATCAAATGTGGCGGGTTCGATTACGGCATCGTCGGGGATTGATAATTCATTTTTAACGTAATTGTTAACCATGGTGATGTGGTCGGGGTTGTCATTGTCATTATTTGTGCGACACTGTAGTTCGATACTGTTTGCGAAGATTTCAGCCTTTTCGGCGTCACTACGGGCAAACGTGCCGTCTGATTGCTTTAATGCGGGAAGTGGGCTCTTTCGGGTTTTGAGTGCTCTGGTTAGCTTCAATGAGAAAGATTCAGTAAATGAAAGGAATTCTATTTTGGAGTTCCATACATTGTCGTGGTGTTCCTTAATTTTTTTCGTAACATATTGCTTGAGATGGTTATAAATTCTTTTGTCTTCAGGATCGCACATCCTTTGGGCGGTTTTGCGTGCTCGCCTCTTGTCACGTATCAAATCTTTGAGATGTGGAGGGAGGCGATCACGCAAGTCGCTTATTGGAGTGCTTTTTGTAGACGTGTAGATTGAGTTTTGAATGACGGTTTGTAAATATTTGGTGTATTGCTCTAGTTGATCGGTGTCATTAATTATGGGAATTGGTCCTATTGTTGAGATGAGATGAGTTTGAAAATGTGGCCAAATGACTTTGGGATGTGTTAGAATAGTGTTGCTTGAGATTAGCTCTCCTAGTTGAAGTATTACGGGATAATGGTCAGAAGTGAGGTCGACTTTAGTGTTAAGCTGATATTGCATCGTGACATTTTTAAAGAGAGCAATGTCCAGGAAACTTGGCGTGCCGGTGCTGGAATAATGTGTCCGTATTGTCGGGGCATCAATGGAGAAGTCAAGTTGGTCGGAGTATTCTAAAAGAAGACGTCCGTTTTTGTTGTTAGTAGTACAACACCAGTTGGAGTGTTTTGCATTAGAATCTCCAGCAATGATGCAGGGGTCTGGTCCTTGTAGCAAATATCTATTGTAATAGCTTTATTGGGTGTGTTGTAGCCTGATGATATTTGTAACCATCCATGATTACGTGTGTTAATGGCAACTGTGGTGATTTCAAGTTGAAGTGGAGTGGTATGTATAATTTCGTGGTGTTCTAGGGTGGAGCGCACGTATATGGCAGTGCCACCCCCTTTGTCATGTAATCTGCCCGTTCGGTAAAGTGTGTAATTTACTAGTTTGGGGTTATGGCAAGGTCGTAGATGGGTTTCATTTACAAGGATGAGGTCAAGGTCGTGTCGGTGGGCGAAGTCAACTAGTAAATATTTCCTATCTGGAAGGCCGTTGGCGTTCCAGAAGGCGATATTTAGAGAAGTTGGTCGGGTACGTTGCCTAATCATCGCGGCCGCCGTTTAAGGTGTTGGCGAACTGGAGGCCCCGGATTTGCTCGGCAATTATTGGGTCAATGTTGGAGTTGGCTAAAGTTTCCAAAAGTAATTTTAGTATTGCATTAGGGTCTGTGGGCATTTGAAAATTTTGAGTGTTTCGTTGCGAACTGGGGTAATAGTATTTGCTCTTGGCAGTTTCGTGGAGATGCCTGGAGTTGTTTTAATTGTTGGGATGATTTTGACTAGGGTAATTGCCTTGTCTAAAGTGTCTGGGCATATGGTTATTAAAAGTTGGTTGTGGGTATTCAGGGCACCCTTTGTAATTGGCAGTATGAGCTCCCTTGCAATTTGCGCAAGTCGCATCGGTGTCGCGGGGTTTGGTGTAGTCTGCGGAGAGATGGTCGCCTCCGCATTTGACACATTTTGGTGGGCAGGTACAATAACGTTGTGCGTGCCCGAATCGTTGACACCTATGACACTGGGAAATGTAGGTGCGTAGACGAGGTGTTTCGACTGATATGTCCATTTTGAGTAAATGGGTAAGGTTGAATACGCGTTTGGATTCAGCAGACTTTTTGAATTGGACGAGGAAAAGTGGCATGTGACGTCTTTTACGTCCGCGTCGCATTTGATCAACAGCAGTGGGGGCAAAATCTTTCAAAATTAAATCGTCTGGGACATCTTGTTCTTGTGTTACGTTCGCTAGTAGACTGTATTTAGAGCCCCTAGGCATTTAACACATCGTGGTTTTAAGTTGCAATTGCTTGATCCGTGCCCGTAGGTCTGACACCTATGACATTGTACCCTGGTTGTTTTCGGCGAATAGTTTTGCCATCGGACGATCACTGGTCCAATGGCTCTTATATCCCTTAGGAGGTTGAGGTTGGCTTTGGAATGGAAGTGTAGGAGGAATGAGGAAGAGGTCTTACCGGCCTTGGTTCTCATGTTTAGGATGTTAGTTGGTGGTATGTTGGCTTCGGTTAGTTGGTCTTGGATTTCATCTGCTGTTAGACATGGTGATCCTTTAAGGACCATTTTTTGGATCCTTTGGTGGGGGGGTGAAGGTGAAACCCTCAACTCCTCCTTCTTTAAACCATTCCAATTTCAATTTTTGCTGGTCACTGATGCTGCTGGCATAGACCCAGGTTTGTCCTCGAATGGTTTGAAAGGTGACCGGGTTTGCTGTTATTTTGTTGGTGGCGTTTATGAACGCTCTTGAATTTTTAACTACCGCTGGCAGTATTATAGGTGGTGGTCTGGAACTTCTTGCTGCTGCTGGAGCGGCCGCTTTGGCTGCGAATGTTGTTTTGGCATTCTTGAATCTGGGTGGTGCGACGTTGGCTGATGGGGTTTGCTGTGGGACATCTTGTTCTTCTGTTACGTTCGCTAGTAGACCGTATTTGTTGTAAGTGGCATGAGGGGAGACAACAATCTCCCCGTCATCCATGTCTTCGTCCGGGTTGGATTGTTGGTAGAAGGTTTGGGTCTGGGTTTTTGCTGTTTTTCTCGACCATCCTGACGAGTTGTGCCAGGACTAGGACTGGATTTTCGGTTTTATCTGGACTCAGTTGGTTGTTGCCATCAGCAATTTTAATGTTTTTTGAGGGCGTTAATTTTTCGTTTATTTGCCTTTTAATATTTATTTTGATTTATTTTGTTATCTAGTTTTAAGTAATTACTTGTTTCCCCTATTCTAAAAAGAACCGGGGATCAATTTGACTAATTTTAACTTTTTATTAGAAGGCGACTGCACTCCTCGAGCTCTCGGACTCG
Organism: Rhagonycha lutea; assembly: GCA_958510855.1. Classification (NCBI taxonomy): domain Eukaryota; kingdom Metazoa; phylum Arthropoda; class Insecta; order Coleoptera; family Cantharidae; genus Rhagonycha; species Rhagonycha lutea. The sequence continues at coordinate 44,512,777 of OY294038.1, forward strand.
AATGCTGTTTAATTACTGACCCTCGGTATCGGTATCATAATTGGCATTTGATGGAGTAGTTGCGAGCTAGCCGCTTATCTCCTTAATCTTTTGTGAACATGACTTGTTTTTAGATAATGTGTGATTGGCATTGAGCCTCTATCTGTTTATGGAGCTATCTTAGTCCAACCATGTGAGGCATGGGTGGTGTAGCCGTGTAGCTGTGGGGTGATAAAATGGGTCTTATCATTACCTTGTAGAGTTGAATTTTAATGTTTTGGTTTAGGTGATTTTTGCTGGTTAGCAGCGGGTACATGGTATGAAAAGCTCGGTTTCCCGAAACTTTCTTGTTTTCGCAGTGTTGTTTGAAAGTTAGTGATTTATCCAAGGTCACCCCTCCCAAGTAACATTTTCCCCCTGCTAGATATCTGCTAGGGCTCTGGCAGAGAAATTTCGCAGGGCCCTGTCTCTGTAATCGGATTGTAACAGGGCTCTGTCACATAACATGAGACAGAGAAAATGGACCCTGCAAACCCTCTGCAGAAAATTTGTCGCAAATCCTAACAGGGTATCTGTTAGGTACCCTGCCAGAGACTCTGCAAGAGCTCTGTCAGGCACTCTGCCAGAGTCTCTGTGACAGAGACTCTGGCAGGGCTCTGTCTGTCCCTGTTACAGAGACAGGTATAAAAAAAATATTAAATTTTAATAAAATAAATTTATGTCACATTTTTTAGAAAAATCAATTTTTATTTTTAGATTCTTGCAATCCATTGATTGTGTTATTACACATCGCATCGAACTAATTTAATTTAACTCTGGGGGTTTCAATTTTATTTACATGGTTACATTATTAATTATATCTATTAATATATTCTAATGCTTGGTATTCTGTATTATTGGTTGAATTCCATTCTGTCGATGTTGTTACCTATCCTGAAATATTTAAATTTAAAAATTTTTGTTACAATCCAGATTCGAACCTGTACCTACATCCATGACTGCTCCGTAGCCTCTCGTTCTTACCACTTACCTACGGACCCTACTTATAAATTATTTTGAAATTACTGGTAATATGATGGTCACACTTTTGTGTATAATAATGAGTGAACCGCTGAGAAATCAACGTATTTTACTTACCTTTTTTAATAAAATGGAAATTATATCGATGTAAAACATCGCAATTTAAAATATGATACAATAATTCGTAATTGTAACTGCAAATATAGATGTAGTAATAAAATTGAAAGCCCCAGAGTTAAATTAGTTCAATTACATAATTACACAATCAGTATGGATTGCAAGAAGTTAAAAATAAAAATTAACTTTTTTAAAGAATGCGACAAAAATTTATTTTATTAATATTTAGGGCCGATATATTTTGTCTTGTAAATATGGGTTACCATCGGCAAATAAGTTATAAAAATCAGATTTTAACTTAAAATTTCTAGAATAATTGTGAGTGCTGTATATATGAGAAATTTAATTTTTGATAACTAATATTGATCAAAACGAATCAGTAATAGTTAAGTTCAGCAATAGGATATTAATTTAAATTGTTGGGCTGTAAAAATGTAATCACTTTTTAACAAAATGATAAAAAGTTTTGTTGTTTAATTCTAGATCGTGGTTTAATTATGATTTCTTTAAATTGGATAAATAAATTGTTAAAATTTATAAATTGCACATAAATGACGTTTAAAATCGAAGCGGATTAGCCTTTGTATTTTGTATTTCTAATATTCTAGAATATTCTAAATGACCTGAACTAAAAATATTTTATCTCTCTCTCTCATAACAATATTTATTATAGCGCTATCCTACTTCGTTACATAGTAACTAGACCTACATTTTTGGCTCAAAATTACGAGGCGCTTACGAATTTTTTTATACCTGTAACTCATAAAAGATAACTGTCAATGTAGCTGTCTCTGTTTGTCTCTGTAACCCTGACAAAGTTTCTGTCATATCGTTGGTTGCTTGAAAAAATCGATTAATTAATTTTCAATAAATCTCTGAAGATATTCATTTTAACAATCTTAACCAATATGAATGAAGAAAGCTTACATCGTTAACAAAATTCTTGATTCTGATTTGCTAAAATTTTAATAAGCATTGTGTTTATATCTACCTGTAGTAGGTATCTACTATTAAAAGTACAATATAGTATTTAAATTTAATGAATTGTTAAAATTAAAAGTAATTGAAAAATGGTAAAAAAGACAATTTTTATGAAGACCACGTGGTATATACGAGCTTTGCAAATTTCCTATAACAGGGACTCTGTCAGGGCTCTGCCGCAGAATTTTTGCAGGGCCTTGCAAATTACCTGTAACAGGGACTCTGCCAGAGCTCTGCCACAGATTTCTTGCAGGGCCCTGCAAATTATTTTTAACAGAGACCTAACAGGGCTCTACCAGAGTTAATTTTCAGGGCTCTGCAAATAATCCGTTACAAATACCTGCCAGGTATCTGTAAGAGCTCTGTCAAAAAAACCCTGTTATAACCCCCTGGCAGATATTTGCTAGGGCCCTAGCAGAGACATTTAAATTTCACCAGGGAAAAATGTTACTTGGGCTAAGTACTTGACCATAGGGGTTGGCTCGATGATGTTTCTGTTGACTTGGAGGGTGGTGGTGTAATCGTCATGTTTTTTGGAGAAAATTGTTAACGTTGTTTTGTCTGAGTTTAAATTTATTTTCCATTTCTTGTAGTAAGGAGTTAGTAAGTCTAATGCCCGTTTTCACCAACAATTTATTTAAGAATTTCCTAGTAAAGAATTACTTAGCTAGGATTCCATAAATTTAATTGGTCTAATTTGACATAGTATTGACATAATAAACTATTATGTCAAATTTGACTAATCAAATTTGTGGAATCCTAGCTAAGTAATTCTTTACTAGGAAATTCTTAAATAAATTGTTGGTGAAAACGGGCATAAGTGTCGTTGAAGATAAGAAATGGATTTATTTTTTCGTCTGGATGATGCTATTAGTCCTGTGTCGTCCGCGAATAGGGCCACTTCGGTGTTTGAGTGTTTTGGAATGTCATTTATGTAGTAGGTGAATAGTATGGGGGCTAAAACGGATCCTTGTGGGACGCCTGCGGGTATGGAGTGAATATTTGAAAGGGCGTTTTTGATGCGGACCTGGTAAGTACGATTTTGGAGGTAAATTCTGATGATTTTGATGAGATAGCGAGGGATGTTTAGGTTTGTTAGTTTGAATATTAAGCCGTCATGCCAGATAGTATCGAAAGCTTTTTCGATATCCAGCGTGACGACTGAGGTGGTTAGCCCTGTGTTGAAGTTGGTGGTTATGATATTTGTTAGTCGAGCTAATTGTAGAATCGTACTATGATTGGATCGGAATCCAAATTGCTCGGGTATGATTAAGTCATTTTCGAAATTGAATTGCTGAAGGCGGCTTAATATGACTTTTTCTAATAATTTTGAAATTGTTAGTAGAAGACTGATGGGGCGATAACTGTTAGTTAAATTTTTTGGCTTTCCTGGTTTGGGGATGGGGATTACAATTGCATGCTTCCAGGATTGCGGGAAATATTGATTTTTAAGGCATTGGTTTAATATAATATAGTAAATTTGTAATATTGTTTTTTTTGGGCAAGTGTTTTAAAATTTGTGGAGTGAGATTGTCGTGTCCTGGTGCTTTGTTTTTGAATGTTTTGATTAGTCTTTTGACTTCTAGTGGGGATAGCAGGGCTTCAGGGGGTGTTTCATGGTCGAACGCACTTAGGGTTTGTTGGACCATGTTTTTGGTTTGTGGGTCAGAGTGTCCATGGTGGTGGAGTGGTTTTCGTGGTAGGTGGCCGCTATTGCGTTTGTTTTGTCGATGTTTGTGTTTTTCTGCCCTTGTGGCGTTTGTAGGGTGGGTATGGTTTTTTTCTTTATTTTTGTTTTTTAGTGCTTTTTCTATACGCCAAAGCTTCTGTTTATTTTGTGGTGTGATGGTAGCAAGTGCTTTATTCCAGTTTTGATTTTTGATGTCTGCAATTTCTTTGTTAATGTCGTTTGTTAGTCTTGTAATTTGTGTTTTGGTTGATTGGTAATTGTATCTTTGGTATATTTACCTGAGCTTGTTTTTATTTTGTATTTTTGTTTTTAGTTCTTGTGTTAGGTTTAGTTTGATTTTAATTGGTGTTTCTTTTGTATTGACTTTGTATGCGTTCATGACTTCATCGGTGAAGTTTTTAACTGCTTCATCGATGTCATCATTTGTTTGTATTTTTGTATTTAGTGGTATTTTGTTTGTGTCGAGCCCGAATTGTTTCCAATTCGTGGTTCGAGCGGGTATGGGTGGGTAAATCGGGAGTTGCAATCTCCCGATTTCTATAAACAATGGTGTGTGGTCTGAACTTAGTTTGCTGAGGGCTGTGATTTCATCGACCGTAATGTTTTTGGAGAGCATTAGGTCGATGGTGGATGGATCTTGTGTTTGGTTATAACTGTAGTGTGTGTAATTGTCTGAGTGTGAAAGTAAAATATTTGCATCTTCAACGACATTTTTGAGGAAAATGCCGTTGTGGTTGTTTGTTATGTTGTTCCAGTCCGTATGCTTGGCGTTAAAGTCTCCAATTATGGCTGTCTTGTTGTTGGTTTGTATTAGGTCGTTGATTTCGTTCTCGTCAGAGTGACGCCCTGGCGAGACGTAGTAATTTATAATTGTGGTGCCATTTAATGTTAGTGCTAGTGCTTCGGCTATGTTTGTGGTGGTTGGTGTGATGTTTGCATTGAAGATGTCTTTTGCGTACGTCAGGAGTCCTCCCAACGTCGTTTTGGGTTTATTAAAGGTTGTGTACTGTGGAATTTTGGGGGGTGTTTTTTTGTTTAATTTAGTTTCTTGTATTAAAATTATGTCTGGATTTAGTTCGCTCACTAGCGCGTGTAGTTCGTTGAATTTACTGTGTATGCCATTAGCGTTCCATGATTTGATTTTGATGTTTTCCTTTGTTGCGCAATTAAGCATCGTACTTAGCGGCAATGTCTGAGAACTTCCCTAGTCCAGGGAAGTTGGTTGTGTTGATTTGCGGTGTCTTGGGTGCGTTGGACCTTCCAACAGGCCCCGGGGCTGAGCGCTGGGTCTTGGCACTTACCTTTTCCTGGTATGTAATGTATGCCGGACAGGCACTGTAGTTGGCTGCATGATTTCCTTTGCAATTGCAACAGGCTACTTCTGTGTCCCTCGAGGTGCGGGTGCATGATTGTGTCAGGTGGGTTCCAAGGCATTTGACGCATCTTGGCTGGAGGTTGCAGTTGCTGGACCCATGTCCAAAGGTTTGGCATCTGTGACATTGTACGCGAGTGGTGTTGGGCGAGTAGTTTTGCCAGCGTACAATGACTGGTCCTATGGCTCGTATATTCCTCAACAGATTGAGGTTTGCATCAGATCTGAAATGTATCAGATACGAGGAGGAGGTCTTTCCTGCCTTCGTCCTCATGTTTACGGTGTTGGATGGCGGTATGTTTACTTCATTTAGTTGGATTTGGATGTCTTTAGCAGTTAAACATGGGGATCCTTTTAGGACCATTTTTTGTGTTCTTTGGTCGGGGGGGGGGTGAAAGTATATCCTTCTACTCCTCCTTCTTTGAACCATTCCTTTTTGAGTTTTTGTTGATCGGTTATGGAATTTGCGTAGACCCATGTTTGTCCCCTGATGGTTTGGAAGGTCACTGGATTTTTTGTGATTAGATTCGTCGCTTGTATGAAGGCTTTTGCGTCCTTGACTACCGCTGGTAGTATTATGGGTGGCGGTCTGGTGCTTCGTGCGGCTGCTGGAGCAATGGTTTTGTTCGCAAAAGTTGTTTTCATGTTGTTAAATCTCGGTGGTGCAGTGACGGTTGGCGTTGTTTGTACTGGAGCGTCTTGATTTTCTTTCAGGTTGGCCAGTAGACCATACTTGTTGTAGGTGGCATGTGCAGAAACAATAGTTTCCTCTTGTTCCATGGTTTCGTCGTGGATTGATTCAGCCTGGATTGGATTTTGTTGGTTTACTTCAGTGGTTTTCGTGTTTTTCTCTACCATTCTGGCGATTTGCGCCAGTAGTAGGACTGGATTTTTAATGTTGTCTTGATGGGTTTGTTCTTTGCCATCGGCAATTTTAAGGTTTTTTGAAGGAATAAATTTTTCTGGTAATTGACGTTTAATATTTATTTTGTTGAAAATTTGTTTATTCTAATTTTAATTTACTTTCCCCTATTCTTAAAAGAACCGGGGATTATAACTTTATTGGTTTTACTACTTGAAGCACGTCTTCACTCGTCGAGCTCTCGGACTCGAATTTTGCTGTTTAATTACTGACCCTCCACAAATTAACGGTTTTTCAAAAGTGCAATCTAGGTTGTACTTGCGAAGAGTTTGGTGGCAAAATCGCAGAAGAGGCTTTCTACCATGAAGATCTCGCCGCTCATCGTCCCAAGAGAATACGTCAAGACCCCCTACAAGCTTGCTCCACCTCCGTAGTACAACCCCCCCCCCCTATTTCATTCCGGCTCAACACCGCTCATTGGGCGCAACGGTGAAGGCCAAGGCTACTGCGGCTGCCAAAAGCAGAAAAGGTACGGCAACTAAAGCGACTGTTGGCTCCGTACAGCCAACCAACCAACCACCGAGACCACTGGCCCATCTTAGCCAGTGAAGAGATCCAAAACTACTCCTGCAGGTCCATCTCCACCTGCAATCATCACCACAGGCCCATCTCAGCCCGTGGTGATGGAAGTGGGCTCATCTCCCCCACAAGAAGAGGTCGCAACACCGCAGCAGAAGGAGGTAGTAGAGCAGGAAGAACCAGCTGTTGTCATCCTGGACAACGTAGTCCTTATGACTCCAACTCCACCTCCCCCCTGGCTTTCCTCCCCTACCACCTAGTTCGCAAGAACTAGACATGGAATTTCAGCAAGACCCCACGCCCAAGAGGAACTTCGAAGAAGTTTCCTCGGAAAGCGAGGAGTCTGGCGAAATCCGGGAAGGGAAGAAGCCACGCCACTCCACCGTCGAGCCAGAATCCCAACCCAGCACTTCTCCGGCAGTGGTCACCCGCAGGAAGCGCGCTCCCCGGAAAAGAGAGGTGCTCAGCTCCTCCGATTCGGAGGATGCTGAAAATCCCCCCCCAAGCGCAAACCGGCGCAGGAAACCCCTCCCCATCACCTCCGGCCCCTCAGGCCTCCGGTGTAGCACCTGCTAGCATTCCCAAACCCAAAAACCGTAAGGTTCCCCCAATTACCCTCCGAGAGCCTTCACAATGGCCAGTCCTTCAGGAAATCTTCCATATTAAGAAGATAGCCTATGTGAAGGCTAGGAACGTCCGCATGGGAGTAGCCATCTACCCCCTGACCGTAGCCGATCACCGCACCATGAGGAAGACCATAGAAGAAACCCTCGATCCAAGTCGAGGTGGTTTCTTCACTCATGAGATCCGGGATGAAGTCCCCCTGAAGGTGGTTATCAGGGGGGTTCATCAAGATATCTCCGTTGACCATGTCACTAACGACCTTGCTCGTCAAGGTTTTATATGTTCGCAGGTCGACCGGATGAAGCACCGTCGTACAAAGAAGCCCATGCCCTTGTTGATAATAACCTTACCCAAGGATATCCGCAACAAGGACATCTACAATATAGTGAAGATCGTGGACCTCGACGTCGTAGTCGAGGCTCCACACAAGAAAGCCCGGACCAACCAGTGCTTCCGTTGCCAGGCTTTTGGTCATACCCAAATATACGTGGCGGGCCGCCAGTTTGACACCCCTGCGTTAAAACATCGTTAGAGTCTAACTGAGCTTCCATTTTTTCGTTTGAGCCTCAACCGTAGTGGAGTTATTCGCGAAATTTTGGGGGGGGGGGGTAGACGTGTTTTTCTATTTTCGTTATATTTTTGAAGTTTTTGGTGAAATTAGGGTCAGACGTTAGAGTGTAAAATTTTTGTTTCGATTACAAAAAGTAATCCTAAACCAATAATGAAAGCTCATTTGGGTTCTAACGTTTGATACCAATTTCACCCCAAAATTCGACTTAGAGAGGGGGAAACGTGTCTACGTCCTGTAAGTAATGAAAAAGATATAATATAATGTAAAAATACAATTATACCGTATTCGGCCCTTTTAGTTTTTCAGAAATGTGTGCAGTTTTTACAAATTCTTACATTTTAACTTACATTATTATACGAGAAAAGGGCCTGTATACTTTACAATAATGGGAAACAGAATTGAAACATAAAAGTATGAAAACTTTTGTAAAATTAATTTTTCCATTTTTATTTATTATAAAGATTATAATGGCAAGGAGGATTAATTTTTTTAATCTAAACAAAAGTTTTAATCTGGTAAAATAAAATTAAATGTGAGGATTATCGGACGCAACTTGCTCGGAGGAATCGAAAATTTGAAATGCCCGTAACTTTTTAGAAAATGAAATTAGGATGTTGGAAATGGAAGCTCATTTAGGCTCTAACGAAGCTCTAACGTTTGACACCAATTTCATCCAAAAATTCTTAAAAATAACGAAAATAGAATATCATGTCTGTGCCCCCCCCCAACTATTTCGCGAATAACTCCACGACGGTTGAGGCTCAAACGAAAAAAATGGAAGCTCATTGCTCTAACGAAGTTCTAACGATTGACACCATTTTCACCCCAAAATTCGACTTGGGGGGCCAACGTGTCTACAGCCCCCCAAACTCTTTTTCCCGAATATCTTCGCGACGGTTGAGGTTCAAACGAAAAAAATGGAAGCTCATTTAGGCTCTAATGAAGCTCTAACGATTGACACCAAATTCACCCCAAAATTCGATTTGGGGGGGGGGCAGCGATATGCACCTCAGATAAACTCATTTTTTAAGTAACGAAATGCGCTAGAATTATGCAAAGTATTGTAAAGTAATGCTTCTTCAAATGTTCCTCCGTAGTTCTATAGTAAGGTAACATTTTACCCACAATAATAACTCGCTATCTACACATTCGTGCAGTTTGTCGGCAGCCTATCCTATAAACAAATGGAATCTCGTTAGTCCATTCATGCGCGTCCGTCAGTACCGAAAGCATCGGTTTCAATATCGATTTGTGGAAAAACGATAACGGTATTAGCTTTTATACTTGGGTGCTAGCTGGTGCTAGCTATAAGGATTCGGTAGCTAGCTTTTGGAGAAAAAATATTAACTGGGGGGGCCAACTTAACGTTAAGTTTGCCCCCCCCCCGGTTTCAGTTGCGGTTTGTGGAAAAACTATAACGGTGCTAGCTTTTATATTTGGGTGCTAGCTGATGCTAGCTATAAGGATTCGGGAGCTAGCTTTTGGAGAAAAAATATTAACTGGGGGGGGGGCAACTTAACGGACCCACTATATCCATCAGGTTGTACTTCTGAAGTTATTGATTAGGTAATATAATTATTACAATTATTTGTGATTAAAAGTAATTTTCGTAACTAATCGTTACTTAAAACCTGATAATATTACCTACTTACACATTTTGAAAAAATATTCACAATAATTATTATCTTTGAAACAATAAATTTACTTCTTAATTTTTATTCTATTTTCGTGATTTAGAAATTATTTTGAATAATATTATATTGTACATATTTATAAATTGGAGTGGGGAATTCAGCTGTTCGGTGTATTTTTGAGCTTCTTATGCTGTTGGCTCCTTCGGCAAAAGGAAGAGAAAAGGTTGAAAAACGGAGGGTGCAGTTTGAAAAATTAATTTCATTTGTTCAAGTAAGATACTATAATATTGTGTATTCTTACATTTATATGTATTAATAATAATACTAGATGGGTATTCCTATTGAGCCAGCAAAAGTGAGGAAAACCTTAACTGTTTATTATCGCTCAAGGAGCGAATGTTGGTGCAAAAGCAATCATTTAAAAGTTAATTATTTAATTATTCGATTACTATGTCTGGCGCTGCGACTCACAGGATTTTCAAACAACTCTATCGAAGTGTTGTTGATTTATCAAAATCTTAAATGAAAATTCACGAACCACAATTAATTGGTGCAAGATCCACTGGGCATACCTGCAGAAGAAAATCTTTTAGACAACTTCAACCGTAAGAAACGCTTGGAAACTACATCAAAATCCACGCTAGGCATTGTTAAGAACGTTACTAGAAACAATAATTTTGTAAGTTAATCCTTTTACCTATATTTTATTACAACATTATGTACATGTATTAAATTTTATGCATAAATTCGCAATAGAACTCCTTTAAAATTTATTAACTTTAAATTTAAGTAATAAAGTCAAAAATAAGCCGGATAAATACGGAATACAAATTGTGACCTGCAACGATGTGCAAACATCGTACATGCTAAACGCTGAACCTTATGTAGGGAGGGTAGAAACAGCCAGTGGAAACACCTTTTGAAAGCTCATGGTATTCGCTGGGTGCGTGACATCTGGCCAGGTTTTTTGCGCAATTTGTCCGCAGCGAACGCTGGCGTCGTTTACGCACCCAGCCAATGGGTGCGTGCTATCTGACCACTTTTTTTGCACAATTTGTCCGCAGCGGACGCTGGCGTCGTTTTTTAATACCCCCACTATGCACTTCGCACCCAGCGAATACGAATGTCTCGCGACAGTAATAACCTGGCTGTGACTGTGGCGCCATCTGTGGTACGGTGACGTAACTCTTAGAAAATTTGACCTGTCAGTGAGGTTATGCGAAGTTGGGTTATGTATCCATATAACATGCATGCGCATTTGGTTCTGTTTTGTACTTGGGAAATGCTTAGGAATATCAAATTTAATTTTGACAGGTGTCAAATTTCGTCAAAGTACATTTTTTTATAATTTAAATTATTTCTTTCTACAATTATAGATCATAAACAGTAGTACTACTATTTGTTAGTAGTTTCAGAGTGAAATTTGTGATTACAAAAATGTGCACATAATAGTAATTTAAAAAAAATCATTTTAAAACTCTTACAGGCGAAAAACCGTTTAAGTATGTAATTTGCATATACAGTGTAGTCTCTATAACGTGAACGTCCCATAACGTGAACGTCCCACAAACGTGAACACCTGATTTCATTTTGTACCTATTCCAAAACGTGAACGTAAAAGTTATCGTGTCTCGAAAACGTGAACAGTATAATACGAATATAAAACTGCATACAACTCATATTATTATATCATATTACTATTATGTTTTTACACCATTATGCAGAATATTATCACGTTGTGTAGGTGTAGTAGGTCCCTATGTGAAATAATATGATAGTACATACGGTGAACTGACCAGTAAATGAAGGAATAAGAGAAGTTCTTACTTGGTTGCTAAATAAACAACGAAAACTTTTCTGTATACTGTTTGAAATTGGAGGAAAGTTATTCCAATTATTAAGCAATTCGATATCGTCAACAAAATACAGATTCAACTGGCGGTTCTATCTATAACTACTAATTTAGTAAAATGGTAGCCAAAGTAAGTTACACCATCATGTTCTAATTATAGCTTTTTAACACGTTGCATTATTGAAGGTCGTGCTAATCATGGGTGTGGCATGGCGGGGGCCTGCAGGTCCGACAAGTTCACACGGATGTCTAGGGCGGATGTCGCCGAAATGGCGGGAGGTTATGCGGTAAGCATAAAACTTACCAAGACTGGCGTGCCGAGGTGTTTTATAATAAGAAGCACCTCCGATGATCTCGATTATGTCGGGATCATTGCTAAATATTTGAAGGCGCGGGACGCCGTAGATACGCCGCGGTTATTTTTCAAGTATCGCGATAGTAAATGCATCAACCAGCCGGTTGGTAAGCATACCATCGCTGGATACCCACAGAAAATCGCGGCGTTTTTAGAGCTCCCCGAGCCTTCTAAGTATACGGGGCACAGCTACCGTAGGACCTCCGCGTCCATTTTGGTCGAAGGTGGGGCCTCCATGGAGACCCTCAAACGCCATGGAGGCTGGAAAAGCAGCACGGTGGCCGAGGGCTACATCTAGGACTCCGTGCTGCATAAAGGCAAAATTAGCGACACCATCTTGGGACCTGCAGGGCCCTCAGTAGCATTTGCCGGACCGTCGCGTTGTGCTCCGACGGCCACTTCTTTTAAGGCTGTTAAGGTGGAGGAGGAACAAGCCAAACCACCAAAACAGAAGGAGAAGAGGGTGGAAGTCGAGCCCGAAACCGAACCTACAACTGTCATAGGGGAATTCATTTCAGATCAACGGTTTTCGGGCTCGGCGAACACCCTCAATTTTTATAATTGCACATTTAAAAATTGTACATTTTATAAATAGTAGTTTTAAGAGTTTTTTGTAAATATTTAGGTTTAGTTTTTTATTATGCTCACCTTAACTTTTGTAAATATTTAGATTTTATGCTCACCTATAATATTTGTAAATATTTTCTATAGAAAGTAGTATAGAGGGACGTGTCTTTATACTTCTTTCCTTTTGTTTATAAATATTGTAAATAAAAAGAAGTATAGAGGGACGTTTCTCTATACTACTTTCCTTTTGTACATATTTGGTATCATTTTAATAGATTTTTATGCTTTTTTCCCTTTTTTATTGAAGTTTTCCTTAAAATATCGACGAAAACATGCTCTTTTAGTACCTGAAAATGTACACGAAAGGTGTACAAATACGTCCGGCGTAACGAAAAAGGTTTTGGAGTCACTTATTTTTTATTTATCAAAAAAGTATGGAGTTGCCAAGTCAACTGTGTGTAGTATTAAAAATAAACAGTTAAAGATTACCTCCGCAGTTGCTTAAACATATGGCGCAGGAAAACGAAAATCATTGAGAAGATCAGATTTTCCTAGGATGGAAAAAATTTTATTATAAAATTTTAACATTGTATATTATATTGGTTATAGTACTTTTCATCGCAAGGCTGTAAAACGCCGTTTCCCGTCCGCGGGAGAGATAGTAGGAGCCGAGGGCGTAGCGTAAGCGGAGCCGAGGCTTCGACCGCTCCCGAGGATGTAGCGGCGTTTTACCTGCCGAGTTGAGGAAATGCACTTTTCATCAGTTTCTCGTCCGGAGGGATGAAAAATGGTTTTTGCAACGAGAAAGAAACGCTCCTATAAGTGGTGACGTATTAAAACAAAAAGCCAAATATTTTCACGATAAATCGCAAGATAATCAACATAGGTTCTCTGCTAGTTCAGGTTGCTTGCAATAATTCAAGAAACGGTATGGTATGGCATACGATTTTTAACAATATCGGGTGAAAAATTATCTTCACAATCAGAGCTAGTTTTTCCATTTTTAAAAAAATTTGCCAGTACAATTGAGGAGCTAAATATTAATTTAGCTATCTTGTACGTATTTTCAAACCATGTAGGGGAGAGTCGGGTAATTGTGCGCGGCGGCTAATCGTGCGCATGCCTTTATGTCCATAACCGGCTGATATAATTCGAAATTCGGTATTCAGGCACTATCTCTTGACAAACCTATGTACTATGACATATGAGTCAGGTGGATCGTTTTACTTTATTTACCTATAATGGTCGCTTTGTTGTTTATGTATGTTTTGTTCTAGTAGGAGCTTCGAAGAAAATAAGCCCTAAGTATTTCCATTTTTACATTTTTTAATAATCGTGTGCGTAAATACATTGCTTAATGAGTTCCCTTTCCACTGATTATATGTAGTTTAGGCAAAAAAAAGCGCTTTTTATTGGTTTATACAATTTAAAAGCGAATCTGCCACTTTCGGTTAATCGGGCGCACTATGCGCACCGTATGTGTTGTGACACCTAATAATCTTTTTTATTATTTTCATTTTATAATATTTTTTATATTTCGTTATAGTTTAGTTTTTTATTAAATCATAGGTTAATAGGCTTTATTAAATAAATAACTATATTTTTAGCTTTAATTAATTGTGTTATTTGTGTCCCTTTTCAATGCGCACGATTATCCTACCTATGCGCACCATTAGCCGCATACGTCGGGTAATTGTGCGCTTTGCCATTTTTTCAAATTTAGTATTTTAAAGTCACAATGTGCATTTTTATTTAAAAGTGACTCCAGAATATTACAGCCAAACCGTTAAAGAATCTTGATAGTAAACCTGTAAGTCCAATTCATTTCAGAAATATTACAATTTTGGCTTAGGTGCGCACCATTACCCGACTCTCCCCTACCTTTTAAAAAATTACATCAAACAGTATTTTTTACATATTCAGTAAGGTGAACTCCTCCAAAACGTGAACACGCCATTCAGTAATTAGTTCACGTTATCGAGACTCTACTGTATTTAAAAAAATAAATGTGCACATAAGAGAAGTTTAAAAATTCATTTAAAAGCTCATAGATTATAATACTCAAATACAACAGTTTGACTTATTTTACTTTAATATTAATAGTAATTACAAATTGAATAATTTCAACCGATTGATAATAATAAATTAATGATCATTATTTTTTTAAATAATTTATTCAACGACTTAAATAGTACTAGTAAAGTAAATTACCATACTAAGTAGTGTCGCGAATACAAATTTATCAAATTAAGGCTGCCGTCTTACCTATGTTAATTATATGGGACAAATCGCTCATTTGTATGTACTAGAAGTCGAACAATTTTAACTTTTAGGGAATTATTTTGCAATCATTTTAAAGATAAAACTTGGCTCTTGGACGTGATCTAATTTTTATTACAATCGGATGATTAGAAATATTGAAAATTTTGCTGCAAAGTTACTCAATTTTTAAGATAGCAAAAATAGCCATATTATAATTTTTATACTCGTTACCGTTAATAATAGAAGTACTTGAACTAGATCACATCCAGGACAATTATTTAATCTTACTTGTGAAAAAAAATGGTTGAATTATATCCATTTTTACAAAAGTTCTAGTACATACAAAGTGATGGTACAATTTTTCTTGTTTTGATAAAATAATTTGAAATGGCAAGTAGGGTTCTATCGCTTTCTTATGATTATCTTGCCCCTTTTGCATAAAATAGTTCAACTATTATGTACACTACGGCGCTAATTTGCAAATGGTTGCTGTGGTTTCGTACTTTGCTTGATAGTATTGTAAATGCGTGATTCAGCGAAACGTATGGTGCGATAAAAATAATAGTAGTATGCACATTTTTGTCTTTGATATCTCATAGGTACATTTTTATACTGTGCAAATATAACATTTAAATTCAATCTACAAATTTAACATTTTTAGTTTTATTTCAAAATTTTCTTTGCTAATTTTTTTTTATTTCTAGATAAATTCTATTGTAAGTTGTAAATAAATTTGTTGCAGTTGACGTTGTTAAAACTTTTAAATTTTAAAATTCTTTACAATTTAGATTTACAAGAAGCCACATTGAAAGCACTAAATGTAGTAACTTTAATGTTGCTGAGCCCGTAATTTTTTGATTTTCATGATAAGATATCAAAGTGTAAAATTAGATTTTTTGCCAACAAAAGTCTTCAGGGCAGGTATGCTTTGGGTAGAGTGAATTTTTTCCTTAGTGGTTGGGAGTGGCTAATGTGCATATTTGTTATTTCGGTTCTATGTTTGTATCAATTGGTGGAATTGAGTGCCACGGGCATTCTCCAGATTTGCCGCGCAAGCCCCAGTCACGTGCTAAACCACTAAGGAAAAATTCACTCTACACTGATTAAATAGGATTAAATAGGGGAGACTGGAGAGACTTGAGACAAAAATTGGATATACATAATTTTTTAGCTCATTGATTGAATTACTGTTTTATTAATTTTATTTTGAAATACAGCACAGTCTCGATATAGTGAACTAATTTATTAAGGAACGCCTTTGTTAGTCCACCGAGGTTGTTCACTATTTAGAGTGCAGAAAAAATACACAACAATGATACTTACAGTGCATTTATTACATTAATAACCTAATATTTCAAATAAAATAAGGAAACACAAATTCTTAAAAAGATACAGTATCCGACAAAAAGAAAGCGACGCATTCATAATTGTTAATTTTAGCAATGTTATTAACACTAAAATGTAGGGGAAAGGGATGTAAGTTGATCATGCATGTAAGTTGACCACCCTGCCTTATAGAAAAAACTTTGAGGTGTAACACCGCTATTTCAAATGTCATCGTGATTATTAACACAACCCTCACTTTTTATGTGGTTTTAAAGTAAATAGACGCGTTGCTGTAGCTTCTACAAACTTTGTATAAAAAGATTTTTCCTTTTATAAAAACTCAAATTTTTCGTGTGCTGATAAACTAAACAATTTTCGTTGATATCGCAAGGTAAATATATGTGTTGAACTCTTATTTCATTGAATTTTACTAATCCAAAGTGAATTTCAAACATATCGTGTATACAACAATTTTTTTGCGAGTGTTTCAAAATAGTGTCCAGAATGTAAGTTGACCACCCCTATTGTTTCCATTGCGAAACAATTTGTTATTACATTTTTATGATTGAACTTTACATCAAATCAACTTCAAACAACTTTAACTAGTCTTATTTGAATTGTTCTTTCTAATACTGCAGACTCTCCTAATTCTGCCAAAATTTGATTTGCTGATAAAAAAGGATTCGCCGATGATAATCTTTTTACTCTTCTATCAAATTGAGGGGTAGTTTTTGTTGGCCTTCCTGTGGATTTTAAGTTTACTACAACTCCCCGATGTTTGTAGTTTATTTATAGTTTTTGACACAAAAGGTTAAATGTGGCATATAGCCTTGTTATCCCAAGTCTTTAAATTGAATAGGGGAGGTTGCCACAAATGGACCGATTTTTGCTTTTTATTTTTTTCTGACTGAACAAAAAGATTTTACAGAACCATTAAAAAAATTTAGTTAATGCAAGTCGGGCAAGAATAAAATTTTCGCAGAGGGCTTATATTCCTTCAATATTTGTTTGGCAGCAAGTTCGTCCTTATAATGGACTACTTGTAATTTCAGAAGCTTATGACCGGTTCATTCGAGGAAACCGAGCATGGTCCATTGGAGGAAACTGACTGTATTCGGAAATAAAAAGGCGCAAACAATTTAAACATAACTTTAGCTGTTAGGTGAGAGAGAGGTTTGATTTATTGTTACCACTTATATATGACCTGTTTATTTCCTCTTACAGTCCCGATGATGGCATTTAGTTAATAAAGCCGAAACGTCGACCGACAGCTTACTTGTTTTTGTTTTGCGTATCCAATATCCCGAAAAGTTTTCGTATAAAAACTGCGAATGCGTCTGTCAGTTTGCAAGCGGTTTCAAACTGCTGAACGAACAGATCTAATAGTCCAGTCATTATAGACATTGTTTGTTGCAAAAGGTGGCGTAGAAGATTTTATTTTTTTAACTTGTATATATGGGTGCCAACGTGTAAAAAACAAAATTGCTAACACGGGCGACCTCGGGAGAACTTTTGCCCTCCAAAAAACGTCCACATTTTTGGACTTTTCTTCCCTTTTTGTCCATAACTCCTAAACAGTGCATCCTAGCAAAAAAGCAACAATATAATAAATTAAAGATTCTGTAATTCTGCGTCGAATGAGTACCACAACTTAATAATTCGGTCAAGTGATATGGTCGAAAACGACGGTCAAAGAACGACTACTTTTTCCAACATTGTCGAAAACTGAGAAAGAGTATTATATATGAGTCTGTAATTTGGAGATGAGTACTCTATGAGAAAAACTCATGAATAAAAGTTATAGAAGATCAAATTCTACGTCCAATGAGTACGAACATTTTTAAATTCGGCCAAGTATACCTCTCGAAATTGGCAATCAGAGATTTTGAAATGACCGATTCAGCTTCATGGGTCCTTATGCCAATTGCCGGACATTGGGAGATTGCCAATTTGGAGAGGTCTACTTGTCCGAATTTAAAAATGTTGGTACTCATTGGACGTAGAATTTGATCTTCTATAACTTTTATTTCATAAGTTTTTCTCATACGGTACTCATCTCCAAATTACAGACTCATATATAATGCTCTATCTCAGTTTTCAACAATGTTGGAAAAAGTAGTCGTTTTTTGACGGTGGTTTACGACCATATCACTTGACCGAATTATTAAGTTGTGGTACTCATTCGACGCAGAATTAAATAATCGTTTTTATTATATTGTTGCTTATTTGCTAGGATGCACTGTTTAGGAGTTATGGACAAGAAAGAAAGAAAAGTCCAAAAATTTGGAGGTTTTTTGGAGACCAAAAGTTCTCCCGAGGTCGCCCGTGTTAGCATTTTTGTTGTTTACATGGTGACACCCATATATACAAGTTAAAAAAATAAAATCTTCTACGCCACCTTTTGCAATAAACAATGGGTGATATGAATAAAAATGAGCATGAAGTATATACTCAAAATTTTGAAAAATTACTCAGAGTTCTATGAACGAATATAAAAAGTAATTAGGTATATGAGTAGATACCCTTATAAAAAGAATACCCACTTGCGCTGAGCATCTACTTTTCAATCTTATTCGTATAATCTGAGTATTTATTTCAAAATTTTGAGTATATACTTCATGCTCATTTTTATTCATAACACCCAATGTCTCTATAACAATGTGCTCATAGGCATATTCATTTGCCAATTGGGAGATTGCCAAATTGGAGAGGTGTACTTGACCGAATTTAAAAATGTTGATACTCATTGGACGTAGAATTCGACGCTCTATAACTTTTATTTCATGAGTTTTTCTCATAGAGTACTCATCTCCAAACTACAGACTCATATATCGTCGCATGACAAGAAAAACTCATTAACTGCAGTTTTCGACAAAAACGAGATGTTTCACTAAGTGCGTTATTTTATGGTTATGCTTGCCTGAAAAAAAATTATGTCCCAATTTATAATATGAATGAGGATTCATTAGCATTTTAAATATCAAAACAATTGCTGTTAAATACGATTTATCAGATATAAAAAATGTTTAAACTTCATGATCTCCGGTTACTTGAAATGTACTTAATGAGTTTTTCTTGTCATACGATGATATAGTACTATATCTCAGTTTTCGACAATGTTGGAAAAGGTAGTCGTTTTTTGACCGTGGTTTTCGACCATATCACTTGACCGAATTATTAAGTTGTGGTACTCATTCGACGCAGAATTAAATAATCTTTAATTTATTATATTGTTGTTTTTTTGCTAGGATGCACGGTTTAGGAGTTATGAACAAAAAAGGAAGAAAAGTCCTAAAATTTGGAGGTTTTTTGGAGGCCAAAAGTTCTCCCGAGGTCGCCCGTGTTAGCATTTTTGTTTTTTACATGTTGGCACCCATATATACAAGTTAAAAAAATAAAATCTTCTACGCCACCTTTTGCAACAAACACCCCTATTTTGATGCTATAATGACTGGACTATAATGACTTTTGCTTGTTTTTAGTTGATTACGCATATTATGACACGTACTTTCAAGGTGCTTACTGATAATCTTGATAAGATATAGTAACTTTCTTACCAAATTATAAATTATTTATGTATAGTATAAATACATAATTTTAAATATTTGTAGTATTTGATAAAATGTGGTTCTCATTTTTTATTAATTAATAATTAATTCGATAAAGTTAATCGTAACACTTTTTGGGTAGAGCATGGTAAATTAAAATCAAAAATTTGTTGATATTGAATATCAACAAATTTTTGATTTTAATTGATAATAATTGAGGCAATCAATCCTCTAAAATTGACTTTTAGATAGAGGTTGAATTCTTATTAATTTTTGATATAAATAAAGTTAGATAGTTTTTGCATTATGTGCAATTTGTTCATAAACGCTGATACTCATAAAAAATAATTATCTTGTGTGTAGGTGGGTCGGTTAAATGCATAGTACCTATCAACGTCGTGTTGCATTTAATTATCAAACGCTGTAAAATAGCATAGTAGCTGAGGATTAATAGTTTTACTTCTACTCACTACGTACCGCTACTTTATAATAGTACTTTTCATCACAAGGACGTAAAACGCGATTTTTCGTTCGAGGGGAGCGGGGGTTACGAGGCGGAGCGTAGCGCAGCCGAGGAACCCGACCGCTTCCGAGGTGAAAAAGTAGTTTTACGGCTCCGCGTGGTGAGAAGAACTTTTCGTTAGCCGTCAATGTGCGTAATATTTGCAGGAGGAACAATAAAGCGCCGCGCGACATTAAAAAAGCTGCCGTGTTAGTGTTTGCTAAGGAACACGTGCAGCAATTTGTCTCGACGCGACGGCGCAATATAAGTAACTATTATTATGCTAGCCAAATTAAGTTACACTATCACGTTCTAAATATTGCATATAGAAAGTAGTATAGAGGGACGTGACTCTATGCTTCTTTCCGTTTCTCTGTAAATATTGTAAATAGAAAGTATTATAGAGGGACGTGTCTCTATAATACTTTCCTTTTGTACATATTTTGTACTTATTTTGTACATAATACAGTAGAAACTTATGCTTTTATACCATTTTTATTGGTTTTTTTCTGCAAATATCGACGAAAACATACTCTTTTCGTACCTCAAAACGTACACGAAAAGTGCTCAAATACGTCCGCGGTAACGAAAATGAATTATTAAAAAGATATTCGCCCACGCCGAATCCGGCCACCTTAACGTAATTATACCCCGACCGTAAAAGCGCACTATGACCGGATGGAACGGATCAAGTGTCGAGGTATGGACTCCTGAGTTATTCGAACTTGCAAGCGTCTTCGTTTCCATATTAACATTTAAGAAAGTTTCTTATAAAATTGCTTACGGACGATTTGCAAGACGATTACTTGAGGTTTTTATATATCATCATTTTGGAGGAGACATAGTTAGTTAGTGGTGTTTGATGGTTGTGATCGAACGGTCGAGTGTTAATCAAAGCCGCGGCTTTACCAAACGCGTTTAGTGCTTTTGGGTAAGTGTTTTAATTTGTTATTTTTGTATATATTTATTATCAGTAAATGGGTATTGTTAAGTCGAATGGGACTATTATTTATTTACATCAATTAAACCCCTGGAACTCGTTTTAAGGTACCAGTGTAGGAACCCTTAAGTCCAAATGCTTAGGGCCCAAACTACACGCGGCACTAGAATATTGTTAACGTAAAGTAATGTAATTTTCGTACATTTATACGTTCATCCAATCTACAAAGGAGAAATTTTAAATCTGTCAAAATTAAATTTGGTATTCCTATTTCAAAGTACAAAACAGAAACAAATGCGCATGATTGGATTCAGGATTAAATATAAAATTCCTCTCAACAGGATCATCCCATCCACAGATGGCGCCACAGTCACAGCCAGGTTATTACTGTCGCGAGACATTCGACATGGTATAAGTTATAAAAGCCTAAAACCGTTATTTTTTAATACTAGTTCATTGTAGAGTAAGAAATTTTTTAACAAAATTTCATTTTTCCCGCTTTTTTTGACTATTCAATTTTTATTCACAACGATTTTAAACTTTTGACCTTGGTAACTATGTAGTCATGTAGTAGACACATCAAAAAGTTACCCAGAATTTTTTAAGATTTGTTGGAAGTGGAAAACACGACCGTTCCTTAAAAGACCCAGTGTACACTCCGTGCACTCGAAAATATAGTGTACACACGAAGGGTTAAAATAATAACTTATCGTTACCTTTAATCCTTTAAAAACATTATTGTGATCATTAAGGACATTAATAATTTTTAAATTTTCTACTTTATAATAATTAAAGCTTACATTTGCTCCGAGTAACATGCGAGGAACATTTTTACATATTATAATAATTAATACAGCTTAAACACAATTTATGTTTTAGTTAAAAATTGTATTAATGAGCTCAGCAAATTTAAATAATGTCAGAATTTCTTCACGGATCGGTTTTTCAAACTCACAAATTGTTTTCCTTTCGACAGTCTAAAATATTATTCATGCAAGCGGTAGAGTAATTTTAAGTTTCCTTTATCTGAATTTTCATCATTAAGCAACAAATAATAGGGTTCATAGTTTACCTCATTACTACTCTCTTGATATTCTAAATTGAAATCTTCTTCATCCTTAATATCAATGGAGTGGTGCAATTCAGCATCGATGGCCTCCATTTTGTTTCATTACTGGGAGCTCGCAAACCATCGCTAGCTTCTATTTTTTCCAAATTGGGCACGAGTATCAACCTTAGATGATATCATAATATATGAGCTAAGGTATCAACTGATCCATATTGTATCCATATTATCCATATGTAACAATAATTTCATAACTCCTGAACAATTCAGACCGCCACTCAAAGCCGGACCTCGAACCAACAAGAGAAAAGCAAGAAAATAGGGAATAAGATTAATAGCTACCGACACTCCGGAGAAAAGTGAAATAGCAGACGGTAGAAACGCAGCTATAAAAGAAAAGAATCCAAAACAAAACAGGTGAAACGTCGAGTTTTAGAAAGTGATTCCGATGAAGACTCTGTGATGAAGTCTTGTGTCAAGACACTGATGATGATGAGAACTGGTATGAAGAAGACGAAGTGGAAAACGAAGAAATCGTGTAGACTGAAGAGTGTTTGCAAAATCCTTTAACACGTAATGCAAAAAAAGGCGAATATGTGCTTGTTTTATTTGTTACTAAAAAACAAAGAGTTTATTACATTGCAAAGGTTTTAGCAACAATAAACGTCGACATGGAATATAATGTCAGTTTTCTTAGACAGAAAAAAAAATTGCAACAACAATTTTGTGTGCCTGGTGTGCCTGATATTGCCTCTGTCAAAGAACATGATATTAATTTTATCCTTCCAGACCCAACTATCAGTGGTTCAGCTAGGCGACAATCGTATTATAAATTTCCATTAAATCTTTCACACTTGAATTTATTTGTCTTGATTTTGTTTTTTATGTTTCTTTGTTTATTACATACCTTTTTATTAAAGTGCCATTCTGTCCGTCTGTGTTTTATTATGTTTTTGAAATAATTTTATTCATGATCCACTGTGTACCGACATGGTTAACAGTGGATCATTCTGCACTTGAACAAAGAACATTTTTTTTTATAATCTCATTTTACATAATCTACTGCAGATTATCACATATCGATGGAATGATAGATAACCTAATATTAGACAAAATTTCAATGCAATACATCATTTTTTTCAGTAGATATATGGCTTTAAAAATTAGGTGATCCACTGTCAACCACCTTACCCTACACACGCAGGGTTAAAATAATAACTTATCGTTACATTTAAAAACATTATTGTGATCATTAAGGACATTAATAATTTTTAACTTTTAGTTTTATGAGAATTAAAATAACAATTCAAATAAATATTGTACAATTAAAATTAATAGTGTTACAGACAAAATTTACATCATAAAAGTTTTAAAGGAAAACTAATTTTTTTTTAATGTGAAGAATTTTTTATAAGTAATATACCGTTTTGAATCTAAAGAAACTTTATAAATATTATCTAGCGTGTGTTATATTATAGCATAGTTATATTTTGTATGTAATACTGGACAACTTACGCAACAAAGCCACAAATTGTTCGTTAATTGAAGTGATCATTTTGTTTTACCTTCTGTGCTACATTTGTGGGTAAGATTACATTATTTTCCATCTTGAGCGGAAGTTTGACTTTGATAAATTTTAGCTTTTTCGTATTACCACGTCATTTTTTTGTGACGTCGATTTTTGGTTTTCAACTGTAATTATGGTTTCTGAGCGGGTGCACAGGTGTGCAGTAGCCAGCTGTCCATCTGGTTGTTTTATTCCCTGAACCATATGGTTATTTTTAAGGATGTGAGCCAGTAGTTTGGTTATCTTGTTTCCACCTGTGATAACCTTGATTCCTGTGTCGAACCATCTGTGGCAGCCATTTTTAACGATGTTGGAATTTCGTTTTTGGGTTCACCAGAGAGGGCAGGACTGATCAACATTCATTTATCCCCAGCTTCACCGCAGTTTTGCGTCCTTGATTAAGAAGTGGTGTGATAAGTTTGTCACTTTGGCCGTCTCCCTTGACGATTTATCCGTACTTTTTGGGAAGACGTGCGAGCTCTATTCCAGCATCGAGGGATTTCTTGTCGCAGCGGTAGCGTGAGCCTATACCACTATTCCATCTCTAGTGGTTAGGACAGAACCAACGAGGTAGGATGGCTGGAAAACCATTAATTAGTTTTTTTGTGGAAGTGCATTTAGGAGATTAGCTATTCTTAATCATTTACATCGACATTGAGATGCTATACCGTTCGCAGGTGAATTGATTTTTGTTTAATTGTGCAGTTTTTGTTATTTTTAGCTTTACACCTGAAACTCAGTTTAAACGATGAACCATTAATATTCCAGAGGTTCCCAAAGATTTGAGATGTTGAGTCGGACGGATTGAGGTGGAAGGGTAAGTTAGAAAGCAATTGCTGTGTGGTCCAAATTAGACTAAAGGTAGGATTTTCGGACCCTTTATTTTGATTTTGAAACTCAAAATAAAGGGTCCGAAAATCCTACCTTTAGATAAAAAATGCAACTAAAATGCGTGTCCCGGGCGCATTTCTTAGGATCCCCTCCTAAATTTTTGTACACAGGTATAGAAAGGTATTACCGATAATCCCACCAAATTTCATAAACCGCATTAGAGTCTAAGGGTCCGAAAATCCCACCTTTAGATAAAAAAAGCAACTAAATTGCGTGTCGCGTGCGCATTTCTTAGGATCCCCTCCTAAATTTTTGCACACAGGTATAGAAAGGTATTACCGATAATCCTTATCTTAAAAAGAGAATTCCTCAGAAAACTGATTATTTTGCAAAACGTTTGCTAACCAAAGCGGCACTCGAGAAAGCCATAAACAAAAATGAAGAACTTGATAATGTTGATATAAAAGATGATATCAATATTGATGACGATATTTGTGTAGAAGGTAATATTAATCTAGATGACGATACTAAAGTAGACGATGGCGACGTTAACGATTTAGAAATTAATATAGCACATGATCTTAGTGTAGATGATACAGTTACAGATGACAATCCAGATTTTCGGGTTCTACAAAATGGATTATTTTATAACAGTGATTACTACATGAAATGCGCTATGTTAAATATTAACTTTACGTTTGGAATATATACCTATTACGAAAACGAAGAAATAAAATTGAAAGCAAGCGATTTTAAATGTTTCACATCGATTCACAATAGTTGTAATGCAATACCGAATAATACCGTAAACAGCTCCGATAAATGGCTTGCCGATTATTGCATTGACGTCGCAGCTACAAGCTTGCTTCAAAATTGCAATAATATTTACTACATAGACACCGTTTCGGCACAGATATTGTTTTCTTTGAACCAACAAGACGAAAATAATTTAAAAAGTTATAAACATTTTAAACCATTTTTAAAAAGTTTCAAAGCAATTGACTTTATTGTAATTCCGTACAATTTGAACAACGTACACTGGTCATTAATTTTGCTGTGCCTGTCTTCCCATACAGTTTACGTTTTAGATCCCGGAAATTTTAAAATTTGTACCGATCATATTCTTAATATTATCAAAATTTATTTTGGTAAACGGAATACAATGTGTTTTAATGAACAGAAAATTAATATCAGAAATTGGAGAGTTTTGAAAAGTCCAATTCCAATTCCTAAGCAAACGGATGGGCATAATTGTGGCATATATGTTTTATACTATATAGATGTATTGGTTCATGCCAATAATTTAAATCATTATTGGCACGATTTAGGGAAAAGACATTTTGACCCTGAGAGGTACCGAATGTCAATTCAAAGACTGCTGTTGTTGTCTTCACAAAATATGGCAGATAAATGCCTTATTTGTGGAACAACAAGCAGTTGCATGGAATTTATAAAATGTGATATATGCAGAAGATGGGTGCACTTTACAAAATGTTCAAACTTATCGGATATAACATTTGAAAATGTGCAGTCGGAGCACTTCTTATATAGTTGCCCATTATGTGAAAAATTTGGAGAAGACCCTTTCCATACCGTACAAAACAAAAGAGGAATAATTTTCAGTGATATGGTAATTGAGAAATTCATTTTGCATTACAAAGATTATATTCAAAGCAGTATCGTTACAGTACCACTTGAAGAAGAAAATCTGTTAAAATGGGATTACCCCATCGAATTAATAGATAAACAAATGAGTTTAGCAATTGGCCGACAAATACGAACTATGTGGCTTGGTTTGGACATGAAATTATTGTGCTTTACTGTTCTACCAGAAATACACAAAAAAATTTGCTATAAGTTCTATGGATTAGAAGAAAATGCAACAAGCATTATTGAAAAATTTAAAGAACTCAATCACATCAATGAATTCAATGACGAGATTCCTACCACGTACATCTATAATGATATATATTTGGAGTTACTTGACACTGATATGCTTGTTTAAATTTTAAATAAATATATTTTACATGTTAGATAATATAGTCTTTATTTATCCTATAAAATACAATTAAATCCGCTTATCTAGTGTTATTACTATTATGGATTATCCAATCAATAATAATTAATCCTCCCTTTGCTAACACGGACATCCTAACCTAACCTAACCTTTTTTTTTTTTTTTGGGTGCGTCGGGAGTGGGGAAATCTTCAAAAGACACCCCGCTGGGTAGTGTCGGATTTTTACCGACTAAAACCCCACTCCTTTGTGTAACTGGGCATCCGGGTATCACGTTTCCGTATTTCTTCCGGGTGCTTCAGGTTTAACACTGTTAGTTCTTTTGGTTTTTAGGTTCTAGACCTCTTCTGTTATCGATTCGTGTCGCATCCTTGTCTTCGCCCTTTCGGGACTTTTTTCTTCTTATGATGTAATCATCACGGTTGATCCATCTTCTCTTTCTTCCTCTCTTTCGTCCGCCTCTTTCACGGCGACGATTTTGCTTATGGCTGCCGATATCTGCAGCCACCTTTCTGCTGATACCAGCATCTCGTTGACTAAGGTGTCGGTTGTCAGATGCTGGATATCCGCTTCGACCCTTATATCTTTCCACCGGGAGCAGTTGAAGAGCGTATGCTCCGCGGTGTCATCATCGCCACAGTAGCGACATCCGGGGTCGTCTCTCAGCGCCATCTTCTTCAGGTAGGCGTTGAAGCAACCATGTCCCGTGAGAAGCTGGGTGAGACGGTAGCTTAGCTCACCAAATGTCCTTTCGACCCATGGTCTTATGGTCGGTATCAGTCTTCTCGTCCAGGATCCTTTGGGGCTGGCTGCCCACTTAGCCTGCCATTCCTCAAACATTTCGTCTTTTGCTTGTTTTTTGGCTTCGATGGTCTTGTCTGAAAGGTAATTGTCTTTCCTTTCCTTCGCCAGTAGTTCAAGCGGTGGAAGACCGGCAAGCACCTGTAGCGCTTCCCCGGACGTCGTCCTGTATGCAGAGCACACCCTGAGTGCAACATTCTTCTGCACTCTTTCGTACTTTTTGCGATATGCATCTATCTGCATAGCTTCTTGCCACACCGGTGCCCCATATAACAAGATGGAATGGACCACCGATGCCAGCACTCTCTTCTTGGTGAACTTTGGACCCCCCATGTTCGGCATCAGTTTTATAAGTGCTGTGGCAAGTTGTTGTGCCTTAATCGCCGTAGCTGTAACGTGAGGGCCAAAACACATCCTTTTATCGAGATGCACACCTAGAACCTTCATGGTTTTCGTGATTTCTACTTCGTGGCCCATGACATCAAGTCTTATTTCACAACTCCTCTTCCCGATGGCCAACATAGCCGCTGTCTTTTCTGGGACAACCTTCAGTCCTCTGCCCTCGATCCACTCAGCAATGACCCGGATCGCCTCATCGGTCAAACGCTTGAGCTCTTCTGGTGTTCTTGCCGCGACCACGAGTGTTAGGTCGTCCGCGAAGCCGATTAGTTTAACTCCTTCCGGCAGGCTCAAGCGGAGAACTCCATCGTACATGAGGTTCCACAGGGTCGGCCCCAATACCGACCCCTGTGGGACGCCGCTGGTCACTTCGTGTTCCCCTTTCACTAGCTCTTCTTCGATTAGTATTGATCTATCGCTCAGGTAACTCCTTAGTATGTCTATCAGGTATTTGGAGATTCGTCTCCTCACTAGCTCGCGCATGATTTCGGACCATCTTGCTGAGTTGAAGGCGTTCTTTATATCTAGCGCTACGATGAGGCAGTACTTTCTCGTTCTCCACGTGCCCTCGTTCGCCTCCGCTACCAGCTTCTTGATCTTTAAAAGGGCGTCTATTGTAGATCGTCCTCTGATGAAACCATATTGGTTCTCCGACAGGCCACCGGTAGTTGCGATCTCCCCCTGGAGCCTGCCAGGTTGTCTATTAGACAGATAGGCCGGTATGAGCTCGGGTCCTCCAGCGGTTTTTCCCCTTTTCGCAGTAGAACCAGTCTGGCCCTCTTCCAGCTCTTTGGGTAAACGCCGGTCTGTATGCAGTTATTTAACACCCCTAAGATGGTGTCGGGGTATTCCTTACACAGATACCTTATTACTTCTGTGGGGATGCCATCCGGGCCGGGCGACTTGCCAACCGACATATTTCGCGCCGCCTCTTGCAGCTCCTTGCTATCGATCATCTTGTTGCTGTTTTGATTATCATCTGCCCTTTCGGGACTTTGTTCTTCTTTTGGGTGAGCCGGAAACAGTTGTTTAATTATATCTTTCATCCTATCAGGAGTCAAGCCCGGAATGTTCTTTCTTGCAAGCTTCTTTGTTATAATTTTATATCCTCTACCCCAGATATCGTTATTCACCTCATTTAGAAGATCCTCCCAGCACTTCTTCTGGCTGATTCTTATGGCATTTCTTAACTCCTTCTTGGCGGCCCTGTATGCATCGCCCGCCTCTGAAGATTGGTGCCTTTGGACGAGTCTCCTGGCTGCGACACAGCCTCTTCTTAATTTCGCTATGTCCCCGTTCCACCAGTAGACACTCCTTCGCTTTGTGGTGGTTTTCTGCGGCATACACGCATCGCACAGTGATGTCAGTAGATGCACCAGTGCCTCTGGTGAATCCGGGCGCATCATCTCCGTATTTGCCGACACCGCCGCTTCCATTTTTTCATTGCTTAGGTTGTTTGTCTTCCAGCCTCTTCGTGGTTTTTCTCTATCATGTTCAGTTTGGTGTTGTGTCACATCATTAAGTTGGAATTCTATGTATCGGTGGTCGCTGAGGCTTTCCTCCTCTTCTAGCACTCTCCAACACTCCACCCTTCTGTGTATTTCAGAGGTCGCAACCGTGACGTCTATTACCGACTCGGAGGCCGCCCTGAGGCAAATCTCTGGGTTATCTGGGTCGTATATGGCCTCTCGTCGGAACGTTGGTGTATTTCCCACATTGCAAACCTCAAGTCGGGCGGCAATTAAAACTTCTGCCAGCTGTTCGCCCCTCTCGTCGGTGGTGTTGGAGCCCCATTCTCCGCATTTCGCGTTGAAGTCACCCCCAACGACTACTCCGCAGTCTCTTTCTGTGACGCTTTGCATTAGACTTTCTAAACGCTGTTCATATTCTCGCATTGTGATATTGGGCGAGAAGTAGACGCTATAATAAGCGACGTCTGCTATCCTCGCCCACGCGAATCCCCTGCCCATGCCGCTATCCGACACCGCGGCGCTTCTAGCGGCTATGACAGCAGCTTTACCGTCCTCGCTCTCGAACCAGTCCGAGTCTGGTCCGTTGTATTCCGACACCAACGCTACATCAATTCTCCTTTCCAGGAGCATCTGCCTCATCGCTTGCTGTGCTTCTCTGCTGGTATGGATATTTATTTGAAGCACTCGCATGTTCTTTCCGTTGTTCGGGTTTATTTGCTTCACCTCTACTCGTTTCTGTCCTAGCGTTTCTTCCGAGAGCCTCTGTACGCGGGCACCATTTAGCTCTGTGGCCCACCTCCTTGCAGGAGTGACATTCAATTGTTCGGTCTCTCTTCGTTGTGTTTCTATGCGCCGTCGTTTTGTGGCCCTTTCCGCATACAACGCATCTTGGTGCCTCTGTGCATTCTGCCGCCTGGTGCCCGGCGGTTCCACATTTCATACATCTTGCCTCGTAACCGCCGTCGCATCCGGCCGCTGTATGACCTCGACGCCAGCATCTCCTGCAGAAACCGAGAAAAAACTCGCGGACTCTGCATCCTGTGACCATTCCAATCGTGATTATCCCTAACTTAAGGAGTTTTTCGGCTACGGCGTCCTCGCAAACGATTGATGCCATCTGCGTACCGCCGAAGGAAGGTCGAAGGGATCTAATGTTTATATATCCCTCTGTTCCCACGCATTTTCTCATACATCCCAGGAGTTCTTCCTCATCTACCAATTCATCGATGTCTGTAATTCTGATTTCTCTCTTCTGAAGAAGCATTTCTATCGGCGTCTCACCCATCTTTTCTCGCAGCGCCGCGCGCAGTTGGATGGTGTTCTCGTTGTCCTTGCCCGGCTCAATTAATACGTCCCCGCCCCTTGTTTTGACCACTTTGCTAACCGTCGTGCCACTATCTTTAAGACAATCCTTAAGCTTCGTAAGCGCCTCTTTGTATGAGAGGGTCTCCGTGGTTTTGATCAGTACTGCTGGTGGCTCTTTAATCAGACAAAGGAAAAAGCCACCAGCAGTACTGATCAAAACCACGGAGACCCTCTCATACAAAGAGGCGCTTACGAAGCTTAAGGATTGTCTTAAAGATAGTGGCACGACGGTTAGCAAAGTGGTCAAAACAAGGGGCGGGGACGTATTAATTGAGCCGGGCAAGGACAACGAGAACACCATCCAAACCTAATCTAAACCTAACCTAACCTTTTTTTTTTTTTTTTTTTTTTTTTTTTTTTGTGTGCGGTGGAGGCGAGGAAAATGCTTTATGCACTAGCCCCGATCTTTCCAAAAACCGGGAGTGTGGGACTCCTGTCAGGTTACCCACTAAAAACCCCGCCTCTTGTATTGCCGACCGGGATTCGTCAAGGACATTCCTTCCGGTTCGGTATCGCGTTGTTTCTTTGAGTTGGTGTTTAACTTCTGCCCTTTCGGGACTTTTTTCTTCTCAAATTCTTTGTCTTTGTCTTTGTTCTTCTTCTTTTTTTCCTATGATGCTTTTTGCTAGGGATTCTATATTTTGCCATGCTTCCGGTGTTGTTAGCATGTAGTCCACAACCGTTTCTGGGGTTAGTGGAATTCCCATCTTTTCTTTTGTAACTGTTCTCGTTTCTTCCCATTTCTGACACCTGAAGAAAGTGTGTTCTACTGTGTCTTCTTCTTCTGGGCAGTAAGGGCAATTTTGGTTTCTTGCTCTTCTGAATCTGTAGAGATACGACTCGTAGCAGCCATGTCCCGAGAGCATTTGGGACAATTCGTAGGTTGTGTCTCCGTGGCTTCTACTGTACCAGGTTTTAAGTTGTGGTATGAGGCGATGCGTCCATCTACCGTTTTCACTTTCTTTCCATCTGGTCTGCCATACCTCTAGTGATCTAGCCCTTAGAGTTTGTCTACTTTGCTCTGGGTGTTTAAAAGTTTCTTTACGTTCTTGGGCCATCAGATCTATGGGCAGTAGGGAGGCCAGAACCATTATTGCCTCTGTAGATGTTGTTCTGTATCCTCTAGTTATTCGGAGGGCCATCTTCCTTTGTACCTTGGTCATGGTTCCTAGGTATTTTTGTATCTGTAGTCCGTCCGCCCATACCGGAGCACCGTATAGCATTATCGACTCTGTGACGCTGGCTAGCACTCTTCTTTTTTTTTCTGAAGGCCCACCTATGTTAGGGAGGAGTCTTGCTAAGGCCGCCGCCGCTTTCTCCGCCTTCTTCGCAGCTTCGCTGATGTGCGGACCAAATGAAAGATTGTGGTCTAGTGTGACTCCCAGTACCTTGATTTGTTTGATTGTATTTATGACTTGGTCTTTTAGTTTGATTTGAATTTTCTTATGTCTTCTCCTCCCACTAACTAGTACGGCCTCTGTTTTTTCGGGCACTAGTGTGAGCCCCTTGGAGTCCATCCATTCTTTTATTATTTCGATTGTTCTTTTTGCTTTTTCTTCTATTTCTATTTCCGTTTTGCTTTCTATTATGGCATTTAGATCGTCCGCAAACCCGATCAGGGTCACGCCCTCTGGCAGCGGCAACGACATCACCTCGTCGTAGTTCACGTTCCACAGGGGGGGGGGCCAACACCGATCCTTGGGCAACCCCCGACGAGATTCCGTATTTCTTGTTTTGGTATATTATTGATCTGTGCCTGAAGTAGTTATATATGAGATTTCTTATGGCTTTTTTGATCTGCTTTTTCTCTAGTTCTGTCATTAGGATCCTCCAGTTTACCGAGTTGAAGGCGTTTTTTACGTCTAGTGATATTACCAGGACAAATTTCCTAGTTCTCCAGGTTCCCATTCTGGCTTTGTTAACTGTGTTTATCATCAGCTCTAGAGCGTGCGTTGTTGATCTTCCCTTTCTGAATCCAAACTGATTTTGGGCCAAACCTCCCCGGTTTTCTATTTCTTCATTTAATCTTTTTAAAATGTATTTTTCGTAGACCTTGCTAAGATGGTTCAGCAAGCAAATTGGCCTGTAGGAGGACGGTGCGTTGGCCGGCTTGTTACCTTTTTTCAGTAACACAAGAGTTGCTGTTTGCCATTCCTTGGGGAATGCTTCTTCTTTTGCCAACTTGTTTAGTACCCGAAGGATCCATTTGGGTCTTGACTTTTTAGCGGGTATGTTGTCGGGGCCCGGCGCTTTATTTACCTTTATCGTTTTAGTGATCTCTATCAATTCCTCTTCAGTTAGTTCTTCGATTGGTTCGTCAGTGTCTTCTTTAGTTCTTTCGAATGGTGGATGGGTGGGGAAGAGAGTCTCTATAATCCTTTCCGTGTGTTCTTCTGCTAAGTCTAGCCTAGGCCTTTTCCCCAGTCTTTTGCACACTATCCTATAACCTCTACCCCATACGTCGTCGTCGAGGTCTGACAATAGTGCGTCCCATTTCCTCTTTTTCGATTTTAGTATTTCTATTTTGAGGAGCTGTTTTTCCTCTTTCAGTTGTGTCTTTTGCATTGACGCTTCTTCTGGATTGCTAGTTAGTAATCTGTACATTTTCCTCTTTGTTTTAGTGCATCTCTTTCGTATCTCTGCTATCTCGCCCGTCCACCAGTAGACCGGTGGTTTTGAGGTGGTGACTTTTGGGATACAGTGATTTCTTAGGCCGATTAGGTATTCGTCCATGTCGCTTGCCAGACAAGTGTCCAAGACATTGTTTGACAGGTATTGCTGGAATCTTTCTTCGTTGAATCTTTTCCAGTCCCACCTGGTCTGGCTTTCCGGTGGCGTGCGATCTAACCTAACCTAACCTAACCTAACCAAACCTAACCTAACCTAACGCCCACCCTTAGACTCTAATGCGGTTTATGAAATTTGGTGGGATTATCGGTAATACCTTTCTATACCTGTGTACAAAAATTTAGGAGGGGATCCTAAGAAATGCGCGCGCGACACGCAATTTAGTTGCTTTTTTTATCTAAAGGTGGGATTTTCGGACCCTTAGACTCTAATGCGGTTTATGAAATTTGGTGGGATTATCGGTAATACCTTTCTATACCTGTGTGCAAAAATTTAGGAGAGGATCCTAAGAAATGCGCGCGCGACACGCAATTTAGTTGCTTTTTTTATCTAAAGGTGGGATTTTCGGACCCTTAGACTCTAATGCGGTTTATGAAATTTGGTGGGATTATCGGTAATACCTTTCTATACCTGTGTGCAAAAATTTAGGAGGGGATCCTAAGAAATGCGCCCGGGACACGCATTTTAGTTGCATTTTTTATCTAAAGGTAGGATTTTCGGACCCTTTATTTTGAGTTTGAGTTCGTGTACAACTTCAGCCACGTTATCTAGCTGTCAGATTTTTAGATTAAAGCGTCATACAGGGTGCTGCTAATGTGAAAAAATGCGAGTGAGCATTGTCTATTGCCATCCCATAGGAGGCAATGGATTGAGGTAATAATTTTGGTACTAAACAAATTGCACACCAATTTATGTTGTAAATATAAATTTGTAACATCAAATACTTTTTGAATAATCAGGAATATTCTTGGCCTTAGATTATTGTTTGGAAACGAATTTTTTTATTAATAAGGGGATCCTTAAAAAGATAGATCCACCGGTCGAGCTTCCCACATTGACATGATCTAATGGTGTAAAGTGAGTTGATGTATTTGCACACAAGTGAATTTCAGTTTGCACAACGAGTTCCACGAGGAACCGCAATCTAACCTGACAAATCCGTATTAATTAAATCCGTAGCAAACAGTGCTGAAGGAAAATCTGCCAAACTACACCCCAAACTCTACCACAGATTTCTTGCAGGGCCCTACAAATTATTTGCGACAGAGATCTACCAGGGCTATACCAGAGTTATTTTTCAGGGCTCTCCAAATAATCCGTTATAAATACCTGCCAGGTATCGGTAAGGTAAGCTCTGTGAAAAGAAACCCTGTTACAACCCCCTGGTGGATATTTGCCAGGGCCCTAGCAGAGAAATTAAAATTTCATCAGGGAGAAATATGTTACTTGAGATAGGTCAGAAATAATAACTGGTATTAAATAATAATAATAATTCGATATAGTAGCCGAAAACAAGTTTCGAATTAAAAATGAATTTAAAGAACGCTGTGGTTTAAGTATCGACAAACTTAAACCTGGTTTTGAGAATTCTAACGATGGAAATCCTGAAGTGTCTGCTGAAATAACTGGAATTGATGTAGAGCCTATTTAAAAAATTGCACGTAATATTAATAGTTGTGGCTTCTGGATACGAAATAAATGTTGAAAGCTTTCGGGAATACTGTCACAACACTGCCCGGTACGTCGTTGAAAAATACTCATGGTACTGTATGCCACCTGCCACCATACACAAATTTCTAATTCGTGGTCCTGAAATAGTTAAATCTGCCTTGCTGCCTATAGGTCAGTTAAGCGAAGAAGCACAGGAAGCTTGCAATAAAGAAAATGCAGCCGCGAAAGTTCAAACAGAGACGCACTAAACAAATTTTTTAAATCTCTGACTCTGTTATTACGCACTAAAGAGAATTATCGAAAAAAAGCCTCCCGCAGTTACCTCAGCAGGTATTAGATTTATTAAACCCCCCTGCTGATTAAGTCATTGATGATCCTAACCAGATAATATTTGAGGGTGACGATGATAATGTATAAAATTACCACGACATTTTCGGATAAAGACGTATTTACTCATAACCCCCCCCCCCTCCTTAAGTAAACAATAATGTATTATAATTCCTGTTTATTGAAAACCTGACATACATTGTGGAATAATAATATAGAATGGGGGATTTCGCTCCAACCATTCTATATTTTATAGTGTTTTGCATATTTTTTTTATAAATCTTAAATAAGCACATTAAATTTATATGGTTAAAAACAAATTAAATAGGTTATAAGTTTCGGCATTTCAAGTTTCTAAAATTACTGCTTTTTGCATTTCAGGGAATAATTTTGAAGAGAGGTCTAAAGGGATAGAAAATTATTATTGTTATAATTTGTAACAAAAATTCTCTAGAAATCAAGAACTCCCATTTTGTACATAGTAACTACATAAACAAATTTTGTTGAATTTGCAGTTTCATAAGTTTGCTTGGTGACAAGGTAAGAGTACAAATTTTATTAATTGCAATTTTGTATCATTGTATTTTAAAATAAGTAATTAAATTGTCCTATTAGTATTTACAGAATGTCCCAAGAGTCCGAGCGACCACACTCTCGGATTCGGTTTATAGCCTAATCCGGGAGCAATCCCATCCCATAGGCATCATTCCGTCATACATCAATGAGCCAGCCCATTCCATCAACATCGTCCCGTCGTCGTCCATCAAAGAGCTATCCGAACCCATCGGCATCATCCCGTCATGGTCATCCATCAAATAAGAACTTCGCTGACTTGCGTTCGCAGATCAAGAGGCAACGCGAACGTAATCGGCGAAGTAAAGTCAAAAAAGAAAAAAAAGAAAACCCATCATCAACCATCAAATAATAGCGATCGCCAGGAAAACCGGCATTTGATGCTGGAATTCCTGGCAATTTGCAAAGAAACTTTCAGCAAATGTTAAATAATAAGAATTATAACTGTCTATTTATTTCAATAGTGAGTTTGCGGAACGTAATTTAACGTTGGGGTGGTGCTTATTCGAAAGAGCGAAACTTGGAAGTTTTCTGTCATGTAGGTTTAGTAAAGATCATAAGGTGGACGAGGGAGGAGCGCGCGTTCGCCTTAGAGACGTACTTTTTAAGCGAGCTTTCAATCGTCCCCACACAACGTGCGTTCAGGAATCATTTTAATATCGCTTCCGCGGGTCGTGTTCCTGATCGGAAATTGACTATTTTATTTGTGGACACTGGACAGCTTTAGGATAATCGGTGATATGCAGAAAAAGATCCTGGAGGTTCAAGAACGATCAGGATAACCGAAAACATCGAGCAGATTAGGCAGTCCATTTTGCGATCTTCTAGGCGATCTGGGCGCAAACATGCAACTGGTGTTGATCTCTGATGGTTCTGTAAGACGAATTCTTCATAAAAAACTGCAATTTCATCCATACAAATTGGTGTGTTGGTGCAAAAACGTAATCCACGCGATTTTCTTTTACGAAAAAATGTATGATGCGAAGCCGTTTTTGACAATATATGCCTCATGAGCCCCTTGTGTTCTTTAGCGATGAATATCATTTTCATCTTTCTCAACTCGCAGCTCAACTGAAGAATAATATGCAAACTGTTATCGACGACATACCGGTTGATATGCTGGAAAGAGTGAAAAGACGCTTCAAAACTCGACTATCTAAATGCATTGACCAGAACGGAAGCCATATTAATGATAATAATTTTTAAAACATAGTAAATAAAAACTTTAAAGGTCTCTCTGTGATATGAAAAATTAATTAATCTCTTATCTCCTATACTGTTTGTGTTATTCATTTTTAAAATAAGGTAGTTACTCTGCCGCACCCTGTAATAGAGTCCTGTTATCGTTTTTCCCTTTTCCATGTAATCCATAAATATTATGTTACATGCATCGTAAAGCGCAATTGCCATAACCTTCCCATCTGATGGTACTGTTGTTGTCTTCTTTGGAGCACTTCCTCCGGCTTCTACCCATTGTTTACACTGAACAAAATAAGTGCGAACACCGCAGGCTGAGTTATCTCAAGTACGGTGTAAATACATAATTTTTCAGAAAGAACTCTTAAATAAAGCGTCTATACACGAAAAAATACCCCACAATAATTGAAAACTTTGCTTATGCACTACCACTGCAAGGTGCATAAAGCACGAATAATTGTTCAATGAGTAACAATATTCTCAAAGCGACGCGACGAATTTAACACCACCCTTCAAGTAAACCGACAAACAATCGAACCAACTCCCACTGTCAAATACCTGGGAGTAACACTAGACAAATCAATGACATTTAAAGAGCACTGTGCAATAAAGAAAGCCTCTGGTAACCGAGCTTACCATATGCTATACCCTTTATTAAGCAGCAAAAACCATTTGACACAGAAACTAAAATTACAACTGTACAAAATGACAATAAGACCAATTTTGCTATACGCGTCTCCAGTATGAAGCAAAGCTTCGAAAACCCACATTGACCAACTCCAAATCATACAAAACAAGTGTCTTCGGCTAATCACTGGATCACACTACACCACTCCAATATATTACTTACTCCAGCTCACTAGCGTACCTCCACTACACACAGTAATCACGGATCAAACCATCAAATTTTATAAACACGTAACACCTAATAACCCACTCACCAAAAATACAACATCAATCACAAACAGTAAAAATGCTCCATTCAAATACAAACCCAAACTCATTCACCATCAACTTATTAACTTCAACACTTAGCAGGTAATCAAAATTAAATTCAAAACAAACAAATTATAAAATTATAAATCAAAATCATCCTCTTGTATACTTTTTCTTTTTGTACAACCAGGGCGCTGGGTTTTTGCACTCATTTTTTCCCAGGTACTATCATAATTTTAAATAAAACAAAACTGTAAATAAACCATACTAACCTCGATTAATTGTAGAAGCAATAGGCGCTAGGTTTAAGTCAATTTTGTACATGTAAATATTCAGTTAAACAGAGTTCTTTTGTCTTGTCACCGCGGGATTTCCACTAGGATCCCTCCTCTCCCCTACACTATTCAACATCTTTACCCACGATATGCCCTGATTCGCTCCGTAGCAGCGAACCGATACAGACGTGCTCTGCAGTTTTAAAGTTTTAGTCAGTTTTTCGCTTGCTTGCCTTTTTAAAGGCACAAGCTGTCCAATTTTAAGTTCGACTCGCCTAACCAGGCGTACTTCCAGAAGAGGCTTGCGGAACGTTTTCCACAAGCCTCCAAGAAGGTTAAGAGACTTAGGGCCAGTTGTATAAAAGAGGGTTAACTCGGGGATCAGCTGATCCTGGTTCAAGAGCTGACCCAGGATCAACGTAAGGTAGATAAATTTACTTGATAGGTTTATTTTATAAAAAAAATTTACTTGATAGGTTTATTTGTAATCTATCTACCTTGCGGCGATCCTGGGTCAGCTCTTGAACCAGGATCAGCTGATCCCCGAGTTAACCCTCTTTTATACAACTGGCCCTTAGTGAGGAACGAGCCAAACGCCAAATCACTAAAAACCAAGTCGAAAAAAACACTGCCGCCATGGCAGCGGCTAATCTCAATAATGACAATGGAAAAATCATTGAAGACAAAACTACACCCGTAGACCGATCCGACAGTGAACCAACGTCAGAATCTGAGATGGAAACCGACACACAACTGAACAAGCCCACCCCAAAATTGATAACTATTGATATCAACCATGTCGTAGCGCAGGACGTTGCCCTATACAACCGTTTCGGCATTTTGGAAAAATGCCCGGAGCAGCCCAACCGTAACGAAGACGACACCAAGCCCAGTGATTGGAAAATCATCCAACCAAGTAGGCCAAAACCACCTCCTACCCAGGGCACCAAACCAGGATAACCACCAACAGCTCCTGCTGCTCAGGTACAAAAACCTCCACCTATTATTCTATTCACCCCGATCGGCGATCTACGGTCCTTCATGACCAACATCAAATCAGTAGCCAAGGAACCAGTCCGTATCCAGCATGTCAGAGGGCAGAGCTGGCTGTATGCAACAACTAAAGAGGACCACGCTGCCCTCAAAAACACCCTCCTGACCCCTGAACTAAATTAGCAAAGATGGAATTATTTTATCCAGATTTACAATAATAATTATTAGGTTTCTTCGTTTGTTTTCCTCTGGCTACCCCGAGTAGACAATTTTCTACACTAATTTAGTCATACTAAACAAACAAACCTATTTAGTATAATTTTATTTTTAAAATAAGTAATTAAATAGTTCTATATTTTTATTTACAGTGTCAGATATGGATATAATTGCTACAATGTCACATCTCCACCTTTCACAAGAAAAGAAAACATCGGAATTGGAAAAGAACAAAGGTGACCCTAAGAGGCCACATTCGCCAATTAGGTATCCTGTTCCTGATGATCCCAAAAAGAATTTTATTCCAAAATGCTCCAAAAAAATCTCCAATCAATCAGTCGTCGGTTTTATCATCACGATAAAAACGATACCATCAAAATCAAACAAGATCGAGCTAAAGGAGTTCGATGAGATCAAGGAAATGACCAAAAGAGTCGAGATGCTAGAGACTACAAACATCGCAAACGACCATAGTGATTTAGAGGCTAAATTCAATAAACTGGAGGAACACGTAAAGAATAGTCACCTTAGTCTAATAAAGGTGATAGAAGACAAGGTAACAGTGATGAAATCATATCAGCTGGAAATGGCAGTAAGGTTGGAAGGGAGCCTGCAAGCGGTGGAGAACCGGGTCGCCAGAGTGACAAAGGCGGTGGATACGCTACCCGAGTGCTCCTTTAACACGTCCTTCTCAACAGAAAATAAGGACAAACTACAAGAACTTCTAGATAAACTGGATATAGTTAGCACCAGCTTGGAGAACATGAAAGCCAACTTTGCCACGGAAATAAACAAGGCGATGCAAGAAGCAAAGGAAGAGCTTGCAAAGATTCAAGTCTGTGCAAGAGACCATTCCCGCACTTACTCTCAAGCTCTCAGAACGCGAAAAGAAAAGAAGAGAAAAGTCGCGAAAGCGCGGAAGATGCCATAGAGCCGCAGAGACATAGAGGTGAAAGTAACAAGAGGTCAGGCGAGTCGGGGAAAAAACAGCTCCAAAACGAGCGGGGGAAATAAGGGTAATACTGAAGAAACTGGCACGACCAGGAGGACACAGTCTGCTCTAAACAATCAAGAGAAGTATAACAATCGCTGAACACATTCGCTGGTGAACAGCGGAGCAAGCAAGTCGTGCCAACAAGTGCAGTAGTTTAGTGCAAAAGTTTTTCAGCCTTTTTCAATGCTGGAACTGTTAAACTTCACCGAACCATTTGATGTCCCGAACCTTCAACAATTTCACAAGCGGATGAGCGACCGGTTCAACCTCGCCCATCCTAAGAAAATTAAGAGACTCGCTGGAGACGGCTAGCCCGAATTACCCAAGTTTGCTTCCATCCAATTGGCAGCCTCGATCATGTCTACCGACACCGCAAGTCAAGTAGCCAACCTGAAGTTCACTCCATCGCCTTCGGACGATACCAATAACTCCAACGATTCCATGGAGGTGACCGACCCACAGTCGCTCACAATTTACCAGATCGTAGCTCTTAACATCGAGCTGTTCAATCGCTTCGGCATTCTTGCCAAAGCGCCCGAGCAGCCACCACGCCCAGCAACGCCTGAGCCAGCATGGCGAATCGTTCCGAGACGCCGGCGGTCACCCGTTCCCCAGGGGACTGCCGCAACAACCCAAGTCACCCCCAAGCCACCACGAGTCCAAAAGCCGCCACCAATCGTACTGGCTACACCCATCGGCGATTTACGTAAATTTATGGCAAGCATAAAGCCATTAATCACGGACAGTGTCCGTATCCAACAAGTCCGAGGCCAATCGTGAGTGTACGCCAGTACAAGAGCCGACCATGAGGCTTTTAAGAAGAACCGCCTCGTACTCGGTGGGACCGCAAGGCTTCACATACGGGTTTAAAGAAGATAGGACTATCAAACTCGTTCTTAAAGGGTCGCCTTACATGGACGAGCGCTATATCAAGGAGGAATTGGAACAAGAGTACGAGATAAAAACCCTCAAGGTCACCCAGTTAAAAAACAAGTACCAGGACCCCACGTCATCGTTTCTTGTCAACTTCGCTCCAGGAACCATCATGGCGGCAATCAAGACCGTGCGCTCCATCGGACCCATTGTTGTGCGGTTCGAGGAGGTGCACCAGCGCACCCATCTCCTACAATGCTATCGCTGCCAAAATTATGGACATGGTAGCGCCCACTGCTCGATAAATACAAGGTGCGTCAAGTGCACCTCCACGCATCCCACATCAATGTGCCCGAGGACCGTCAAGGACGAAGGGGTCAGATGCTGCAACTGCGGTGACGATCACGCTGCCAATTGGAGTTCCTGCCCCAAATACGTTGAGTATTCCAAAAAGGTTAATTTTATGAATTACAATAATTTTGGTAATGAACATGTAAAATTTAATTAACAAAGATGGAATTATTTTATCCAAATTTACAATAATAATTATTAGGTTTGTTCGTTTGTCTTACACTGAGCTACCTGGAGTAGACAATTTTCTACATCAATTTATTCGTAGTAGACAAACAAACAAATCTATTTATTATCATTTTATTTTTAAAATAAGTAATTTAATTGTCCTATTTTTATTTACAGAATGTCCGAGTAGGAGCAACAGGCGCAGGTCGAGCCGAGGTCGCACTCTCCGATTCGATTCTTATTAGACGAATCGGAAAGGTCGCAACAAGCACCGGCGACCGAAAGGTCGCAACAAAAACAAAAAAAACAACCAAAGGACCAAATCCAGGAGCCAACCTCGACGAGCCTCCTCCAAACCAACCGATTTGCGTTCGCGAATCGCCCAACTACGGCGAAGTCACGAACGCAAAATCAAAAAGCAAGATACCCAGACTGAAATTACATCGGCCGATGAACGCCGAGAGAATCGGGCGCTTATTAAAGATTTTTTAAGTGTCATGAATAAAGGATTGAATAAATGTTAATAAGAGTAATAACTGTCTACTTATTTCAATAGCTTCTAAATTCTTGAATATAATCCCACGGTTATTTTAAAAATTTATAGTTGGGAAATCCCGCGAAAGAACTCTGAAAAATACCTTGGTTTCATAATTAACCGCAATCTAACCTGACAAACCCATATTAATCACATCCTATCTACCTTGATCACCTGTATCAAAACCTGTATTAAACAAATTCCACCTAAAAGACGTACAGCCTCTGCTGTTGCAAATAAAAGCTTATAACCTTAGTGGGCCAACGAGTTTGTAAACAATTTTCTTAGCACTTTTGACATTTCTGTGCGACGATTTCAAATTGTTTGCAAAAAACTACAGATCTTAGTATGTTCGAACCTGACAAGCGTGGCAAAAAGGAACCTCCAAATAAAATAAAGGAATCTTGCAAAAATTTGATTATTTCCCACATAAATGTGTTTCCGAAATACGCTAGCCATTATTCTAGAAAAGACAATCCAGACGCAAAGTGAATGTCACAGAAGACAGTTGGAGATTCGAGTTAAAATATTTTAGGATTAGTTTAATTATTCAATTGTGAGTTTGCTCACATTTGATTCAAAGAATCAAATGTGAGCAAACATGGCGGGCTGACGTGGTTTGGCGTGCTGTGTTTGCAAAAGGAATATAAGAAAGTGCGACGAGAAAATTCAGTGTGCGAAATGTGATAATGATTGTCACTTGTCGTGCATGACGG
The DNA here is from genome assembly GCA_958510855.1 of Rhagonycha lutea. Lineage (NCBI taxonomy): Eukaryota > Metazoa > Arthropoda > Insecta > Coleoptera > Cantharidae > Rhagonycha > Rhagonycha lutea. Next base: position 44,555,528 of record OY294038.1, read on the forward strand.
ATGATGCAGAGGTGCTGAATAGGAATCCGAAGGGGGACTTAAGGAAATGGGTGTGTGAGCAATGCAACATAACCTCAAAGATGGATAAGTGAAATGCGACAGCCGTGAGTTCAAAGGTTGAATATTCAAACATTAGCGGGAATGGTTGCAATATTTGTGATAAGTGCGAGAAAATAAAGAAGGAGGAAACTGCTCTTCAAGTTGAAAACAAATACCTAAAGGAGCTTCTAGAAGAAGTAAGAGATACAAACAGGATATTGCAGCAGAATAATGAACTGCTTATGAAATTAACAAAAGATGCAAAACATGAAGTAACCGAAATAACCAACAAACAGTGTGCGAATACAAACCAACAGAAGGCACCACCTAAATTGATTAATGTAACAGAACCAATAAAGAAAACTACAATGGGAACACAAACTGTAAATAATGAAAATGCAGGTGTTGTTCAAAATGTGATAAGGAAATCCTATAGGGAAGTACTAAAAAAGAGGTATGAAAATGATTCAAGAAATGACTTCCCAATTGAAAATAATGCGAAGAATATCAATCAACAACAAAACGATGAAAAAGGAAGATTCACAAACAATAGAAAAATACAAGAAAAAAATATAGGCACTGGAAATAAAATTAGAAGTGAAAGCACACAGGGCTTCACAGGAACAAAGCGAAAAGTTTGGTTATATTTACACAGAGTGGAAAGAACGGCCACATCAGAAATGATTAAAGAATATTTAATCAAAGAACAAGGATTAGATAAAAATGGGGTTGAAGTAAAAGAAATACCAACAGAGTCAACAAGAAAGAAATGCTTTGTGGTAACAGTCCCAATGGAGAAGAAGGAAGAAGTATATAAACCCGAATTTTGGCCTGAAGGAGTGGGAGTAAAGAGGTTTAACTTTGAAAAGCATCGGGAGTTCCTAAACAAGCCTGGTGGACATTTTTTATAAATGCAAAAGACAATAGAACTCAAATAGAGAAAAAAAAAAGTTTCAGAGTATTTTTGACATTATTTCTTTTTGATGTACATATTTGAATGTATTTCTCTCAGAAATAAATCTTAGTTATTATTATTATTATTCGTGGTAGACCAGATTTAGGGAACATTATTCAATTTATTAAATTCAATCAAACTCATTATCGTATTGTCATTGTATATGTGTATATTAATATCTAATCTTTACTTCATTATATTATTGTGTTAATTTAACCTGTCTTATTATTATTATTCGTCCAATGCATTACTTTGCAATCTAGAAAACTCAATTCCGTTGATTTACTTCCTATTACTGGCGATTTAATCAAATTAAGCAAATTTTTAGAATTCATGATCCAAGAAACTAAGAATGATATTGAAAGAGAAAAGAATTTTTCTAACTTGAGTAACTAGCATCACTAACATTAAGTCGTATCATTCTTTTTAATAAAAGACGTTCGGGGAAAGCTGCAAGGATGAAAATTGAAAACTACACTAAAAAACACTTAAACCTTAAATTAAAATGGTCCATTAGAAGTTCGTCTAATGCATTGGTTACCTTGCAAAACAGAAAACTGAATGCAACACTGTTACCGGTGACTGGTGATTTAATTAAATTGAGCCAGTACATCGATACTAATATGAAACAAATGAGAGAGAAAAACCTTACAACCCAAAATTGGACTCGTTTGGCTTTAATGTGTTTAACCAAAATTATTCTTTTTAATAAGAGCAGGTCGGAGGAATCGTCTCGCATGATGATAACTGATTATTCCAACAGACCAAAATGGAGTGAGCAGTGTACAGATGAATTAAACCAATCCCTGACAGAGATGGAAAGAAAATTAGCCGAATTGCTTACCATGGTGTAACGTAAAATCGTCATTTGACGTTTTTGTTCGCACGCCGGTTTTGATAAGAGAGCGATTGAAGTGTGAAAAGCCGGTTAACTTTTGTTGGTTTACCGTTTAGTTTTTATACCGATATATTAGGCGAAGGTAGCTGTTCTTGCTTGGGTTAATTGATGACGGGCGTTCGATTGCGGATTATCCGTATCTGTTGAATTGAATCATGCTTAGGCTACCACGTTTATTCGGATTATTACACTTTCACCGTGGACCTCGAAGGTTGTGCAGTGGTTTTTTATTTTCCTATACTTTTGAGTTTGGAGTATCCAACCTGTAATCCTGTGGGCTCCACATTTGGCGGATGACCTTGAGCCAATTAATATCATTGAGACCAATTTTCCCTACTTCCAGCTAAGCAACCGTATACCAGGAGATCCTTTCGTTTAGGACTGGCAGAAGAGGACAATGGAATACCTTTTTTGCTTTCATTTTACACCATCGATCGCGTACAGAGAATTCTGTATAAGGTAGATTTTGTGAACACCAAAAGATCTGAGGTGAGCTTTTATTCCTCTGTACATAAGTGTGTACCTCGTAACATTACTTCAAGCCCTTTCATTAAACATTCATATGAAATAAATCGGCGATTCATATTTGCAATGAGAACACTGGGAATAGAATTAAAAAGTGCTCAAAGGTTTTGCGGCTTGATGGATATGCCACAATTTCTTCAACACCGCACATATTATGATCTCCTCGTAAAAGTTAAAACTTTTGCTAAAACGCTTTTTAAAAACGCCGCAAAGGAATTTTATTATTGTTTTATTTAGAGTTACAGAATTATGGTGTGTTTCATTTTAATTAAAAGTCTCTTCTTCATTTTATGTATTTTATCGTAAGGTCACCGACAAGTGGATTAAATTAACTTTGACCTAATTTTGAAATTATTAGATGAATATTTATCTGTCTATCTACATGTTTATCTATATGGTTTTTATAAAATGTAAAATGTGAAATTTATCGTGGTAGGTGTTCCAGATATCCAAATGTCATCAAAAAAATTGATATTGAAAAACTTGCATCAATTGTCCACGGTCGCTTGAACTGATTTTAAATCTTACTGGAGTTAGTCCTGTCAGCTGAAATGGCTTTTTAAACACGACCACAACTGGTTTCCCAATTATGTGAGTTTCTAAACATTAATTTGAATAAAAAATTTCCCACAATTTATGGATAAGCAATATTTGGAACACTTTCGTGTTCACGTGCAGCAGGTGGAATGCACACAGCGAATAGTAAATATATTTATATTTTAGATTTCAAAATCCAAATCGGCAGCAATGGTACACGATCAGGTTTCTCAAGATTCCGATTGTGTTTTTTTGGGGAGATCTGAACCGGTAAGTTACAGATTTATTATAATATTGCAAAATTATAACAATAGTAGTTCACATCACAAGGCCGTAAAATTATTTAATAAGAATAGTAAACATATTTATATTTTAGGATTCGATACCTCAACCAGCAAAAAGTGTATGTGAACTGTTAGAGGGATTTAAAAATTTGCCTCAATCAAGTTATTATTTTGTGGGAAATTCTGAATCGGTAAGTTACATTACATCGTACATCGTAAAAGGGTGATTTACAAATTAGGGGATTTGGTAATAGTTAAACGACTTAGATTGTCGAACCGTCCAATAAATGTTTGTGCTAAGCTGAGCCTGCCGTATGAGGGACCATTCAGAATAACACGGATGTATTTCAATAATTCATACGATCTAGATCACATGGATGGTGGATTTAGAGGTAAATTTCACATTAATTTGATATTTCCTTATGCAACAGGAATGGTACGGGGTCAAAATTGAGTTCGGGGATATTGTTCGAGGGGTATCACATCAAGCCGTAAATTTAAAAATGTTATAAAAAGAAAAAGAAATCATAAATACTTAAGAGTACAAAGGAATTAAAGTAAAGAGAGAATTTCTTGACTTGAAACAGGAATGGAATTTGGATTAGAACGTGCTCAAGTTGCTTTATCATCACTTGAAATCTAAAAATAATTTGATTTAAAGAAAATTTTAATTTAATAAAAATTTTACTTATGTGACAGTTGTCATGAACTTTAAATGGACATAGCGCAGCCCAGAAAGAACAGAAAATTAATTCCCTGATTCAGCAGATATGGAATTAGGTCCTTAACAGTTGTCTTAATTTTCATCCAGATTGATGATTTTGAAAATTTAAAAAAATCAAAATATCCATATGGCTAAAAAATCGAGATTTTAGAAAAATCAAGTAACATTTTGCTCCATTTAGTATAAAAGGAGTCCATTTTGGCCAGAGAATTCATCATTCGCAGCGGGGCTGCAACTCAACTCCAAGATGCGTAAAATGCGGCGGGAAACATATGTCCGGATCCTGTCCGAGAAGCCCTGGAAACAGGATCAAGCCGAAATGCGCGAATTGTTCAGGCCCACATCCAGCTAACTTTCAGGGATGCCCTAACTTCCCCAAATTTTACAAGCGAGTTACTCCCAACATCAGGGAGAACCAGATGCGAAATTGTCGCAACGAGCAACCGCTGGGCCGATTCCCAATCCACAGGACCAGCGATGAAGAGACCTACGCTAGACGAGCGGACCAAAATGAAAACACCCAAACGAATCCAACAACCCAAGACATAGCACCAACCATCCCAGCTCTGATGGAGAAGGAAGCCCTGCCGCCGAGTTTACTTATGGACATCCATGAAGTAGAATTGCTGGACGGCAGAACACCTAACAGCTCCCACGGTGGATCCGGCAGACTTCGCCTCCACACTAGCCTCCGTACTGGCTGTGCTAATTAAAACTGGCACATCCCAAGAGTACTTAAACGAATTTACCAAACAGCTACAAGAAAATTGCTTCGGCAAAAAAATAAGTATAAGTATCATTAATCAATAACACCACGATATAAGAACTCTTAATGTATAGGAATAAAAGAACAGCACCCTCGCAACTAAAGGTGGCATTATGGAATGCAAATGGATTGACTGAGAAAGAGACAGGTTCTCCTCCACTTTGCCCACGAGCACGACCTTGATGTCATCTTGGTTAGCGAGACTCATCTCAAACCAAGCATCCAAGCCAAGCTCACCAACTACTTGGCATACAGGACGGACCGGCCAGTCGGGAGTGGAGGTGGTACGGCAGCCTACATAAAAGCAAGCTTACAACATAGTGAAGTAAAATACGACAACCTGGAGAGCCTAGAAGCCACAACAGTCAGTATTCTAATGAACAACGCAGCTCCGTTACAGATAACATCAGTGTATAGTCCACCCCGTAACCTACTACCGGAAAAAGACCTGAGGCGAATCCTGAGAGGAAGTGGCCCCAAAATCATCGCAGGGGACCTAAACGCCAAGCATCAGCACTGGAATTCCAGAACTAATAATCCGGCGGGAAACGCTCTTTACAAACTAGCCCAACGCCTAAACGTCGTGGTCGATGGTCCCATCGAGGTGACACACGCGGCAGTAAACGGTCCTCAAAGTGACGATGTCCTAGACATCGCCATCTTGAAGAACGTTGGTCTCGTCCACCACCTGGTGACTGCCGACCCGATGTGCTCCGATCACCATCCCGTCCTTCTCCACCTAGGTGACACCACAGTCAAAGAGGACCCTGGAGTCATGGAGAAGATCGAATGGCCAATCTTCAAAGAACATCTAAGAAGCAACATGGGTCCAATAGCAGTTATTAAATCCACTGCGGACCTTGATCGGTACGTAGAGGACTTCGAGAACGAGGTAAAGGGCTCAGTTACCTTCGCCACCAGCACCTTTCCTATCCTAGATTCTAGAGATCATACCAAATAAGGGAGAGAAGGCGTGCAGAAAAGATAGCGAGGAGAACGTGGGACCCAGCAGATCGTAGCTGGGCAAACCTCTTGAAGACGCGGCTCAGGCACAGGCTGGATGAATTTCGAAATGACTCCTGGTCCAGGAAACTGGATTCGCTGTCATGCGAAGACCTTTCGGCCTGGCGCATGGTTCACGCCCTCAAGAAAACACCCCATGTTATACCGCCCCTTCAAGGAAGAAACGGAATTGTTGTTTCAGATGCAGAGAAAGCGGAAGCTTTTGCTGACAGTCTGGAGGAACAATGCAGCCCCGTAATGTCCAACCTAAATCTAAGGCACATAGACGAAGTGGAACGAGAGGTCAACGAACAACTAATTGCCCCCGTTTTAGACAATATAGAGCCAGCATCGCTACAAGAGATCATAACAGCGATAAAGAAAACCAAGAAAAGAAAAGCGCCCGGACCAGACGGCATCACGAACGCTGTACTCAAAGAACTACCCAAGAAAGCCTTGGTGGCGCTTACAGGTATCGTGAATGCAACCCTAAGACTCCGATATTTTCCCGACAGGTGGAAGCTTGCTGACCTCGTTGTCATTCATAAGACAGGGAAAACAAAAGATCAACCAAACAACTACAGGCCCATCAGCCTACTACCAACAATGGGCAAGATATGTGAAAGAATAATCCTCTCAAGGTTAACCAACACTCTAGAGGATGGCGTCATACAGAACGAGCAGTTCGGATTCCGGCCCGGCCACTCCACAGTACAACAGGTCGTCAGATTGGTGGAGCAGATCAGCAAGGCCTTCAGCCGGAAGGAAGCGACCGTTGGCACATTCCTTGATGTGTCAAAAGCGTTCGACAAAGTATGGTTAAAAGGTCTTTTATACAAACTGTTACAGACGAACATCTCAACTGGTATGGTGCAGCTGCTGGCCACATACATAATAAACAGGAGGTTCAGGGTGAAGATGCAGGGTATCCGCTCAACGGAGAGAACGACCACGTCAGGTGTGCCACAGGGTTCGCTCTTGTCACCTTGGCTGTTCAACCTCTACATGAGTGATTTACCCGCACCGTCTTCTAACAGAACCTCGCGTTACTATTATTGCGACGATGTGAACTCCTCATCAACCTCCGTGAGCCGCTATGAAGGCCCAAGACGACCTTGATCTGATGGGACAATGGTATCGCACCTGGCGTATCGAGGTAAACTCGGACAAAAGTGCGGTTATCATGTTCCGGAAATTCAAAGGCCTCAAGGGTCATCCCATCTCTAACCTCAAGCTATTCGGTGAAGTTGTTCCTTGGAAGAAATCCACCAAGTACCTGGGGGTCATCCTCGATGCACGCCTCGACTGGGGGGGCTCATATCCTGAGACTTCGGAACCAGGTCAAGGCTCTAATGGCGATATTGGACCCCTTGATCGGGCGCCGAAGTAACATGAAGCAGGTCCTCAAGTTAAGACTGTACAAAACCATCATTAAACCAGTAATTACCTATGCAGCCCCAGCGTGGTATACAATTTCAGAAACATTTTACTTTACTCTTGGGGGTGCTTGGATGTTTGATTGCTCGTCGGATACGATTCAGGTGCGGAGTTGCTCACAGACATTTAGACGATTCTAGAGTTTAAAGAGGTTTCTGGCGCGGGCGTTTTTAAACGTTTGGCAAAAGTTTTTGACTTAGCCGCGGTAACGTGACAGATTCAAAATCCTCCTCTCTTATCTGCTGTGTGGACTTCGTACGGGTTTCTTCCGCTACTTGCCGTCAACTCCGAGCAAGACGCAGCGTGCAGCCTCCCCGTGGCGCCCCTGGTTAACGCAGATAGTGTGTACACTGCGGCCAATTAGCACGCAGTGCCTATTCGACACCCTTAATAAGTGGCTCCCTAGGACGAGGGAAACTCAAAAAACCGGAGTTTCTTGGGCCTACCTGATCTATCCTTTTATCAAACAGGTGTCGAATAGCTTAATCAGGTATCGGGCTTCTACTCTCTTGCGGAGTAATCTCCACCGGCTGGCGTAGTTTTTTTGCTCAATTCTTGCAAAGTCTGTTCTATTCTTGCAAGAGCCAGTCGGTCAACCTAGCGATCGAGCTATGGTTCTGTGTGTGTGTGGCAAGGACTTTGCCACCGACGCTGGGTTGAAGCAGCACCTAAGGCGACAGACAGTATTGTCGTGGGCCGGCTCAACCTGAGGAGTATGCTTGCACTGTGTGTGCGAAACGGTGCTTCCGAACTTATGCTGGAATGCGCCAACATCTGCGACTAGCGCACCCTATAGAGTACAATGCTGACGTAGAGGGGCAGGTCGAGAATCGGCCCCATGCGCCAGGCCATTGGGGCGATGATGAGCTCATGGCTATGGCGAGGGCCGAAGTGGCGTTCACGGGTAGGCACATAAATATCTATCTGGCGGGCGTCATGGCGGGGAGGACTCTGGAGGCCATTAAGACTCGGAGAAGGCTACCCGATTATATAGAATTTCTAAGGACACTGCGCGGCGGCAGCTATGCGTGTGATCCAAGGGCCGTTGACGTCGCGGAGGAGTGCGAGGAGGAACGAGAGGCCGAAAAGCGTTACCACGAAACTCTCCCTAGTGGAGAAGTAGAGGGGCGGCTGTGCGGAGGATGGGGATGCGATGGCGGCGGGACCCTCGGGTTTACCGAGACCCGTCGTTCTGACCATTTCTGACTCCAACTCAGACCAACCAATCAGTCGTAAAGATACCTTACGATCCGCAGCGGGGAACCGCAACATCCGCAAAAATGACCGGGCCGCGCCTTCGTCCAGAACGAGACACGGTCGTCGGGAGTCATTAGAAATTAGTGCCCCCACGCAGGCCTCAACGCCGAATCGCTCACTCCGGGATCCGATACTAACCGCGGACCCCATAGTTTGTCGCCTCGCAGAACTGTCCAGCGAGCACAGCGACTGGAACGAACTGGATAGCGCAGTCTTCCAAGCCGTCGCAAATACCACCACGCGTGATAATACCATTCTCCGGGCTAAGGTGGAGGAATGGGTCCAATCCGTCCTGACGCCCTTTGCGAAAGGTGAAAAGGGGAAGGTGGCGGCCAGGCAAAAGACGGTAAGCGACGCCCCACTGAAAGGTCGGGCGGCGCTCTACAAAGCCTCACAGAGGCTCTTTCAGTCAGACCGCAAGGTTCTGGCGGAAAATATACTTACTGGTAAGAAAATCGGTACCAAACCGGCTCAGCCCCCGCGCGAATTATTAGAACGGGGGCTGAAAGAATTGTTTGGAGCCGTCTCACCGAGACAATGCTCCGATTAAAGACCAAAAGGCCGCCACTGACCTCTGGAAACCGATTACGATTTTTGAAATAGACCAGGCGTTGGCTTCGTCGAAGCCATCATCACCTGGTCCCGATGGTGTCACCCTGCGGCACCTACGGAGGTTACCTCGCCATAGACTTGAGCTCTTTTTGAACTCCTGTCTGGTGGCTGGGACCCTTCCCGACTCTCTCTGCGTCAGCAGAACGATAATGATACCTAAAGGCGATACGGCACTGGAGCATCCCGACAAGTGGAGGCCGATATCGATCCCGTGTGCTATGGCTAGGCTTATGCACAAGATTCTGGCAAAGCGTCTGTCCTCCAGTATAAAATTACATCCGCACCAGCGCGGCTTTACAGCTCAGAATGGTGTTTTTCTGAATACGCTCGCGCTGGATATTCTAATTAAGTCGCGAAGGCGACAAGGTAAACCGTATCATATGGTCTCGCTCGATCTGAGAAAGGCCTTTGATACGGTATAACATCACGCCCTTAAGCGCTTTGGCGTCGATCCCAGGTTGTCTGACTTCGTGATGGAGGGATACAAACGAGGATCCACTATTCTAGCCTCGAACGGAGATGGACCCAGCGATGCTGGGCCTATCCCGGTGACCCGCGGAGTTAAGCAAGGGGACCCTCTATCGCCGATTCTGTTCAACATGGTGATCGACGAGCTAATATGAGAACTGGAGGACACGGGCCTAGGGCTGCCCTTGAAAGGCGATTTAAAGTGCACATGCCTGGCATACGCGGACGATATCGTCCTGGATAGTGATACGTACGCTGGGTTGCAACGAATCTTAAAAATGAGGCCCAATTTCTTTGGGGACAGAGGTCTAGCCCTCAATGTTGACAAATGCACCTCGGTGTCTTGTCGCGTTGCGCCAGGTCGTAAGATCCTGTACTCGTCGACAACCGCACGGTTCTATGTTGGTGGTGTTCCCATCCGGAGCCTGTCGCCGGTTGAGTTCATGAAATATCTGGGCTCCGAGTACAATCACCTTGGCCAGGCAAGACCCTTCTTCGAGGAGATGATTGCGATGCTCGACAGACTTGCAAACGCTGCGTTGAAGCCCCAACAAAAGATCAAAATATTAAAGGTCTATCTGGTCCCACGTATCTTGGCCCGACTAACATCGTGTCGGGTCACAAAGGGTGTGCTGAAGGGCGCTGATAAGGCCATCCGCAAGTTCTTGCGAAGAGCACTCCACCTCAATCGGTCCTGTAGTGACGCGTTGATCCACGCTCCAGTACGCCTTGGTGGACTGGGTGTCCCATCCTTACTAAGTGCCGTCCCCAGGATATTACATGGCTTCTTTACTGATGCCATGTTCAGCGGAGATCTGCTGACAAATGCTGTCCTGGCCTCCGACTTAGGTGAGAACCTATGGCGGAGGCTGCTCAACTGGACAAAGCAGACTGGGGCTACCGCGAACGGCATAAGGGAGGCCTGGGGCGAAAGGCTCGACAAGTCCTACAGTGGCGGTGGCCTCATACAGGGTAGGGGAACACCCTACTCCTCCCGATGGATCGACAGTCCCCCTGACTTTTGGTCTGGTGGGGATTACGTGAAATCGGTACAACTGCGAGGCAACTTGTTGCCCACAGTGGGGATCCCGTCCAACCCCGAAGCCCAAAGGAGATGTCGTGGCTGCCTGGAGCGTGTGGAATCACTTTCACACGTACTCCAGGGTTGCTCTCTTACCCACGGCGCCCGCGTAAAACGCCATAACCGCGTAGCAGGCCGGGTAGGTAAACTTGCCTCGGCTAAGGGTTGGATAGTGAAATCCGAGCCCCACGTACGTGCGTCGAGCGGCCGCCTCTACAAGCCTGATTTACTCTTCTTAAAGGCTGGTAGATTGGTGGTCTGCGATGTCGCGGTTGTGTGGGAGAGCTGGGGTTTGCACCACGCGTTCCGGGGGAAGGTTGACAAATATTCGTCGCCTGACTTCATGGAAGCCCTCGGTAAGCAATTCCCGGGGACTGAAGTGACAGTTACTGCGATGGTTGTCGGCGCCCGCGGGACGTGGTGCGAGGCGAACAACGAGGTCCGCGACTTGCTGGGCCTTAATAACAAAGAGTGCTCCTCCGTAGTTACGAACGCCTTGAACGGTTCGATTATCGTTCATGCGATGTTCATGAAATCTATACGGGGGAGCAGTGCTGCGCCGGAGAGTGGGCGGCAAAATCTGACAGGCCGCCCCCGCTCGAGAGTATAGACGTTTCTCATACTTCCGCTGTTCTAGACAGACTACGGGGCCCCGATCTTCGTGTCGGGGCCCCATAACATAGATTTTAGAATGACGAGGGGGATATCAGGGCGTCGAGTCCTGTGAGCCCCCGATATCGTATTTTAATTGCATGATCATACTAACATGTTAGTATAATGCATCTTTTTTAATATGTTTCGTAGTGCTGTGTTTATTTTTCGATTGTTTGGCGACCTCCCGTTTGTGTTCCGGGGAGGCGTCTGATTTTTAGCTGGAGTGGAAGCAACTAACCTTTGTTTGTCCACTTATTTTAATAAGGCGGACCAAATCTTTAGATCTTGGAAACGTCGAGCCGGCGTCCTCATGATTCCTCAGGAAATATATTTTATCCAGACGCGATTTTATTTCGATAAGCGTCACGCCTTTGTGCGATACCTGAAGAGGACGCCGAGTCTCTAAATTCTCGAGCACTCGTCCGCCGATAAAATTTTTAACCTGTGTTTGTGTCTTTGTCCGAGCTGTTATACATGCCGAGTCTGAAACTCGATCGCATATTCCTTTTAATACACTACCGGCGGTAATACCTTCACCGGAAACATCGCACAGCTCGGTCCCTTCTGTCCTTTGTACAGTGTGGGCTACAGAGACTCCATAGAGTGCGTGGAAGAGTAGCCAAATGCCTCGTCATCTAATTAGTGACGCGCATGAATGGATTAACGAGATTCCCACTGTCCCTACCTACTGGGAGTAACTATGACTCTCTTGGGGGTGCTTGGTGTTTGATTACTCGTCGGATAAGTCTCAGGTGCGGAGTTGCTCACAGACATTTAGACGATACTAGAGTTTAAAAAGGTTTCTGGCGCGGGCGTTTTTCAACGTTTGGCATAGTTTTGACTTAGCCGCGATAACGTGACAGATTCAAAATCCTTCTCTTTTATCTGCTGTGTGGACTTCGTACAGGTTTCATACGCTACTTATTTTAATAAGGCGGACCAAATCTTTAGATCTTGGAAACGTCGAGCCGGCGTCCTCATGATTCTTCAGGAAATATATTTTATCCAGACGCGATTTTATTTCGATAAGCGTCACGCCTTCGTGCGATACCTGAAGAGGACGCAGAGTCTCTAAATTCTCGAGCACTCGTCCGCCGAAAAGATTTTTAACCTGTGTTTGTGTCTTTGTCCGAGCTGTTATGCATGCCGAGTCAGAAACTCGTTCGCATTTCCTTTTTATACACTACCGGCGGTAATATCAACACCGGAAACATCGCACAGCTCGGTCCCTTCTGTCTTTTGTACAGTGTGGGCTGCAGAGACTCCATAGAGTGCGTGGAAGAGTAGCCAAATGCCTCGTCATCTAATTAGTGACGCTGGGGTTGGCAGACAAGGGGGCAATAGTTGCGTGCCAAGTCACATCCCCTTTTTGTGAGTCTTTTCCGGGTTACCAGAAAAACTCCAGGGCTGTGTGACAAGGTCAAGTGCAAGCCTCCACGAGGCGGCCCTGGAAGGGTCATCCATGAACTATGTTCAGGATTTCCACTAATTGCACTGGCGATTAGGTCATCAGGTGGGCAAGAGCAAACAGCCACCTGTGCGCGACCGATAGACTGTTCGGGCTCGAAGGGTAGCCTTGAGTAAGGTACAGCTCTCTGGAGCATGGACCAATGACTCGGCAAGATCTGCAAAGACCTTGCCACCTACCAAAAGTAGAAAGAAGGCCCAAATGGCTAGTCTTGAACTTCGTCTAACGAAGTACATAGACAACAAGCCTATGGGACCTCTGGGAACCTATAGACAATGAGACCCTAACACATAGCTGGGACCTCGTAACAACTTGGCCAACAACCAAGTTAAAAGTGATACCAAACCACCCCAGTAATATGGCGCAGTAGGTCTCCCCGTCTGGGACCCAATCCTAGGAGGTCATTGACCCTAAAAGGCCCTGATGAGGCTTGGCCTATCGGCAAGACCTAGTAAATCCAGTCAATAACTGAAACATCGTCTGGCTCTAGTGTTAACTCAGCCTATCGGCAGGATCTAGTTAATTCAGGTACCCTGAAACTCTATCCAGCTCTAGCGCTGTTTTGACCTATCGGCAGGACCCTGTTAAAACAGGACTGAAACTTCGTCAGGCTCTAGTACTAAAGACAAAAATCGGCGCTGGAAAGGGTCACCACTTAGGAAAAGAACACTTCGGTGCTCAATTATGATACACCTACGGTGTACATAACAATTTTCCTGAGATCTGGAATTGACTAATTTTTCCAGGTTACTAAAAGGGAAAATAGCTGGCAACTCGGATACATAACTGCATAGGGATGCTACCATATGTCCAAGAGCCCTAAATAGATGCCTAAGGGAAACTGGAGGAGTCCAAAGCAATTGCTTAAGTCAAAGACATTGCTTGAACCTTGGGGCTTGGCTAAGTCACATATGAAGAGTTACAAAGTAGCTCGCATAAAACATAGATCTTCTCATAAGAAGATCACGCTTTTGAAAAGAAAAACTACTACGGGGGTGGGAGCCCTGGCAGCATGCTGTCACCCACCAAGAGGTTGGAAGGCTATCGTAGTGGCATGTGGTTTCTAGGGAAGTTGGTAAAAGATTACAAAAAAGTGTGCCTCGAAGGACCTCAGTGGACCTTATAGGAACCTCAGTGGCGACCTGTCTGTCGTTGATCCCCCTCACCTAGGAGCATAAACTGAGCCTTGCCACCTCAGGTGATGGAATAGGTACCCGAAAGGGGAAACTCACGATGCAGGATAAATGTTAAGTCCACATCTAGCATCTAAAACCAAATCTCTACTAACTGTCCCTACCTACTTTCTAGCGAAACCACAGCCAAGGGAACGGGCTTGGAAAAATCACCGTATTAAACGTTTGTCATTGGATTATGCACAAAGTTAAAAACAACACCAAAAAAAAACACGAAGCAAGAGAAAATAACCAGCGATTAACCACCATATACGCCAAAAGGAAAAGAACAAACCCAATCTGTACCTGCTGATACAGATAATTTTATGCCAATATAAAATAAAATAATTTCCAAATTTAAAAATCAAATTCTTAATCTGTACCCGCTGATACAGATAATCACTCACCAATATAAACTAGGGAAAAATCTTAAAAATTTAAAACTGTACCCGACGATACAGAAATCCATACATCAATATAAACCTGAAGAAAAATCTTAATCTGTACCCGGTGATACAGAAAGATATCTCACCAATTTAAATTAACCAAAAATTTTTTGAAAGCTAAATTAAACTCAAACCCAAATAACGCCGTATCATATTGAAATAGTCAAACTATCACTCCAAGATAGATTGACTATCTCAAACTCGGATTGTACCTGCGATTGACTAGCATCAATCGCAAAAGAACAAAGAGTGATCAACGCAGGATCCTTACTCCATTCAAACCGCGGAAAAGCCAATTGGTAGTGGAGTAAAACACACAACAAAAGGCTCGCCCATTATGGAGCTGTTTGAAAAATCCAGCCCAAAAACCAACTGGAGTCACGCTCCAATAAAAAAGGCCAATTAGCAAGCCCCACTTGACTAATTAACCTACACTAGTAACCTGTTACTGCATTAACCTCCATGGCTTCAAAGCTCATGGCGATAAAGGAATCTCCAGAATTCCAAAAATTTCTCTGGGAGAAGTTTGAATACACAGCTTGTCGGGACAAGCACCAAAGGAGGGTCACCACCCTTCGTCTTTCAGAAGAGACAAAGAATCACTTTTATCTTCAAGACAACATTTTTATACCAAGTAGAATAAGTTAATATAAGTATGGTTTGGTGTTAATTAGAGCGACTAATTAACAAATCTGCACGCGAAAAGATTGGTAAGCCTCACGCACCAATCATCCGACCAAAAGTTGTTTGAAAATTGTTTCACATGCGAAGTTGGCGCACATCGCGCGACCAACTTTAAGGGCATAGCAAACGGTTCATTCCCTTTGCTATGCCAACGTGCAGAGGTCCGGAGGCCTATCTTCCCTTCTCTATGAAAACCAAAAAGAGCTTCACCTTTTGGTAGACGGTCACTGGTGGGGTGTTTATAATGTCCCACCGCAGACCCCTTAAATCATATCTCTCAGATCGTTTCTTCACCATCCTACTACAAGGCATCCGATCAACCCAACGCCCTATTCAAGCCTCCGTCCCACAGGGGTCAGTACTAGCTGCTGACCTCTTCAAAATATACATGTCCGACTTCCAAAGATCCAAGAGTTCAAACCTACTTTTACGCCGATGATACTGGAATTACAGCCACCTCGGGATCACCAACCGTGGCAACCCAACTAACACAAAATCTACTAGATGAAGCCGAGTCATGGTTCGTCAAATGGCGAATGGGACTCAACCCCAAGAAGAGCGTCGCACTTCTATACGCAAAAAGACAAAAAAACTTCCACTATAACTCCTCGCATCTTCAATCAAGAAGTAAAATGGAAATCTAGTTCCAAATATCTTGGAGTCACCCTCGATAATAAACTTACCTGGGGCACGCATATAACCAATGTTACAAACAGAGCCAAAGGCATTATGTCTCAACTATATTCATTAATCAATGCAAAAAGCAAATTATCTCCAAAAAACAAACTTCGAATCTATAAATCCGTCATTAGACCTACTATGACTTACGCCTCCAGCGTATGGGGATACGCTAAACCCACGCACATAAAAAAACTAAACAATTCAAAATAAAATGCTGCGAAAAGTATGGAACGCCCCGCCATACGTCACCAACAAAAGACTTCAACAAGACTCTGAAATCATATCCATAAAAGATGTAACCTTCGTTTTTATTTTAACATTCATTTCGCCATTTTGCATCGAGATTATTCAATTAAAGCTAGATTTTATAAATTATCTTTTGTTTTGTAGTCACCTCGTATAATTTTATTTCATTTCATTAATTCTGTAAAGCATTCAGCATAAAGCGTTTATTTTGTTATCATTCAGAAGTATTTTTATATCATGCAGGTGTGTAACTTAGTTTCGCCAACTGGCAGTAATACTATATTTATCTTATTATAGCGTCTAATTGACGCGAAAAATATGAGCATATCATCACGTTCGCGTCTAATTGTCGCCTTTTTAACCACCTATACATGCTATGTTGATATCATGCAAACTGTTAAACGTTGCATTTTATCCAACATCCAATGGAAGCCTTCAGCACCCTTCCAGTAATTAAGTTAACTTACGAATTGCATCCTCGAGGAGCAAGTCACTTGTTTTCCGATCTTGCAACAGTGAATGTCGCTGTTCCAATTGCCATTATAATAAAGTATTAACTTTATTGGCGCAAGTCAAATTCGTATTCTTACGGTATTATTAACAAAACAAATTAATTAATTAGGCTACGTCGCAAATAAATTAATAAATTAAGAACTCAAATTCGGTTCGCGATTAAGTAAATTTTGATTCTTAATTAGCCATTTTTAAATTAAAGTGGATAAAGTTATATGTAAAGTTTACGGTAAACATTTAACTCGATAAGTTACGTTCGTGATTATTAACAAAGAACATTCTGTGGGAAAAGCCCCAAATTTTGTAGTCCGTCCGTGGGTGAAAGTTCGTAAATCCGATTTCATCACATCATGGTTTTTGTAGGATCTTTGTGTTAATAAAATAATCCGGAATTTATTAGTGCTTATGTCACATAGCCTATTAAGGGAATTCGAGCAAACAATTAATTGTCCGTTAAACGTGTAGTTCAAATGGTGTATTCACCTTAGTTGATCAATTTAATAAAGTTCGACGATATCGACGTCAATGGAATTGGTTTATGCCCTCTTGCTTGCCTAACTTCTTCGTTTCCGAGACCTGACCTACTGAAGAGAGAGGAACAACCCTCAACATTGTACAAGATTACAAGTAAGTCGAATATTGTGTTACTACTTCAACTCTACCATCCAGTGTTAGAAAGTGCTCAAACGGTCATCCTAATTAACATTACTTTGATTCAAATTGATTGTTTATGTCAAGTTATTGCGTCAATGTTCAACAGGTAATAATTTACCCAAAATTTATAATCATAAACAATATTAATGATAATCATCTTTTGTTAAACGAACCTATTGTAATTTTAGTTGATAATTGTAGGATACATTCAATTCAGACAAAAGTTGGCCAATTAGTATTTTTCTTTTCTAGTAATAAATATTCTTTTAAGTTTATGAGCAGCTTCGCTCATATTTGTAACGTATCGTGTATTTGTGTACATTTTTCCACCATTATATTATATTGTATTTTACACCGTATCTTATTTAGCAACCTAGTGTTGCCTTATTGCTATTATTTGTGTAATATAGGTTGTACTCTTCCAAACTGTAAAGGCTCGTCGACGAAACGAACAGTTCCAAGCAAGGTGGACCGTAAGTTGTGCGTAAAGATTTGGGAATATAGAAGTTCTCTGTTATCGTTTATTTCCGATCTTTTGTTAGACCTTAGCATTTCGACTATTAATAGAGTGGCGTCCAAGGAAAAAGTAACCCCGATAGTGACATTAAGTAAGCCCCGTCGTAAGTACCCGCGATCCCTCAGTAAAGTTCATTTAAGATCTCGTCGACCCCCCCTTCTCCACTGAATTAATGCTAGTCTGGAGGCAACTTTACCTGTACACGGGCGAGGTGATCGTTACGACGAATTGAAGTGTAACAAAGAACTAATTCTCAATCATGCCAAACAGCAATACATCAAAACAACTTTCAGCGACAATCCGTTAGTCAAACAGCTCGGAAATTACAACGAAAAAGACAAGTTTAAACATAAAAGGCCAAAAATAATCCTAAATCACTCAACAACTGATTCTTACGTCACTACTCCAGTTTTTTCAAAATCAATCTTCCAAAATCCAATAAGGTGTATAGATAATAGTCGCCAATATCAGACGACCGCCCAAGGATTGTGCGGGTCAGATATACTGAACAGGTCAGATCTACTGATCCACTGCCTTGGGGCTCATACACCACCAGTGCGGAAAGTAACACCTAGAAATAGGGATAGAAGAACGGAAAAGGCGCTCCCCTCAGGGGCGCCCGGACCGGTTAGCTCCTCGGACCTAACCAACAGGGAGTGAACCCTGCGGGAAATCCACTAATCCTACGGTATCGCGCCTAGGGGATGAATGACCGGGGGTGACAACTCGGTAGCTAGCGTATTGGATCTCTGTGTGGAACGGAATCCCGGTTTTATGATTTTACTGTATATCACTCGTGGGAACATTTATGGATCTCTCTTACTTTTTACGATGTGGCGCGGTGGCAGGCGCGAGTGGCGCAGTGGTAGGCGCGAGTTTCACGGTGGGCGCAAGTCGCACAGCGACGAGCGCGGCGGACAAGGGCGCTAAAATTCTCAAGGTCAACATGACCAATCTTAACCTCCATCAAACGACGGTAGACCTTCGTAACTACAGAACCCCTAAAGATATCATCTGCCCATGCTCTAAACCCCTCTTAACCACCTCAGCACCCAATAGTCCAAGACACCCCCGTTATTTCTGACTCTACTTCTCCCTGTACTTCTTCTCAGAAATCTCATTTTACCTACCCAAATTATACTTCGAACCACACTTCTAATTCTCAAAGTCCCCAAACACCTCCCCCTAAACCCTCTACACAACGACCCCACAGCCACACATCTGATACATGTGCTCCCTCTACCTCTTCTGCTCAAAATCTCAACACTCTCAATCTTAACACACTCAACATCCTCCAACTAAACTACCAGCGCAAAGAGACCTTTTAGGAGGTTATTGCCTGGGCCACCAAAGAAAATATCGACATCCTACTCGTTCAGGAACCCTACGTTAACAAATATGGACTGCTTCCAGGAGCACCTTCTGGCTCCAAAGTTTTCTACTCCCCATCCAATACAGCAGTTGCTGCAATCATCATTCTCAACCAAACTCTCACATGCATGAATATTGGATCCAATACAGATGACCATCACGTCTTAGCATATATCAAATCTATGCTCATCGGAGATCTTTATGTTTCAAGTATTTATTGCAGACGCGGTCTAGATATTGAATCCAATATTAATCATATAGAACGAATGCTTCACATTGCCAGAAACAAGCCCATCCTCCTAGGCCTTGACGCTAACGCACAATCCAAAGCGTGTCACAGCAAGGAAATCCGTAACAGTTCTGACCTTACTGCTACGCGAGGGTAAACCCTCGCGCAGTACATTTTAGACACTGATTTAAACATCCTAAATCAGCCCAGCCCAGCTTTCACCTTTCAAGGAGGAATTGGCATCAGTGGGCAAGGCTACTCGGACATCGATGTCACCCTCACAAACTCCCTTTTCACTAATAAACTCCAAGCTGAATGGCAACTCCTAGAAGGCACCAGCCTCAGCGACCATAATCCCATACTAATTAAAATCAAACCCAAGACCCAAACTAGTGTAGAGGACGACAACGACATCAGTCCGACCCTCCCAATCTTCAATATCAAAAATGCCATTTGGGCTAAATATAGGGAAACCCTGGACCGCATATTTGGTAGTCAAATGAGTACGGAGGCTTTTGGCAGACTAGCTGCAAACGACATGGTCACCCTCCTCAATAGCTGGATACACCAAACCAACCTTCAGGTTCTCCCCACAATCCGTACTCAGTCCCGTCCCAAAACCAGATGGTGGTCCAAGGAACTAGAAGATATGCGGAAAACAGTAAAGAGCACGAAGATAAAATGCCAAAGAGCATACCGCAGAAGGCGGAACAGAAGAGGAAATAATAATAATGGTAATGATAATGAAGAAACAGCGCTTGGCCCAGAATATCAAGAAATGGCCAAAAGATATAACGAGATGATTAAAGAAGCCAAAGAGAAAGACTGGCAAAACTTTGTTAAAGTAAAGGGTAACAAAGAACCATGGGGAGCAGCATATAAGATAGTAAGAAACAAAAAGAAATGTGTAATCGGCGACATAAAGAACGAAAACAACGGCACTACGGCAACTACATGGGAACAGAGTATAGAGATACTGCTCGACCATTTCTTTAAAGACGGCGACGAAGCAATAAGAAGTGAAAGAAGAGAAAATGAAAATGAAGAAGAATTCCCAGACGAAATTAGCAAAGAAGAAATTGAAGCAGCAGTCAAGAAGTTAAAGAAGGGCAAAGCCCCTGGGGTTGATGGCATTGTGCCAGAAATGGCGATAGAGGCCTGGAGGGCTGTTCCGGACTATATACACTTGTTGTATAACAAGTGTTTATTGTCTGGCTGCTTCCCAGAGGCTTGGAAAGAGACCGTTTTGGTCATCATCCACAAGTCTCCTACTAAGCCCAAGTCGAAGGCGTTATCATACCGTCCCATTTGCCTTTTACCAGTCCTGGGAAAGGTTTTGGAACGTGTGATGGTCACCAGACTGGAAAGCGTAGTGGGAGAAACTTTGGATGATGCTCAATTCGGCTTCGTGAAGGGTCGTAGCACTGAAGATGCGTGGCATAGGATAAAGGCTGTCGTAGAAAATTCAAATTCAAAATACGTCATCGGCATTTTCATCGACTTCAAAGGCGCGTTCGACGGCCTCCTTTAGAGTCAGATAACCCAAAAATTAATAGACCTTGATATCCCGGAACTCACTTTATGGCTCAGCTACTTCAGGGAACGTTCTGTCAGGGTAATTGGGGAGGTTAATTCGATTTCAAAAGAAGTCCGACGTGGGTGCCCACAAGGGTCCATCATTGGTCCATTCGTGTGGAACCTCATGATGGACGAGCTACTCGTACAGCTCAGAAACACGGGATACAAGGTAGTAGCGTACGCCGATGACATTTTGATTGAAGCAGACGCGAGAAAACTGCTAGAAAACAAGGCCACTCAGGCGCTTGAATTAGTTAAGGGTTGGGGGGACAGGATGGGAGTGGAATTATCCAAAGAAAAGACGGTAAGTATGATGCTTAAAGGGAACTTTGCTAAAACAAGACCGCCGTACATCAAAATAAATGAAGAACAAATCAAGCACGAAACTGAGAAGACGAAATATTTAGGAATAATCGTAAGCCCAAGACTCTACTTCGGAGTACACCTGGATGACATCATGCAGAAAATAAGTGCAATAATGGAAAGTATGAGAAGAATAGTCAAGAGAGACTGGGGACTGGGCCGAACAGCGCTAGACACAATATATGAAGGACTAATCGTTGCAAGCATGGCATACGGAGCAAGTGTATGGGGCATGAAATGAAGAAGAGCACATATCTAGATAAGATAAACAGAGCACACAGAACAGCACTAATGGCCTCAAATAATTTTACAAGAACGGTATCAACAGAAGCAATGCAAGTGCTAGCAGGAAAAATACCATGGGACCTCGTAGTACTCGAGAGAAAAGAGACGTACGAGAGGAAGAAAGAAATAGCGCCTAAAGAAGGTGACTTAACTTCAGCCGAAGAAAGACTTCTCCCCAAAGCTACATTCAGAAAACTGCTAAGCAGAGTTATAGAACGATGGAGTGAAAGGTGGAGAAGCTCCACAAAAGGAGAAGTCACACGAGAACTAATTCCAAATGTTCAATTCGCTATGGAGAAACCCTGGTTCTCTCCTAGCACATATCTAAGCTTCCTTCTAACCGGACACGGTAGTTTCAACTACAAGTTGTTCGAGTTTAATATTTCAGACACAGCCGACTGCTCATGCGGCATAGTAGAAACATGGAGACATGTCTTCTTTGAGTGTGAAAACTATAGACACTCCAGAGAGCAACTAGGAGAAAACCTAGACATCACAAAAATCCAAGAGCTACTCTCAACTCGTGAAGGCTACGAAACTCTTGAAAATTTCGCTTCTGAAATCTTTATCACACGCCTCCAAAGGAGGAACGCCACAGCAGACTAAACTCATTCTCTCTGTATCTTTTGTATCATTACCCCCCAGTCTCATTCCCACTCTCACTCATACATCTACCTCTACTTACACCACTATTCACAGCAAAAGTGACTTCTCCTTTCCCCTACATCGTTAACTAAAATCTTAACCCAAAACCAAAATCTCAAATCATTTTCTCTAAATATTCAAAATTTCTCTAAACACCACAAAATTTATAATCTCTCTTTATATTTTATTCTCATATATTTTTATCCCATTTTATCTTCCATTCTCACTTTATCCCTGATAGCTCAAAAGTAAATTTAGGTCAAATCAGATTGAAGGACCAAGGATCCAAAAGCAGGGGAACCTAAGTGAGGAACCCCAAAGCTCTGGAATGATCTTGTGTGGACCTGCAGAAAATCTGGGCCAATCTAACCTGGAGAAATCCGAGTTAGATATAACTCCTAACAATGTAAGTCAGCAATGACTAGAGTACGGAGAGAGTATACTTGTGTATGAGATAAATATAAATCTCATATGCTTACGGATGCTAATATAGCTACACGTATTTTGCTAAGTCTAGAGTGGCCTAGCCTAAATCTAAACTAAGCTGGACAAGACTCTGAGGCGGCTCAACCTATCGGCAGGAGTTAGTTAACTCAGACTTAGATAAAACATCGTTTGGCTTTAGCGATGGCATGGCCTATCGGCAGGATTTAGTTAATTCAGGTAATCTGAAACTCTATCCGGCTCTAGTGCTGCTTAAACCTATCGGCCGGACCCTGTTAAAAATCAGGTCTGGAACTCTGTCAGGCTCTAGAGTTGATAACCAAAACGGAGTCAAACAAATATATTGTCGTGTAACAAAAACTCATGATGAGTTAACAGATGTAATTCAATGATTCACAGTGGTGTAATGCAAACACCAAATTTGCACGCAGAGTTTATACAACACATGGACATGGATGTTACTATTAACACATTTTACACAGAAAATTTTGATGAACTGTATTTTTGGTGAAGTGATAGTTTATTTCCTTTGTGTTGTGTAAGAATCTGTTGTTCTGAATTCTGAATCTGGTTGTGTATTGGAACTAATTTGAATTCGCCGCTATAAACTGATTTGTGATTAGGAGTCCGTTGGGAATGTTGGAAATTGTGAGGTGGTAGAGAATGATAAGGCGACTTGGACGTCCATCTTTTGTGTGGAACGGAGGTGTAAATTTTCCAAGACGAGTAATTTTTTCCTAATTTGGAAAATTTGGATTTTTCTTTTGAGAACATTAATGTTATGGTGTGAGTATCACACAGAGAAGCCAATTAGTGAATGGAAGTGAATCCCATGGTAGTTGGATTGGTAAATTTTGATTGTTCTTATCAAATTTTGGATAAAATTTGGAGTCCGCCATTTTATTGTGAAACAGTAATATTTTTCGATTTTATGTGATTAAATGGATGATGATGTTATTCTATTTGTATAAATAATTAATGGAATGGTTTTTATTCTACAACAACGAATATTGGTGTTGTTAATAAATTTTCGAATTACAAAACGTCGAGTTATCACATTGAGGTTAAATTTCATACATGTTATCAACAGATGGATTTGGTTACATAAATTGGATGATAATCTACGATTCGTCAAATTGGAGAAACACACAATTACAACTAAAACAACATTAAAAACTATGAAAGAAGGCATCAGTAGCGGTGATAAGATCAAGCTTGACAATGAGTGATCACAAAACTTTTGGTAATATAAAAAAATTGATATTATTGTTAATAATTAATGTAATTGATTTATTTAAAACTAACATTTGCACACATAAAAGATTGATACAAAAAAACAATTAAGGTTTTCAAATTATATAAATGAACGTAAATGCGTTGTTTTTCTTGTAACATCTTAACACATAACACTTTAGTTCCAAAACGGTAAATGTACCGATTTATAAACTGAGCGTAGTAATTTTTTTTTTTAGATTCAACAATGAAATTTTTGGTATTTTGGTTAATTTGTCTATTTTGTTTTTATTACACGATTTTGGTCAGTATTGAGGTGTTTTATTATTAAGATTTAGAAGCAAACAAGTCTACAATTTAGGGTTGGCTTGTCTTTACAGATAAATAAAAAAAGGTGCTAGCATTTCTACAAATAAGAGTCTCATGTCTCATTTAACTGTTCGCTGAGTTAGCTGGTTAGGATTGCCATCCACCGTGTGGGTAACCAGAATAATTTTGTTGATTTTAATTTTCATTTTTTTAAAACCATTCGGTGGAGGACAATATATATAAAATATATAAATACCCAATGAGCCAATATGACTCTAACACATACAGTCTAAAAAGTCTCGTCACACCTCGTCCAAAAGGCACGAGTTAAAAGTGGGACAGGACAATTTCAGAAGGTATGCTGCAGGAGTCGGCACTGAGGGAAAAGAACACTTTGGTGCTCGATTATGCCACACCTATGGTGTGCATAACAATTTTCCTGAAGATCTGGAATTGATACCTCTAGGTTACTAAAAAGGGAAAACAACTGACCACTTGAGCACATAACCGCATAGTGATGCTTCCATGTACTCAAGTAGTCGTATATGGATGCCTAAGGAAAACTGGTGGAGTCCAAAGCAATTGCATGAATTTGGGGCTTGGCAAAGTCACCTATCAAGAGTTAACGTAGCTCGCATGAAACTAGATCTTCTTGTAAGGTCGTGCTTTCGAAAATAAAAACCACCACGGGTGGTGGGAGCCCTGACAGCTTGCTGTCACCCACCAAAAGAGGAAGGACAATCGTAGTGGCATAGGTTGCAAAGGAGAGTAGGTAAAAGATTAAAAAGTGTCCCACGAAGGACCTCAGAGGCGACCTGTCTGTCGTTGATCCTCCCCACCTAGGGCATATCTGAACTTGCCAATTTGGGTATATGGAATAGGTACCCGAAAGGGAAAACCCATGATGCAGGATAAATGTTAAGTCCACATCTAGCATCTAAAACTAAATCTTTACTAATTGTACTCTACCTGCCTTAGACCACTTTGTGCCGAACGTAGTCTATGCCACTCTTACGGCAGAAACACAGTGGAAGCTGGTCGCCGAAACCTGCTTACCCGCTTGAATGTTTTTATTGTTTGTCCTCGATTACATTAATTCATGTATTACTTATTATATTATTAATTATATTATATTAATTAACATAATTGAGGACAAACGAAGCTCGTATTTCGATAAAAACATTCAAGCGGGTAAGCAGGTTTCGTCGACCAGCTTCCACTGTGTTTCTACCGTTAGAGGAGACCTTGCCAGCGTCCAGACGCCGTATTTTCTTGGGGTACGACTGTAACATCTGCCATTCCCGCGAAAATTTAAAATTAAAGTAAATTAGAGTCATCGAAGGTTGATCATGCCTTGCGCGTATCGACAACACTCTTCGAAGTTGTGCTGCACTAGTGCTTGCTGGCTAAGTTTAACACATACCCACCTGCTATGCCAATATTACGACGAAGGAGATGAGGCGAGCTTCGCTCGCATAATACTCCTTACACAAGGATATGCTAAGATAAGCTAAGCAGATAATTCATTCATATCTCATCAGTGGTCATTGATTCATCAGTGATTTTTTTTATTAGCAACGACTAATAATCTTCCATCCGTACGTAAAGGTTGAGGTGTGTTCGTAACCCAACGTAGAGTATTCTTCGAAAAAGTTGTTCTTCGAAATAATTATTTTTAAAAATAATTAGTATAACTGTGCAAGGTTATCAAACGTCAACAAGACAAGTGTTTAGTGTTCCGTAGTCGAGGTCTCCTAGAATTTCTAAGGTAGAATTATTTTTAACTTATACTGCAGTATAATAATTGTGTCTCACCTTGTATATGTCAACACGTAGATGTCAAACATATGCATCATCACTGTATAAATATTTGTTTGTTTATTTTTTTAAAGTTATTTTAATTTTAGTTTCCTTATGTCAATTTTATTTCACATACAGTAAAGAATTTATCCTTCACAACACTTGATTTGTTATTTAACGTCACAGAAAGAATTTGATCATAAAAATTAGGTTCAGACTTCATCTCGATCAAATAAACTTGTCATCGACAAACAGTTTGACAGCAAGGGTCCTGTCAAACTCGAACTAGAGGTTCCATGTACGCCGATTCCTGTGTGGTAAATTTTCCATGTACGTGAAAGCAGTGCACTTAAGTAATTTTGTTTGTCGCATGACAGTTGATGATAGCTGTCAGTGGATATTTCTCTACGTACGTCACTAGGCATTGATACGCATGTCACTAGGTAGTTTATTATTGTAAGGACACATCTTGTTTATGTTGTCACCCATATAAGAGCATAATAATTAGCGAGTAACAGCGCATAATTAAAAAGTCACCCAACTAAAGGGCTTTTAAATCATGTTAACATCGCAATATTTATAATATGTAGACTGATGTATTGATGCAAAATGTTCGTTATATTTTAAAGCTGAAGTTGGCACGCAATGCATGAGCTACTTGTAAAACAATTAAAAGCAAAAGTGGAAATACTGAAAGGCAACATATTGAAGAACTGCTGATGCACTTGAATTTTTAAAATGCAGTGGTATTTCCGAGTTTGCTAATTGTCATGAAACAGTTACATTTATTAGAACTATAGATATACTATTTGATTTTCTTAATAGGAGGCTTCCATTTGCTAAAGGGTACAAAACACCAATCTATGCTAATAATATAGAATTTCTAGAGAAATCTATATTACCATTAGTGGAATACTTGCTTACATTATACGAAAAAAGCTACTCGAAACTCATACCTAAATTATCTAATAGAATATCGTAAAAACCATGTTTGAAATCAACGAATCAGATCTCAAAGGAAGCGGCGTGCTTGTGGAATAGAATGCAAGACTCTCAAAAGGATAAATATAGAATGATGAAAATGATAAACCATTTTATCTTGGTCCGAAAAACACTTTTATTATCGGTATAGCCTTTGCCATCTTTTCAGTATTCTTTATTAGTAAGCATTATTGCCAAATAATGAGCAAAGAAAGTCTATAGTGGCAAAACTCCAAAATTGGGAAGAAAAAATGAACGTTATGAAAAACAAAAACAAACTGAGAGGAAGCAAGATTTACATCGTTAACGACATAACGGTAAAAGAGGTGCAGATCCAAAGTAAGATAAGATATCTACAAATAATCGAAGATTCCGATATTGATGTTTTATTCCCCCCAACTGAACTTGGTGATCGAATTAAGTTTAAATTTTGTAGAAAAGAGTGGCGATCAAGAAATAATCAGGACAGGATATTTAAACAATAAAAGTGATAAATATTTTGTTGTTGTCTCAGTCTGAAACACCATTATCAGATATTTCGTCTCTAAAATCAACATGATCATCAGACAAAGACTGTTTGGTATGTATAATGTTCAGTTGGCTTTTATTCCTATTTTTAAATCCAATTTGAGTTGAATTAAAAAAATTGGTATTTAGTCCTTGGCCAACATTTTACAACACAATATAAAAGGGAAGAAAATTGTTGAAGAGTATAATAAGAAAAATTATTTAATCGAAGATTACAGAAAAATATTAGTAGATGTTATTGCTGAATCTTTAATATCACAAACAAAACCTGTATAAATAGCAATATTTTGTTGCATATTGAGACTGATATGCACTAAGCTAGAAGGTCGACAAAATGTGAAATCTTTGCCACCACTTCAGTTTCAGGTGATGCTGTCAAAATTCTTGAAGGGACTGGCATTTTACTCTACAGAGGAATTTATGAATTTTAATTTTCATACTTTGTAGAGAAGCTGTTCAAAATATGTGAAAAGGTTAACTTGTATTTCTGCATCATTTTGTTTCTTGTTGACTTGTGTAAATATACTATGTATGGAAAAGCACAAATAAATCTAAATTTACAATTAATACAATTAAATGGAAGGACATACCGAACAACCCCCAACCTTCAATGTTGCCGCATTGCCAGAAGATGCAGATCTACTGGACTTCTGCGAGAACGAGGAGATGAGGGTAAAAAGGGCGCAAGGGTTAGCTCTGCGAGCCAGGCACGAGGAATTAGCCAGAAACCTAGTCGAAGCCATGGAACTTGTAGCCATGGCCAAAGCTGGGCTACTGGAAATCGAGCGTGAACTCGAAGTGATAAATGCAGGGTACACGGAGGACTATCGAGTTTATGTGGAGAGAGTCGACTTCCCCGAAACGACACAAACCGAGACTACTGCCTTGGGAGTCAACTCGGCGGAAAATGATCCTCAAAACCAAATCATGGCTGACACTCTGTAACAATCCTTTGTTACATGGCTTCGCCAGTCTCGTTTTCTTTCTTTTGTGTATATTTTGAAACATTTTTATTTTATAAAGATAAGGTATTTTAAGACTATTTTGTTTGAGAGTCACTGATTTTGTCAAACCTCAGAGCCAATGAGAAGGCTCGAATATTTTCCTGTGACTGCGCAGAGCATATATTCAAGGTTGATACAAAACCACATGAAAACGTACCACCATATTTTATGTGACGAACAAAAATTATAATATTTAAATGAATCTATGTGTTACCAGTTGAAACTCTGTTTTAAAAAGTGTGTTACAATCTCCTATATGTGTGAGAACGTTATTTTTCGTGTGACAATATTTTATGTCCACAATTTTTGATAATATCAAAACCAGTCCCAAGAACGCCGGCTATCGCCATTTTGAATGGCCGGACTTTTTAATGAAAATCAAGAATTATTCGCAAGTATTCATTGCAGTCGAGAGTCATTTGCGAAGACAAATCGATGAGACCGACAACCTTAATAACAGTATCAATCTAAGCCCTTTGGGAGGAAATAATATCAAATCGAGTGTGCCTTCGATAACTATCACGTATTTGCTCGAAGAATCGACAACTTCTTATGAAAGATACAGTTTGTAGACAACGCCATAGAATCTTAGTTATCCCAACTTTCGTTTAGTTATAGTTTTTTATATGTATTTTATTTTGATTTTAGCATTCAACAACACCTATATATGCCGGACGATTACCCACGAGTGCACTTGCTGGAATCCGATTTACAAACACCTCATTTTTAGCTTACAGCAGAGCCGTAAGTAAATTCAGAATTACTTACTATAAAAAATCTATGCTTTACGTTCGTTGCTTTACGATAACTATCTGCAGACTATTTCATTGTCAATTTATGTACTCTTGCATTTTGTATCTAACTAATAGCTGCCTGTATAATTTCTATACCGAGAGCCTATTAACTGCTTTGTATCTTGTAGATGCCTTCAAGAGCAAATTTTAAATACGTTAACGAAAGAAATATCTTATCTTATTGTATAAAAATCTGTAAATTAGTATCATATTGTATAACCATAGTAGTAGGCAAGAACTTTGTATTTGTAACATTATTTAATCTCTTTTTTATGTGTGACTCACTTTTCATTTTGACGTATGTTTATTCATATTATAATTTATATTTTGTTGTAATTAAAAGCTATAAAATACACTATATCTTTTGTATTACTGCTGGCGCCCTCCGAGATATTTCTAATGGAGAAAAACCATTTATTAAAGAATCCTCGATATTCGATTACACCGAGAGTAACCCTAAATCTTCGACATTGGTTGAACCCTATGAGCTAAGCTGTTACGTACAGTCCATCGACGAACACAAAAAGGGGCTTCTCTTGCTACCAAGCCATTTGGCACTTTAATGGTGGCACAACTCCACCCAGTCCATCCAGCATTACATAACTCCCCGTGCCGGTGACCATAGCCGATACCCCTATTACTGATAAAAAGAAAAGAAGGAGAATCTCTGCCTCCTTTATACAAGACTCGTATCAAGAGTTATCTCCAATCAGCCCGGCGGAGAAAACGGTGGCTCGCACGGGAGCCAAAGCAAGACGTATCATGAGTGAGTCCTCTCCTCACGTCACGCTAACGGCTAAAACCGCCGGACAGAGCGGAGTATGCGTAACCGAATCCCCCCCCCATCAGACATCCAACAGCACTCAGCTATGGATGCAGGAGGGGAAGTGGATCCGATTACCATCGCCACCAAGGAAGATAAAAGTAGTCTAGTTAATAAAGAAATTTTGTTTGATGTTTTAATTCCCCAAATACCTATTATTAATGTGCATAACCCCGTAGTCGTTGCGGCATCCAATGGGGAAATAGGGGGGGGGGGGGTTTGAACTATCACGACAACCAACTAAATCCAAACATTTTGGATGAAATATCTAATAAAGCCAGGGAGAAAAATGTTGGTCAATCCCAGTTCTCAGTCTTGTTGAACACGTGATCAGGGGCTTTGACAAGAAAGATTATTCTGCAGCAGTATTTCTGGATATTGCCAAAGCCTTTGACACGGTGTGGCATGACGGCCTACTATTTAAGATGTTAAAAGTCAAGATTCCTAAAGCTCTGGTAAATCTAATCAAATCTTACCTACAAGATAAGACACTTCTCCATAGCCTTGGAAGGAATTCGTTCTACTCCACGAAAAATTCGAGCATCTGTACCTCAAGGTTCCGTCCTGGCCGCAGATTTACATGAAAATACCTATCAGATTTCCCTAATGTTACTGATCAAAGAACCAAAGCGTTCTTTTACGCAGACGACACAGGTCTATTAGCAACGTCAAGAAATCC
This sequence comes from Rhagonycha lutea, assembly GCA_958510855.1. NCBI lineage: Eukaryota > Metazoa > Arthropoda > Insecta > Coleoptera > Cantharidae > Rhagonycha > Rhagonycha lutea. The sequence continues at coordinate 44,586,214 of OY294038.1, forward strand.
GAACGTAGCAACAAATTTACTACAAAATATTCTAAATAATTCAGAAAACTGGTTCAGAAAATGGCGTATTGGAATCAATACATCTAAAAGCATTGCTATGATCTTCGCAAAACGGAAGAAACGTCCAACTTTACAATTGAAAATCTTCAATGAACTTATCCCATGGAAAACGAGTGCGAAATATTTAGGTGTTACGCTTGATCAGATATTGACATGGGGCAAGCATATAAAAAACATCACAAATAGAGCAAAAGGAATTAAATCTCAACGATTCGAACTAATATGTACAAAAAGTAAACTTTCGCCAGACAACAAATTAGTAACGTTAGTAGGCAAAAGGAAGGAAATTTGGTAAATTCTTTACAAAGAGAAAAAAATATTAATCAAATGTTAGTGGAAGAAGAGGAATAGGTTAACGAGTTAACATTAGATGTGGGAGATGAGTTCAGGGAAATAGTTGAATGCCTGTTAGCTGATAATGAAAATTTGATAAATAAAAAACCAGGGTTTGCGAAAGGGTATGAGCACAAACTGAACGTTATGAACGATCACATATTCAAATGCAAAACATATCCAATTCCGCAAAAATATGAGGAAAGGGTCGCCGTTGAAATAGAGAGAATGATACGTGATGGTGTTATTAGGAAAGCTTCAACTGCCTACGTGAGTCCTATAGTGGTCGTCTGCAAAAAGGACGGAAATTTGAGATTATGTTTGCATGCTCGAAACATAAACGCGATAACAAGGCCTCAACACGAAGCGCCTGAGGAAATGGGAACGTTATTCTCCAGGTTAGGGAATAAGAAATATTTTTCAAAATTAGATCTTAAAAATTCATGCTGGTTAATAAAATTACACCCAGAGTCCCAACACCGGTTTTTCAGTAAATGGGTCAACTTATGGTTTTAGGGTGGTGCCATTTGGGTTGTCCACAAGTTCGGCTGCATTAGTCAATGCTATGCAGGGTATTTTGAATCCGTACAGTAGTTTCAGTGGAAATTATGTCGACGACATAATCATTTTTAGTAAAACGGTGGAAGACCACCGAAAACATTTGCAAACAATTTTAGAAGTTTTAAATAATTCAGGTCTAAAATTAAATTTAGAAAAATACGAATTCTTTAAAGGAGAGATCAAATATTTGGGATACATTGTCTCAGGGGAAAATGTAAGGGTTGATGATGAGCGCCTGAAGGACATAAAAGAGTTTCCACGTCCACATAATTTGCGAACGTTGCGAGGGTTTCTGGGGCCTATGAATTACTATAAGAAATTCATGCCGGAATACTCTGAAGGAACCGTCGCATTATTGACATTGTTAGGCAAAGGGACCAAATGGAAATGGGACGAAAACAAGGAAAAAACATTTAAAGATCAAAAAAATAAATTGTTTATGAACTTAAAATTAATTCTACCCGATTTCAGTAAGAAATTTATTTTACGAACTGATGCCAGTGATCGAGCGATTGCTGGAGCTTTGAGTCAAAGTAGGGATGAGGTAGATGTACCAATAGTTTTTGTTTCAAGAACGCCAAAACCTGCTGAAATTAACTATTCGACAACCGAAAAAGAGATGCTAGCAATAGTTTACTCTTTGCAAAAATTAAGGTTTTATCTCATAGGCAGGAAGTTTGAAATTCAAACTGACCACTCGGCTCTAACGTTCTTGATGAGGACAAAGTTTACGAATAACCGCATTTATAGGTGGGCGTTACTCATTCAAGAGTACGACTTCGATATAGTCCACATAAAGGGAAAACATAACGTGGTTGCGGATAGTTTGAGTCGAAAAGATAGGGGCGGCGGAGTCAAGGAGGTGCTGATAGCACTTAACATGCTCCACCCTACAGAAATACCATTTACGGAGGAAATTGTTAGGGTCGCACAGGGCGACGAATCTATTGAAATCCTAAGGGATAAAATAGAGAATAGGGAAGAAGGAACACTTAAATCCTTCAAAATAAAAAATGGCTTTGTTGTCAAATTAATAAGCGGAATGGAACTGTATGTGATTGATGAGCATGCTACCATACAAATCAGCACACAACTCCATTTAAAATACGGTCATATAGGGATTAGAAAAACTTGGTTCATATTTAGGGAAAATTATTTCTGTAAAAAAGACCATAAACCAATGTCACCTATGCATTATGGGCAAGCATAAAAACTACCATAATCAAAATTTTGTAAAAAGTGTACGAGTCTCGGAACCTGGTGAATTAATAGCCCTGGATTACATTGGCAACCTAATATTTCTATTGTAATATTGCTAAACAAATTGCCGGTAAACGTTTAGTAAAAATGCTACAAATATATTGTAATTTTTTTAAACTTAGTTAATATGAATTGTATAGTAATTTTACAAAACAAAACAAACAAAAAATTACAATGTTTGTATTGTAAATTTGCTAAGAGAATTTCCGATAGATGTTTTAATAAATTTCAACAAATGTTTTGTAATTTTTCTAAATTGAGTTGGAATAAAACGTGTAAAAATTGTAAAATGTAAAAATTTACAAAACTGAATTTTATTATTACTCGATTGTTGTGCGTAAAAACTTCCAACGCTTTTTTTTGTAAAATTACTATAGAAATTTTTAACAGTGTGGCTACCCCGAGTAGACAATTTTCTACACTAATTTAGTCGTATACTAAAAGAACAAACCTATTTAGTATCATTTTATTTTTAAAATAAGTAATTAAAGTTCTATATTTTTAGTTACAGTGTCAGATATGGATATAATTGCTACAAGTCACATCTCCACCTTTCACAAGAAAAGACAACATCGGAGGGGAAAAGAACAAAGGTGACCCTAAGAGGCCACATTCGCCAATTAGGTATCCTGTTCCTGATGATCCCAAAAAGAATTTTATTCCAAAATGCTCCAAAAAATCTAAATTCAATCTTCCAATTGAAGATTTAAGGAAAAAAAAAGTGAAAAAGATTCAAAATTCCGAAAGGAATCAAGCAACGAAGCATCGATCGACGAGTCGTCAGTGGAGGAGTCGTCCGTCGACGAGTTAGCTCCGTGGTAGCGAACCGACACAGACGTGCTCTGCAGTTTTAAAGTTTTAGTCAGTTTTTCGCTTGTTTGCCAAGGTGTCCAGTTTAAAGTTTGACCCACCTAACCATGCGTACTTCCAGAAGAGGCTTGCGGAACGTTTTCCACAAGCTTCAAAGAAGGTTAAAAGACTCAGTGAGGAACGACCCAAGCTCCAAATTACTAAAAACCAAGTCGAAAAAAACACTGCCGCCATGGCAGCGGCAAACCTCAATAATGACAATGGAAAAAACATTGAAGACAAAACTACACCCGTAGACCAATCCGACAGCGAACCAACGTCAGAATCAGAAATGGAAACCGACACACACGTGAACAAGCAAACCCCAAAATTGATAACTATTGATATTAACCATGTCGTTGCGCAGGACGTTGCCCTATACAACCGATTCGGCATTCTGGAAAATGCCCAGAGCAGCCTAACCGTAATGAAGACGCCACCAAGTCCAGTGATTGGAAAATAATCCAACCAAGCAGGCCAAGACCACCTCCGACCCAGGGTACCCAACCAGGAATACCACCAACAACTCCTGCAGCGAACGTCCAAAAACCTCCGCCCATTATTCTATCCACGCCGATCGGCGACCTACGGTCCTTCATGGCCAACATCAAATCAGTAGCTAAAGAACCAGTCCGTATCCAGCATGTTCGAGGGCAGAATCGAGCATTATTCGTATTGTATTAGATTATTGACAACATCAAGTAAAGAGAATTCATTTAACGAAACTAACTGTAAGTTGTGTCAAATAATTTATAAATGTGTAGTGTTTGTTAGTAAAATCAAGAAGCCTCGATAGATGTAAAACATCGCAATTGGCTTCCTCCACATTTAAGAAATTCCATCGCAAAATTTCAATTTTGGCCAAAGCACGTGGTAAGTTTTTAACCTCAAATATTTTAACGGTTTTAATTTTGATTTTTCAATTGCTGTTCGCTTTTGCTAACCTTCTTCCATATAGTTGGTTAAACATTAGCTTGAACGCTTTTTGTCTGTACATTTTTAATTTCTGTTACTATTTTTGTATTGATTTCTGGTCCGCCGTTGCGCAATCCATATTATGGAAGGACAAATTGAACAACCTCTAAACCTCAACGTTGTCGCTTTGCCAGAAGATGAAGATCTTCTGGACTTCTGCGCGAACGAAGATATGAGGCAGAAAAGAAAACATGGGCTAGAACTGAAAGCCAGGCATGAGGAACTGACCAAGAACCTCGCAGAAGCTATGGAACTAGTTTCACTGGCGAGAGCAGGTCTATTTGCAATCGAGCGCGAGCTTGAACAAGTCAACTCGGGCTATACGGAGGACTACCGAACCTACGTCGAGAGAGCTGACTCCCCAGTGCTGACACAAACCGAGGATGCAACCTCGGGAGTCAACACAGAGGAGAAAGGCAAACAAGAAGTAGGTAAAATAGACACTCCTCTCAGCCCACTTTCAACCAAGTCACTCGACATGCCTGTGCTTCCAACGGAGACCCCAACCACCGAACTTAAGAAAAGAAGAGAAAAGAGAGAATCTCTCCTATCAGCCCTGCAGATAGGACCATGGTACGCGCAGCCCGTAGAGGAGCCAAGGCGAGACGCATTATGAGCGAGTCCACTCCTCAAGAAGCGCCCCTTGCACCATACAACGGCCTGAGCGGAGAGCGCATGACTGAGCCCCCCCCCCAATCAGATACAATACAGCATTCAGCTAACGGTGCAAGGGGGAGGATGGCTTGGCCATCACTCACACATTGGATAATCATTTAAGTAGCATAGTCAATAAATAAACTTTGTTTGTTGGTCATTTATTAAACCCACCTATTTATGATGTGCATAACCCCGAAGTCGCTGCGGCAACCGATGGGGAAACAGGGGAGGGGGGTCTTAACTCTCATAATAATAACCAAATAAATCCGAACTTTCTGGACGAGATAACAAACAAAGCAAGGGAAAGGAACGTTGGCCAATCCCAATTAAACCTCACTCTAGAGGAAATACTGAAATCAAGTAACTCCATCTTACATTCCACCCAAATTGAAGGGCTCAATAACACCTCTATTTTAGGGGAGGGGGGAAATAAGATCCATCTCGGTAGGGCGCAAAGGCCAAGGAAGCCCACCAAACCCAGCACACTGGGCCAACTCTCCTCTAAAGAGGGGGGGGCAACCTCTCCTTGCGCAACTTTAGTTACGTGGCCCCCTTTGTCTGGTGACAAAGGGAGGGACAACTCGGCGGGGAACCCAAATCTTCAGGGAGGGGGGAAATCAATCGAGCAACCCAAAGAGTCCGAACCAATTTCACCTATAAACCCCATTCAGACTACACTAACCACAAACGGAGAAAACCCTCCCCCCACGAACGCCGAAATGCCTCAAGCATCGCGAAACGGTGGGGGTACGGTTATCTCCAAAAAAAGTTAAGAAAAGTCATGGTAAAAGAAAAAGACAAAATAAGAAAGGTAAAGGAATCAACCCAACGTTGGGCAGGACGCCACAAGCCCACGAACCCGGCGATAAAAATATGGACGTTGTCATTCCGATTACGGAAAGTGGAAAGGTCATATCGGAAATCGCCGAGCTTGCTGGCCTTGGGACGTCCGCGGGGATAAAGACCGCGAAGCAACCCCCCCTGTCAACATCATGATTCCTGGGAAACCCCAGTGTGAATCCACGAAACCGGGGGATGCTTCCAAGGTCCTAACCTCCCGCGAGGGGTTGATCAAACCAAACAATCTTGCACCAAGCAAAGCAAAGAAAAACCAACCCTCTCCCAAAGGCAAAGCCAAGGTTTTATCAAACATTCAATTGAAGGGTCCTGGGGGAAAAGTTGGGGAGGCTGTGGCCGGGGCGACTAGAATCCTGAACTCCAAACCAGCAGGTAAGATGGGAGGGAAAGGGAGGAACTCTGCTTCGCAGGGTCCAACCCCCCCCCCTGTCCCAACTCTGGTGGGATACCCTCAACGGATGGAGGTAGTCCAGGAACAAGGTCGTCCCCGGTGATACTCACCAGTCCGGACTTAAGAGTCCCCCCCATCCTTTTAGTTGACAAGAGGTGGCCAGCTCTAGCAGCTAGTCTTAGGACACGTTTCTCGGACTTCGGTAGTGTGAAGAACACAAGAGAAGGCATACTCATCTCTACGACCTCAATTAGAGTTCGTAAAGCTCTCGAGACTCTCCTCGCTGAGCAAAAATGCAATTTTGTGGTCTTCCCACTGCCGGAGGAAAAACCTCTAAAGGTAATCATCCGAGGTCTTCCCCAGGAATTCTCCACAGGGGAAGTCCAGACCAGCCTGGTAGAGCTCGGCTTCCCAGTCATAGCGGTACACCAATTTAGGAAGGGGCCTGATCGCAGACCCCTACCTCTATTCCAAATTACCCTTACTAAATACCCAAAAGGCAAAGAAATCTACAACAATCAACCACCATAATGAACATACCAGTAACAATCGAAAATCCACACCCCAAAAGCCACCTGGCTCAATGCTTTAAATGCCAAAGGTTTGGCAATACGCAGCACATCTGCAGGTCAGCCACGGTATGCGTTCTTTGTTCAGGGAATCACAGGTCAAATTCATGTCCAACAAGGCATGAAGATAAAGCCAAGACCAAACTCTTATGTGCAGGTTGTGGCGGCGAGCACCCCTCCAACTGGACGGGCTGCCCTAGCCGACCACAACTGCGCCAAGTTAAAACACGAACTCAGGGAGCAGCTCCCCCCCGCAGGGGAGGGAATCAGCATCCTCCGCGAGTAACATCCCAAACTCAGGGTTCACCTTAGTAAAGAGCAAGAGGCGCCCCCCCCCCCCCGCAAGGGAACGGCAAAACCCTCAGCTCCTTTCTCAAGGGAATACCCAATAGAAAAACAACTGGCTCCGCTAAAAACTACAGTAACCCTTCTCAAGGAAGGCCTAGTCGCTTTGACAAAGGAAGGATTTAGTAGGCAAGCCATCCAAGATATGCTCCTTGACTCAACATGTTAACTGGTCGCAAGAAAGCAAATCCTACATCTCTTCAGATAGCTTACTGGAATGCCAACGGGTTAGAGAGCCGCAAATTCCAGCTTCTGGAATTTGCGCGCAGACATGACCTCGATGTCATTCTAGTAAGCGAAACCCATCTGAACCCCTCTCGAAAAGCGAAACTTCCCAGCTACTCCCTCTACAGAAATGACCGAATGACAGGTCGCGCGGGCGGCACTGCAATCTATGTCAAATCATCCATAGAGCATCACGTAGTAGCAATTCCGGACTCTCTCACCCATATTGAAGCAACCATAATTAAAATCCGTACGGGTAATAATGGTTGGTTGCAACTAGTATCGGTGTACAGAGCTCCCAAAAAACTGTCCAAAATAATGACTGTCTGTCGTAAAAAACCTTAGTCGTAAAATTCTTTAGGCGTAAAGACTTAGGCGTACTGACTTAGTCGTAAGTGTTTTAGGCGTAGTTGTTTTAGGCGTAACGACGTGATACCATTTCAAACTGCACGACAGAGCTTGTTAGTTCGTCCTGCAAGAGTTCCTCGGGAGTTTCTCTAAATGAAAAGTTAATGGTTGAACCTACAATACAACCTAATTTAACAATTCTTTTAAGTTTTCGGACGCATCTATATGCTTTTACTAGTGATTGCGAGAAAATATTAGCATCTAAACATCATTTTGTCACATTGCTGATACGACATTTTCATATAAAATATTTGCATAGGCAACTGCAAGCGCTTTAAGGAAAAAATATTGGCTACTGCTCATTATTTCTGTAACTAAGAAAACATTGCGACAATGTGCAATTTGCAAACGCCTAACTACTAAGACAACAACTCCTGTTATGGATGATGTGTCTAAATACAGAGTCACATCATCACAAAATGAAATTTTTTAAGCCAACAGGCTATGACTTGGAAATTTATTCCAGCGCTTTCCCCCCATTTTGGTGGAATATGGAAGTATGTAGTTAAATCAGTCAAGAGACATCTTTATCGCATAATCGGTAATCATTCATTTACATTTGAGCAATTAAGTGCATTGTTTTCACAAATTGAAGCCATATTAAATTCTAGATCATTAATTCCATTATCCAGTAATCCTGATGATTATAACTTTCCTAGTCCTGCTAATTTATTAATAGGTGATAACATGTTGGCCATATCAGAGCCTACATTACTGGCTCATTGCATTAAAAAGGTGTTTTAAAATTGTACAATAAATAACATGAAATATATTAATGAAAAAGCATCACTGTGCAATTACATTAATGGTACAATGTACGACACTAGATTTAAAAAATGTTCTTCTGAGCAAATAATTAATTGTTCCTTACAACTTTTATACAGATGATTTGCGCCATTTACTACAACTTCCCAGTACTACCACAATTTTTATTATCGAGATAAGATTACATCTTTGTAGATGGTTTATCAAAACCTCCGATATAAAAAAATTTGGCAATGAAAAAACATTATATTCATTAATTGAGGAACTTATTTATTTAGAAGAAAAGGTCTTAAATATAGAAATACAACCTAATGAGATAGTAAATGTTAAATTAATAGTAATTTAGGATTTTTGTGCGAAATTTAAATTTCAACGGCTCATAACAAAGAATGAAGTTATCTTACTACTGAAATGTGAAATACACCAATTTTAGTACCAACATAAACCAGTAAATATTTTAAATTTCCTAGAACTGCATCACAAATGGCGGCGCCCATGTATGCCCAGAGATTTTACAGTATACCCTAGATCCACAACTATAATCTCGGTTGTAAAATTCGTGGAGGTATTTGGTTTGCTACCATATTTGTTACATGCAAACCAGAAAGTGTATTTTATTCCTGACGCTTGCCATAAAATATTTATAATATGTAGACCGATAATGATGTATTGGTGCAAAATGTTTCATTATATTTTAAAGCTGAAGTTGGCACGCAATGCATGAGCTACTTGTAAAACAATTAAAAGCAAAAGTGGAAATACTGAAAGGCAACATATTGAAGAACTGCTGATGCACTTGAATTTTTAAAATGCAGTGGTATTTCCGAGTTTGCTAATTGTCATGAAACAGTTACATTTATTAGAACTATAGATATACTATTTGATTTTCTTAATAGGAGGCTTCCATTTGCTAAAGGGTACAAAACACCAATCTATGCTAATAATATAGAATTTCTAGAGAAATCTATATTACCATTAGTGGAATACTTGCTTACATTATACGAAAAAAGCTACTCGTAACTCATACCTAAATTATCTAATAGAATATCGTAAAAACCATAATTTGAAATTGACGAATCAGATTTCAAAGGAAGCGGCGTGCTTGTGGAATAGAATGAAAGACTCTCAAAAGGATAAATATAGAATGATGAAAATGATAAACCATTTTATCTTGGTACGAAAAACACTTTTATTATCGGTATATCCATTGCTGTCTTTTCAGTATTCTTTATTAGTAAAGCATTATTGGCAAATAATGAGCGAAGAAAGCAAGGCTATAGTGGCAAAAGTCCAAAATTGGGAAGAAAAATGAACGTTATGAAAAACAAACTAAGAGGCAGCAAGATTAACATCCAAAGTAAGATAAGATATCTACAAATAATCGAAGATTCCGATATTGATGTTTTATGCCCCCCAACTGAACTTGGTGATCGAATTAAGTTTAAATTTTGTGTAAAAGAGTGGCGATCAAGAAATAATCAGGACAGGATATTTAAACAATAAAAGTGATAAATATTTTGTAGTTGTTTCAGTCCGAAACACCATTATCAGATATTTCGTCTCTAAAATCAACAGAATCATCAGACAAAGACTGTTTGGTATGTATAATGTCCAGTTGGCTTTTATTCCTATTTTTAAATCCGATTTGTGTCATCTTTTGAATTAAAAAAATTGTTATTTAGTCCTTGGCCAACATTTTACAACACAATATAAACGGGAAGAAAATTGTTAAGGAGTATAATAAGAAAAATTATTTAATCGAAGATTACAGAAAAATATTAGTAGATGTTATTGCTGAATCTTTAATATCACAAAACAAAACAAAACATGTATAAATAGCAATATTTTGTTGCATATTGAGACTGATATGCACTGAGCTAGAAGGTCGACAACATGTGAAATCTTTGCCACCAGTTCAGTTGCGGGTAATGCTTTCAAAATTCTTGAAGGGACTGGCATTTTACTCTACAGAGGAATTTATGAATTTTAATTTTCATACTCTGTAGAGAAGCTGTTAAAAATATATGAAAAGGTTAACTTGTATTTCATTATCATTTTGTTTCTTGTTGACTTGTGTAAATATACTATGTATGGAAAAGCATAAATAAATCTAAATCAAACACATAAGTTAAGGTAACTTTATGAATGATCAAAAGTTAGGATAGATTATTTTAAATTTTTAAATTTTACAGAAGATGATCCATACCACACTGATGAGGAGTCAGGCTATGTTCCTGACAAAAACGAAGAAGTAGAAGGTCATGAGGAGGTAGACGATGAGCATGAAAATGAATATGTTCATGTAACTCCGGCAAATACTAGACAAAGAAAACGGCCGGCGCCCGAAAGAGTGGAAAGATAACATTGCGAAAAGGTTGCGGACAGAAGGAAAAGAGTATCTTGGGCGGAAAAAAAAGGTACGGAATGTAAGAGAACTAAAAATATATCTTCACGTTTGTAGTTGTAAGTGCAATGACAATTCAGCCTCTGCTGCAAATAAAAGCGTATAACCTTAGTGGGCAAACGAGTTTGTAAACAAATTTTTTTAAGCACTTTTGACATTTCTGTGCGACGATTTCAAATTGTTTGCAAAAAAAAAACTACAGATCTTAGTATGTCCGAACCTGACAAGCGTGGCAAAATGAAACCTCCAAATAAAATAAAGGAATCTTGAAAAAATTTGATTATTTATACGGGAATCGTATGTTATTTTCCTAAATCAGTGACTGCTACCAAAATTCAAGCAATCCCATGCGAAATGTTAAATTATCATTAATTACAAAAGATAACCACACGATAACATACGAAGTAAATTTTTTAATTTACCAGTAAATATTCTTAAAACTTAGAAAGTTAATCAATTATGAAAACAAAACTTTGATTATTTGTGATTAATTTATTGAAATTTGCGAGCGAATTTAAGTTTTTAGCGAAAATTCTTGTGTTATTGTTACTTTATAAGGTTTTTTTTTTATCATTTTTATTGTTTTTGGACATCCTACTGTCAACCCATGCTTTAAAAAGTTTCATTTTCAAAAGTAACATTTTTACGAAATTTATTTGCACTTTAGGTATACTAAGGTAATCATAAATAAGTTTAAGGGCTGCAGCAATGCAAACATGTGGAAAAAGGGGGAGGGGGCCCAATTTTTTTTTATGCACCGGGGCCCTTGTCCACCTAGCTACGCCACTGCTAAGTAGAACAAAATTGTATATTTTATTGTGATTGTATGTGTATACAGGGGGGGTATTATAATAGTGAATTGTGTGCGGATAATTCGAAAAAAGACGCTTTGTTAACCCGGTCGGAGAAGCGTGGGAAGAGGGTATTTAAGTACAATATTAGTCAGCCGTTATCGCCCGGGAAACCCAGTGGAAGCCGAGCGGCACTTTTCAATTGGACACCTTTTGTTATTTTATAGCCATAGTACTGTTAAGGCGGCTCTATGGTTTAATAATATTGTGTAGATTTCTTGAAGTGGTGGTGGAAATTATCTACGACATCACCAATCGCCGTGGTTAGGATATGTATGTATCTTCAGCCAATTAAAATGGTCAACTACCCCGAAGTATAGTTACAGGGAAGTGGTCAGTTAGGAATTTTTACAGAGATGAAAAAGGCAGTGGCATTTTGAACTTGCAAGGAGCAAGTTGACATTTGAGACCGACACGTAACGGTCGGCAAATTACCAGAGTACAGCGTTATTGACATCGATATCGAGGAGGATTGGATCATCTCACATGCTAACGACAAGTAGATGACAGCCATAACCTTACCATACAAGCTAAACCACGTTTAACCGAATTAAGGCCAATCAAGGGTATAAAAAGTTCAACGTAGTGCGCGCGCGGAAAAGAGCATATAAAGTGATCACACGAGAGTTCAGGACAGGGGTAATGTTAGTAATTTTAATTAGTATTTTGTTGTTTTTTTTCTTTGTATTTGTTAATATATACGAGAGTCAAGCTGAATTTATTGAGAATAAAATAGATCTAGTAAGTTCTTAAAAATAAAACATACGGTATTATTTAAAGAAACTCTTTATCTGTCATTTGAAGTTTAGAAGTTGAAAATACGTTCGTTATAACTCAAGTTATTAATTTTTTAAAGTGACATTGCAAGTGAAAACATGGAATTAACAAGAGAGCATTTTCGAATCATGATTTATTATGATTTTAAAAGAGAATTAAGCGCTTACGAGTGCAAAGAGAGTTTAGATTCAACTTTTAGTGAACAAGCACATTCCTTGTCTACAATTTACCGATGGTATAAGGAGTTTGAACGCGAAAGGAATTCCGTCCAGCATCAAAAAGGAGCAGGACGTCCTTCTACCGCTGTTACCGACAAAAACATTGCTGCTGTTAAAAAAATAATTAAAGAGGACAATAAATCCACTTATGGGGTAATAGAGCATCAACTCAAGATTGGATCCTCAGCTGTTAAAACAATCATACACGATCACCTGCATTTAAAAAAAGTGGTCAGTCGTTTTGTGCCGCATCACCTTTCTGATTTCCAAAAAGCAGAGCGTGTAAGAATTTGCCATGAAACTCTAAATTTGTTAAATAATGGAAGACACCAAATTTATTCCAAAATCGTGACAGGTGACGAAACTTATATTTCCTTTTTCGACGTACCTACTCGTCAAGAGAGTCGTGTATGGATTCACGAAGATGAGGAAACTCCAACAATGATCAAGAAACAGCGAGCTATGAAAAAAGTTATGTATGCGGTATTCTTCAGAAGTACGGGCCTAGTAAATGCCATTAAGCTAGATGGACAAAGGACAGTTACAGCTAAATGGTACACTGAAAAATGTTTACCTGATGTGTTCAGTAGCGTTCCAGACAAGGGAATTATGCTCCACCATGATAATGCATCATCCCATTCGGCAGCTTTAACTCGCCAGTTTTTGGCTGAAAAAAAATATAAAAGTCATAGAACATCCGCCGTACTCACCTGATTTAGCAATGTGCGACTTTTGGCTATTTTCTGGGCTTAAAAAAAATTTGCGGGGCAGAAGGTTTTCGTCTGAAGAAGAGATTGATACCGCAGTTCACACTTATTTTGAAGGTGTTCCGAAAGAAGATTGGTTGGGAGCTTTTAAGCAGTGGAAAATAAGAATGGTCAAGTGTATCATTGTTGGAGGGAATTACTTTGAGCATATTTAAAATAAAATCCTAGAAAATATTAACCGTGTTCTTTATTCTCAATAAATTCAGCTTGACCCTCGTATAATATATTTATAATATATATCTACTCTATATATATAAAAAGATAAGACAAAATATGCAACGTTTTTATGCAACGTTTTTGTGCAACGTTTTATGCAACGTTTTTATGCAACGCTGAGAACAGCTATTGGACGACACCGAATCAACATTATAATCACATCAACGGATGAATCAAAGCAAAGCAAAAGCAAAAGCAAAAGCAAAAGCAATAGCAAAAGCAATAGCAAAAGCAAAAGCAATAGCAATAGCAAAAGCAAAAGCAAAAGCAAAAGCAAAAGCAAATGCAAAAGCAAATGCAAAAGCAAATGCAAATGCAAAAAGTAAAAGCAAAAGCAAATCCAAAAAAGCAAAAAGTAAACGCAAAGCAAGGCAACAAAACCATGCGACGCAAAAACACAAAGATTGAAAGATTTATGTAAATGCAAATATCCGTTTGGTGGCAAATTTGTTATTTTAGGTGGTGACTTTCGTCAAGTTTTTGTAAATAATTTGAATTTTGTATGTTTCGCGGTTTCGGGGAAGCCGAGAGAGCGCGAGCAGTGAAGAAGAAGACTTGCGTACGCCGTCCAAGTCGTGGACGGTCGACATTTTGATTTCTGACGATTTTTAGTTGTAAAAATTTGATTTATTTGAGAATAAAAGACAAGTAAAGTTTGAAGCAGTGTTATTTCTTTTAAATTGAGAATTTAGAAGAGAAAATTTTGTGAATTATACTAAATGCAAGTGGAATTATTTCGGAAAAGGTATACAAGGTCGCTTGATAGTGGGCGATACTGAAAGATAACCGATTGAGCCAGCCGGGTAAGAAGGTGATTTCTCCGCCCGAATTGGAATTTTACGAAGAAGATTTGAAAATTCAATATTTAATATTTAAGGGTGGAAAATAACACTTCGACTTGGCTACCCGAACGTGCGGCATTTGGTGAACATTTTTTTGAATTCAATTTGGGATGATTAGTTTATGGTTGTAAATGTTCACCGCAGAACCGGGTGTCACCCTGAGATTTTTAGTAAGAAAGGTTTGACCATGGCTACAGGCTGGGATAAAATCGATCAAATTGAGTGGAGGCTTCAACAAATGATAGAGCAAATGGCTGAAGACAGGAGAGAGAGGAGAACGAATAGAATAGAAGATAAAAGAGAGAGGGAAAAGAATAGGATCGAGGATAAAAAAGAATGGGTAAAATATTGTGAATAATTGAGCAGAACAATCAGCAGTGCCAATTATGAAAAAAATGAAAATGAGGAAGAACTATAATATAAGAAGGAAGAAATAAGTTTAATAAAAGGAGAAACTTGAGCAGAAAAAGTGGAAATATCGGAAGAGATTGAGAAAAATGAAAATAAAGAAGACTTGAGAAATGAAAAAATGGAAGGAGAAGTAAATAAAGAAACGGGTCATACCGGGGGCATTAATAAAAAAGCCCGGATATTCACCAGAACACAGATGCGACGAATGAAATGGCGAAAGATGAAACATGGACGAAAAAGTAATTTTGAAAGAAGGTATAACAATAATTATTGTAAAAGGAAGAAAAATAAAATTAATACGAACATGATTACTTCATCCAAGATGGTTTCCGATGGAAATGATGTTCCCCGTTCAGCAATGTGGAAGGATGAAATAAAGGATGAAGAGGATATGCCGTCCAACAAAGTAATTTGGTATTTTGAAAAAGAAGAGTTGGGTTACAAGAAGAAGAAAATAAAGAAAAAGTGGTTTGGTGAAAAGAAACGTACTTTTAAAAAGGAAGACGTCATGGAAAACAAAATGAAGGTCATTTTGGAAAAGTGGCAGTATCGGCGATCAAGATGGAGGGTGGCTAATCTAATCAAATATGAAAAGTAACCACGGACGAATAAAGAAGATTGAACAAATTTAAGGATAACCGCGATTTAAATGGAAAATGAATGGAACTAAATGTGATTTGATAAAATTAAAAAAAAGTTTGTAAATATTAAAATTTAAAGAAGGAACTACACATCATGATAAAACTGTAAATCATAATTAAATAAAAGGCAATAGAAATTCGAACAAGTTAATAATAAAATAACCAATGTAACAAGTGAAAAGGACAATCTTCGAAAGATAAGCAGACGGAAAGTTTATAAATTGTATAACAAAATTTGAGAAAGTAAAAGTGTTTCCAAAAATTGAAAATTTGAAAAATGGATTAATTAATTGCTGCATTTTATAATAGTAAATTTGAAATTAGCGTTTATGGCAATCAAATGGAAAAATTTTATTTGAAAATTGATGGTTATTGAAGGAATTTGTCACTACGAAATTGAAATTGGATGATTAGTAAAGAAATAGGTAAAAGAGTTTTAAATGATGTGTATTGCATATTTAAAAAAATTTGTATGAAAATTGATGAAATTATTTAAGGAGATGAAATTGTTAGTTGGAAATTTTAAAAATTAAGTAGTAGTGAAGGATTTTATTAAAGAAGGGTCGATATGAACATTGAAGATGAAAATGAAATTGCAGAACACTAGAAGAGAATCGAAATTATGAAAGGATCCGTAACGGAAAAAGAAGGAGCTTTGAAAAATTATGGAATAAAATTTGGAAGGATATAAAAATTTGCAGTTATTTCGAAGAAAGTTTTGGATCGAGTTATCTAAGAAATTGTTATTATTGCAAAGAAGTTTGGATGTCATTTATGAATTGTTTAGTGATCATTCATCAAGATAGGTAGTTCGGGATGTTGATTAAATGTAGGTGTGTAAATTAGATTGCCGCATTAATTAATTATTATTTACTTTTGAATATTGTTATTTATTTTTGAAGATGTTGATTTAGAGAATTTGCTACTTATTCCAAAAGCACGACGTTATGTGTCTTTCTTGAAATCCCTCCTGGATTTCTGCATAAGCCAGGAAGGATTGCTGTCGTGTAATTTTTGGAATAAGGAAATGGTTTGCTCGAGTTTTTGTAAATAATTTGAATTTTGTATGTTTCGCGGTTTCGGGGAAGCCGAGAGAGCGCGAGCAGTGAAGAAGAAGACTTGCGTACGACGTCCAAGTCGTGGACGTTAGTTGTAAAAATTTGATTTATTTGAGAATAAAAGACAAGTAAAGTTTGAAGCAGTGTTATTTCTTTTAAATTGAGAATTTAGAAGAGAAAATTTTGTGAATTATACTAAATGCAAATGGAATTATTTCGGAAAAGGTATACAAGGTCGCTTGATAGTGGGCGATACTGAAAGATAACCGATTGAGCCAGCCGGGTAAGAAGGTGATTTCTCCGCCGATTCGATATTTAATATTTAAGGGTGGAAAATAACACTTCAATATACATCGATAGGCCATTGTTTAGTCATGGACAGTTATATGTAGCATTTCAAGATGATGGAATACAAATTCAAAGTGAAAGTGACATAAAAAATGTTGTATGTAAATAAGTTTTATAACTTGAAGTTATTAGGGCCGCAAAGCGGCCCTTGGGGGTTGGGCCGCGTCAGCGGCCAGGGGGGCGGAGCCCCCCTAGTATAAATATATATTTGTTAATATTTTAATTTTAAGATCGGGACAATCAAGGTCAATTGTCAGAAATAAAACAAGAGAACCATCTCAAGGTTCCTAACGACTTCGAAACCTTGTTGGATTTGCAGCAAGGTGTTTACAACGAGGACGAGCGTCTGACACTGGTACAAAGAAAGCGATTCAAGGAATTTATGGCCTGTCTTGAGCAACGAAGTATTTCGCTGAAGCAGCTTAACCATCATGACATAAAGACTGCAAGTAAATATCGCAATTTTTTAGCTCACCCAAATATCAGAAGTAAAGACAAACTCGGACTTAATTCAGATACTTGGGCAACTATCATTAGCGATATTAGATAGAATAATAATAGCCAAACAGTGTTAAGGTGTATCATAAATTCTTGGTCGGTGGACTCTTTTCTGCCCTGTGATCAAGACTTTGGGTTAATAGAAAAGCAGAAAAAATATTTTAAAGAAATTTATGTGCCAGATGATTGGCTTAATGGGGGCTTTTGAAAAAGTGGAAACATGTAGTTTCTTATTTGGTTACTTCCGGTCCCATAGCCACCGACGATCTATTTGATCATTTAGTCATTTTATTGAAATGTCTTAGGAAGCTAAACTTCAATGTTAGAGCCTTTGCTTGCGACCAAGGAGCTAATAATAGGAGACTTTTTAAGAAATTGCAAAAAAAGTCCGAATTTTCAAATATTTATTTAATTAACAACGTTCCACATTATTTAGTAAAAAGTATTCGTAATAACTTACTAAATAATGAACATGTGATCAAAGTTAATACTGCAATTGTTTCTTGGAGTGATATTCGACAATTTTATGAATTAGATAAAACTAATAAAGCACGATGTTGCTGTAAGCTGTCAGATAAGCATCTAAATCCAAATACATTTGATAAAATGTGTGTCAAATTTGCTACACAAGTATTTTCTAATCAAGTGTATGCGGGTATCTGCACCGCTATTAAAACAAGTGAAATAAAATCTGCTACTGCTTCTGCCACTGCTGAATTAGTAAAAAATATGAACGACATTTTTTATTTGTTTGAATTCAAAAGTAATTTTTGATTCGAATCTTTCAAAAAAAAAAAAAAAAAAAAGCAGTTGTTGAAGAAACATTGCTTGAAGGGATTTTATGGTTGAAATCAATAACAATTATCAAAAAGGAAACGACCAAAATGAAAACTACCAAAATAAGAAAGGATATAATATATTGTTTTGATGGTTTGATTTCTTCCATTGAAAACATTCTCCGACTTTACCATCAACTTTTGGAAGAGGGCTACAGATTCTTACTGACGGCGAGGTTAAACCAGGACCCACTGGAGTCATTTTTCTCAAAAATAAGACGTGCTGGAGGGTGCAATAGCAATCCCACAGTGAAATCATTCAGAATTGCTTTGGAACATTGCATCTCTTGCAATTTAGAGAAACCATCGGAAAGTGCAAATTGTGAGATAGATGAAGATGACGATACATTTACTGATGATCCAATAAATGTCCAAATACCAACCTGCAACATCAGTACACAATTACCAATGAGTCCTGGATGCGATTTTCATTGGCATTGTTTGATTTACAACCTTTAACAAAGGAATCATCCATAGCTTTGCGAAACTTAATCGATACAACATATCAACATTTGCATGCATTGCAAGCATTAAAACAGCCAACAGACCAGTGGGATACGTTAATAATCCATAATGATCTCTTCAAAGTTAGATAAAAACTCCAACAAGGAGTGGAAAAAAACAGAAGAGTAATGACGAAATGCAGATGTAGGTCGATTTCGAAAATTTCATAAATACTAGAGCAGATTGGCTTGAAACAATTATTGAAGGTAATCAAACAAATAATTCACAAAACGCAAAACAGATGACATTATAATCATCAGAAACAAAATGCAATTACTGCAAAAAAGATCACCTGATAATATAAATGTGAGGAATTTCTGAAATTAGACATACCAACGAGAATAACAAAAAAGTAAAAGAACTAAAATTATGCCAAAATTGCTTACGAACAGGGCATGCAGAAAACCAATGCAGATTTGGGCACTGTCGCAAATGTAAAAGTAAACATAGTAGCATATTACATGAAAACAACGATGATCAACCCCAGGTGTCGCTCTCCTGCTTAAGTTACAACAAATACGGCGTACTACTATCAAGTGCGGTAGTAAACGCATTCGACAGTTGTGGCAACAATTACATTCTAAACGCAAAGCCATGCGCGGTACAAAATATATAAGCAAACAGCTTCAAATTAAGTTACCAATTTTCGAGGGTTGCTATGAGATCTTGTAGTATCTTGTGATACTTTTCAGTCATTAATACATAAAACTCCTAGCATATGGAACATTCAAAAATTCCATCATTTGAGCGCTTGAGGTTGTACATTTAATTGAATTTTCCGCCAGTAATTACCTTATGGCCTGACAATTGCTGTGCAATCGGGTTGACAATAACAGATTATTAGTCAATAACCATGTTAAATGATTATTTAATATTGCATCAATAACCAAAGAGTCCGCAGCAGATTTAAGGTTACTAATAAATTGTTGGTACATTAAAACATTTGAGATCACTCAAAAGTTTAGGTCAACCAACGGACAGTTGGGACACTTTAATAATTTATATCTTGCATGGCAAGATTGATAATGCTACGTTGCAAAAGTGAGAAGAACATAAAACCAATGGCGATTTTCCTACATTAAATGAGTTCATAGATTTCTTAAAAAGCAAAGCCGACTTATTGGAAACCATAAAAGGTAAACTCGTTAAAAAAACTGATAACGAACAAAATTATGTTAAAGGCCCAACTAAACCTTAAACACATTTCATTCGTCAAACGAGCCATGCTTTTAGCGCTATCACCAAGTGATAGAATTGAAAGGGCAAAGAACTCACGCCTCTGCTTCAATTGTTTAAGGGTTGTTCATATACCACCCAATTGCACTTATTCAAATTGCAGAACGTGCAATCGAAAACGTAACACTTTATTACATCTTATGCGAAACAACGATTCGGTCACACCTGAGCCTGACGTTCAAACCTCTAGCACATTTGTAGTTGCTGATAGCAAATTAATAAACACACAGGTTCTACTTTCTACAGTACTTTTTTCAGTCTACGACAATAAAGGCAATAGCCGCAATTGTAGGGGTTTGCTCGACTCCGGGTCCGAATCCAATTTTATGTCTCAATCTTTATGCGACAAATTACAACTACCCAAAGCGGAAGTACGATGCTCCGTCAAAGGTATAAATCAAACAAATGAACTGTTGGGACATTCAACAAAAGGTAAGCGTTTTCTTAAATTCCATGCAATTCCGTCTCTAGATATGCCTAATAAATCAGAGATATGCGAAGAAAGTAAAGCAAGAAGTAACAGAGTGATGAAATTCGTATATGTATTAAAAAATGAGAAGGCAGCATTTGAAACAATCTTTACACCAGAACAAATAAGAAAATTGAGGGAACCAAAAAGGCGCCCGACTTGGAAAATAAAAGATATTTCAAAAGCAGTTGTTTTTCTTTCTGTTGGTCCACGAGCATATCGGTTACTAAGGAAGAAGGGCTACCCTTTTCCAGAAGTCTCCACGCTTAGGGGTTGGTGCAAGAAAATTAAAATCGTCCCTGGTATCTTGACACAAGTCTTCAGCATTATTAAACGAGCAGGCATGGCCGATATGCAAAAATTGTGTGTTCTCTCATTTGATGAGATTAAATTAAGAAAAATCTATCTCTATGATAGAGCAACCGACGAAACTTTACAACCTTACAGTTACGCACAGGTTGTGATGTTGCGAGGTTTAATAGGCAATTGGAAACAGCCAATGTGCAGAAATTGTTAAAAGGACGCTTTTAAGCGGACATTGTTTTTCGCAGCTTATTCGTGGAAAGATGGATGGAAAGTCCAAACACATTATCATTTGGGTTGAAAACGATGTGTCGTTATTTGGCATTATAGATTAAAGTACAATCAAGATTCGGAGGGAGATATGATCAACGCATTCACTGACGCAGATTTCGCTGGTGATTCGAGACCAGACGTTCAACTTTGGGTTTCGTGTTAACCATAGGCGGCGTTTGAATCAATCAACAGCGTTTGGTTGGTTCTCAAGACGTCAGTCAACTGTGGCGTTATCAACAGCTAAAGCCGAATACATCTCCGCTTCAGAGGGAGTCAAAGAATTAATAGTTATATGATAAATCTGGCCGAAGAAGTAGGAATTCAGAAAGGTCCTGTTGTTTTGCACATTGACAACCAAAGTGCAATAAAACTGATCGACGATGAAACTGAACAAAAGGGAACAAAACATAGTGATGTTCGACACCACCTTATTAGAGAAAGAATGGATATGGACTTTGTTAGTTCTAATGATCAATTAGCTGTTCGACCTTGAAGCCAACAATACTGCAATCACGTAAGTGAGAGTTCACTTAGGAAGAACTATATGAATCAAATTTATATAAATGTATTTGAACAAGTGAAGCTGAGTATCGGTAACAATTATATTTGGATTAGCGTAGATGAAACCACGGATGCTCGTGGACGATATATCGCCAATTTACTTGTGGGTATATTAAATAATGAAAAGGCAACTGGTCCCTTTCTTATTTCGTGGAAGGAACTACAAAAATCAAATCATGAAACAATCTCCAGATTTGTGCAAGAAAGTTTAACCACTTTATTTCTACCAGACCGGGTGCCCAATGAAAAAATATTTTCAATGCTCACTGATGCAGCAGCCTATATGGTTAAAGCAGCTACCACCTTGAAAATTTTTTATCAAAATATGATTAATTGTACGTGTGTGGCGCATGGGTTAGCTCGAATAGCAGAAACAATAAGGTTCAAATTTCCACTTGTTAATCGATTAATTAAAAACGATAAGATTTTTTTGAAAGCACCGCTTAGAATACAAGTTTTCCAAAATATGTTACCAAATGCGGCCATGTATTACGCAGAACATATAAATCAGTTTAAAGAATTCGTGTGTGATTTGTCCGAATCAGCTGCAGTAGCAATTAAAGATTGCCAGGAAGTTTTTATTCGGGCTTTTTTTTAAATTTTTAGTGCTTGTTATAAGCGCTTATCTTCTTAAGCAAAACGTGCATATAAATCCGCGCTCTAGTTATAAGATTACCTACAATCTCATTAGATTTTGAAGGTTGTTTCACGAAATGGCGTAGTTTTAATGATTCATTTATGACAATGGTTGATCAAAACATCAGTTTATCTGGCGTTCAAAAATTATCCTACTTAAAGGCGTCAGTAACTGGAGAACCCAAAGATCCAATACGACTGCATAATGCAACTTACTGTCCTTCACCTTCAACGACCACCCGAGGAAAACCTCGCTAAACAACAACGATCACAACCAATCAATCAGACGAAGCAGCACAAAGGGCTGAAAATCGCCCTGCACATGCAAAAATCAATAATGGCAAAGGTCAAAAAGAACCCAAAGAATTGATAGATCCTTTGGAAACGATAAATGATAGGAAATTTGGAAATTGTTAATTAAACGTTATGAAAATAAAAGGCGAATCATAAACAATCATGTTCAAAGTATTTTCAATATCCCTAATATTGTACGCGAATTACACACATCGCTAAGGGATTTAATTAATGTGACAAGTAATAATATTCAATATTTGAAGCCACTAGGCCAACCGATCCATGCTGGAGGCGCATTGGTTGTTCCAATTATTCTTGCTAAATTAGATAGCTTAACTGCCAAGGATTGGGAAACCAAACTGGCACTTATAAACGATAATAATCAATTGATTCCAACATTAGGTGATTTTATGGACTTTTTAAACAGTAAACAAACTATGTTAGAAAACATTGCCAGTAGAAAATCTAATGAATTACATTTAAGTAAACCCTCACTAGGAAATAAATCGGTCAAGTCTTTTGCGATAACCAATGCCAGTACTTCGTGTCATAACTGTGATGGTAATCATAACCTTCAAAGCTGTGACTCATTTCTTAAACTGGATGCTCTGGAGAGAGGTAATAAGGTCAAACAGCTCAAATTATGCCTCAATTGTTTTCGTCAAGGTTATTTTCTTTCTCAGTGTAGATCGCCATCAGTTTGTAAGAAATATCGAAGAATACATCATACGTTAATTCATGTAGATTTTAAACCACAAGGCGAACAGTCATTGCAAGTTAAGCCAATCCCTACGAATAATGTCAGTAAATCAAATTCTGAATTCACAAGCGTTGTCATGAACTGCATTTCAAGCTCGCGAGTTCTTTTGAGTACTGCTCAAATTAAGGTTTTTGGTTAAACATTTAAAACCGAAAACATTTGCAAATTGTTAAAGTTACATCTAGAACCCACAAACATTGACGGGTTTGAACGGGTTTCTCAACGGGGTTGAGAAGCGCGTTGCGTGAAGAATACTTGCCTCCGGATTATGACGACACCTTATTAAAAGAAATAGAACGTAGAACTCAAGGTTCTTCGAAATCAGTGGGTAGCTACATTGCAGTGATGAAAACTTTGTTCGCTCAGTTAGAGGAAGAACTTTCAGATGTTAAACAGTTAAAAATTATTAAGAAAAATTTAACTCTGTTCTATCAAACTCATTTAGGTCTTACAGAAATTAATTCAATCCATGATTTGACCAAAATTTAGAGCTAGAGGATATCACTGTAAAAAGTCAATTATGACAAGGACTTTGTAATTAAAAAGGATCAAACAGGTTGCTAGTACCAGACTACTTATAACTGAACCTTGTACTATCGAGGATCAAAAGTTATTCTCGTGAAACGAAAGGATATGACCAAAATAACCCATTCCCATACAGTACAATATTCTATGAGCCTTTCGGGAAAATTGTTACCAACAGTCTTCGTATGCTTACACCAGAGTAATTGGCTCTTTTGGACCGAGGGTTAAAAATTTGTTGGATGAGTACGCAGCAAAACATGGGAATGTTGTTATTACATGTTAACAGCTTTGTACAAACATTTTTTAAGTGATGTAATGAACCCCTACGTACAGGAGAATACATTTCTTGTTATTTGACTCATGGAAAGGACAAACAAATCCACAATTATACGATGAGGTTTTCCAAGATAAAGAAGGATTGCCGACGTGTAGTATCAAATGCACTCGGCTAGTGAAACCCTGCGATGTGTATTTTATCGTCAGATAAAGAACATGATCAAAAAAATTCAAAACTGCTCTTATCTCATCGAGAGAGAAAAAGAAATCACATCCCGAGAAGACTGTATCAAAATACATTCTCTCGTACATCACTAGCTATCCTCGCCAATAGTTGGCGATACGTTGTAAAAGAGTCACAGTAATGATTTGGAGTATTTTAATTTAACTGAAGCAGAATGACAGACATTAGCTGTGCAAAAATTCCATTTGAAGCAATTCTGGACCAAAAGTGGAGCTCCAATTATCTCCAAGCCCTAGAAGAAATTCAATTTGCAAACAATCTTGAACATGGTAAAAGAGACCAAATCAAAGACTTTAGGATTGTCTTGGCATGCAAACGAGGATGAAAGTAAATAAAGCTTAGCCATCAAGGAGCCGATCACTGTAAACACAAAACGCATTGTTTTGTCAGTAATCGCACAGATATTTAACTCCCTGGGACTATTAGGTCCAGTCATTATCTCTACAATAACTACACTACTTTATGGACAATTTGTGTGTGTTAGAGTATTGAAAAGAGATTCAGTCCAAACAAAGAAATTCTGAGAGAGTTTTCCTGGTTAGACCCAAAGAAATTTCATGAAATCGAAAAACTTGATAGTTTTCCTACGGATGTCATTTGCAGCATTTCTAAACTTTATAAAATTGAAAGAAGTCGATTATTAGTTGAGCTGAAACAGTTTGCAGATCAATACAAAAGTTTTATAACAGCAAATATTCAGAACGAAAATGAAAGAGAAGAAAAACAAGACAATTTGTTTTAACTATACCTTGTACACAAGTCACCTGTGAAACGGTGTTTTCGAAACTTAAAATTGTGGAATTTTATGTTATAATTACGAGCTTTTTACGAGAGCCAAGTGTGAAGGCCACTATAGGCATTAAAACATTATTAAATATTGGTTTTCAACTAGCTTTAGTTATTGTTTAGCAACCACAAAGGTTGGACATGAACTCATTTATTTTTATTATTGTTCACAAGCCATTCTGAATTTTGTCCTACTACACATTGACCGATCCCGGTACAAGTTTTGTGTGCATTAGTTACAGCGTGTTCCGTTGGACTTGTGTTCCCAACAGAGCGCGCCCTTCCATTTTACACTAGGCAGTTACACTCAAGCGCTCGAACGCAGAAGACCTGCTCGAAAGCAATGTACTCAAATAAATAAAGGCTTATTTATTAAACTTTAATTATTATTGTTATGATTCCAAAACCTGAACAACTCAGTGCATCATAATAAATAAAAAGGGTAATACTGGGAAACAAAATCCTATATTCACCGACAAGAAAAAACATACAGTCCACACAGAAGCAAGGAAGGATTCTAAATCCTTTCTAACGGCGACGTCAAAGCCAATTATATTGTATTAAAACTTTTATCCAATTAAGACTTCTTATTTAATTAAATTCCTCTGCTATATTCAAATATCTCAATAAAAATCGACTTAGGTCTACTTTAAGCCAAGATCTTATGTCTAATTTCATATTTATTAATGTAAGTTTAAATAATACTATTTTATCTAAAAATATTTTATATTATACATACTCTTATATTCTCGGATAACGGCACAAATTTTGTTGGTGCTCAAGCAAGAATTCAACGTTTGCAATGCTAACTTAAAGAATGCTTTGAATTTGAAAACATGAAATGGCATTTTATTCCGCCTATGGCTCCAAATTTCGGAGGAATTTGGGAATCAGCGGTTAAAAGTTTCAAAACTCACTTGAAACTGATATTAGGGTGATGTAAAAGTCTCGAAGAATTTACTACAGTATTGACTCAAATCGAAGTATGTTTGAATTCACGACCTCTGTATCCTTCAAGTACTGATCCAAATGATCTTTCTCCTTTGACACCTGCTAATTTTTTGATTGGTCAACCATTAACTGCTATAGTGGAGGCTCAATTTATGCTAAGAAAAAATTAATCCGAGAAGACCCTTTATAGACGTAGAACAACAAATGAAGCAACATTTTTGGAGTCGATGGTCCAATAAAGGAGTACATGTCTGAGTTACGATACAAGCTCTAAATATAATCGACGCACAGAAATCAAAAGTGAGTTCTTTATCCTATAGAAACACACTTCTAATTCACAACATGTGTTTTTACAATTTAATTAACAAGGATGGTTTCTGTTTCCTATGGAATGAAACTTAGGGTGAGATAAACGCAGAAGAATTTGCTTCAATATGGACTTATTTTGTAAAAGAAAAATGTTTGGCTAGTATCCAACAGAGTGGTGAAAGAACAATAATAATATAATAGTGATGCCAGATTACATTAACGCCTGTAGAACTGCTTCTAGGTCTGACTGCAACTTCATAATAGACTTCAAAAAATTCAAATTCTTTTCTATGATTTTGAAAATATTCAAGATAAAATTGATTGCAAGTCTAAATCAAAAGAATAGGTTAAAGAAATCGATGAAAACCAATCATTTGAAAATTTGTATTATCAAATTACTGCTCAAGCGCAAACCTTATTAAATAACCACAATAAAATTGCAGCTTCGGGAGGGGTTGGTAATGTACTTAGCCGTAATTCAGGTAAACATCATAATATCACTCATGAAGCGTCTTCTGAATTACATAACACAATTCTGTCTGGCTCAGGTGCCCCCATACCTACTACAATGATTTACCATCTTTAAATGATTTTAAAGAATTTATAACAACTAGGGGTGATTTTTTAGAGACCATCGAACTAAATCAAAAACCAATAAAAACAAAAGACAATTATTTTCAATCAAAAATAAAATCATTTGTAACAACATAAATATACACTTCAAAATGCAATGTTTGTAATGGCGATCATAAAATTTACAATTGCGAAGACTTTTTAAAATTGCCAAGAAACGACAGAATCTCAAAAATAAAATCATTACGTAATTGTCTAAACTGTTTAAAGGCGAATCGCACGAGTACACATTGCAACACAGGAACCTGTCGAAAATGTGGCAATAAACACCACACTTTATTACATTTAGAACTTCGATCTCAAAACAATATTCTCTCACAAGCCGTAAATAATCAAAACGAAATCACAAATAAAGCGCCACAAGTACCACCAACAATTTCAAGTCAAATCAATTTAAATCTCAAAGTTTGCAATCATATGAAATTTTATTATCCACAGCACTAATTTACGTAAAAGATTCACACGGAAATTTTCAAACTTGTAGGGCATTACTTGATAACGGTTCAATGTCAAATTTTACAACTTCTAGGTGTTGTGAAAAACTAGGATTATTAAAAATAACTTTCAATGTATCAGTTACTGGCATTACTCAATCAACTTCTGTAGTAAAAGAACGATGTTCTTTACAAATAAAATTTCAAAGAAGTCATGATCAAGCTTCAATATTTTTAGTTCAACTTTTAAATTTTTCTCTTGTACATGCTTTAAGGTTTATAACCCCAATAAATTTTAATCAAAATATTAAAATTCTTCCAAAAGTAAAAAATTTTGTAAATGTAGAATTTTGTTTATTTATTTTGAAAATTAGAAGTGTCTCTCTCCAACGAATATTACTTCTTTGATTTCATTCATCATTTAAACTATAAGGTTGGTAGAGGACAATATATTATTTAAGTAGTGTTCAGAAACCCTTCTGAATGTATTTTAGTTTATTGAACGCTCCCCGTACCTATATGTATTTCAAACTGCACGACAGAGCTTCTTAGTTCCTCCTGCAAGAGTTCCTCAGGAGTTTCTCTAAATGAAAAGTTAATGGTTGAACCTACAATACAACCTAATTTAACAATTCTTTTAAGTTTTCGGACGCATCTATATGCTTTTACCAGTGATTGCGAGAAAATATTAGCATCTAAACATCATTTTGTCACATTGCTGATATATTTTCATATAAAATATTTGCACAGGCAACTACAAGCGCTTTAAGGAAAAATATTGGCTACTGCTCATTATTTCTGTAACTAAGAAAACATTGCGACAATGTGTAATTTGCAAACGTCTAACTACTAAGACAATAACTCCTGTTATGGATGATCTGTCTAAATACAGAATCAGATCATCACAAAATGAAATTTTTTAAGCCAACAGGCTATGACTTGGAAATTTATTCCAGCGCTTTCCCCCCATTTTGGTGGAATCTGGAAGGCTGTAGTTAAATCAGTCAAGAGACATCTTTATCCCATAATCGGTAATCATTCATTTACATTTGAGCAATTAAGTGCATTGTTTTCACAAATTGAAGCCATATTAAATTCTAGACCATTAATTCCATTATTCAGTAATCTTGATGATTATAACTTCCTTAGTCCTGCTCACTTATTAATAGGTGACAGCGTGTTGGCCATATCAGAGCCTAAATTACTGGCTCATTACATTAAAAAGGTGTTTTAAAATTTACAATAAACAACATAAAATTTATTAATGAAAAAGCATCACTGTGCAATTACATTAATGGTACAATGTACGACCCTAGATTTAAAAAATGTTCTTCTGAGCAATAATTAATTGTTTCTAAATTTGTAAATTAATAGTAATTTAATATTTTTTATGGGGAATTTAAATTTCAACGGCTCATAACAAAGAATGAAGTTATCTTACTACTGAAATGTGAAATACACTAATTTTAGTAACTACCAGCAACTATAATCTCGGTTGTAAAATTCGTGGAGGTATTGATGGTTTGCTACCATCTTTGTTACATGTAAACCAGAAAGTGTATTTTATTTCTGACGCTTGCCATAAAATATTTATAATATGTAGACTGATAATGATGTATTGGTGCAAAATGTTCCATTATATTTTTAAACATGTTTATAATATGTAGACTGATGTATTGGTGCAAAATGTTCATTATAGTATTTTAAAGCTGAAGTTGGCACGCAATGCATGAGCTACTTGTAAAACAATTAGAAGCAAAAGTGGAATCACTGAAAGGCAACATATTGAAGAACAGCTGATACACTTGAATTTTTAAAATGCAGTGGTATTTCCGAGTTTGCTAATTGTCATGAAACAGTTACATTTATTAGAACTATAGATAGACTATTTGATTTTCTTAATAGGAGGCTTCCATTTGCTAAAGGGTACAAAAAACCAATCTATGCTAATAATATAGAAATTCTAGAGAAATATATATTGCCATTAGTGGAATACTTGCTGAATCTTTAATATCACAAAACATAACATGTATAAATAGCAATATTTTGTTGCATATTGAGACTGATATGTACTAAGCTAGAAGGTCGACAACATGTGAAATCTTTGCCACCACTTCAGTTTCGGGTGATGCTGTCAAAATTCTTGAAGGGACTGGCATTTTACTCTACAGAGGAATTTATGAATTTTAATTTTCATACTCTGTAGAGAAGCTGTTAAAAATATGTGAAAATGAAAAGGTTAACTTGTATTTCATTATCATTTTGTTTCTTGTTGACTTGTGTAAATATACTATGTATGAAGCACAAATAAATCTAAATCAAACACATAAGTTTCTCCAGGTCGGGGAAATTTATCAAAAGTTAGGTTAGATTATTTTAAATTTTTTAATTTTCCAGTAGCTGATCCATACCACACTGATGAGGAGTTAGACTATGTTCCTGACAAAACTGAAGAAGTAGAAGGTCATGAGGAGATGGACGATGAGCATGAAAATGAATATCTTCATGTAACTCCGGAAAATACTAGACAATGGCGCCCGAAAGAGTGGAAAGATAACACTGCTAAAAGGTTGCGAAGAGAAGGAAAAGAGTATCTTGGCTCTTGGGCGGAAAAAAAGGTACGGAATGTAAGAGAACTAAAAATATATCCTCACGTTTGTAGATATAAGTGCAATGACAACGTTAGTGAGGCCCAAAGGCAAGAGGTGTTTAAAATTTTGTATTAACTTTCTTCCTACGACCTACAAACTGCATTTTTATCTTCCTGTATTAAACTAATTTCACTTAAAATACGTACAGCCTCTGCTGTTGCAAATAAAAGCTTAGAACCTTAGTGGGCAAACGAGTTTGTAAACAATTTTTTTAAAGCACTTTGACATTTCTGTACGACGATTTCAAATTGTTTGCAAAAAAACTACAGATCTTAGATGTCCGAATCTGACAAGCGTGGCAAAATGAAACCTCCAAATAAAATAAAGGAATCTTGCAAATATTTGATTATTTATACGGGAATCGTATGTTATTTTCCTAAATCAGTGACAGCTGATGACCAGCTAACAAAATTCAAGCAATCCCATGCGAAATGTTAAATTATCATTAATTACAAAAGATAACCACGTCATCCAAAAAAAAACTTGCATCGAAAGAAAGATGAGAAAATTTGCAAGAATTTGATATAAACGAAAATGCAGACATTTTAGTAAAACTTTACAGAACGGCAAAGTTTGATTGACAAATTTACTTATGCATCAAAATTAAAAATAATAATAGTTAATTTTAATTTATTTTAAAAAAAAATGTAGGCTCAAATATGCGCAAAAAAAAGAGTTTACAACAAAAAAAAGAATTTTATCAAAAATATCAAACGAAACAAAAAAAAAGGCAGAAAATAATCATTATACATAATTTATTATTATAGCCAAAATTGTCATCGAATGCGATACATTCCATTGGTCAATTCAAATTACTCATTTAGTAGGCCGTTGTTTGCATACAAAAACCTATAAAAGCCGACGTTTTTTCCCCAAATTTCTCAGTAAGGTTTTGACTTCGGAGAAGACAAGTATTTTTTAATACAAATTTTTTTAAAATTTAAAAAAAAAAAAAAAAACGAAAGTAAGTTTCTTTTCAAATTTTATGAATTACAATAATTTGGGTAATGAACATGTAAAATGTAATTAACAAAGATGGAATTATTTTATCCAAATTTACAATAATAATTATTAGGTTTGTTCGTTTGTCTTACACTGAGCTACCTCGAGTAAGTAGACAATTTTCTACACCAATTTAGTCGTAGTAGACAAACAAACAAATCTATTTAGTATCATTTTATTTTTAAAATAAGTAATTTAATTGTCCTATTTTGATTTACAGAATGTCCGAACAAGCGCAGGCGAGCCGAGGTCGCACTCTCCGATTCGATTCTTAATGGACGAATCGGAGAGGTCGCAAGAAGCACCGGCGACCGTAAGGTCGCAACAAGCATCGGCGACCGTAAGGTCGCAACAAGCATCGGCGACCGTAAGGTCGCAACAAGCACCGGCGATCGCCAACCAAAGGACCAAAAAATCCAGGAGCCAACCGCCGCGAGCCAAACCAACCGATTTGCGTTCGCGAATCGCCCAACTACGGCGACGTCGCGAACGCAAAATCAAAAAAAAGGAAGTTACATCGGCCGATGAACGCCGAGAGAATCGGGCGCTCATTAAAGAGTTCTTGGATGTAATGAAAACAGGAATTAATAAATGTTAATAAAAGTTATAACTGTCTATTTATTTCAATAGCTTTTAAATTCTTGAATATAATCTCACGGTTATTTTAAAAATTTATAGTTGGGAAATCCCGCGAAAAAACTCTGAAAAATACCTTGGTCTCATAATTAACCGCAATCTAACCTCACAAACCCAT
This sequence comes from Rhagonycha lutea, assembly GCA_958510855.1. NCBI lineage: Eukaryota > Metazoa > Arthropoda > Insecta > Coleoptera > Cantharidae > Rhagonycha > Rhagonycha lutea. Next base: position 44,617,938 of record OY294038.1, read on the forward strand.
ATTAATCACATCCTATCCACGAATCCTATCTACCTTGATCACCTGTATCAAAACCTGTATTTAATCCTGTATTAAACAAATTCCACCTAAAAGACGTACAGCCTCTGCTGTTGCAAATAAAAGCTACAGCACCCTTATTTATAACCTTAGTGGGCAAACGAGTTTGTAAACAATTTTTTTAGCACTTTTGACATTTCTGTGCGACGATTTCAAATTGTTTGCAAAAAATTAAAGATCAGATTAGAGTTAAAATATTTTAGGTTTTAAGTGAATGTTCCATTAGTTTAATTATTCGTGGTCGACCGGGTTAGGGAACATTGTTCAATTAATTTATCAAATTCAATCAACCAAATTCATGATCAAATTTTCAATATCTATGTGTTACGTTTAACTTTTACTCCATTATATTATTTTGCTGATTTAACCTGTGTTATTATTATCGACTTGGTCGATTTCTGTGTATCTTTCTTTGTACAGGACCGGCATCGCCAGGAAGGACTCGCCCAAAAACATACTTTGGATTTGTCGAGCATTGGTCTACACCCGAAGTAGAATATTCATTACTGTTATTATCGTATGTGAATCGCGTATTACGAGGGGTTTATCGAGTGGCCCCACCACTGTAATCGCAATGCCCTTTTGATCCCGTGCAAATTCACTTGATTGGAGCCCACTCTATTCCTTTTATTAATTTTGACAGGCCCGAGAGAAGACCGGCGTAAGATCAAGTGTTCCATCAAACTTACCCCCCCCCTTTGTCTACCCACGACCTACCACTTTGCTGGCTGGCACCCCCTTTTCATTAGCTGTTACCGGTAAGTCAAAAAGGGCACTTGATAGCACAATTAGTGCACTTACGCCAAATCGTAGCGTAACAAATATCCACAGTCAAATTGAAAAAGCCCTCTCTCCATTAGAGGTATATTCTCCTTTAGGATTGTTATGGATCTTACCACAAGTTAATGGAAAACATCCCTTCAAAGTACACAAACTTCCGATTTTTTCCAATTCATGATTACCTTTATAACTTAAAAATATCCCATATGCATCAGTGAAACAATTATTAAAGTATAAGAAAGATGAACCCATGATTGTTTATTATAACAAAGGTTATAATGAAGATTTCATCTCTGAAAACATTTCGTCCAATGCATTATTTACCTTGCAATCTAGAAAACTCAATTCCGTTGATTTACTTCCTATTACTGGCAATAAGGTGGTCGTTTTTTTTCTAGGACAGTCTTATAAGTGAGGAGTTGAAATTAAATAAGACAAAATTTAAAAAACAAGTTTAGAAGATGAGATAAAAACGTGGTCAACTTCAAAAGTGGAAAATGGAAATCACACAAATGCAAATTTTCGTTTCGATAATGACATTTTTTTGATTACAGAAAGAAAAGGATGACCACAACATATTGTATTGTTTGTGCACGCGCTATTTGCGGAGAACATAAAAAAATCATGCCCTGACTGTTGAATATTATTGTTGTTATTTATATTATTATTGCGAATTACTTGCGTTACTTTATCGAAACGATCAAATCTCTGGAGAGGTAGGAAGTTCATTTGACTGAATCAATTGAATTGATTGCAGATTTTAAGAAGTCGATTTATGGTGATTTATGGTATGGATTATTGGAGAGTTAGTTAAAATTAAAATGGAAAAGATATTTACAAAAAATACAGGCTACTAAATACTTGAAACCATTTCTTCTATTTTAAGTGGTCAAGATGTTCCTGGTTTTAACCTACAAACATATTTTAAACGATAGGAGACACAATTTGACAACAAACAAATAGATCGGCATAGATCAAGATCTGTCAAATTTAAAAACTAAAGGAAGAGCACCAACTGCTGCACAAAGAAAACAAAATTCACAATTAAAATATTTCTAATGGTATACATCAGGGGTGGCCAAGAGGTCGACCGCGAAGGCGATTTAGGTAGCCCGTGAGAGTCAAAATAAACTGAACAGAAAAATATTAAAAAAACAGATTAATACTGAATATTATTCAGCTTTATATTTGGCTTCGTTTATTGGTTCTACCTATCTTTGCGAATCAACACTTTCAACTATGAATGCAATAAAAACAAAAAATCGTTCCTGCTTAACAGACGCTCACTTAACTTCCTGTTTGCGCATCGCAGTTACTTCGTACACTCCCCAATATGATAAACTTGTGGAGAATATGCAGTGCCAAACATACACCCAAAAGCGTAAAACGCAATGAAAGATGCGAATTTTGTATGTAATATTTAATTAATAAATACATACAAAAAATAAAAACTTAAAAAAAAAATGTTTTATTTCTCTCTTCTAAACTCTACCTTGCAGTCGACCGCAAGAAATATTTTCGAACACAAGTAGACCTCACAGGTCAAAAGTTTGGCCACCCCTGGTATACATATTATAGAAAGAGAATTTTGAAAATCAAACAAAGAAAGATATAAAACAGCAATCGATGGATGACGAGGTAAATATTGAAAGTGATAAAAATTTATTGGATAATAATATAATATTTGGAACAATATTTAATTATAAGCTCTTTTCAGCAATAAATTAACTAATTTTTTTTTTAAAACTTGGAAAATGCTTTTGAATTATTTGAAAAACAAAAAAGTGCTATTGTGTATGCTTTTTTTTAAACAAGTTGGTGCTTTTTTAAGGCACTTTTTTTCAAAATTACGTGCTTATTTATCCGGTTATTATCGTGTTTTCTGATTTGAATACAATGCAAATAGGCGAACACCCAACAAGCCTATATTGGTGACCCCAAGTAAGAACAGAAACGCAAGTATCAAGACAAGGTAAAACTAACGTTATTATTTTTCCACGTGCCAATTTCAACATACGTTCATCCAACATGTTTCCAATTTAATTTAAGTAATCGCAACAAATTTATACGACCACGTGCGAATTTCAGACGTTAGATATTTTAAAGGTTAAAATACCATTTTACTATAATGGAACTAACTTCGAGTAATTTTAAACCACTGAACCAAACGGTTGCTAATCATACTAGAGCCCCTGCCTGTAGATATTGAAGAACAAGTAGTCCTGCAGGTCCAACAGAACAGCAAACCGAAGTAATTAACAAAAATCGAAAAACCAAATTACTCCCGTTTTATGAACAACTTTATCAAAACAAACTCAAGAAGGGTACCCAAAATTTTAAAGATAAAGAACCCGCGATCAGCCTTAATAAACCAATAATGTATTTTAAGCGTCAAAGAATAAGAAAAACCAACCCCTGTTTTGATAAAGTGAATGTCACTTCTATTAATAAAAACAAAATAGAAGGAATTAGGGAAATTTCTAAAAGAAAGGCAAATATTAATGTGAGAAAGGTAAGACGTTCAAAACAACAATTGCCATCACAAGACCAGGCTAATCTATCAGATTCGTCAGATACTGAAGATTAAAACAAATATATTTTGCAGAAAAATTAGGATTTCGCGAAATTCTTACACCACTAGTATAATTCTTATCTTTACTTTAACCTAACTAATAAATATTGTTAGCTGAATTTTTAATTTATCATTCGTTCGGCCATTTTTGTACAAAATTATTCAATTTAAAGTCAAGTTTTCTAAAATTACTTTTTGCAGTCACCTCGTATAATAAATTATTCAGTTAAATTTAAAGTATATTATGCATTTATGTTGTTACCGTTAAAGAAATTTCATGAGATCATAAGTTGCTAGGCAAGTTGCAACGTAATTTTTGCAAGCTTGCAGAATTATTATGAGCATAATATGCGAGATATGGCGTCAATCCGTCGCGTTTGCAGACGGCTTATCAGCACGTACACGACGCGATGTCTCTGTTAAAGCTACCCACATCTTATTTTGCACGATAGAATATTCACGCATGGCATTCTTTATCACAACCAATCTAAATTAAATAATTACATGCCAGAAAGCGTTTTATAATATATTATGATTTTTACGAAAATTTCCAGACTTTATGTTTAACGCAGACGAATCTGGGTTTAATAACGACCCTTCGAGAGTACGTGGTTTAGGAGAAAGAGGAAAAGCATTGGTGCGCGTTTCTGGTGGCTCAGGAAGAGAATCGACAACTGTCTTAGCCTGTGTTTCAGCTGGAGGTGCCTATTTGCCACCGTTAATAGTGTTTAGAGATTCAGCAGTTCAAGCACGCTGGAAATCCGAAAAAACTCTACCTGGTACATTATATGGTGCTAGCAAGAATGGATGGATGGAAGAAGCGCAATTTTAACACTGTTCAAAATCGTTCGGGAATCTAAAATTAAATGCACATTCTCCCTCCACATCTAATGTGCGAAAAATTTATAGAGTTTATAGAATTGTATAAAAATTGTCCATGCTCGTGGAAAATAAAATCAAAAGAGTACTCAAACAGAGACGCAAATATTCAGATGTACGATCAATTGGTACATAAATACAGAGAGGTAGATCCGCAATCCAACGTTGACACAATTAAAAAGAAAATAAATCCTTTGAAGTCGGTACACCGCCAAGAAATTGCTAAAGTTAATCAATCAAACAGATCTGGCGCCGGGGAAGAGGAAATTTATAAGCCAACACTTTGTTACTATAATTTATTTTCTTTCCTTGGCGACTAGGACCTTCCGAGAGAATCCCTAAACACAATGAAAGATGAAACTCCACAAATATAAGAGGAAGACAAATAAAATCTAATTATAATATTAATTTGATCTTAAGTTAAATTAAGAAGGGCCTCACCGGAGCAAACAAATTTACTGAAATTTACGATCTACACGAACGCGCCAGCATGCCAAGAATTCCTACTCATTCATCGCACCGCAACAAATTTCTTTGAACACACGGTTAAGCGGAACCCATCTACACACCATATCAACACAATCAATTACAGAAATAAGCCCTTCAGGAGAATAAAACACAAACTAATTCACAACATAATGTTATAAACAAATACAAGCATAACACAACGCAGTTAATTTTTCGCCTGGTTTTTTGCACTCTTTTTCCAGGTAGCAATCATGGGAAGACGCCAATTTGACCAACACCCGCAACCAAGTCACGCTGATGGTACCGTCACGGTGGGAGCAGCGAAGCAAATATTATGTACATACAAAATTGTCTTATTACTAGTTAGGCTGGTGCTGGGGCACAAAATATTTTGTAAATAGCTAAATAGAATATATGAGTTGTTAAAAAAAAAACCAACGGAAAAAATACAGCAAGTGAAATGCAGTTGGTGGGTTTTTGTTAAGTTTTTGCATAGTAGGACAATAACCCTGGATAGAAGATATTATGTTTATTAAAAAAAAAAAAAAAAAAAAAAAAAAAAAAAAACTCGACGGAATTTAATAGATAACACTAAAATTAAGCGTTTAAGGTGAAGAAAAATCTCAAAATTTATTTATAAAATTTAGCCAAAGATCGATTTTAAACTTCACATTTTTACGCAAATTTCGACCTTTAGTGAAGCATTCTGATGACGGTACGTGTACTTTTGGTTACTATTTGTTACTTTCTTTTGTACGTTATTCATGCTTGACTTGTCGACTTGAATACACGTGCTTTTGTGAGCTCCTGAATTTTTCAATTCAAAGCGTTTGAAAGCGATCATAGCGATTATTAATCTTTAAAAGTTGTTTACAGTGCGACATTGTGTTTCTGCGAGTGAAGTTTGTGGAAAAATCCGTTAAAATTTGTTTAATTACTGTTTAACGGTTTTTCAAAAGTGCAATTCAGGTTGTACTTGCAGGCTCCACCCCCAAATACAAGGTTAGTGGTCTCGCAGGAGCGAGTTCTATTCTAGCAGCAGCCGACCCACCAGCGTTGAGGTCAACGTTTTCCCTAGTCGACAACAGTAGTTTATTCTTATATAAACTACTGCATTCATTGCCCTCCTCAATAAATAATATAAACTGCGTTGTTTTATTACTCCCTGCAGTTTTATTATTAATTTCCCCTATTACATAAAATTTTAAAATAATTTTGTGTACTTAGAAGCCGACCAGTAATCCTTTATTTCAGATTACTGCGTATTTGTGTTTGTGTTTTTGAAGTTGCCCATTTCAGAGACACACCCGACCCTTACCCTCCTGTTAGCCACAAATAAATTGTGCACCCCCAAAGCGACGTTAAACTGTCTCTCGACCACTTCAAGATGCCTACCATCCATGAAGTGATGACCTCGTTCAACAACGAAGCAGTGGCTCAGCGGATCGAAGACCTGATGGAACGCATCAAGAGCTCCCAAGCGGTCATCGATGCTGCCACCAGCGCCATCTCCATCCTGCGTAATGGACAGGAAGCCGTGAGGGCAGTGGCCCCACCTCCTGTTCCTGCAGCAGTTCCAACCTACGTTCCGCCAGCCTTGAGGAGGCAGAACATCATCACCCCCTCGCTGGCAAGTAGTAGCGATCCCGACGATGACAGCTACCTCCCAGTTCGCACCAAGAAGACGGTGCGGTACATGCGAAAGGCCATTGCAGAAGCGGAGGAGCACAAGAGACTGGTTGCTGAGAGAGAGAAGAAGGCCAACATCAAACCTTCGCCCCTCATCGTCCCCCGGGTTATCGTAACCACCCCAGCCAACCTCATGCACCTCCACACCGCCCCCCCCACCTTTTAGGCTCAACATGGCGCATAAGAATGCAGCGGTGAAAGCTAAGGCTACTGCGGCCGCCCAGAGCAGCAACAACAAAGGTAGGGCACAAAAAGCGACTCCTGGCCCGTCTCAGCCAGCGGGAAAATCAAAGAAGACGTCTGGCCCTTCTCAGTCAGCAAAGAAGGTGCGCAAAGAAGAGACAGGCCCATCTCCACCTGTGGGCCCATCTCAGCCCTGCGAGACGATCAAAGAGGCCACCGAAGAAGACCAACCAGCCGTCGTTGTCCTAGACAACGTCGTGTTGGTCACCCCAGGGTCACCTCTCCCACCCCCCCCCCGGCTTCCAAGCCCTGCCGGCCAGCTCTTCTCAACAAGAGCTGGACATGGAGTTCATGCAGGAGCCCACGCAGAAGAGGAGCTTCGTAGAAGTCTCCTCGGATAGCGAGGACCCCAGCGGAACCCAGGCAGATAAGAAGCCATGCCTTACCCCTAATGCAGATCCAGAACCAATCCCAAGCACCTCATCCCAGCCTGTGGTGGCGGAAACGCGCTGCAGGAAACGCCGAGCAGTCCGGGAGGAGATCAGCTCCTCAGACTCAGATAATGAGCAGCAGCCGATCTCCAAGCGGAAGACCCCTAGTCCAAAACCCTCTCCAACGATCCCCCCCCCCAAACACCCAATCCAAAGAACCCAAACTCCCACCCATCACGCTCCGGGAACCCAAACAATGGCCTGCCCTTCAGGCAATCTTCAAGTTGCAGGGAATATCCTACACCAAAGCTTGGACGGTCAAGCTTGGATTGGCTATATTCGCTGCAACAATTAAAGATTACAGGGCCATGGTGAAGGTGATGGAGCAGACCCTCGATCCTGCGAGCGGCGGGTTCTTTACCCACGAGATCCGAGACGAGAGGCCTCTAAAAGTGGTGGTTAGAGGCATCCCGTCCGATCTCCCGCTCACTTTTGTCACCAGCGATTTGGTATCTCAGGGCTTCGTCTGTTCGCAGGTGGACAGAATGAAGAACAGGAGAACCAAGAAGCCAATGCCGCTCCTTATGCTCACCCTGCCGAAGGACGTGAGGAATAAGGAGATCTACAATCTCAAGACGTTAGCGGGGATTCATGTGGTGATGGAGTCCCCGCATAAGAAAGCACGCTCCAACCAGTGCTTCAGATGCCAGTCCTTCGGGCACACCCAGCGTGGGTGTAGCTCCACCCCCCGGTGCGTCAAGTGCGCCGGGACGCATCTCAGCGCCGAATGCCAGCGACCTAGGTCGGTAAAAGCGACCTGTGCAAATTGCGGGGGTAAACACCCCGCAAATTTCCAGGGTTGCTCGCGCCACCCTAGAAGCTGGAGGTATGATAAGTCTAACCCGTTTACTTACAGGAGCGACGGCCCGACGGGAAAATTCCCCTCCCATAGGGCACATCCAAGCCAATCCTACGCTCATAGAGCGGGCACCCCCCCCCCCCCCCCAACTCAACCACCACGTCCTCAACCAACACCTCAAACACCACCACCATCCCCACAAATCCAAATCCAAACCCAAACCATCCCCCCCCCACTAACGAGTCAACCCACTGTAGCCAGTGAGGTAAATGCACCACCACCACCTCCTATGTTTCAGGTACCAACCGTAGCACCTGAGAACTTTGCAGCCACTTTGGCAGCAATGACTCAGATGCTAATGGCCACCGGAACGCCAATGGGTTTCATCGTGGACTTCGGTGCACAACTTCAAGCGAACTGCTTCGGGAGATTGTGTTAATTTAACACATCTCCAAGGTAAAAACACATGCGATAATTAATCTTCTAATGTTTACAGAGCCTAGAAGGATTCCTGCCCAACTAAGGATGGCGTTTTGGAATGCTAATGGGCTCGACATTCACAAGCGGCAGGTCCTGCTGGATTTTGCCCATGAGCACGACCTAGACGTCATCCTGGTTAACGAGACGCATCTGAAACCGAGCCACCGCGCTCGGCTGACGAACTACGCTCTCTACAGGACCGACCGCCCCCAAGGAGCTGGGGGGGGTGCATGCATCTACGTGAAAAGGAATCTCCAGCACAGCGAAGTCGTCCATGACGACCTGGAGACCCTGGAAGCGACGACGGTCAGTATAGTGATGCATAATTCTCAGAATTTACAGGTTACCTCGGCGTACAGCAGACCCAGCGACCCGATTCCCGCAGATGACATCGAAGAAATTCTACAGGGCCCAGGGCCCAAGATCATCGCTGGTGACCTCAACGCCAAACATTCCAATTGGCACTCGAGGTCGGACAACCAGAAAGGTAGAACCCTTCTTCGCCTATCCGATGACCTAGACTTCGATGTGGTCGGCCCCGAGAAGGTGACACACCTTGCAACCCAGGGTCCTCAAAGTGACGATGTCCTAGACATCGCCATTTTTAGGAACGTGGACCTGGTGCACCACCTCGAGACCGCATCAGATCGAATGTTCTCGGATCATTTCCCCGTCCTTCTAACCCTAGGTGACTGTAGTCAGAAAGGCGCTCCAAGGACGGCGAAGAAGGTTGCGTGGCCGGTGTTCCAGGAACACCTGCACCGCAACCTAGGAAGGATTCCGGTGATCGAGACCGTTGCGGACTTGGAAGAGTACGTGACGGTTTTCGAAAACAAGGTTAGTGACTCTTTGAAGTTCGCTTCTAACACGATTCCTATTGCAGACTCCAGAGACCACCTCCCCCCTGAGCTTAAGCAACTCATCAGGGAGCGCAGAAGGGCGGACAAGTTAGCCAGGCTAACTTGGAACCCCGCGGACCGCAGCAGAGCTAACCTCCTGAAGACGCAGCTCAAGGACCGACTGAGGGCTTTTCGCAGTGACTCTTGGGCCCACAAGCTGGACTCATTAAACTGCGAGGACAACTCAGCCTGGAAGATGGTGCGAGCGTTGAAAGGACAAAAGGTAGAGATTCCACCGCTTCAAGGTACTAATAATTTTTGTTATTCAGATATCGACAAAGCCGAAGCCTTCGCCGACAGCTTGGAGGACCAATGCAGTCCGGTCACGTCCAATGTGGACGTTGCTCATATTGCAGAAGTCGACAGGCGTGTAGCGGAGATGCTGGCGGTCCAAGACGACGTTCCTATTGAGCCTACCTCACTTGAAGAAGTGAAAAAGGCCATTAAGCGAACAAAGAGACGGAAAGCCCCGGGTCGAGATGGCATCAACAACACCACCCTGAAGGAGCTGCCGAAGAAAGCCTTAGTGGCATTAGTTGGTATAATTAATTCTATTTTGCGCTTTAGGCACTTTCCAGAAAGGTGGAAGTCGGCTGATGTCATCTTTATCCACAAGCCGGGCAAACCACGAGACATCCCGAAGAATTATCGTCCCATTAGCCTTTTGCCGACGTTGGCAAAAATAGCGGAGCGAATAATTCTTACAAGGTTAGTCAAGGCCATGTTAGACAAGGGAGTCATCCCGAACGCCCAGTTCGGATTCAGACCTGGTCATTGCACCACGCACCAGGTCCTTCGAATCGTCGAACACATCACGAAGAGCTTCAGCAGGAAGGAGATAACCGTGGCCACATTCTTAGACGTGTCGAAGGCTTTCGACCGGGTGTGGCACAAAATCTTAATAACAGGAAGTTCCGGGCGAAGCTGGAGGGAAGTTACTCTACGGAGAGGTTAATTAGAGCCGGGGTGCCGCAAGGTTCCCTTTTGTCACCCTGGCTTTTTAATCTCTACATGAGTGACATTCCCGAACCGGTTTCTCCCAAAATTCTCCGTTGTTATTATGCGGACGACTTTGCAACCTTAGCCACCTCCCGCTGTCAATCCGAGGCGGTCCGACTTGTCCAAGAGGACCTCGATCTAGTTGAAGATCACTACAGTAAATGGAGGGTTGAAATAAACCCGATGAAATCTACTGCAGTGAGATTCAAGAGACGAGTTGCTCGAGTTCAACGAAAGCCTCTCCCCGACCTTGACATGTTTAATGCGGTTATTCCTTGGAGTGACACCGTTAAATATCTTGGGGTCATCCTAGACCGCAAACTGACTTGGGGGCCTCAGATGGATAGGCTCTACAAACAGTCGAAGGCCCTAATGGGAACATTGGGTCCTTTGATTGGGCGTTCGAGCAATCTTGATAAGTCCCTCAAGATCAGGATGTACAAATCCATTATCCGCCCGGTAATCACCTATGCCGCTCCGGCATGGGCATTCCTTTCAGACGCTCAATTCAAGAGGATCCAGGCGGTGCAGAATATGTGTTTGAGAAGGGCCGTCTCCGCGGAGTGGTACATCCCAAACCGCATTCTGCACGCCGACGCCAAGCTGCCAACGATAAAGGAGGTAGTGGTCAAAGCAACCGAAAAGTTGTACGATCGCGCTTTTGACTCAGAAAACCCACTAATTCGGGAACTGGGAAAATACAGCGTCGCCGACTTTCCGCTTGCTAAGACCCCACTACACATCCTTTACCCGGATTAGCAAGTAAATTAATAATTAATTTTATTAAGGAATTTTCAGGCACAAAAGACGACAGTTTACTGACCATGATAAACTAAAACAAACCAGCCCCGAACGTGAACAATTAAATTGCCCAAGTATAAAGAAAAGCGAACATTTCTGCAATTTTAATTATGAAAAATCGTAAATTTAGTTGCAGCAAGGTTACCAGGTTACTGGGGCAATTCAATGGTCAACGCAGGTCGTGTTGAGGTCGGTCACGGTGCCTACGGTCCCCACTAGCAGAAGTGGGCCGGGCCAATTCGAGATCGAATTAGACACGCCCATTCGGAAGCAGTTGGGAAGAAGGTACGAGTAAAGCTACACCGATGAAGTATGAGAGGGGTCTCTCGCCGTGCCTAACGGACTGCGGAAATTGATATTTTCAGGCTTCGCACATGTTTTCCACCGGGTTATCCTGCAAATTGTTTCAATAAAGTGTGGCTAATTTCTCTATTTATTTCAGTTGCTGCCTGCAACGGCACACAGACGACGAATTAATTATTGTTAACTTGCCGATAATTAATTCACCGTAGTCTGCGAACAGAAATGACGCAAAATCTTTCTCTTTGCTACTACGATGACCAACGCGTTCAAAGAGCCTAACACTTTGAACACGAATTAGAAAGACGGAAATTTATTTCCACTTTTTAACTTGCATAAATGAGACGTTGTTATTCCTCTTGACCTCGCTGTGCGATCGCTTTGGCTGCTGCCAATTCACGCGTGCGTCATGCAAGGAAAGGCGCGAACCTTTCCATCATACGCCCGCGTAAATAACGAAATCAAGAAAGCTTCACTGCTTGATCTCGAATTAAAAAGACGACCCGCGAAGATCACTTTTTAATTTGCCTCAAAAGGAGAAGTTGTAATTCCTCCACAGCACTCCAACAAGTCAGCAAAAATTGAGAGCTAACGCCCGATTTTTGCTGTACTTGAAGACGACAGCTTGCGTAGTACGGAATGAAAGTGATGGATGTATGACCCGGGGAACTTCGCATGAATCACATGCGACCTTCATGAGCTAAAGTTGTCGAGCTTCACTAACAATTTTAATGACACAGAAATGCCTCACATTTCTGCAGGTGGTCACAGTCGGTGCGTTGGTTTTGTAATAAGAACTGATGCACCAACGCCGACCTAGAACAGCCCCAAGGGGACCAAATCGATGGGGAGCAGAACACTTTGTTCTGCGAACCGGAATACACTGCAGTACTAGCTTGCTAGTACCAAGAGACGTAAGCGAATTTTTGCTGAAAAGAAAGTAAAACTTTTATTTTCGCCCTTGATGAAAATAAAACTTTTTAACTCCCGAAGGCTGGTTAAATGCCACTCGCGTTTTGCAGCAAAACTTCGAGCGCGTTTAGGCCTTGCGCTCGATCACCGCTCGCCGGCTGGTTCCACCAGCCGGCCTGTTAGTAATCACCGTGACGGCACTCAGATGTCAAAGAGTTCACGGAAGCTTCGCTTCCACGATACTCAGGAATCAGTATGATGATGTGTGTGTGTTTTGTACGTTCGGATATATAACATTCTTGTTTGACTTGTCAGCCTGAATAGACGTGCTCTAAGCGATCTGAATTTTTTAATTCAACCAAAGCGATTTCCAAGTGATTAACCAGTTTTTTCCAGAGAGTTTTTTGTGAAGTTAAGTGAAGTTTGTGCGATCAATTTGTATTTGTTTGCTGGGCAGCGTAAAAACTGACCCTTCACATTTACAAATTTTTCTAAGTGCCAGTTGGACGCATAGGCTCCGCCCCTCACAAAAAGGTTAGTGGTTCCACAGCAGGGACCGACCGATCTTAACAGCAGCCGACCCAACAACGTTGAGGTCAACACTCTCCCTAGACGTCAACAGTAATTTATTCTTACATAAATTACTGTTTCACTGCCCGCCCCAATAAAAATAATTAAACTCGTGTTTTATTAACCCCGTCTTTGATTATTATTATTATTTTCCCCAAATTACATAAAAATCTTGTTTTTGTGTAATTAGCAGCCAAGCAGTAACCATATATTTTTTCCAGCGATTTTTACTGTGCTCTTAGTTGCCCTTTTCAGAGACTGCCCCCTTACCTTACCCACCCACCCAAGCTTCACAAATAAATTGTGAGGCAACGATCGTTAAACTGTCCGTCGCTAAACTGTCAGTCACCATGCCTACCATCCATGAAGTCATGACCAGCTTTAACGACGAAGCAGTGGCCCAGAGGATTGAAGACCTCCAGAAGCTCATCGAAGAAACCCGGACTACCATCTCCAAGGCGACCAACACCCTCAACCAAGCGACCAGCGCCCTTGTGACCTTGCAAGGGTCGCAAGAAGCAGTGCACTCAGTTGCACCACCAGTGACAGCCGCTGCAGTCTACATCCCTCCTGCAATCCGCAGGAAATCGGCTACCCCCCAAACTACAGCTGAAGACCACGATGACGTCAACGACGACAAGTTCCTCCCAGTGAGGAGCAAGAAGACGATGAGAGTCATGCGTCAAGCGATCGCCGACGCCGAACTAGGCAAGAAGCTGGTTGCCGATTCCATCAAGAGACACCCCACCATGCATGTATCTCCGCTCATCGTCCCGAGGGAGTACGTAAAGGCCCCCCCTAGCTTGCTCCACACCCTTGTTAACCCCCCCAAAAAAGCGTTCCGGCTCAACACCGCCCACCTGGACTCTTCGGTAAAAGCCAAGGCTCCTGCGGCCGCCAGAAGCAGGAAAGGTAAGGCCTCGAAAGCGACTGTTGGCTCCGTACAGCCAACCAGCCAATCTCAGAAGATTGCTGGCCCGTCTTAGCCAGCGAAGAAGGTAAAGGCAACTCCTGCAGGCCCCACCCCTCCAGCACCCATCAGCACCGACACATCCCAGTCGGTACTGACGGAGGTGGGTCCACCTCCCTCTCAAGAAGCGATAGCAGCTGAGACTGCAACTCAGGAGACGCCAGCAGTAGTCATACTGGACAACGTGGTCCTGGTAACTCCAACTCCCCCCTCCCCCCACCAGGTTTCCCACCCCTCCCACCAGGTTCGCAAGAATCAGGCATGGAATTCCTTCAAGACCCCACGCCCAAGAGGAGCTTCCAAGAAGTTTCCTCGGAAAACGATGAGTCTTGCGGAATCCGGGAGGAAAAGAAACCACGCCCCTCCACCAACGTACCTGAATCCCAGCCCAGCACTTCCTCCGGCACCACAGCGGCAGTGGTCACCCGCAGGAAGCGCGCTCCTCGTAAAAGAGAAGTCCTCAGCTCCTCCGACTCGGAGGAGGAAGTAACTCCCCCACCCAAGCGCAAGCCGGCGCAGGAAACCCCTCCCCCATCTCCCCCGGCCACTCAGGCCACCGGTGTAGCACCAGCTACAGTCCCCAAGCCCAAAAACCGCAAGGTTCCCCCTATCACCCTCCGCGAGCCCTCACAATGGCCAGCCCTTCAGGCTATCTTCGAAATTAAGAAGTTAGCCTATGTGAAGGCTCGAAATGTCCTAATGGGAGTAGCTATCTACCCCCGTACCGTAGCCGACCATCGAGCTATGCGTAAGACGATGGAAGAAACCCTCGATCCAAGTCGCGGTGGTTTCTTCACACATGAGATTAGAGATGAAGTCCCCCTGAAGGTGGTTGTCAGGGGGGTTCATCAAGATATATTGATAGAAGATGTTACTAATGACCTTGCTCGTCAAGGCTTTATCGTTTCACAGATCGATAGGATGAAGCACCGTCGAACAAAGAAGCCAATGCCCTTGCTGATGATAACCTTGCCAAAGGATATCGCCAACAAGGACATCTTCAACATCGTAGAGCTGGTGGGCCTTGAAGTCGTAGTAGAGGCCCCCCACAAGAAGGCCAGGACAAATCAGTGCTTCCGTTGCCAGGCCTTCGGACATACACAGCGAGGATGCAACTCCGCCCCCCGGTGCGTCAAGTGCGCCGGAGTACACATCTCTGCGGAGTGCCAGCGCCCTCGAAGCGTCAAAGCGACTTGCGCGAACTGCGGCGGGAAGCATCCAGCCAACTACCATGGATGCTCTCGGCACCCCCGCAGTTTTACTCATGGTAACACTAATAACTTGTTTACTTACAGGCGCGAAGGTCCTCGGGGGAAATTCCCACCCCACAGGACAAACCCAAACACCACCTATGTACATCGTGCGGGCACCCCCCCTCCAACCCAACCCCCGAGACCTATTACCCCACCCCAAACACCAAATCCAACACCAATCCAGCCTCCAGCATCCCCCCCCCCCAATTAACGAGTCAGCCCACTGGTAACAGTGAGGCAAAAGCACCACCAGCTATGTTTCAGGTCCCTCAAGTAACACCTGCAGATTTCTCAGCCACTTTGGCTGCGATGACGCAGATGTTGATGGCCACCGGAACTCCAATGGAGTTCATAGTCAACTTTGGTGCGCAGCTCCAAGCCAACTGCTTCGGGAGATTGTGTTAATTTATTAGCACATCTCCAAGGTACCCCATGTGATTTAATAAAACTTTAATGTTTACAGAGCCCAGAAGGATTCCTACCCAGCTACGGATGGCGTTCTGGAATGCTAATGGGCTCGACATCCACAAGAGGCAGGTTCTCCTGGATTTTGCCCATGAGCATGACCTGGACGTCATCCTGGTGAATGAGACTCATCTGAAGCCGAGCCACCGCGCTCGGCTGACGAATTACGTTCTCTACAGGACTGACCGCCCCCAAGGAGCCGGGGGGGTACATGCATCTACGTGAAAAGGAACCTCCAGCACAGCGAAATCGTCCACGACGACCTGGAGGCCCTGGAAGCGACTACGGTTAGAATAATAATGCATAATTCACAGAATTTACAGATCACCTCGGCATACAGCAAACCAGGCGTTCCACTTCCAGCAGACGACATCGAAGAGTTACTACGGGGCCCAGGGCCCAAAATCATCGCTGGTGACCTCAACGCCAAGCATTCCTCTTGGCACTCGAGGTCAGATAACCAGAAAGGTAGAGCCCTTCACCTTCTCTCCGATGATCTCGACTTCGACGTCGACGGTCCCGAGGAGGTGACACACCATGCAACCCAGGGTCCTCAAAGTGACGATGTCCTAGACATCGCCATTTTTAGGAGCGTGGACCTGGTGCACCACCTCAAGACTGCCTCCGATGCGATGTTCTCCGATCATTTCACCGTCCTTCTAACCCTAGGCGACTGCAGTCAGATGGGCGCTCCAAGGACAACGACGAAGGTCGTGTGGCCGGTGTTCCAGGAACACCTGCACCACAACCTTGGGAAGATACCAGTGATCAAAACCGTTGCGGACTTGGAAGAGTACGTAGCGGTGTTTGAAAACAAGGTCAGTGACTCTTTGAAGTTCGCTTCTAATAGCATACCAATTTCAGACTCCAGAGACCACCTCCCTCCTGAACTTAAACAACTCATCAGGGAGCGCAGAAGGGCGGACAAGTTAGCCAGGCGAACTTGGAACCCAGCAGATAGAAGTAGAGCCAATCTCCTGAAGACGCAGCTCAGAGACCGGCTGAGGGCTTTTCGCAGTGACTCGTGGGCCCAGAAACTGGACTCCTTGAACTGCGAAGACAATTCAGCTTGGAAGATGGTGCGAGCGTTGAAAGGACAAAAGGTATCTATTCCAGCGATTCAAGGTACTAATGCTATGTGTTATTCAGATATCGACAAAGCCGAAGCCATCGCTGACAGCCTGGAGGACCAATGCAGTCCGGTCACGTCCAATGTGGACGCTGGCCACATTGCAGAGGTCGACAGGAGGGTAGCGGAGCTGCTGGCGGTCCCAGACGACGTCCCTATTGAGCCTACCTCACTTGAAGAAGTGAAAAAGGCCATTAGGAGAACGAAGAGACGGAAAGCCCCGGGTCGAGATGGCATCAGCAACAACACCCTGAAGGAACTGCCGAAGAAGGCCTTAGTGGCATTAGTTGGTATAATTAATTCTATTTTGCGTCTTAGGCACTTTCCAGAGAGGTGGAAGTCGGCTGATGTCATCTTTATCCACAAGCCGGGCAAACCACGAAACACCCCGAAGAATTATCGTCCCATTAGCCTTTTGCCGACGTTGGCAAAAGTAGCGGAGCGAATAATTCTCACAAGGTTAGTCAAGGCCATGCTAGATAAGGGAGTCATCCCGAACGCTCAGTTCGGATTCAGACCTGGTCATTGCACCACGCACCAGGTCCTTCGAATCGTCGAACACATCACGAAGAGCTTCAGCAGGAAGGAGACCACCGTGGCCACATTCCTAGACGTGTCGAAGGCTTTCGACCGGGTGTGGCATAACGGTTTAATTTTTAAGCTTTTCCTTTCAGGAGTTCCTGCTGGCCTCGTGAAGCTGATCGCGTCGTACCTTAATAACAGGAAGTTCCGGGCGAAACTGGAGGGGAGTTACTCTACGGAGAGGTTAATCAGAGCCGGGGTGCCGCAAGGTTCCCTTCTGTCTCCCTGGCTTTTTAATCTTTACATGAGCGACATCCCCGAACCGGTATCGCCCAGAATTATCCGTGGTTATTATGCGGACGACTTCGCCACCCTAGCCACGTCCCGATCCCAAACCGAGGCAGCTCGGCTGGTTCAAGAGGACCTCGATCTCGTTGAAGATTACTACAGTAAATGGAGGGTCGAAATAAACCCGACGAAATCTACTGCGGTGAGATTCAGGAGGCGAGCTTCTCGAGCAAAGCAGGGGCCTCTCCCGAACCTCGACATGTTTAACGCTGTTATTCCTTGGAAGAGCACTGTTAAATATCTAGGGGTCCTCCTAGATCACAGATTGACCTGGGGGCCTCAGACGGACAGGCTTCACAAACAGTCGAAGGCGCTGATGGGGACATTAGCGCCCTTGATTGGGCGTACAAGCAAGCTAGATAAGTCCCTCAAGCTCAGGCTGTACAAGACCGTCATCCGACCTGTAATCACCTATGCCGCTCCGGCATGGGCATTCATTTCAGATGCACAGTTCAAGAAGATCCAGGCGGTGCAGAATATGTGTTTGAGAAGGGCCGTCGACGCGGAGTGGTACATCCCAAACCGCATTCTGCACGCCGATGCCAAGCTGCCAACTTTAAAAGAGGTGGTAGTCAAAGCAACCGAGAAGTTGTACGATCGCAGTATTGACGCAGAAAACCCACTAATTCGGGAACTGGGCAAATACAACGTAGACGATTTCCCGCTTGCTAAGACTCCCAAACGTATCCTCGACCCAGGTTAAGAAGTTTAAAAATTTTTTCCATTTAAATTTTTCAGCACCAAAGAGGACAATTTATCGACCAGCGATAAATTAAGCAAACCAGCCCCGAACGTGAACATTTAAATTGCCCAAGTAAAGGAAAGCGAACCTTTCTGCAAATTTAAGTATGAAACCATAAATTTATTTGCAGCAAGGTAACCGAATTATCCGGGCACTTCACTTGTCAACGCAGGCCGTGTCGAGATCGGTTACTTTGCCTACGGTCCCCGCTTGCAAAGTGGGCCGGGCAAACGAGTGATCGAACTAGACACGCCCACTCGGCAAGCAGTTTGGACGAAGGTAAGAAGGCAGCTACACGGACCGATGCGACGAGCGGGATCACCCACCGTGCCTAACGTACTGTGAAAATTGATGTTTTCAGATTTCGCACATGTTTTCCACCGGGTTATTCGGCGAATTGTTATTATAAAGTGTAGCTAATTTCTCTATTTTTACAGTTGCTCCTAGGTAACGCTTCACTGACGACAAATTAATTATCGTTAACTTGCCGATAATTAATTCACCGTAGTCTGCAAACAGAAATGACGCAAAATCTTTCTCTTTGCTACTGCGGATAACTACGTGTTCAAAGAGCCTAACACTTTGAACACGAATTAGAAAGACGGGAATTAACCCCACTTTCTAATTTTGCATAAATGAGACGTTGATATTCCTCTTGACCTCGCAGAGCGATTGGATTTGGCCGCTCGCCAAAATCCACGCGTGCGTCACGCAAGGGACGGCGCGAACCGTCTTATCGTACGCCCGCGGCACCAACGAAATCAAGAAGCCTAACTACTTGATCTCGAATTAAAAAGACGACCATGCTGGCCACTTTTTAATTTGCTTCAACCGGAGACGATGAAATTCCTCCCTTGCACTCCAACGGGTTCAATAAAAATCGTGAGCTAACGCCCGACTTTCATTGAACCCGACGATGATTAGTTTACTGTATGAATGGTGTACGCATGACCCGGAGAAACTCACATGAATCACATGTGAGCTTCATGAGCTAAAATTGTCGAGCTTCACTAACAATTTTAATGACCCAGAAATGCTTCACATTTCTGTAGATGGTCACAGCTGAAACATCCAGTTTGTCTTAAAACTTGATGCACCAGCGCCGACCTAAACCAGCCCCTTCAGGGGGCCGACTAGATGGGGAGCAGGATCAGTTGTCCTGTGAACCGGATTATACCAAAATACTACTAAACTAGCACCAAGAGACGTTAGCGAATTTTTGCTGAAAGAAAATAAAGGTTCTATTTTCGCTCATGATGTAAATATAACTTTTAACCCCCGAAGGCTGAAATTAATGCCACTTGCGTTTTTCAGCAAAACTTCGAGCGCGTTCAGGCCTTGCGCTCGATCACCGCTCGCCGGCTGTTAATCAGCCGGCCTGTTTGTTATCAACGTGACGGTCCAGAGATGTTTAAAGAGCTCAGGGAACCTGCGGTTCCAAGACGCTCTAACTCAGAGATGCTATGTATGTGTGTATGTACGTTCGGATTCGTTCTTGTACTTGCAAAGCGAACAGACGTGCTCTAAGCGACAATCTGAATTTTTAAATTCAAAAAGCGATTTTCAAAGCGATCAAGGTGTTTCCAGTGAGATTGTGAAGTAGTGAAGTTTGTGAGAAAGTTTGTGTAATTGTTTGCTGGGCTGCCTAAAAAACAGACCCTTCACACTTACCAAATTTTCAAGTGCCAAGTTGTACGCATAGGCTCCGCCCCTTCACCAATCAGGTTAGTGGTTCATTCGCAGGAGCGAAAGTTTCCTAGCAGCAACCGACCGGCCAACGTAGACGTCAACTTATTCCCTAGTCGTCGACTGTAACAATTTATTCTTATATAAATTGTTACTTCATTTCCCTCCACCAATAAAATTAAAATTGCATTTGTGTTTTATTAACCCTGCTGTTTTATTATTATTGTTACCCCCCTTACACCAAATAATTAATATTTCGTGTACATTCAGGAGACCAGCAGTAACCTTTTCTTCCAGGAATTTTACTGTTATTTGTGTTACCCCCTTTTCAGCGCCCTCTCGCCCACTTGTTCATTAACCTTGAACGTTAAACGTTAAACTGTCAACAATGGCTCTCACCCAAAGAGAACGAATTGATGAACTCAAGTCCGTCATCGAAACTGCAAAGCAGCAAATCATGGCAGCGACCCGCGAGTTGAAGGAAGTTCAGGACGACATGATCTGCGAGCTTGTCGTCGTAGAAGATGCACCCGACCTTCCAGCCACCCTCAACATCGTCAACACCCCCCTTCCCTCAGAAGATGACGAAACCAACGACGATGGGTTCTTACCCGTAAGAACCAAAAAGACCGAGCGCTTCATGAAGAAAATGATCGAAGAGGCCATGAAGAAAAAGGCCAAGGAAACGAAGCCTGTCCCCTCCATCACGATCGTCCCAAGGACTTACGTGAAGACTCCACCCCACCTCCTCCACACCGTGGTACCACCCCCCCCACCCATGAGATTAAACGTCAAGCAGCGCAGGGCAGTAGCCGAAGCTGAAGCGTTGGCGACTGCAAACCGCAGACAAGGTAGGGCAACAACTACACCCGCAGGCCATCAGCCTCCCAACAACAAGCGTAATAAGACTGGTTCGACACAGCCAGTAGCATCCACCAAGAAGAAGACGAACAGCGTAGGCCCATCCACACCTGCTACCACTCTTACTGGTACTCAGCCAGTAAAGGTGGTAACAGCTCCACCTCCTCCTGTTACCACCACCTCAACCGGCCCTCAGCCAGTAGAGACGGTAACCGGCCTATCTGCACCCGAACCCACTGCAGCCCTAGAAGTTCTGGAAGTCATCGTCCCCCTGCGTGCAACAACCCCACTATCCCCCCCTCCTGGCTTCCCGCCGCTAGCTCCAAGTGCTTCGGTACCTGAACTAGTGATGGATTATGCACAGGAACCCACGCCGAAGAGGGGCTTCCTGGAAGTCTCCTCGGACAGCGAGGAGTCGTCCTCATTAATCCGCAGCGACAAGAAGCAGCGATCGTCCTCCCTCTCGAGGTTGGACGGCATCTCCTTACCCAGCACCTCCTCTTTTCCTAGGATAGCGGAAGCGCTCCGTAGGAAGCGTGCCCCCAAGCGCGAAATGATCAGCTCGTCGTCAGACTCTGACGAAGATGCAGAGCAGCGACCGGTCATAAAGCGCAAAGCTGCGAACCAACCAACACCCCCCCCAACCCCACTACCCATTGACAACCAACCCCTCCCCAGAAGTCAACCAAGAAGACCCTCCAGCGGCTATCAAGGTTAAGAAATGTAAGAAACCCCCCCCCATTACCCTCAGGCAACCCAGCCAGTTTCCCGCCCTTCAGGCGATTTTCACTATTAACAAGATTTCTTACAGCAAGGTTTGGACTGTCAAGCATGGGCTTGCAATCTACCCCACCACCGTAAACGACCATCGTGCTATGCTCAAAGTGAAGGAGCAAACACTCGACCCTGCAAACGGCGGTTTTTTCACGCACGAGATTAGGGACGAAGTTCCCCTAAAGGTAGTCGTCAGAGGCATTCACCAGGACCTACCGATAGATTTTATGAACACTAGCCTTGTTGAGCTAGGTTTTGTCTGCACACAGATAGCCCGTATGCACCACAGGCGCACACGGAAGCCAATGCCTCTTCTCATGATAACCATCCCCAAAGATGAGAAGAACCGTGAGATCTTCAACCTTGTGAAGATCGCAGGCATAGACGTTATCGTCGAATCGCCCCACCAGAAGGCCCGAGTGAACCAGTGCTATCGTTGTCAGGCATTTGGACACTCCCAGCGAGGGTGCAACTCCGCCCCCCGATGTGTAAAGTGTGCTGGCTTCCACATGTCGGCGGATTGCACCAGACCCCGAAGGGTACAGGCAACTTGTGCGAACTGCGGGGGTAAACACCCCGCCAGTTTTCAGGGTTGCTCTAGGTTCCCACGCCACCTCAGAGTAGTAAAAGAGAATAATCGTTCTAATTTCAGCCAAGAAGGTCCGAGTGGAAAATTCCCATCCCACAGGACAAACAACCAAGTCAGCTACGCCAGAAGAGCAAGCCCCCCCCCTCCATCGCAGCCCCCGCCTTCACCCCCCCCCAATCAACGTTTCCCCTCCTCCTTCACCAGCTACGCAAGAAACCACCCCCGGTGGTCGCACCTGAACCTAGCCCTCTGCCACAGGTTCCAGAAGTCGCCCCTGCAGATTTCGCAACCACTTTGGCTGCAATCATGCAGGTGCTCATTGTGGGCAAGACACCACTGAACATCCTCACGGACTTCGCGGCCAAGATGCAGGCCCAGTGTTTCGGGATGGCTCGCTAAATTAGCTAGTCATCTCCAGGTAGTAAATCATGCGAAATATTAACTTTTTATGTTTACAGAGCCCAGGAAGGTCCCATCCCAACTAAGGATGGCGTTCTGGAATGCTAACGGGCTCGATATGCGAAAGAGGCAGGTTCTCCTCGAATTTGCTCGTGAGCACGACCTGGACGTCATCCTGGTTAGCGAGACTCATTTGAAGCCTTGCCTGTAGGCAAGACTTACAAATTACACGCTCTACAGGACCGACCGCCCCCTCGGGAGAGGGGGGGGAACATGCATCTACGTGAAAAGGTCCCTCCAGCACAGCGAAGTCGTCCACGACGACCTGGAGGCCCTGGAAGCGACAACAGTTAGTATACACATGCATAATTCTAGAAAATTACAGATCTCTTCGGTGTACAGCCCACCGAGAGCGGACTTCCCCTCAGACGACATAGAGAAGATTCTTCAAGGCCAAGGGTCCATGATTATAGCTGGTGACCTCAACGCCAAGCACACCGCTTGGCACTCGAGGATAATCAACCCTGCAGGTAGAATCCTTTACCAACTCTCCGATGACCTGGACTTTGACGTGGACGGCCCCGAGGCGGTGACCCACCATGCATCCTGCGGTCCTCAAAGTGACGATGTCCTAGACATCGCCATTTTTAAGAACGTAGACCTGGTGCACAAGCTCGAGACCGCTTCCGACTCAATGTTCTCGGATCATCTCCCTGTCCTTCTTTCCGTAGGAGACACCAGCCAAAGGAACGAGCCAAGGACAGCGACTAAGGTTGTTTGGCCGGTGTTCCAGGAACACCTGCACAGCAACCTAGGGAAGATCCCCGTGCTCAAATCGGCTGCGGACTTGGAAGAGTACGCAGCAGTTTTCGAGAACAAGGTTAGTGAATCGTTGAAGTTCGCTTCTAATACTTTTCCAATTCCAGACGCTAGAGACCAACTCTCTCCTGAGCTTAAGCAACTCATCAGGGAAAGAAGAAGGGCAGACAAGCACGCACGTAAGACTTGGAACCCGGCAGATCGCAGCAAAGCTAACCTCCTTAAGACGCAGCTCAGAGACCGGCTGAAGGCTTTTCGCAGTGACTCGTGGGCCCAGAAATTGGACTCCTTGAACTGCGAAGACAACTCGGCCTGGAAGATGGTGCGCGCGTTGAAAGGACGGAAGGCAACAACTCCACCGCTTCAAGGTACTAACAAAATTTGTTATACAGATCTCGAGAAAGCCGAAGCCTTCGCTGACAGCCTTGAAGACCAATGCAGTCCGGTCACGTCCAATGTGGACAACGGCCATATTGCGGAGGTCGACAGGGTGGTAGCGGAGCTGTTGGCCACACCAGACGACGTTCCTATTGAGCCTACTTCACTTGACGAGGTGAAGAAGGCCATTAAGAGAACCAAGAAACGAAAGGCACCAGGACCTGACGGCATCAGTAATGCAGCTCTGAAGGAGTTACCAAAGAAAGCTTTGGTTGCTCTGACAGGTATAATTAATGCAATCTTAAGATTTAGGCACTTTCCAGAGAAGTGGAAGCTGGCAGACGTCATCTTTATTCATAAAACCGGCAAACCCAAGAACATACCGAAGAATTATCGTCCCATTAGCCTTTTGCCGACGTTGGCAAAAGTAACGGAACGAATAATTCTCACCAGGTTAGTCAAGGCCATGATAGATAAGGGAGTCATCCCGAACGATCAGTTCGGATTCAGACCTGGTCATTGCACCACGCACCAGGTCCTTCGAATCGTCGAACATATCACGAAGTCTTTCAACAAGAAGCAGATCACCATTGCAGCATTCCTCGACGTGTCGAAAGCTTTCGACAAGGTATGGCATAATGGTCTTCTTTTTAAGCTTTTCTCCGCAGGAGTTCCAGCTGGTCTCGTGAAGCTAATCGCGTCGTACCTCAGTAACCGTAAGTTCCGGGTGAAGCTGGAGGGAAGTCGCTCGACGGAGAGATTGATAAGAGCCGGGGTGCCGCAAGGTTCCCTTCTGTCACCTTGGCTCTTTAATCTCTACGTCAGCGACATACCCGAACCGGCTTCACCCAAGGTGCTTAGGGGTTACTATGCGGACGACTTCGCCACCTTCGCTACGTCCTCCTCCCAAGTTGAGGCAGCCAGGCTAGTCCAGGAAGACCTCGATCTTGTTGAGGATTATTACAGTAAATGGAGGATTGAGGTAAATCCTGAGAAGTCTACTGCAATAAGGTTCAAAAGACGAAGTCGGCCTCAACGCACCCCGCTCCCCGACCTCGATTTATTTAACGCAATTATTCCGTGGGAAAAAACCGTTAAATACTTAGGGGTCATCCTGGACCACAGGCTGACTTGGGGACCTCAGACGGCTAAACTCTACAAGCAATCAAGGGCGCTGATGGGAACATTAGCACCGTTGATCGGGCGTCAGAGCAAGCTCGAGAAGTCCCTCAAGCTCAGAATGTACAAAACCATCATTCGTCCAGTCATTACCTATGCCGCTCCAGCATGGGCATTTATTTCAGATGCCCAGTACGAGAGACTCCAGGCAATCCAGAATCTCTGTTTGAGAAAAGCACTCGATGCCGAGTGGTATATCCCGAACAGAATTCTGCACGCCGACGCCAAGCTGCCCACCTTGAAAGAAGTGGTGGTCAAGGCTACCGAAAAATTATACGATCGCTGTGCGGACTCCGAAAACCCACTGATACGGGAACTGGGAAAGTACAGTGTCGCTGATTATCCGATAGCCAAAACCCCACGATGTATTCTCGAACCAGGTTAGACGACATGATTAATTTTGCATTAATTTTTCAGCACAAAGGAGACGATTTTCAATTTTATTAACAAAATTGAAAATACCGCAGGCAACCAGCATGTGAACCACTAAGTTATTCAAGTGCAAGGGTATCAAGCCGACCTGTGGATGCATTAGTAATACAATTGCGAATTCATTAATAGATCGGTGACCTAGTTACTGGAGAAACTTGGGTGTTACCATTACAGCGATGAGGTAGGTCACGAGAGGTGACCGTCCCCACTTGATCTAAAGTGGGTCGTTCGTCTCCGTGATCAACTCGGCGCTCCCACTCGCTATGTTGCCCAGAGAGAGGGTAGGAAACAACCGTTACACTGACCTAGCGCAACCGCGGGGTCGTCGGCCGGATCGGTGGGGGTGAAGTTGTTTCAACTTTGCACCTTCGCCTGCCGGTGGATCGATCTTGCGATTCTGCCATGAAGGTGTAACTATTTCTTTCATTAGTTGCAAGCAACCAAGTCAGAGAGTCAATTAACAAATGCTCGAAATTGTTAATTTAGGCAAAAGTGTAAAAGAATGGCTCGTCACCTTCTTCTACACTTCGCGCAAACAGCGAGTTCAACAAGCCTCACTTCTTGAACTCGAATTAGAAAGACGGGAATCTCATTCTCACCCTCTAATTTGCATCAATAGAGAAGTTGTCATTCCTCTCATCTTGTAAAGAGATAAGATCAGCAACCCGCTGTTACGCTGAAGTAAAGATGAAATTGACGCGAACTCTTTCATCCTGCTTCAGCAAAATTAACGAAATCAAGGAAGCATCACTACTTGATCTCGAATTAAAAAGACGGTTATTACCACTTTTTAATTTGCACTCACAAGAGAAGTTGTTATCCCTCTTGCCCCTTGCGAGACTTTTCAGCGCCCGCTGAAAGCGAAACCATGATGGAAAAGACGCGAATCTTTCCATCACGTTTTAGCAAACCAACGAAATCAAGAAAGCCTAACTGCTTGATTTCGAATTAAAAGAAACGGATGTTTTATTCCGTTTCTTTTAATTTGCCTCACTCGGAGACGATGTCATACCTCCACCTTTTACACCAACGGGACGGAAACGATCGGTGAGCTAACGCCGCGATCGCTTCCCCGCCCGGGCGAAGTTAAGTGTTGTGTTAGTAATAAGTGTAGCAATTAAGGTGTGATCGGGAAGCTTTAACATGAATCACATGTTAAAACTTATGAGCTAGGATCGTGAGCTTAACTCACGATGCTAATGCGCAGAAATGCCTCACATCTCTGCTAGGTGGTCACTGCTAGGGCGCTACTTTTATCAATTAAATTTAGCGTCACGGCGACGACCTAGACCAGCCTCATATCTGAGGGTTTCACACAATGGGGAGCTGAACTATTATAGTCAGTGAACCGGAGTTGCTGTATTACCGCTCAACAAGAAACCAAAGACGTTAGCGAATTCTTGCTAGAAAGAAAATAAATTTTATTTTCGCTCAAGACGAAAATAAAACTTTTTTCACCCCGAAGGCTTTTTTGATGCAAACCGCGTTAATCTAGCAAAACTTCGAGCGCGTTCAGGCCTTGCGCTCAATCTCACTTAGTTAATGATTTTCAATCATTTTTTTCAATCATTAACTATTATCATCCATGCGATGTACTAAGATGTTGAAAGAGGTGATGGAGCCCTCGGCTCCACCAAACTCTGTTCACAAAGAGAAGCTGAGCTGAGCTGAGCTTGTACGTTCGACATTCATGCTTGACTTGTCGACTTGAATACACGTACTTTTGCGAGCTCTTGAATTTTTCAATTCAAAGCGTTTGAAAGTAACAGAGAGATTTTTATTAATTAAAGTTTTTCCTCAGCGATTATTTGTGAAGTTGTGCAGTTTTGTGTGATTTTTGTGTAATTGTTTGCTGGGCAGCGTTAAAACTGACCCTTCACGATTACCAAATTTCAAAAGTGCAAGTTGTACTCATAGGCTCCGCCCCTTCACCAATAAGGTTAGTTGTTTCTAGCAGGGACAAAGTGTTCCAAACAGCGAGCCGATCCACCAGTGTGACGTCTACATATTCCCTAGTCGACCCGCAGTAATTTATTCTTACATAAATTACTGCTTCACTGCCCACCTCAATAAAAATAAATTGTTGTTGTTTATTTAAACCCTGCAGTTTTATTGTTATTCATCCCCATTACATAAAATTTTCACATAATTTTGTGTACATAGAAGCCGTGCAGTAATCCATTTATTTCAGATTACTGCAATTTGTGTTTGTGTTTTTGAAGTTGCCCATTTCAGAGACACACTCAACCCGATACCCTCCTGTTAGCCACAAATAAATTGTGCAACCTTGAACGTAAACGCAAACGTAAACTGTCGACGATAACCTTTTCGAAGATGCCTTCCATCCACGATGTGATGACATCTTTCAACGACGCGGCAGTGGCCCAACGCATCGAGGACCTGCAAGAGCGTATCAAGAGCGCTCAAGCAGTCATCAATGCAGCCAACAACGCCATCTCCACCCTGCAAAGTGGACGGGAAGCCGTGCGAGCAGTGGCCCCACCTCCCGTACCAGCAGCAGGTCCCACCTACGTTCCGCCAGCCTTGAGGAGGCAGAACATCATCACCCCCTCGCTGGCAAGCAGTAGCGACCCGGACGACGACGACTATCTCCCGGTCCGCACCAAGAAGACTCAGAGATTCATGAGAAAAGCAATAGAGGAGGCAGAAGCAAACAAGAAGTTGGTTGAAGAGGCTGAGAAGAGGGCCAAGGTCAAACCTTCGCCCCTCATCGTCCCCCGGGTTATCGTAACCACCCCAACCAACCTCATGCACCTCCACACCGCCCCTCCCCCACCTTTCCGGCTCAACACCGCACACAGGAATGCAGCGGCGAGAGCAAAGGCTACTGCGGCCGCCCAGAGCAGCACCAACAAAGGTAGGGCACCAAAAGCGACCGCTGGCTCGTCTCAGCCAGCTGAAAAAACAAAGAAGACGTCTGGCCCTTCTCAGTTAGCGAAGAAGGTACGCAAGGAAGAGACAGGTCCTTCTCCACCTGGGGGCCCATCTCAGCCCTGCGCATCGGCCCAAGAAGTCGTCGAAGAAGACCAACCAGCTGTCGTTGTCCTAGACAACGTCGTGCTGGTGACCCCTGCGTTACCCGTCTCTCCCCCCCCCGGCTTCCCCCCTCTATCGCCCAGCTCTTCTCATCAAGAGCTGGAAATGGAGTTCAAGCAGGATCCCACTCCTAAGAGGAGCTTCATTGAAGTCTCCTCCGAGAGTGAGGAGGCCAGCGGAGCCCAGATAGAGAAGAAGTTGAGACCTGCATCCATCCCAGAAACCCACGAACCTACACCTAGCACCTCTTCCCAGCCCACGGTGGCGGAAACGCGCCGTAGGAAACGCCCTGCACGTGAGGAGATCAGCTCGTCAGACTCGGACAGCGAGCAGCAGCCCTTCTCCAAACGGAAGACCCCAAACCCCAAACCCGCTCCAACTATTCCCCCCCCCCAACTCCCATCCCCGTAAACCAAAAATCCCTCCCATTACGCTCCGTGAGCCCTCACAATGGCCCGCCCTTCAGGCGATTCTGGACTTGCAGGGGATATCTTACACCAAGGCTTGGACGGTCAAGCTTGGATTAGCTATCTACCCTGCAACAATCCAGGATCACAGGGACATGGTGAAGGTAATGGAGCAGACCCTGGACCCTTCTCGAGGTGGGTGGTTCACCCACGAGATCAGGGACGAGAGGCCTCTGAAGGTGGTGATCAGGGGCATCCCGTCCGATCTCCCCCTCGATTTCGTATCAGGTGACCTAGTGAGACAGGGATTTGTTTGTTCCCAGGTGGATCGCATGAGAAACCGGAGGACAAAGAAACCCATGCCGCTCCTTATGCTGACCCTGCCTAAAGACGCTAGGAACAGGGAGATTTACAACACAGTGAAGATTGCGGGGATCAATGTAGTAGTTGAGGCCCCGCACAAGAAAGCAAGAACGAACCAATGCTTTGTTTGTCAGTGCTTTGGACACACCCAGCGCGGGTGTAGCTCCGCCCCCCGGTGCGTCAAGTGTGCCGGGACTCATCTGTCTGCGGAGTGTCAGCGACCTAGGTCGACAAAGGCAACATGCGCAAACTGCGGGGGTAAACACCCCGCTAATTTCCAAGGTTGCTCGCGTCACCCTAGGTCCTGGCGCTATGGTAATACTAACGCATTCAATTTCAGAAGCGACGGCCCGACGGGAAAATTCCCCCCCCATCGGGTTCACCCTAGCCAAACCTACGCTCACCGAGCGGGCACCCCCCCTCCAACCCAACCACCGCGTCCCAGATCACCCCCTAAATCCCCTCCACCTCCACCACCAACTCCACCTCCCCAAATCCAAACCCAAATCCCCCCCCGCCATTAACGAGCCAGCCCACTGTTATCAGTGAGGAATGCACCCCCCCTCTATGTTGCAGGCACCAATAGCACCTGCTGACTTTGCGGCCACTTTGGCTGCAATGACGCAGATGTTGATGGCAACAGGAACGCCGATGAATTTCATCATTCAATTCGGCGCTCAACTCCAAGCGAACTGTTTCGGGAGATTGTGTTAATTTAACACAACTCCAGGTAAAACTCACGTGATTACATAATTTTCAATGTTTACAGAGCCTAGAAGGATTCCTGCCCAACTACGGATGGCGTTCTGGAATGCTAATGGGCTCGACATCCATAAGCGGCAGGTCCTGCTGGATTTTGCCCATGAGCATGACCTAGACGTCATCCTAGTTAACGAGACGCATCTGAAGCCGAGCCACCGCGCTCGGCTGACGAACTACGCTCTCTACAGGACTGACCGCCCCCAAGGAGCTGGGGGGGTACATGCATCTACGTGAAAAGGAATCTCCAGCACAGCGAAGTCGTCCATGACGACCTGGAGACCCTGGAAGCGACGACGGTTAGTATAGTGATGCATAATTCTCAGAATTTACAGATTACCTCGGCGTACAGCAGGCCCAGCGATCCGACTCCAGCAGATGACATCGAAGAAATTCTACATGGGCCAGGGCCCAAGATCATCGCTGGCGACCTCAACGCCAAACATTCCAATTGGCACTCGAGGTTGGATAACCAGAAAGGTAGAACCCTTCTTCGCCTATCCGATGACCTAGACTTCGATGTGGTCGGTCCCGAGAAGGTGACACACCTTGCAACCCAGGGTCCTCAAAGTGACGATGTCCTAGACATCGCCATTTTTAGGAACGTGGACCTGGTGCACCACCTCGAGACCGCTTCAGATCTAATGTTCTCGGATCATTTCCCGGTCCTTCTAACCCTAGGTGACTGCAGTCAGAAAGGCGTTCCAAGGACGGCGACAAAGGTTGCGTGGCCGGTGTTCCAGGAACACCTGCACCGCAACCTAGGGAAGATTCCGGTGATCGAGACCGTTGCGGACTTGGAAGAGTACGTGATGGTTTTCGAAAACAAGGTTAGTGACTCTTTGAAGTTCGCTTCTAACACTATTCCTATTGCAGACTCCAGAGACCACCTCCCACGCGAGCTTAAGCAACTCATAAGGGAGCGCAGAAGGGCGGATAAGTTAGCTAGGCTAACTTGGAACCCCGCGGACCGCAGCAGAGCTAACCTCCTGAAGACGCAGCTCAGAGACCGACTGAGGGCTTTTCGCAATGACTCTTGGGCCCACAAGCTGGACTCATTGAATTGCGAGGACAACTCAGCCTGGAAGATGGTGCGAGCGTTTAAAGGGCAAAAGGTAGAGATTCCACCGCTTCAAGGTACTAATAATTTTTGTTATTCAGATATCGACAAAGCCGAAGCCTTCGCTGACAACCTGGAGGACCAATGCAGTCCGGTCACGTCCAATGTGGACGTTGGTCATATTGCAGAAGTCGACAGACGTGTAGCGGAGCTGCTGGCGGTCCAAGACGACGTTCCTATTGAGCCTACCTCACTTGAAGAAGTGAAAAAGGCCATTAAGCGAACGAAGAGACGGAAAGCCCCGGGTCGAGATGGCATCAACAACACCACCTTGAAGGAGCTGCCGAAGAAAGCCTTAGTGGCATTAGTTGGTATAATTAATTCTATTTTGCGCTTTAGGCACTTTCCAGAAAGGTGGAAGTCGGCTGATGTCATCTTTATCCACAAGCCGGGCAAACCACGAGACATCCCGAAGAATTATCGTCCCATTAGCCTTTTGCCGACGTTGGCAAAAATAGCGGAGCGAATAATTCTTACAAGGTTAGTCAAGGCCATGTTAGACAAGGGAGTCATCCCGAACGCCCAGTTCGGATTCAGACCTGGTCATTGCACCACGCACCAGGTCCTTCGAATCGTCGAACACATCACGAAGAGCTTCAGCAGGAAGGAGATAACCGTGGCCACATTCCTAGACGTGTCGAAGGCTTTCGACCGGGTGTGGCACAACGGTTTAATTTTTAAGCTTTTCCTTTCAGGAGTTCCTGCCGGCCTAGTGAAGCTGATCGCGTCGTACCTTAATAACAGGAAGTTCCGGGCGAAACTGGAGGGAAGTTACTCTACGGAGAGGTTAATTAGAGCCGGGGTGCCGCAAGGTTCCCTTTTGTCACCCTGGCTTTTTAATCTCTACATTCGAGCAATCTTGATAAGTCCCTCAAGATCAGGATGTACAAATCCATTATCCGCCCGGTAATCACCTATGCCGCTCCGGCATGGGCATTCCTTTCAGACGCTCAATTCAAGAGGATCCAGGCGGTGCAGAATATGTGTTTGAGAAGGGCCGTCTCCGCGGAGTGGTACATGTCAAACCGCATTCTGCACGCCGACGCCAAGCTGCCAACGATAAAGGAGGTAGTGGTCAAAGCAACCGAAAAGTTGTACGATCGCGCTTTGGACTCCGAAAACCCACTAATTCGGGAACTGGGAAAATACAGCGTCGCCGACTTTCCGCTTGCTAAGACCCCACTACACATCCTTTACCCGGATTAGCAAGTAAATTAATAATTAATTTTATTAAGGAATTTTCAGGCACAAAAGACGACAGTTTATCGACCATGATAAACTAAAACTAACCAGCCCCGAACGGGAACAATTAAATTGCCTAAGTACAAAGAAAAGCGAACATTTCTGCAATTTTAATTACGAAAATCGCAAATTTAGTTGCAGCAATGTTAACAGGTTACTAGGGCAATTCAATGGTCAACGCAGGTCGTGTTGAGGTCGGTCACGGTGCCTACGGTCCCCACTAGCATAAGTGGGCCGGGCCAATTCGAGATCGAATTAGACACGCCCACTCAGCAAGCAGTTGGGAAGAAGGTACGAATGAAGCTACACTGAATGAAGCGACGAGCGGGGTCTCTCGCTGTGCCAAACGGACTGCGGAAATTGATATTTTTTCAGGCTTCGCACATGTTTTCCACCGGGTTATCCTGCAAATTGTTATAATAAAGTGTGGCTAATTTCTCTATTTATTTCAGTTGCTGCCAGCAACGGCACACAGACGACGAATTAATTATTGTTAACTTGCCGATAATTAATTCACCGTAGCCTGCGAACAGAAATGATGCAAAATCTTTCTCTTTGCTACTACGATGACCAACGCGTTCAAAGAGCCTAACACTTTGAACACGAATTAGAAAGACGGAAATTTATTTCCACTTTTTAACTTGCATAAATGAGACGTTGTTATTCCTCTTGACCTCGCTGTGCGATTGACTTGGCTGCTGCCAATTCACGCGTGCGTCATGCAAGGAAAGGCGCGAACCTTTCCATCATACGCCCGCGTAATTAACGAAATCAAGAAAGCTTCACTGCTTGATCTCGAATTAAAAAGACGACCCGCGAAGATCACTTTTTAATTTGCTTCAAAAGGAGAAGTTGTTATTCCTCCACAGCACTCCAACAAGTCAGAAAAAATTGAGAGCTAACGCCCGATTTTTGCTGTACTTGAAGACGACAGCTTGCGTAGTACGGAATGAAAGTGATGGATGTATGACCCGGGGAATTTCGCATGAATCACATGTGACCTTCATGAGCTAAAGTTGTCGAGCTTCACTAACAACTTTAATGACACAGAAATGCCTCACATTTCTGCAGGTGGTCACAGTCGGAGCGTTGGTTTTGTAATAAGAACTGATGCACCTACGCCGACCTAGAACAGCCCCAAGGGGACCAAATCGATGGGGAGCAGAACTCTTTGTTCTGCGAACCGGAAAACACTGCAGTACTAGCTTGCTAGTACCAAGAGACGTAAGCGAATTTTTGCTGAAAAGAAAGTAAAACTTTTATTTTCGCTCTTGATGAAAATAAAACTTTTTAAACTCCCGAAGGCTGGTTAAATGCCACTCGCGTTTTTCAGCAAAACTTCGAGCGCGTTTAGGCCTTGCGCTCGATCACCGCTCGCCAGCTGGTTTCACCAGCTGGCCTGTTAGTAATCACAATCATAGAATGTGTGTGTGTTTGTACGTTCCACATATTCTTGTTTGACTTGTCGACCTGAATACATGTGCTCTTAGCGATACCTGATTTTTTCAAATCAACCAAAGCGATCCAAGCGATTAATTAATAAAAGTTTTTTCCAGTGAGTTGTTGTGAAAGTTTGTGGTGAAATCCGTTAAATTGTTTGTTGGGCTGTTTAATTACTGACCCTCCACAAATTAACGGTTTTTTCAAAAGTTTAAAAGTGCAATCCAGGTTGTGCTTGTAGGCTCCGCCCCTTCACAATAAAGGTTAGTTTTTCTAGCAGGGACCAAGTGTTCCTAACAGCGAGCTGACCCACCAGAGACGACGTCAACATTCCCCTAGTCGACCGGCAGCAATTTATTCTTATATAAATTGCTGCATTCATTATCCACCCCAATAAAGATAATAAAAACATCGTGCGTTTCATTACCCCCGAGTTTTAATATTATTTTCTCCCCATTATTACATAAAATATCTGTGTTTTGTGTAATAATAGCAGCCAAGCAGTAATAAACATTATTTTTCAGCGATTGATTACTGTGCCCCCCTTTTCTGTGTGTTAGCCCGTTTCAGAGTCTTTCACACCAAACCCACCTTGTAAACGTTAAACTGTCCCTTGTTTGTAAACGTTAAACTGTCGACCATGCCTACGATAAGCGAAGTGATGAAGAGCTTCAACGAGGACGCAGTAGCCCAGCGTATCGAGGACTTGCAGACGATCATCACGGAAGCCCAAGGCGCCATCTCCAGAGCTACCACCACCATCACCCAAGCGACCAGTGCCCTTGAAACCCTTCAAGGTGCACAAGAAGCCGTGCACTCAGTTGCACCACCCAAACCAGCCGCCCCAATCTACATCCCACCTGCTATTCGCAGGAAGTCCACCAGCCCCCAAAGATGAAAGCGAAGACGAAACCAACGACGACAGGTACCTCCCAGTGAGGACCAAGAAAACAAAGAGGCTTATGAGGCAAGCGATCGCCGACGCTGAGTTAGCAAAGAAGATGGTTGCGGACTCCAAGAAGAGACACCCCACCATGTTCATCTCGCCGCTCATCGTCCCCAGGACCTACGTCAAGACCCCCCCCCCAGTCTTATTCACCTAGAAGCCCCCCCTCCCCCTGCTGCCCATTTGGGCGCAACGGTAAAAGCCAAGGCTCCTGCGGCCGCCAAAAGCAGGAAAGGTAGGGCTTCCAAAGCGACAGTTGGCTCTGTACAGCCAACAGCAGTTCCACTGAAGACCACTGGCCAGTCTCAGCCAGTAAAAAGGACCAAAACAACAACCACAGGTCCATCTCCACCTGCAACTGTCATTACAGACCCGTCTCAGTCTGTGGTGATGGAGGTGGGCTCATCTCCCCCACCCGAAGAGGTTGTAACGCCCCAGCAGAAGGTGGAAGTACAGGTAGAACCAGCAGTAGTCATCCTAGACAACGTAGTTCTTGTATCCCCTGCTTTACCTTCTCCCCCCCCCCCGGCTTTCCTCCTCTCCCACCTAGTTCGCAAGAACTAGGCATGGAAGTTTTAAAAGACCCCACGCCCAAGAGGAACTTCGAAGAAGTTTCCTCGGAAAGCGAGGAGACTGGTGAACTCCGGGAAGGGAAGAAGCCACGCCCCTCCTCCGACGAGCCTGAACCCAAACCAGGTACTTCCTCCGAGACCACAGCGGCAGTGGTAAATCGTAGGAAGCGCGCTCCAAGGATAAGAGAGGTGCTCAGCTCCTCCGATTTGGAGGACGCTGAAAATCCCCCCCCAAGCGCAAACCGGCGCAAGATACCCCTCCACCATCACCTCCGGCCGACCAGCCAACTACCACAATGCCTACGACCGCTCCGAAGACCAAGACCCGCAAAATCCCTCCTATCACCCTCCGTCAGCCTTCACAATGGCCAGCCCTTCAGGCGATCTTCGACATTAAGAAGATAGCCTATGTGAAGGCTAGGAATGTCATCCAAGGCGTAGCCATTTACCCTGTTTCTGTTGCAGATCACCGCTCCATGAGGAAGGTCATGGAGGAAACCCTCGATCCTAGCCGAGGGGGATTTTTCACACACGAGATCGGCGATGAGGTCCCCCTGAAGGTGGTAATTAGGGGGGTCCATCAAGACATCGAGATGCACGACGTCACTAATGACCTTACACGTCAAGGGTTTATCTGTTCGCAGGTAGACCGAATGCGACACAGGCACACCAAGAAGCCGATGCCCTTGCTGATGGTAACCTTACCGAAGGACATCCACAATAAGGAAATATTCAACATTGAGAAGCTCGATCAAAGCGATTATTTAAAGTTTTTCTCCAGTGATTTGTTGTGAAGTTGTGGTTAATTCCGTTAAATTTGTTTGTTGGGCTGCTTAATTACTGACCCTCCACAAATTAACGGTCTTTTCAAAAAGTTTAAAAGTGCAATCCAGGTTGTGCTTATAGGCTCCGCCCCTTCGCAATAAGGTTAGTTTTTCTAGCAGGGACCGAGTGTTCCTAACAGCGAGCTGACCCACCAGTGACGACGTCAACGATCTCCCTAGTCGACCCGCAGCAATTTATTCTTATATAAATTGCTGTTTTTTCATTGCCCTCCCCAATAAAAATATAAACTGTGTTGTTTTATTACTCCCTGCAGTTTTTATTATTATTTTCCCCTATTACATAAAATTTTAAAATAATTTTGTGTACTTAGAAGCCGTCCAGTAATCCATTTATTTCAGATTACTGTGATTTTGTGTTGTGTGTTTTTGAAGTTGCCCATTTCAGAGACCCGCCAACCCACCACCCACCCGTTAGCCACAAATAAATTGTGTAACCTTGAATACGATCGTTAACTGTTCTACGAATAAGATGCCTTCGATCGACGAGGTGATGACCTCCTTTAACGACGAGGCAGTGGCCCAACGCATCGAGGACCTGCAGGAGCGTATCAAGAACGCTCAAGCAGTCATCAATGCTGCCAACAACGCTATCTCCACCCTGCAAAGTGGACGGGAAGCCGTGAGAGCAGTGGCCCCACCTCCCGTTCCAGCAGCAGTTCCCACCTACGTACCGCCAGCCTTGAGGAGGCAGACCATCGCCACCCCATCGTTAGCAAGTACCAGCGACCCCGACGACGACAGCTACCTCCCAGTTCGTACCAAGAAGACGATGCGATACATGCGCAAGGCAATAGCTGAAGCGGAGGAGCACAAGAGGCTGGTTGAAGAGAGAGAGAGAAGAGGGCCAAGGTTAAACCTTCGCCCCTCATCGTCCCTCGGGTTATTGTAACCACCCCCCCAAATCTTATGCACGTCCGCACCGCCCCACCCCCACCTTTTCGGCTCAACACGGCGCACCGGAATGCAGCGGCGAGAGCCAAGGCTACTGCGGCCGCCCAATGCAGTTCAAAAGGTAGGGCACCATTAGCGACCGCTGGCTCGTCTCAGCCAGCAGAAGCACAAAAGAAGACGTCTGGCCCTTCTCAGCCAGCAAAGAAGAAATCAAAACGCAAAGAAGAGACAGGCCCATCTCCACCTGTGGGTCCATCTCCGCCCTGCGCAACGATCCCTGAGGTCGTCGCCATCGTAGAAGACCAACCAGCCGTCGTTGTCTTGGACAACGTCGTGCTGGTGACCCCTGCGTCTCCCATCTCACCACCCCTGGCTTCCCTCCCCTACCGCCCAGCTCTTCTCAACAAGAGCTGGTTATGGAGTTCATGCAGGATCCCACTCCTAAGAGGAACTTCATTGAAGTTTCCTCCGAGAGTGAGGAGGCCAGCGGAGCCCAGGTAGGGGCTAAGAAGTCGAAAACCGCACCCACCCCAGAACCCGAACCCAGCACCTCATCCCAGCCTACGGTGGCGGAAACGCGCCGTAGGAAACGCCCAGCAGTCCGGGAGGAGATCAGCACTTCAGACTCCGAAGTGGAGCAGCAGCCGATCTCCAAGCGGAAGGCACCAAACCCAAAACCCGCTCCAATTATCCCCCCCCACAGCCTATTCCAAAAAGCCTAAAATCCCACCCCTAGTACTCCGCGAACCCTCCCAGTGGCCCGCCCTTCAGGCGATCTTCAAGTTGAAGAAGCTAGCTTACTCAAAGGCTTGGACGGTCAAGCACGGGTTAGCTGTCTACCCTTCAACGGTAGAAGATCACAGGGCCATGAGGAGGGTGATGGAGGAAACCCTTGACCCTGCGAGTGGAGGGTTCTTCACTCTCGAGATACGCGACGAGAGGCCTCTGAAGTTGGTGATCCGAGGCTTCCCGTCCGATCTCCCAACTAACTTCGCAGTGACTGATCTCGAAGCCAAAGGCTTCATCTGTTCACAGGTTGACCGGATGAAGAACAGGCGCACAAAGAAGCCCATGCCCCTGTTAATGCTCACCCTTCCAAAGGATGAGCTCAACAGGGAGATCTACAATATGAAGACCCTTGCGGGGATCGACGTCGTAGTCGAATCCCCGCATAAAAGAGCGAGAACAAACCAATGTTTTCGCTGCCAGTGTTTTGGGCACACCCAGCGAGGGTGTAGCTCCACCCCCCGGTGCGTCAAGTGCGCCGGGACTCACTTTTCAGCAGAATGCCAGCGACCAAGGGGGGTTAAGGCAACTTGTGCAAATTGTGGGGGTAAACACCCCGCAAATTTCCAGGGTTGCTCGCGCCACCCTAGAAGCTGGCTCTTAGGTAACAAGGCTAATGACTTTAATTACAGGAGCGACGACCCGGCGGGAAAATTCCCCCCCCATCGGGCACACCCCAGCCAATCCTACGCTCATCGAGCGGCCCCCCCCAACACAACCCCCACGTCCTAGATCACCCCCTAAATCCCCTCCTTCACCTTCACCAACTCCACCAACCCAAATCCCCCCCCACTAACGAGCCAACCCACTGATCTCAGTGAGGAACGCGGCCCCCCTCCTATGTTGCAGGTTCCAGTAGCACCTGCTGACTTTGCGGCCACCTTGGCTGCAATGACGCAGATGCTGATGGCCACAGGGACGCCGATGAACTTCATCGTTCAATTCGGCGCTCAACTTCAGGCGAACTGTTTCGGGAGGTTGTGTTAATTTAATACAGCTCCCAAGGTAAACTCATGCGATTTTTAAATTCTAAATGTTTACAGAGCCCAGAAGGATTCCTGCCCAACTACGGATGGCGTTCTGGAATGCTAATGGGCTTGACATCCATAAGCGGCAGGTCCTGCTGGATTTTGCCCACGAGCATGACTTAGACGTCATCCTTGTTAAAGAGACTCATCTGAAGCCGATCCACCGCGCTCGGCTGACGAATTACGCTCTCTACAGGACCGACCGCCCCCCAAGGAGCCGGGGGGGGGGGTACATGCATCTACGTGAAAAGGAACCTCCAGCACAGCGAAGTCGTCCATGACGACCTGGAGGCCCTGGAAGCGACGACGGTTAGTATAGTGATGCATAATTCTCAGAATTTACAGATTACCTCGGCGTACAGCAGACCCAGTGATCCGATTCCAGCAGACGACATCGAAGAAATTCTACAGGGCCCAAGATCATCGCTGGTGACCTCAACGCAAACATTCCAATTGGCACTCGAGGTCGGATAACCAGAAAGGTAGAACCCTTCTTCGCCTTTCCGATGACCTAGACTTCGATGTGGACGGCCCCGAGAAGGTGACACACCTTGCATCCCAGGGTCCTCAAAGTGATGATGTCCTAGACATCGCCATTTTTAGGAGCGTGGACCTGGTGCACCATCTCGAGACCGCCTCGGATCGAATGTTCTCGGATCATTTCCCTGTCCTACTAACCCTAGGCGACTGCAGTCAAAGAGGCGTTCCAAGGACGGCGACGAAGGTTGTGTGGCCGGTGTTCCAGGAACACCTGCAACACAACCTAGGGAAGATTCCGGTGATCGAGACCGTTGCGGACTTGGAAGAGTACGTAACGGTGTTCGAAGACAAGGTTAGTGACTCTTTGAAGTTCGCTTCTAACGCTATTCCAATTACAGACTCCAGAGACCACCTCCCTTTCGAGCTTAAACAACTCATCAGGGAGCGCAGAAGGGCGGACAAGTTAGCTAGGCGAACCTCCTGAAGACGCAGCTCAGAGAGCGACTGAGGGTTTTTCGCAGTGACTCTTGGGCCCACAAGCTGGACTCATTGAACTGCGAGGACAACTCAGCCTTGAAGATGGTGCGAGCGTTGAAAGGACAAAAGGTAGAGATTCCACCGCTTCAAGGTACTAATAATTTTTGTTATTCAGATATCGACAAAGCCGAAGTCTTCGCTGACAACTTGGAGGACCAATGCAGTCCGGTCACGTCCAACGTGGACGTTGGCCATATTGCCGAGGTCGACAGGACGGTAGCGGAGAAGCTGGCGGTCCAAGACGACGTCCCTATTGAGCCTACCTCACTTGAAGAAGTGAAAAAGGCCATTAGGCGGACGAAGAGACGGAAAGCCCCGGGTCGAGATGGCATCAACAACACCACCTTGAAGGAGCTGCCGAAGAAAGCCTTAGTGGCATTAGTTGGTATAATTAATTCTATTTTGCGCTTTAGGCACTTTCCAGAGAGGTGGAAGTCGGCTGATGTCATCTTTATCCACAAGCCGGGCAAACCACGAGACATCTCGAAGAATTATCGTCCCATTAGCCTTTTGCCGACGTTGGCTAAAATAACGGAGAGAATAATTCTCACAAGGTTAGTCAAGTCTATTGAAGATAAGGGAGTCATCCCGGACGCTCAGTTCGGATTCAGACCTGGTCATTGCACCACGCACCAGGTCCTTCGAATCGTCGAACACATCACGAAGAGTTTCAGCAGGAAGGAGATAACCGTAGCCACATTCCTAGACGTGTCGAAGGCTTTCGACCGGGTGTGGCACAACGGTTTAATTTTTAAGCTTTTCCTTTCAGGAGTTCCTGCTGGC
Organism: Rhagonycha lutea; assembly: GCA_958510855.1. Taxonomy (NCBI): domain Eukaryota; kingdom Metazoa; phylum Arthropoda; class Insecta; order Coleoptera; family Cantharidae; genus Rhagonycha; species Rhagonycha lutea. Next base: position 44,658,619 of record OY294038.1, read on the forward strand.
CTCACAAAGCTGATCGGGTCGTACCTTAATAACAGGAAGTTCCGGGCGAAACTGGAGGGAAGTTACTCCACGGAGAGGTTAATTAGAGCCGGGGTGCCGCAAGGTTCCCTTTTGTCTCCCTGGCTTTTTAATCTCTACATGAGTGACATTCCCGAACCGGAATCTCCCAGAATTCTCCGTTATTATGCGGACGACTTCGCAACGTTAGCCACCTCCCGCTGTCAATCCGAGGCGGTCCCACTTGTTGAAGATTACTACAGTAAATGGAGGGTTGAAATAAACCCGACGAAATCTACTGCAGTGAGATTCAAGAGACGAGCTGCTCGAGTTCAACGGCAGCCTCTCCCCGACCTTGACATGTTTAACGCTGTATTCCTTGGAATGACACCGTCAAATATCTTGGGGTCATCCTAGACCACAAACTGACTTGGGGGCCTCAGACGGATAGGCTCTACAAACAGTCGAAGGCCCTAATGGGAACATTGGGACCTCTGATTGGGCGTTCGAGTAATCTTGATAAGTCCCTCAAGATCAGGATGTACAAGTCCATTATCCGCCCCGTAATCACCTATGCCGCTCCGGCATGGGCATTCCTTTCAGACGCTCAATTCAAGAGGATCCAGGCGGTGCAGAATATGTGTTTGAGAAGGGCCGTCTCCGCGGAGTGGTACATGTCAAACCGCATTCTGCACGCCGACGCCAAGCTGCCAACGATAAAGGAGGTAGTGGTCAAAGCAACCGAAAAGTTGTACGATCGCGCTTTTGACTCAGAAAACCCACTAATTCGGGAACTGGGAAAATACAGCGTCGCCGACTTTCCGCTTGCTAAGACCCCACTACACATCCTTTACCCGGATTAGCAAGTAAATTAATAATTAATTTTATTAAGGAATTTTCAGGCACAAAAGACGACAGTTTATCGACCATGATAAACTAAAACAAACCAGCCCCGAACGTGAACAATTAAATTGCCCAAGTATAAAGAAAAGCGAACATTTCTGCAATTTTAATTATGAAAAATCGTAAATTTAGTTGCAGCAAGGTTACCAGGTTACTGGGGCAATTCAATGGTCAACGCAGGTCGTGTTGAGGTCGGTCACGGTGCCTACGGTCCCCACTAGCAGAAGTGGGCCGGGCCAATTCGAGATCGAATTAGACACGCCCATTCGGCAAGCAGTTGGGAAGAAGGTACGAGTAAAGCTACACCGATGAAGTATGAGAGGGGTCTCTCGCCGTGCCTAACGGACTGCGGAAATTGATATTTTCAGGCTTCGCACATGTTTTCCACCGGGTTATCCTGCAAATTGTTTCAATAAAGTGTGGCTAATTTCTCTATTTATTTCAGTTGCTGCCTGCAACGGCACACAGACGACGAATTAATTATTGTTAACTTGCCGATAATTAATTCACCGTAGTCTGCGAACAGAAATGACGCAAAATCTTTCTCTTTGCTACTACGATGACCAACGCGTTCAAAGAGCCTAACACTTTGAACACGAATTAGAAAGACGGAAATTTATTTCCACTTTTTAACTTGCATAAATGAGACGTTGTTATTCCTCTTGACCTCGCTGAGCGATTGTTTTGGCTGCTGCCAATTCACGCGTGCGTCATGCAAGGAAAGGCGCGAACCTTTCCATCATACGCCCGCGAACCAAACGAAATCAAGACCACCTTCATGCTTAAAAAGATCCTCAAAAAAATCCTTGTCCAAATTTTTTACATTTTAAATTCCTGTTTAAAAAATCAATATTTCCCCACTTCCTGGAAAACCGCCATAGTAATCCCCATCCTGAAAGTTGGTAAACCTAAACACCTTCCCTTCAGTTACCGCCCTATTAGCCTCCTTCCTACTCTTTCCTAAGTCCTCGAAAAAATTATCCAAATCCGAATCATGTCCTTCGAAACCAAAATGTTTCTTCTCATAATAACATTATGCTTTAAAGCATCTCATTTACACGCTACACTCATCAACTTGCCTGGTTTTTGCACTCTTTTTCCAGGAATAACCATCAACGGGGCAGAATTCCAGAAACTCGAACCATCCGACGTCGCTGATATGCCGCCGCAGGAGCAGCGAACTGGCCACCTCCGAAGAGCAAGCACCGGCACCTAGATTTTTACTATGTATTGAATCTGTAATTTATCCTTCTTTTTCATGTATATATTTATCTAGAGCTAGTGCGCATTTGTTTGTAAAATAGTTAAAAATAATATACGAGTTGTTAAATCTAAATCTAATCAAACGAAATCAAGAAAGCCTCACTGCTTGATCTCGAATTAAAAAGACGATCACGCAGATCACTTTTTAATTTGCTTCAAAGGGAGACGTTGAAATTCCTCCACTGCACTCCAACAAGTCAGTAAAAATCGAGAGCTAACGCCCGATGATTTTTGCTGCACTTGAAGACGACAGCTTGTTAGTACGGTATGAAAGGTGATGGATGAATGACCCGGGGAATTTCGCATGAATCACATGTGACCTTCATGAGCTAAAATTGTCGAGCTTTACTAACAATTTTAATGATTCAGAAATGCCTCACATTCCTGTAGGTGGTCACAGTTGGTACGTTGGTTTTGTAATAAGAATCGATGCACTAACGCCGACCTAGAACAGCCCCAAGGGGACCAAATCGATGGGGAGCAGAACTCCTTGTTCTGCGAACCGGAAATAACACTGCAGTATTAGCTTGCTAGTACCAAGAGACGTAAGCGAATTTTTGCTGAAAAGAAAGTAAAACTTTTATTTTCGCCCTTGATGAAAATAAAACTTTTTAACTCCCGAAGGCTGGTTAAATGCCACTCGCGTTTTTCAGCAAAACTTCGAGCGCGTTTAGACCTTGCGCTCGATCACCGCTCGCCAGCTGGTTTACTAGCTGGCCTGTTAGTAATCAACGTGACGGCTCTCAGATGTCAAAGAGTTCACGGAAGCTTCGCTTCCACGATACTCAGGAATCAGTAAGATGATGTGTGTGTGTGTGTTTGTACGTTTTTTATACATTCGTTCTTGAGCAATCGAAGCGAATACATGTGCCTCTAAGCGATCTGAATTTTTAAATTCAAACCCAAGCGATTACAAAGTGTTTAACCAAGTTTTTCCAGAAGTTATTGTGTAGTTAAGTTTGTGGAGAAATCCGTTAAATTTGTTTGTTGGGCTGTTTAATTACTGACCCTACACAAATTAACGGTTTTTCAAAAGTTAAAAAGTGCAATCCAGGTTGTGCTTGTAGACTTGTCAACATCACCGAAACTCAAGGCACCATCTCCCGAGCTACCATCACCCTCACCCAAGCGACCAGTCCCCTTGAAACCCTTCAAGGTGCACAAGAAGCCGTCCATGCAGTTGCTTCCCCACCTCCACCCAAACCAGCCCTCTACATCCCACCTGCGATCCGCAGGAAGTCGGCTAGCCCGCCAGCAACTCACGAAGACGATGGCAGTGACATCAACGACGACGGGTCCCTCCTAGTGAGGAGCAAGAAGACGTTAAAGGTCATGCGCCAAGCGATCGCCGACGCCAAGCTAGGAAAGAAGTTGGTCGCCGATTCCATGAAGAGGCACCCCACCCTGCACGTCTCTCCACTCATCGTCCCAAGGGAGTACGTGAAGACCCCTCCCCAGCTTGCTCAACGTCCGCGTTAACCCCCCCCCCCAAAAAAAGGCATTCTGGCTCAACACCGCCCACCTGGACTAGATGGTAAAAGCCAAGGCTACTGCGGCCGCCAAAAGCAGGAAAGGTAGGGCCTCGAAAGCGACTGTTGGCTCCGTGCAGCCAACCATCCAACCACCGAAGACCGCTGGCCCGTCTCAGCCAGTGAATAAGACAAAAACCACTCCTGCAGGTCCATCCCCACCTGCAGCCACCAACACCGACCCATCTCAGCCAGTGTTGATGGAGATGGGTTCATCTCCCCCACCCGAAGCGATATCAGCTCCCCAACAGAAGGAGGTAGCAGCACAGAAGGTGCCAGCTGTAGTCATCCTGGACAACGTAGTCCTCGTGACGCCAGCTCCTCCTTCCCCCCCTGGTTTTCCTCCCCTCCCACCAAGTTCGCAAGAACTAGGCATGGAATTCCTTCAAGACCCCACGCCTAAGAGGAGCTTCCAAGAAGTTTCCTCGGAAAGCGAGGAGTCTTGCGGAATCCGGGAGAAGAAACCACGCCCCTCCACCGACGAACCCGAATCCCAGCCCTTCCTCCGGTACCACAGCGGCAGTGGTCACCCGTAGGAAGCGCGCTCCCCGTAAAAGAGAGGTCCTAAGCTCCTCCGACTCGGAGGAGGATGTAACTCCCCCACTCAAGCGCAAGCAGGCGCAGGAAGCCCCTCCCCCATCACCCCCGGCCCCTCTGGCCACCGGTGTAGCACCAGCTACAGTTCCCAAAACAAAAAACCGCAAGGTTCCCCCGATCACCCTTTGCGAGCCCTCACAATAGCCAGCCCTTCAGGCTATTTTTGACATTAAAAAGATAGCCTATGTGAAGGCTCGTAACGTCCGGATGGGAGTAGCCATCTACCCCCGCACTGTAGCCGACCATCGCGCCATGCGAAAGACGATGGAAGAAACCCAAACTTCCATGGTTGCTCCCGTCACCCCCACAGTTTTAACCTGGGTAACACTAACAACATTTTTACTTACAGGCGCGAAGGTCCCCAGGGGAAATTCCCCCCCCACAGGACGAATCCCAACACCACCTATGCACATCGTGCGCCCCCCCAACCCCCAAGACCTATTACTCCACCCCAAACACCCAATCCAGCCTCCCCCCCCACTAACGAGTCAACCCACTGGAAACAGTGAGGCAAATGCACCACAACCTCCTATGTTTCAGGTTCCACAAGTGACACCTGCCGATTTTGCAGCCACTTTGGCTGCAATGACGCAGATGTTGATGGCCACCGGAACTCCAATGGAGTTCATAGTCAACTTTGGTGCGCAGCTCCAGGCCAACTGCTTCGGGAGATTGTGTTAAATTTTGAACACAACTCCAAGGTATTCATGTGATTTAATAAAACTTTAATGTTTACAGAGCCTAAAAGGATTGGAACAAGGGATAAGATATTATAGCAGATTTTAGATAGATTTTAAATGTTGTTAATTACGTGAAGATAGTAATAAACTTTAATTGTTGTTTCTTTTGTTTTGCAGGTAAATTTGCAATTAATGTTGTAAATAAAAGCTAATAAATAACTTTTCTTTTGCCGAGAAACAGAAACTGATTATTATTATCAATAAAAATTTAATATCCTTATAAATATATTGAAGTGATTTATATACTAATTGAAGGACCTGCTTCATGGCAGTATATACCTTATCTTCCTGTTTACGCAATTTTTGGTCAGACTCTGAACGCTGTAATCATCGTCGACAATTACTATCAAGTCTTTCGGTAGTAATAATCAGCTTAAAACGAAAAGTGTTTAACACATGCATCCTACCAGTGATGACCTACGGAGTGGAGACTATAGCGTTACCGGTTAAAAGTGTCAACACATTGCAAATAACACAAAAAGCAATGGAGAGCTGTGTGATGGGAGTGAGTCGCCGAGACAGAGTGAGAAACCAAGACCTGCGGAACAAAACAAAAATAAAAGATATAATACTTAGAAGAGCCGCGGAGTTGAAATGCAGCTGGGCACGAGAAGGCATTAAAAAGTGGACATACAGAATACAATGGCGCCCTAGAACAAAGAGAAGCATCGGGAGACCTCAAAAAAATGGTCAGACGGCGGGTAAATTCTGGCAACAAATGGCATGGGATAAAGAAAGGTGGAAAAGTATGGGAGAGGCCTATGTCCAGCAGTGGGCGGAAAGAGGCTGAGAAGAAGAAGAATCAGCATCCGGCTATATATTTATTGAGCCGTGAAATCTTTTGTAAATTTACAATTTTTGAAATCTCATTTTTGGTGTGACCCTTTGTCACACTCGTGTTAAGGATAGAATTTATAAGCACCATAACTTTTACAAAAATGTATGTTTACTTTGAACAATTTTAAAAATAAACGGTTACACTTTTTTAATACTTTCTTTTTCAGTTTTATCATTAAAGCACGTAGGTATGCAGTTACCTGATTTTAATTTGTGTTAGTAAGTATTTGGGATGCTTATTTGCTGATGGAAAACAGTTGCAATTTACGACATTTAGACTTATGTTTTATAATATTAACATTCATATTTTCAGAAACCCTCTATCAAACGCAAACCGGCGTCGTAATAGCCCCCCCCCCATCACCGCCCGTATCCCAAGCAGTTATCACTCCTTCCCCAGAGCCAGTAGGCAAGCCCTAAGCACCGTCGCATTCCCCCAATCGCACTCCGCCAACCTTCCCAGTGGCCTGCCCTTCAGGCAATATTCAACATCAAGAAAATCGCCTACACCAAAGCTTGGAACGTCAAGCTTGGTTTGGCGATTTACCCAGCCAGCATAAAAGCACATCTTACCATGAGGAAGGTCATTGAGGAGAACCGCGACCCCAGCAACGGTGGGTTTTATACCTATGAGATCAGAAATGAAATTCCTCTGAAGGTAGTATTCACCAGGATATAGCACTAGAATTCATTAACGCAGACCTTGCACTCCAAGGTTTTGTTTGCTCACAGGTATCCCGAATGAACCACCGGCGTACCAAGAAACCTATGCCCCTACTGGTGATCTCCCTACCCAAACCCAAAGAAAGAAAAAGGGAGATCTTCAACGTCAAGAAGATAGCGGGGATCGACGTCGTAATCGAATCCCCACACAAGAAGGCCAAGACAAGCAAATGTTTCAGGTGCCAAGCGTACGGACACGCCCAAAGGGGTTGCAGCTCCCCCCCCCCCCGCCGCTGCGTCAAGTGCGCTGGATTCCACCTGTCAGCTGAATGCACCAGGCCCCAAGAGTCAAGGAAACCTGCGCCAACTGCGGTGGGAAATATCCCGCGAACTTCCAGGGATGTTCCCGCTACCCCGTAGCTATCGAATTGGTAATAACAATGCCTTCACCCACAGAAGAGACGGACAAACGAGGAAATCCCCCCCATAAACCAAGCCCCACACCACCTACGCTCACGAAACAAGTACCCCCTCAAATAAGAGCCAAAAAAAATGAACATATAATAGGGCCATATTTAATCTAACCATAGTGGCAGGGTTGGATGTGCAAATGGAGTCGCCGCACAGAAAAGCATAAATCAGCCAATGTTTCAGGTTCCAGTCATTCGGGAACTCTCATAGAAACTGTAATTCGGCACCCAGATGTGTAAAATGCGGAGGAAATCACATGAAAATAAGCTAAAAGCACGTGCCAACTGCTCCGGCCCACATCCTGCAAATTTAGGATGTCCTAATAACCCTAAGTTTTATAGATATGTCACGCAAAATGCTAGGGAAACCAGAAATAACCAAATAAGTAGAGACAATCGCCACGTTATATAATCAAAATTAAATGTTTAGACTTTAGACATAAAAGAACTGCACCATCACAGCTAAGGGTGGCGTTATGGAATGCAAATGGGCTAACAGTGAGAAAGAGACAAGTTCTACTCCACTTTGCCCATGAGCACGACCTTGACGTCATCCTGGTTAGTGAAACACACCTGAAACCAAGCATCAGCACCAGACTCACCAACTATCTGATGTACAGGACGGACCGCCCGGTTAGATGAGGTGGAGAAATAGCCATGTATCAGCGTCCAGCACAGCGACGTCATTTTTGACAATCTGGAGAGTATCGAAGCTACAGATGTCAGTATAATTATGCATAATTAATCTAAATTGCAGATAACGTCGGTATATTATACTCTGGTTTAGGTACTCCAACTTTGAAATTTTAAATAGCATCATTTTCAAGGTTGGAAAAAACCTCGTTCATCCACGATAAAAAAAATCGGATTTAATTAATTCGTTTAGGAGTTAAGAGTTAAAAATTGAATTTTTAAGAAAATCTTAGTAGCAGAGAAGAACATGATGTGTATTCCACTATCACCTAAGATACTAAAGCAATCAATTTAAAATTACTTGAAATCACCCTGAAAAAATATAAACCACTAGTCCGTAAATTTAAAGACAGCGGTTCCATATGGAACAAAATTAATAACTGATGCAGAATTTTGCTGAGAATCCTAGCACCTTCCATTCGAAAGGTTGCTAAGTCAACAAATATTTCAAATGATCCCATACATAAAGTGCCAAGATTACCAAGTTTCTTGCATATAAAATTCAAATTCACCAACAACTTGGCGAAGACGATTTTGAAAGAATAATCGAATTTTTTGAACTGATACCCCAGAGAATTCAAGATGACCCAAATTTTGTAAGAAAATGTTTGTTCAGCTGATGGATCAAGTTTTTTTGGACGGATTTGTCAACAATTTCAATAGGGGTACAGCGACAATAATCCGCACGTGCAAAAGGTCTATGTGTGGGCTGGAAAGGACATCAATAATGTAATTTTCAATGGTCCAATTTTTGTTAAAGCAAACGTTACCGAAAAAATGTAACACAATTATTAGAACATGAAATGGTTTCACTTATCGATCATGTACATTTTCAACAAGACGGAGCACGGTCCCATTGCGCCATTATATGGGCGCCAACGGTTGAGTGAAAAAATTTTTGGCAAATAAATTGGTAGGAAAGGTCAGTGAGATCCTCCGATTTAATGCCAATTGAATTTTTCTTCTGGGTGATTTGAAAACGGTAGTTTACGAACTCCTTCCGAAAATCTTCAAAAACTGAACAATAAGATAACCCAAGAATGTAGGCGGATTAGTCCAGAAATATATCAGAGAGTCTGCAAAGAGTTCCAAAATAGATTGTACTATTGTTTAGCCAATAATGGAAAATATTTTGAAAATGTTATTTCATGAATTTTCGAACATTTTCATAATAATTTTTGAATAAAATTATTTCATACTTCATCTTTCAATTTTTACTCCTCATAAACGGATCTACCAAATGCGATTTTTCTTTTCGTGGATGAATGAGGATTTTTTCAACCTTTAGAATGATGTATCGCAAGGAAGGAGTGCAATTTAAAATTTCGAAGTAGGAGTAGCTTGTGGGGAGTGAGTTAGACTTAAAATTCAAAGAGTATTGTCTTTGAAAGTCCCCCTCATCATCAAAATTGATGTTTTTTCTCTCAAATTTACTCAAACCCAAAAACAAGTAATTTCGACTGTCTGCTTTTGAAATGAACACCCAGTATAATTAAAACAATAGTTTCTTGATTTGAGTAATTCGAGGCTGAGTACTCGTCGCGACCAGTCGCATTTTTAACACGCTCCTGATAAATTTAATTTTTCTCAGTTTTTAAAATACATATTTAAAAAATCCAGTATACCACTAAACCCGCAAAAAAAATAATCATAAGCAATGATATGAAATCACTTTTACTCAACCTCAACCTAAAAATTTAACAATGTTTCCTGGTTACCACTTCCCAAGTGGTAGATCAAGAAATACCCGAAGATGTACCTTCACATGTAACTTATAATAAATTTTGAGTATTCGTCAACCTTGAAAAAATCAACCTGCGTATCCTGATCCCTTGAAGTTCGACCCAATCCCAAGACTACCTTAGAAGCAAAACCCGTTGTCCCTGCGAAGCCGAAAAATAACCCCGACCATTGCCCATAGTACTGCGATCCCTTGTGCAAGATAACAAAAATCCTGTGCCATTCCAGACCGTTTCAAACCTGGGTTAAAACCCTCTTAAAGTGTACACAGATCTACGATGAAAGACTAACCCCCCTCCCACCTTTCGATTTAGTTATCAAGAATTGTAAATCGTAATACCTTTCCCTATTGCGTCCTATAAATATATAAACTACCAGAAAGAAGATAAAACAATTTTGTAATAAACAGATAAAAAATAAAACCTGAAAGTGGTAAATTTGTGACAACCTAATCCTAACACTTACCTTGATGACAATTCTTCTTCAAAGTCATTCTTCTGTCAGCGACATTCCAGCGAAACTCCTACAAGGATTACTGCTCGACCAAATCCACTTTTCCATCTTCATGATAGTCCTCGACACTCACACACTAACACTGCCACATACACTCACTTGATCACAATTAAACTGAAAAAGAGAAGGTTATCCTCTACAAAACTTGTGCTCGTTGGAAACTCACCTATAATACTATCATTTGGTCCCCAAAAAGTAAAAGTATCCAGACAATGCAGATAAGGTTATTGAGAATCATCAGTAATTATTCTCGATTTACTACTCAATTTTGTGCTTAGGGACTCGATCCCATTGATGACTTTAACAAGAACAAAACGAAGGAAATCTTCGGATCTTTTCACAAAGCCAAGGGCTGGACTAGGACCTCGATGCTGTACCATTTTAACAATGAAGTATCCTGAAACAGATTTTATAATTAATTTTGTGATTCTTCACTCGGGCCATCATTGCAGAGTCTACGGCATGACTTGCCCGACTACAAATTTTTTATGCTCGGGATGATTTATTCTCGGCTTGTGCAAATAGCATATAAGATACTAATAACTAAAAAAGCATTGATGTAGGTTTACGGAGTGTCTGTATGTGAATCTGTGTAGTTATATTAATTTATAACTAGAAATGGATTTGCCATGCAGATTAGCATCGAGAGACTCCGTTGGCCTGCATCGGTGGAGGACCAACTGTAACTTAACTTTTATGAACATACTAATAAAGAGTTAATACTCTAATTAAGTTATTTAAACCCCAACTACCACCCAATTTAAAATTTTGTAGTGTAAAATGTAAAATTTAATTCGGCCACACCCTGATTCTTAACCACCAAACTTATTTATCCCAATCCTACTTCATTACGAAGTATTACGAATTTAAATTAAGTACTTACTTTTCGGCCGAAAGTTTAATTTGTTATAATTGAACACTAATCATTGTAATTTATTGCGATTTCTTTGTATTGTTCAGTTCAAGCAAAGTCAATATAAATTCCGGTCAGCCATTATAAAATGCACATATTTACCGGTTTCGGTAGTTTTCTGTTTTATTAACTGAGATTTAAAGCCGGCGTCACACCGAAAATTGCAAAATTTGACAAAATGGAAAATTTTATTCAAAAAATCCGATGCCATTTGTTTCTAGTGACTTATCAGACGCAAAAAAAAAACATTACAAACGAAGCTAAATTTTTTTTAAAAGAGTAATGATGAGGGGAATGGTTTCCTTCTGGTTAGCTCCTACAACGGATGCAACCAAATATACATGTTGACGATTCTTCATTGTAACAAATTAATATTTTTATTACATTTTTTGCTTTCAAATATTCATTAATTTATTATTATCGTTATTAATATTATGAACGTTATTGTTAACATGGCCCGTTAGTGTTGCTATTAAATCATTCCATATGAAATCATTGAAAAAAAAATAAAAACTGTTGCTGCACTATTTTAGATTTTGCTCAAACTGTGGGGGAATATTCTTTAGGATTCCAAAGACCAAAATCTATAAGGACTTTAGTTTTGCAAACGCCACTTCCGGTCCACACAAAATAAAGTAATTAAACAGTTTTAGTTTTGTAATTTGCGGTTTTAGCTGTAAAAATTTTTCTATTAGAGAGATGATATTTTCTACTTGAGCAAGGTGAAATTTTGAAGCTGAAAAGATGGTAGTTTCTAAAAAAAATAATAAAAATTGACATACCTGAAATATAACATGGTATTGAAAGTACATGTTTTAATTTTTCAGATATAAATTATGTAAATTTTTATTATTTTTTTTTAGAAACTATCATCTTGCAGCTTCAAAATGCCACATTGGTCGAGTAGACATCTCTAATAGAAAACTTTTTAGAGCTAAAACCACAGAGCATAGAAATACAAATTTTCAATTACTTTATTTTGTGTGGACCGGAAGTAGCGTGTGCGAAAATTAAATCCTTGTGGATTTTGGTCTTTGGAACCCTAAAGAACATTCGCACAAAGTTTAAGCAAAATCTGAAATATGCTGGCTTTGCCGATTTGATGATTTCTTATGAAATGACTATTGTAAGAAGTTTGACAGAAAAGAATCTTAAATTATGGGTAAGTGTGATGTTCAAATAGATCAAATATTGAAAATAACCACTAACTTAATATAATGCTATCAGTTTTCCAAAGTATAACAAAACATTAAGGTAAAAGTGGATAAAAGCAATACGAATATCTAATTTTAAGAGGAATCCGATATACACTTTACAAAGCTCAAAAACAGACTGTCGTAATTCAACGATTGCATACTTATTATTCAAAATACTTGTACAAAAGTATACATTTTTTGAAAGAGGACACTTGAATGCATCCAACCTCGGTTAGATTTTTTCAATATTCAAAATAGTTTTTTTGTAATCTTCGAACAAAGTTACCTTTACTTTACTAATTAATTATGAAAAAAATAAATTCAAAATTAAAAAATTCTAACCGACAATGTTTGATTTAAAGCTTTTTATATTTAATTTCAAAATTTCATAGATTTTTCTAATGCCGTTTCGTTGTAATTACTGAATTACAAACATGTGTATTTCATTAAATTTTAGAATTAATTTAAATAATTATGCAACCAATACAACAGGTATAGTCATATGAAAAATGTTTTACTTTTTAAATAAGTAACTCAGGTGTTGAACAAAGACGAGACTTTGACTCGTATAATATGGTATAATGGAGCAGCGTATCAAATGTCTCTCTTCCACTGTGCTGGAATGTTGTGTAGAGTTTTCTTATCAGTTGATAACATAATAATAATTATGAGTTGCAATTCTTAATATTATTTTTGAAGAAGCAAATTTAAATTTTATTAATTTTTCAAATATTTGTTACGTTAAATCCAAGATTCTTTACGATGAATCAAAAATTAATAAAGTTTCTCCAATTTTGGAAAATTGCTCAATTCAATTATTAGTATCTACAATCGAACATATACAAAATATCCATATAATATTATATCTGTAAACTTTAATTTTCCATTATGGCTTATTTGGCTCTAGGTCTAATGTTTTTTTAATAGTGATGTAAATGTGCTTTTGCGATAAAGAAATTTAATTTGACACCTCTGCTAGATATTAATAGTACCTAGTAGTACTATAATAGTAGAAGTGATAACAAAACGCTGACGCAATTGGTTAGAAGGTTCATTCATTAATTTAATACATTAATGCCCGCTTTCACCACACAGAGAAAAAAAAATTATATTATTTACAAAGCCTTTTTTGTAAAAATATTCTATGAAAATTTGTACATTGTACAGAGCTTTTCTAAAATATATTAAAGTTTTGTAAAATCTACGATGACCTTTTGTAGTATATACAAATAACACCTAATAAAATTTCTATGACATTTTTCTAAATTGAACAGAATACTTTGTAGTATTATTCTAAAATAATTTTTATAAAAATAATCTATGAAATTTTGTACATTGTACAGACCTTTTCTAAAATATATTAAAATTTTGTAAAATCTACGATGACTTTTTGTGAAATTTACGATGACTTTTTCTTATATATACAAATAACACTTATTAGAATTTCTACGACATATTTCTAAATTAAACAGAATACTTTGTATTATTATTGTAAAATAATATTTTATAAAAAATAATCTATGAAATTTTGTACATTGTACAGAGCTTTTCTCAAATATATTAAAATCTTGTGAAATCTACGATGACCTTTTGTTATAATATATTGTAAATGATTTTCCCCCAATTTTTATCTGCCGCCTATTATTGCTAGGAGCGAATATCTCCGTAAATATTTACAAGTTCGTAGCTCCGAGCAACCGGCGTCGAACACGTGGTCGGTAGAATTCGATCGTTAATTTAATTATTAACGGGCTGCTTATTAAATTATGGTTAATTAATAAAACGACGTAAAATTAATTATTTCGTTCGATTGCATAAATTTTTTTATGTGTTCATAATATTAACAATTAGGATCGGGCAAAGTCATTCGTGAAAGAAAACATATTTTTTATTTAATAATTACTCCTCTCTATTTTTATTCGTTAGTTTTTTCGAACGCACGGTGGGTGTAATAAAAAGAATTACCCGCTACTAATTATCATGAAAATAAAAAATATAAATAAAGACAAGATTTTTGATTTTTTTGACAACCTACCACGCGGTAACCGGGGTGCGTGCGTCGTTCTTTCAACATTACGTTTCCGCCCGCCATATTGAAATTATTACGTTATCACTACACTTTTCAATTAGTTGTCAACAAAGTCAGTCCGTTCATGGGGAAAATGTATTGGAACATTACAAAACACAACATGGTCGCATTAGTAATGATGACGTGCGAAAATTGTTACTAGATGCAATTGTGGATTATTATATCCAGAAAAAGCTTGAACTGACCACACAAGATTGCGACAATTTATCGAATGAAATTCTAAGTTTATTTAAAGGAGAAACGAAGGTACCTTTTATTATACTGTTATGTTATAAATATTTTATTTTATGTTGTAATGTTTTTTAGGAATATTATTATAGCTATCGTAATAATTTCTATCCGAGAGGAAAACTGTACAATAAGTTCCATAATAAAAAGTCATTATTCAAGAAAACCACTGCCGAAACCACAACCAGTGGCAAGCAAAAAAAAACAGGTAATGAGCAACAACAAACCGATGGATTTTAATGAAGAAGATGAATCTTATATTCGAGCCTTAAAATTCGACAATCTTAGTATCGAAGAGATACTAACTCATTAACTAACATTAACTTGATTAAAATTTTTAGATGGTCGTAATGCAGCACTTCTCTATCTGCTTCCTATCCTATTAGGACCGACAACAAGATCTGTTGTCAAGGATAGCGATGGCAGTAAAAGAACTAAGCGATATACAATTAAGGATGCGCAGCTGTCTATAATTAATGTTCATCCTACAGTAACTGCATGAGATTCTTTTATCGCTCATCAAAATGCGCATGAAGCAAACGTCCAACCCAGTATAGGGATTATTGGAGATTTTTTATTTTTTTTGTTATTTGTTTTTTTTATTTTGTTTGTATTGTTTATATTATTTTATAATATATTATTATGTTTATCAATAAATATTAATAGAGAAATAAATTTACCTTATTTTAATGATTTAACCACGTGTCCCCCATTCCCTAAGCCTAGCCGTTTGTTCTATGTACAATTTAGTTCTAAATACTACAAATATTATTTTACAATATATTGTACAATCGTTTGTTATATCTACAATTTATTTCTAAATACTACAAATGTTTTTACAATATATTGTAAAATTGTTTGTTCTATGTACAATTTATTTCTAAATACTGCAAATGTTTTTACAATATATTGTACAATCGTTTGTTCTATCTACAATTTATTTCTAAATACTACAAATGTTTTTACAATATATTGTAAAATGGTTTCTTCTATGTACAAATCATTTCTAAATACTACAAATCATTGGGTACAATGTATTACAGCCTGGGCTAATCCCTCTTGGTAATATATACAATGTACTATTGTACATTTTAGAAATGCCTTTCTTGGCCAAAATTAATAACCGTATTTTTAGAATGTACAAAATTTTTTGTAAATACTAGAAATTTTTTTTCTCTGTGCAACTTTTATTGAAGAATTTCCGAGGGATAATTCACTAAGGTTTAAACTAAGGCTGGGAATCAAAATCGAATATAATCAACTAATCGAGTATTCGAATATGAGTATTTTCTCAACGGCACTATTCAAATTATTCGAATATTCAAATTATTCGAATGATTATTCAAATATTCGAGTAATTTGAATATTCGAATGATTAGCTGATTATATTCGAGTAATTTGAATATTCTTGTCATTTTTTTAACAAATATTCAAATACAAAAATGTTAAAAATTCTCAGCCTTACTATATACGGGGGTGGTTTTGGGGGTTCAAACCTTCAAATCCCTCCATGGGAGAGCAAGAGATTAAAAAAAATTGTCTAAAAATGTTTTTTGGTGCAAAAAATCGAATATAATCAATTAATCGAGTATCCCAATATGAATATTTTCTCAACGGCACTATTCAAATTATTCGAATATTCAAATTATTCATAATTATGATTATTCGAATATTCGAGTAATTTGAATATTCAAATAATCATTCGAATATTCGAATAATTTGAATATTCTTGTGATTTTTTGAACGAATATTCGAATACAAAAATGTTAAAAATTCCCAGCCTTATTCCGGATAGGAAATTTAACGGACTACAACTTTTGTCTAGTAAAAATTTTTGAGAAACCAATCCATTTCACAGAAAATCAGAAAATAATAAACAAGGTAGCTACAAAACAAAAAATTAAATTAAAATTTTTTTATTTTTTTTGAAAAATTATTTTATTAATTAATTTTAAACTATTAGATTATTTAAGTAAATGTTGAAAATGACCACCCTCATTTTCAATACACAGTCGTGATCGTTTTAAAAGATGTTTTATAGTATTATTTATAACACTTCTATTTTGTTAAGAGCCACTATAGGCGTTTCAAGATAAGCGATACGCTATCTGGTGGCAAGTTTTTGTACTCTGGGGATCGTGTTGGAATGTTTGTTTACATTTGAACTTGTACTTTATATGCAGGTATAAATGTGAGATTTTGAGTTAGTAATGAACAAAAATTAAAAAAATTATATTATTCAGTATATAAGCAATACTAAATAACTCATTTTTTTTTAAATTTTTGAGAGTTTAGAACGTAATTTGGTAATAATGAGTAGTGGAGTGTATTGTTCCGTTTTTGGATGCAGTTCTATGGTTAAGAGAAATACTAATCTTAATTTTCATTCATTTCTCAAAAAGGGAGAAAGTAAAGTATGCCTTACTAACAAATTGAATATTCGTGAACAGGTTGATCGTTAAGCAGCGTGGGTTCTTAAACTAAAAATTGGGAAATCAATTTCAAAACATTATGTTTATAAAATTTATTCAAGTCCTTTACAGTACTCACTAGTTATTATAATATATCTATCTATCGTGTAGCGCTACAAATTTATCGGTAGCAATTTTGTCTGATAAGTTTTAATAATCATTTCATTATGATTTTTTGTAACACATAAAATAAAGTGATTTAATTTAAACAAATTTAGATTTAGTTAATTATTTGGAAAAAATATCAGTGCAGTACTTTTGAAAGTTTTCCTCCTTTTAATTTAAAACACAAGGTGATTATAAGGTGTTAATCATGATTTCAAAAAATGCCACTTCTTCGCCTGAGATCCATTTCATTAATACGGTAATACTGATTGTGCACGTGTGAGACTGTACGGAGCACAGCATACTTGAATTTGTTTGTAGCTCATTTTGCGTCAATTGAAACACTGAAACAAACTAACTTATTACTTTTAAACACTTTATACCGACTAAATACATACGTGTGCTTTGCAAAAGCTTCAGTCGGTAATTCATTGATATATAATTTCTTCAGGTTTTCTGCATCCACTTGATATACAAAGTGAGTTTATAGTTGGCAAAGCATGGCATGTCTAATACTGGGACTGCCTTATACTTTTCTTTCGTACTGTGTTTTTACTGCGACTATCACATTTTATGTCAGTTTGTGATATAACTTCAATTTTATGTAGGTCATCTCTTAAACAAAATACCTAATAAGATAAGAATGTTAAAATAAAATTCAACATACCTTGATGGGCACCACAGCAGAAATCTGTTTACAACGACATCCTTGTGTGGCTTTACATGTACGAGTAATGCTGGAAATACGAGCCTGGTTCTTATTAGCTTTATCACACCTTCTATTTGGTGTGGATCTGAGATAATTTCTGTTGTTTATATGCACATAGCAATCAAATTAATATGAACTGGTTGTCCAGCACTTAACCACACAAAACATGTCAAACACGAAGAACCTCTTCAACTTCGTAAATGCACCTGGAATTGCGAATACCGTCGAAGTATTTGGTATATTCAACCACGGTAAAACGAAGACCAGACATTGTTTCTAAAATTATATTTTATAAATAAATAATCAACTACTAATAGAATAGCATAACCCCAACATCTTGACCTTGTTATTTAACTTAGCCAGTTATTTTAAAGACAAACTTGTATTATAAACAAACTTACCCTAATATATTTTAAATATGTAAATAAATAATTAACAGATACCACGATAAACACCTTCACAATTACGTTTTTGTTTTAATAACATGGTAATGTCATTTATTTATGTAGAAGCAGTGTTGCCAATCTAGCGGTTTTCCCGCTAGATCTGACTTGTTTTAAGTTGCTTTAGCGGGAAAAATTTCCATCTAGCGGCTAGCGGGAATTTTAGCTTAATTAAAGAATATCTGACGGGAAATCTGACGGTTTTTAAAAACTGCCGAGTCTATTTAAAAATTTTTTTTCTTTTTAAATTTAAAATTTCACCGCTTTCAAATTAGTACACAATCTTACCGCTCTATAAATGGCATGGGTTATGTTCAGTCTTCAGTTATGTTGGTACTTATTACAAAGAAACTTACAAGCTCGAAGACCACGACGATGTCGATGATTTGTTTTTAGATTTATTAGTGTTTTGTAATATACATTTTTTTTTTTTTTAATAAAATAATAAAAAATTGTGTAATTTTATTTTAAAACATCTAATACGCTAATCTTAAATTATTAAAAATGGTATTTCTGGCGGGATCGCCGTGTTATCTAGCGGTTTCTAGCTATTTCGTAAAAATGGGATATCTGGCGGGTTTTCTGGCGGGACCGCCGTGTCATCTAGCGGGTTTCTGGCGGGATCGCCATGTCATCTAGCGGTTTCGCAAATTTAAGTGCTGGCAACACTGTGTAGAAGTAGTCTCAAAACTTCGAGTACCAACGTGACCGCTAGAGGCGCTACAATCTTAATTTGAAACGCCTATACCAGGGGTGGTCAACAAGGTCGAAGGATCGATCGGTCGATGACGAGGCCAATTTTGGTAGATCGGTGAGTGTGAAAAGTGTCAAAAATTCGAATTTCTGCGATTTTTCGACACTTTTGATCGCAGAAATTCAATTTTTGACACTTTTTCACACTCATCGATCTACCAAAATTGGCCTCGTCATCGACCGATCGATCCTTCGACCTTGTTGACCACCCCTGGTATAGTGGCTCTTAACAAAATAGAAGTGTTATAAATAATACTATAAAACATCTTTTAAAACGATCACGATTGTGTATTGAAAATGAGAATGGTCATTTTCAACATTTACTTAAATAATCTAATAGTTTTAATTTAATTAATAAAATAATTTTTCAAAAAAAAATAAAAATTTTGCGAATTTAATTTTTTGTTTTGTAGCTACCTTGTTTATTATTTTCTGTAAAATGGGTTGGTTTCTCAAAAATTTTTACTAAACAAAAGTTGTAGTCCGTTAAATTTCCTATCCGGAATGGGGCGTCAGATTTTTTGTAAAATATTTCGTTTAAAAGATACAGGTTATTGAAAAAAAACAATAAAAAAAGGAAAGCTCAAATTTTTCGACATTTTTTAACTTAATTTAATTCATAACTCGAAAGCCGTTGAGTTACAATAAAATGTTAGAATCTAGTTTGTAGATTATTTCACGCTCTTTAAAAAATCACTAAACCATTTTTACTGAAAAATCAATATTTTCGGGGTTATGGCCACGTGAAGGTGGAAATTAAAAAAATGCTTTAAAGAGGCCTAACTCTCGAGGGTTTGAATTTAGAAAAAAATTTTTGTTAAATATTGTTCTTAGAAAAGTGTCCTCTATCACCACCTAAGTTATGTAAAGTGAGTGCGGGGACACCCTATATAAAATTGACTTATTAGTTCCAATTTTATCGTTCTTTACTTTGTAAGCTGTGAAAAAAATTTCAAGGCAACCATATCACACTTTCCTGGTAAGAAACTGATTTGTTTTAATATTGTAGTAAAATAAGATGGAAAAATATTAAGGGCATTATTACTTTTTAGACCTCTTTTATTCGCACAAACAGCTGATATTATAATTTTGGTAAAATTTACAAGCTATTTTACCTAATAATACAGGTCGAAAAATTTAGAATTTAATAAACGCCGCAATCCCCGATTATTTTGTATTCTTATTTTATAAAAATATTAACACAAATCATTTTCTTACCAGAAAGGCTGTGCATAAAGTTGCATTTAAAAAAATTTCAACAGTTACAAGTTAAGGCGAAGATCTATACTGTCAAACATCACATTTTTGTTTTTTCGGTCTCATTTCTACAATTTTCATTTTTTTGCGTTCAAATTTTGTAAGAAAGTATAAAACTATAAACGCTATTGAGCTACGTTTGATTTTTTGTTTTTAAAATTTTTTTAATATTTATTTTTCGAATTAGCTGTTTATTGCTTCGTGGCCCCAAACATCATGACTTTATAAGTCACCCATAAATTTTTTAATTAAATCTAATTTATATTAACAACATGGTATGCAAAAACATGTTAACATTTTTTAAATTTATTTGTCATTGAATTATGCTGCCTCGCAGATTTGAGCGGCATTGTTAAGAACTATGGATCTGTATTAAATTATGTTTTCAACACAAAATAAGTTTACCGTTGCGTATAATTTTTTGACCACGTCGCTTCGGTCAGACCGAAGCCAGAAGCAGGTATAGAATTACCAATTCATTCATAGCTTTTCACTTTTACATTATTTGAGAACAAACGACTTTAATGCAGGCGGTGCAGAATTGAAAAGTCGCTCATAAAAGTTTTTTTTAGTAACCATTATCATTTTCACCCATAACAACTTCCCAATTTTCCATAGTTAAAATAGAAATAAAGAAAGAAAGAAGACTTATATTTTTAATCCTTTAATTTGCTGTTCACTCTTTAGCGACAAACCCAATGCTAAACTTTAACTTACATAATATACAAAATAAACAATAATTGTGCCAAAGGGTAGAATGTAAAAAATCATAGAAAGTCGAGCACAATAATTATTTCTGAGAATAGTTCAACAATAACATAAACGAGGACAAAATGAGTTCATTTCAAGAAGGCACTTTAGATTTTTATGGCCTAAGGTAAGTGTCAATAAATGTATCATAAATCGTTCATCACTCTTAATTATTATTTTTGTATAAAGTTTCCTAATCCTAAAATTGTTCAACCTATAAGAAGTTTTTTTGGTACATACGTTTGAATTATTAAGTGATAAAAATGCAAGAATTTGCATAAAAATTCAATTCAATTAAAAAAATTCAAAAAAATTTTAGAATTTCAAAAAATTTATTTTTATTATTTATTATAATTTATTTTTATTATAATAATTTAATATAATAACATTTTTTTATTAAGAACAAAAATAATCAAGTAAGCTACTAAGCTCTAGCTATTTAGGTGGAGTAAAATGTACAGTTCCGAGTTGTTCGGAATTTGGGATGACCCAAATCTGATTCATTTAAATGTTCAAAATTTACGCACATCACTACAAAGCAAAGGCAGTAATATGCAGGCGTAAGACTGACAAAGGCACTACATGGGTTCTTCAGCCCTGTAACTTAACGGGTTATTACGTAAGTTTCATAAATTTACCATGTCCGAAATACATACAATAACATAATTATTCCAGCCGTGTTAAAAGTATAGTATAATAATTGAATTCTCGAAACTTACGATACGACATGGCGTACACATGCTAAATAGTAAATAGGGGCAAATCGTTACAAATTACATGTAATAAATTGACTTTTCGTAAATTAAGGACAATTAGGGGTCCTAACATTGGCATTTGTAAGTTTTCTCAGAAAAGATATATACAAAAACAGAAAAAAAATTAAACATGATGGCTTTGAAATCCCAACAAACCTCAAATTGCAACCAAGATCTCAAAGAGCAACTCGACATATCTGCAGTGCAGCGGCATATCATTCCATATAAAACAAATATCATTAGATAATAGTAATTTATGGGACTAGTGAGTAAAGATAATTTTTATCCACAAACGGAAGATAGCACACTTGGCGTTGCCCCGTGTCTTATCTTCCGTAAGTGGATAAAAATATCTTTACTCAAGAGTGGCATACAACATTTTATCCAAAACCTGCAAGTAAAATGAAAATTTTCAAAATCAAAAATTTTAAATTACATAATTTATTATATTGCTTGCTTGTGACAGTAATCAATTTGACATTCTAGACTTTTGGTTGAGTTTTAATAAAATACTGCGATTTTACTCATTTTATTCACTAGTGAGCGAAAACTTCACTTTCTCTCACTTTACTTTCAGGTATTGGATACAATTAATTTATCCAATACCTGCAAGTAAAATAACTTTTACATTAATATTTTCAAGCAACCAAAGTGGAATTTTATTCATTAGTGAGCGAAAGTGAAGTTTTCCCTCACTGTGAATAATGAGTAAAATCGCAGTATTTTATTAAAACTCAACCAAAAGTCTAGAATGTCCAATTGATTACTGTCACAAGCAAGCAATATAATAAATTATGTAGTAATTTAAAATTTTTGATTTTGAAAATTTTCATTTTACTTGCAGGTTTTGGATAAAATGTTGTGTGCCACTCTTGAGTAAAGATATTTTTATCCACTTACGGAAGACTCGGCGTTGCCTCGTGTGCTATCTTCCGTTTGTGGATAAAAATTATCTTTACTCACTAGTCCTATAAATTACTATAAAAGTTACTAAAATCCATAATTAATTTATTGTTTACTATTTTGTTATTTATAATTTAAAAATTTGAAATTTGACCTACCGATGATATTTCTTTTTAATGTGGAATGAATTACATTTAACTTATAAAACTGTTTTCTTGATGCAAGTACTTGTTATAAATAAATTATTTTTGATATGATATAATATACTCTTTATTATTCCACTCCACAAAAAAAACAAAAATAATTAACTTTTGCAATTTTTGTATAATATAGAATAATGATCTTTATTTTATACTAAAAAATATAGTGTATCTGTGAATTTAACACTTGCAATATCGTTATTATAAATGAAAATGATACCATGTTATCGTTATTATTATTTAGTTATTATTATTAATATAGGATACCGAAAAAAATATTGCGCTACCGAATCTCCTTTATAATTGGTTTATGGTCACTCGAATGGTCGTTCGGCGTTACAAATTACATGTAATAAATTGACTTCAAACCTCAAATTGTCAAAGAAAAGATGAAACCGGTGCAACAAGAGCAAGAAGAACAACAAACTATTCTTATCTTGTTTTTTCTCTATCTCGCTTTGCTACTGTTTGTAGCAACTAAAAATTATCAAGAGTTCTGCAATCAAAGAACATAATTATTACGTGAGGTGGCGCTGTCTATCATTGAGAAGATGTCATAAACGAAGAGGCAAGGGGAAAGAATTTAAAATTTTAAAAAGTCACGTGGTGATGCTTCGCCTTAAAGAAATTTGAGTAGGTGCGCTATTTATTAATTCACCAACTACTCATAATCGCATGTTTATAACTTCTTATCTTGAAATGTTTTATCACTTATAAACTGCATTATTTTTACCCTGAGTGTATTTGCTATTATAAAAGGTAATATTATATATCATAACGCAAACTGATGTTTGAATTCAGGATTCCTCTTAATCCTAAAACATAATTATTGTGTTAAAACAATAAAAAATGCATGTCGCTGCCCCCCCCCCAAATCGAATTTTTTGCTTTTGTTGTTGTCAATCATTGAAGCTTAAGTGAGCTTCCATTTTTTCCTTTGAGCCTTAACCGTCACGAAGATATTCGCAAAATAGCTGTAGACCCATTACAATAAACACACGGAGGTGTTGTGGAAGCACTTTTCGAGAGGTCGTGAAGACATGTCATTACGACAGTACTAAATATGTTGAGGATAAACCATCAATCAATAAGACCCTTCGCGAGGTCAAAGTGGCGCAACTTAACTAGTTGCTAAGAAATTGTAAAATAAATTCGAAAATAAGTCAAATTATACCCAAAATACAACAACGACAGACATGTTTCGATCTTGTTAGATCTCATCAGTGACGTATAGCTGTGAATTTGGTTATAATTTGACTTTATGTTTTTTCCTTATATAGCATTATATAAATAAAATGAAATTGCTATATTGGAAAAAACATCAAGTCGAATTATAACCAAATTCACAGCTATACGTCACTGATGAGATCTAACAAGATCGAAACATGTCTGTCGTTGTTGTATTTTGGTTATAATTTGACTTATTTTCGAATTTATTGTAGACACATTGAATTTTGAGGTGAAATTTGTGTCAAACGTTAGAAACTCATTAGAGCATAAATGAACTTCCATATTTTTTTTCCTTTGAGCCTCAACCGTTGTTGAGTTATTCGAGAAATATTCGAGGGGGGGAGTAGACATGTTTATCTATTTTCTCACCCATTTTAATTTTTTAATAATGGAAAATATTTTGAAATTGTTATTTCATGAATTTTCGAACATTTTCATAATAATTTTTGAATAAAATTATTTCATACTTCATCTTTCAATTTTTACTCCTCATAAACGGATCTATCATCAATGCAATTTTTCTTTTCGTGGATGAATGAGAATTTTTTCAACCTTTAGAATGATGTATCGCAAGGAAGGAGTGCTATTTAAAATTTCGAAGTAGGAGTAGCTTGTGGGGAGCGAGTTAAACTTAAAATTAAAAGAGTATTGTCTTTGAACGTCCCCCCTCATCATCAAAATTGTTGTTTTTTCTCTCAAATTTACTCAAACCCAAAAACAAGGTATTTTGACTGTCTGCTTTTGAAATGAACACCCAGTATAATTAAAACAATAGTTTCTTGATTTGAGTAATTCGAGGTCGAGTACTCGTCGCGACCAGTCGCATTTTTAACACGCTCCTGATAAATTTAATTTTTCTCAGTTTTTAAAATACACATTTAAAAAATCTAGTATACCACTAAACCTGCAAAAAAAAATCATAAGCAATGATATGAATATCACTTTTACTCAACCTAAAAATTTAACAATGTTTCCTGGTTACCACTTCCCAAGTGGTAGATCAAGAAATACCCAAAGATGTAACTTCGCATGTAACTTATAATTATAATAAATTTTGACTATTCGCCAAACTTGAAAAAATCAACCTGCGTATCCTGATCCCTTGAAGTTCGACCCAATCCCAAGACTACCTTAGAAGCAAAACCCGTTGTCCCTGCGAAGCCGAAAAATGACCCGACCATTGCCCATAGTACTGCGATCCCTTGTGCAAGATAACAAAAATCCTGTGCCATTCCAGACCTCCGAGGTCAAACCCCTCTTAAAGTGTACACAAATCTACGATGAAAGATTAACCCCCTCCCGCCTTACGATTTAGTTATCAAGAATTGTAAATCGTAATACCTTTTGCTATTGCGTCCTATAAAAATAAAAACTACCGGAAAGAAGATAAACCAATTTTGTAATACTCAGATAAAAAATAAAACCTGAAAGTGGTAAATTTGTGACAACCTAATCCTAACACTTACCTTGATGACAATTCTTCAAAGTCATTCTTCTGTCAGCGACATTCCAGCGAAACTCCTACAAGGATTACTACTCCACCAAATCCACTTTTCCATCTTCATGATAGTCCTCGACACTCACACACTAACACTGCCACATACACTCACTTGATCACAATTAAACTGAAAAAGAGAAGGTTATCCTCTACAAAACTTGTGCTCGTTGGAAACTCACCTATAATACTATCATTTGGTCCCCAAAAAGTAAAAGTATCCAGACAATGCAGATAAGGTAATTGAGAATCATCAGTAATTATTCTCGATTTACTACTGAATTTTCTGCTTAGGGACTCGAACCCATTGATGATTTCACAAAGAACAAAATCAAGGAAATCAGATCTATTCACAAAGCCAAGTGCTCGACTATGACCTCTCGATGCTGTACCATTTTCAATAATGAAGTATCCTGAAACAGATTTTATAATTAATTCTGTGATTTTTCATTCGGGCCATCATTGCAGAGTCTACGGCATGACTTGCCATCGTGAATGCCATTTAACCACGTGTGATTAACATCCAGACTACAAATTTTTTATGCTCGGGATGGTTTATTCTCGGCTTGTGCAAATAGTATAAGATACTAATAACTAAACAAGCATTGATGTATGTAAATCTGTGTAGTTAAATTAATTTATAACTAGAAACGGATTTGCCATGCAGATTAGCATCGAGAGACTCTGTTGGCCTGCATCGGTGCAGGACCAACTGTAACTTAACTTTCATGAACATACTAATAAAGAGTTAATACTCTAATTAAGTTAATTAAACCCCAACTACCACCCAATTTAAAATTTTGTAGTGTAAAATGTAAATTTTAATTCGGCCACACCCTGATTCTTAACCACCAAACTTATTTATCCCAATCCCACTTCATTACGAAGTATTACGAATTTAAATTAAGTACTTACTTTTCGGCCGAAAGTTTAATTTGTTATAATTGAACACTAATCATTATAATTTATTGCGATTTCTTTGTATTGTTCAGTTCAAGCAGTCAATATAAATTCCGGTCAGCCATTATAAAATGCACATATTTACCGGCTTCGGTAGTTTTCTGTATTATTAACTGAGATTTAAAGCCGGCGTCACACCGAAAATTGCAAAATTTGACAAAATTGAAAATTTTTTTCAAAAAATCCGATGCCATTTGTTTCTAGTGACTCATCAGACAAGAAAAAAAACATTATAAACGAACTAAAATTTGTTTAAAAGAGTATGAGGGAAATTAATGTTTTCCTCCTGGTTAGCCCCTACAACGGCTGCAACCAAATATACACGTTGACGATTTTTCATTGTAACAAATTAATATTTTTATTACATTTGCTTTCAAATATTCATTAATTTATTATTATCGTTATTAATATTATGAACGTTATTGTTAATATGGCGCGTTAGTGTTGCTATTAAATCATTCCATATGAAATCATCGAATAAAAATAAAAATTGTTGCTGCACTATTTTAGATTTTGCTCAAACTTTGGGGGAATATTCTTTAGGAATCCAAAGACCAAAATCTATAAGGATTTAAGTTTTGCAAACGCCACTTCCGGTCAACTTGGTCGAGTATTCATCTCTAATACAAAACTTTTTAGAGCTGAAACCACAGAGCACAGAAATAAAAATTTTCAATTACTTTATTTTGTGTGGACCGGAAGTAGCGTGTGCGAAAATTAAATCCTTGTGGATTTTGGTCTTTTGAACCCTAAAGAACATTTGCACAAAGTTTAAGCAAAATCTGAAATATGCTGGCTTTGCCGATTTGATGATTTCATATGAAATGACTATGGTAAGAAGTTTGGCAGAAAAGAATCTTAAATTATGGGTAAGTGTGATGTTCAAGTTGATCAAATATTGAAAATAAGCACTAACTTAATATAATGCTATCAGTTTTCCACAGTATAACAAAACATTATGGTAAAAGTGGATAAAAGCAATATGAATACTTATCTAATTTTAATCCTAAAACATAATTGTGTTAAAACAATAAAAAATGCATGTCGCTGCCCCCCCCCAAATCCAATTTTTTGCTGAATTGTTTCCTTTGAGCCGTAACCGTCACGAAGATATTCGTGAAATAGCTGTAGACACATTTCCCCCCCCCCAAGTCGAATTTTGATGTGATATTGGTGTCAAACGTTAGAACCTCAACCGTTGTTGAGTTATTCGAGAAATATTCTAGGGGGGGAGTAGACATGTTATCTATTTTCTCACCCATTTTGATTTTTTGGGTGAAATTAGTGTCAATAGTGAATTTTCTAAAAGTAATAAAAATAATGTTTGAAAAAATTTAAATTTAAAATACAAGAAATATACAAAAAATATAAAAGTCTTTAAGTTTTTTGAAGGAATTGGTAAGTAAAGTTGTATTTTCATAAACCAGTACGGATCTGATGATATCAATGGCACGTGTAAAAACGTCCTAAGATTGAAATATATGTAATCCGTTAAAGTGTCCTCTGATTTTATAATTTTTTCTTGCTAGTTATTTCAATGAACCTCGTATCCCTTAGACGGACACCTGTTTGTTCCTAATTTTGTTATGATGATATTATGTAAGAAGTAAAACTAGGATCTATATTTAGATCATTAATGACCGCATTCTCAACTATAATTTTTCTTATTATTTTTTTTCTAAAAGCACCCCAGTCAAATAAGCGGAAAAAGTAGGTAAACCTCGGAATCTTTGTTTTGACATTTTTTAAGTTGGTTCAAAAGTCTCAAAGAATCTCGTGTCCATTCGGGCTCTAACAAAGCTCTAACGCTTCACACTAATTTCACCCAAAAATTCAAAATGAGAGAGAAAATAGAAAAACATATCTACACCCCACCCCCCTCAAAGATTTCTGGAATAACTCAGAGACGGTTGAAGCTCAAACGAAAACAATGGAAACTCATTTAGGCTCCAACGATTGACACCAATTTTATGTAAAAATTCGATTGGGGGGGGGGCAGCGACATGCACATTAGCTATTATAATCCTAAAACATTGGCTATTGTGATCCTGACATTTGCCAGAAATGATAATCGTTACAACAATAATAATTTTTCAATACTTACTATATTTCCTCTCATTGCAGATACAAGAAGCGAGTTGATTGATTTATAGGAATCTGAGAACAGAGAAAAAAATATTAACCAATGATAAGTGTATAATCTAACTAAGGAAGGGCCAACTTTGATTGTCACCGATCCTCACCACAACTATTATACGTTTGAATCATAATTAGGTCTTCATCATGTGAAAACTTAAAATACTACCGAAATTCAGCCAATTTGGAGAAAATCGGTTTAGTAAAAAAAATAATGAATATCTACTTACATGTTGTATAAGATACAAAAAGCGATATTATTAACGGTAAAGGTAGGCAACCCATGTTACCAAGGATCAGAAATCATCCCAATGACTTGAGTAGTACAACTTTTACTCAAAAGTTAAGTGCATCTGCAACAATCACTTCTTCGAATCTTTCAGAATCATTGAATGCTACATCGGGCAGCGTTCCTGTAAAAGAGCAAAATAACTTAAGAGCCAATCCAAGAAAGTGAAATTATTTAGGTGTTGTACACATTAGTGATTTCACATATCGTCACCCTAATTATCAAACCTTGTAACTCCAAATTCATTAATTTTGCAGAAAACACAAAAACATTTTAAATGAAAAATTCAAACAAATCAATTTTCGTATCAATGGAGATACGAGGTTCTATTTTTTCTATTTATTTTTATTATATTCTATTTAATTTAGATTCTATTAATACTTAAATATTAAACAAATACATAAAAGTCAATTTTGTATACAAGCGTGTCTGTTACATCAAATATTTGACAAAATTTTAGGTTAGAGAACATGGAGTTACGAGATTCATTTGAATCCTCAAGACGGAATGGAGTTGAGAGGTTTTCTATTCTTTCCCTTATATAAAAACAAAATTATGTGCAGTTACAAGGTTTTCTCCATCTGTAGAGTATTTTTTTCTCCAACAGATGGCATCAAAATCTCATTTTTGATCAAAAATGGAGTTACGAGGTTTGATAATTAGGGTGACGATATGCAGAAAAAAGAATTTAAGGCGAAGGGAGAAACAAACTTTGTCTTGAGGGTATGCAACCTATGATGCACTCTCTTTGAAGAAAGGAATACTTTGCACGTCCCAAATTCAAACAATTTCCACAAAATTAAAAACCGAATAAACATGCAAGTTGTCAAAATTTGACTAACTTTCTATAATTGAAATTATCTAGATCATACTAACATGTAACACTAATTTTTCAAAATTTAAACCCAAATTTTCAAAAACCATAACACCAATTTTCAGTCTAGACTAAGTATATATTATTTTTCTTATGCAAATTTTCAAACTCGTAACACAAACTTTCAAAATTTGTTTTATATTAGTCATGGTTTTAACAAAGAGTAATAGTTCTTTTGCAAAATATTCTTGTTGTATAAAAGATCCTAAAAAAGGTAAAATTAATAAAACCCTACAAATGCAGATCAGATTCATTTGCTTTGCCATTGTAGTGATGTTATGTGCCATATTCATTACATATTTATCAAGTGAGCATAACTATTTAGTTGTAAAACCATGGTAACAATATACATGCATGCAACTCACCCCTAAATGTATGGTATACCCATGATCGGTATACCAAGATTCTTCTGTGATAAAATTCATGGATTCCTCTTGCTACGATATCCATTACACCATCTCCCATTTCCTCCAATACATCCACCTCCCAAAGATTACTGGTAGATGAATGAACCTACGCAATTCAAATTTAATTACAATCAAGATTTAACCAAAAATTGTTTTAATTGTTTGATTAAAATCCATCAAGTTAAAATGCTCAAAATTAAGTCAAGGTTCCTTCGGAACATATAAACAATAAATAAATTAAGATATTACGGTAGATAAATAAAAGGAGGTACATACTGTCATAATTCCGAAGCACTTCCAACACCACAAATTTTACTGTCGGTAGACAAACATCGTTGAAAATTATAAGTCGCATTTACATAAACTTATACCAAAATTCCAAATGTATGTACTTATGTCGATCAATCCAGTTCAATCACTAATCTGCTTACACATTTTCAACATAAAATAGGATAATAGAATAGTACAAAAATCAAGCGTTTATTTGAGGTTAAGTTCACTGAATAGTCGATTACAGAATCACA
Organism: Rhagonycha lutea; assembly: GCA_958510855.1. Lineage (NCBI taxonomy): Eukaryota > Metazoa > Arthropoda > Insecta > Coleoptera > Cantharidae > Rhagonycha > Rhagonycha lutea. The sequence continues at coordinate 44,689,251 of OY294038.1, forward strand.
GTGTGTTTAATTTGAAGTTTCCCATAAATGCTAAAAAGAAAGGTGGCTTGCACAATATTTGAATAGATATGTGATGAAATTAATTACCTGAACAATCAATTAATTCAATAATCAAATTCATTATTTTTTATCTCATCCCAACACAAAGAGAACCTTCAAATGCTGCGTCAAATTTAGGAACTACATAAAATATTTGCACGTCAGACGTCATACAGGATGCTTCAAATGTTCTAATGTTTCTGGTTCATGTCATGTTCGCTTGGCGTCGGTGTGCAAGAGCAAGTCATGCGGGGTCGATGTAAACTGCCCCAATTCATGAAACAGGTAAAATTTTTAAACTGTAAACTGCCCTCCGAAAAAAAAATGGCAACACTAATCCCGAATGTAAACTGCCCCAAAGTTGGTATGGTATTAGGGCAGTTTACACCCCGCTTACACGAAGGATAATGGGATATATTTAGTATAGGGACTTATACTAAATTTTATGTTATTACAATATTTTAAAAAAAAATGTCGTATTATAACAATAACCTACCGAGGGATCCCTGTTTTTAAAAAAAATGTGTTTGTTTTTTAAAGTTATTACGCAGATCTCAATTTTAGAAAATTAATAAATAGATGAAAATTATAAATTTTATTTAAAAAAACACCTTTCTTAAAATTCAGGGAAACTGTAAAAAGAGACAGATTTAATATATTCCAGCCTCGATATTTCTTAGAGAGTGTATTTTTGCAGGTGTTCAGCAATAATTTTTTGCTAATTTTTGGAATCGTTGGTTTGGGTAGGTGGCTTTGAAAAACTATTCAAAGCAACATTAACCTCGTGCTGTTCTTTTTTGAGAGCATCTACAAATAAGTAAATATTGGGATGACAAAAATTAAAATTCAGTTTAAACGCGGAATAAAACGATTCACAACAATTAGTTGTCGAATGGAAATCCACAGACGCTTTTGCCCAAACTTTTGGAGGAAATACCGCACGTTCCCCCACATAGTAAGTTAATAAATATTTGGAAAACATGTTGAGATTAGCATCTTCCAGTATCGTAAATAAATCATGATAGGTTTTCAAAACGTCTTCAGCTTCCAAAAATTTCAATTCGAAACGTTAAAGTTAAATTACTTTTCGGCCCCCCTCCATGCCATAGGCAAACAAATCCCCCCTGACCAATAATCCAATAGGTGACTGTAAACTGCACAACGCCATGAAACAGTTACTTTCTATTAATAAATAAATAACTTTAAATAAAATAATATAACCTAAGCTATAAACCGGGATCATTGAAAACGTTAAAGTTAAATTATTTTTCGGCCCCCCCTCCATGACATAGGCAAGCAAATCCCCCGCTGACCAATAATCAAATAGGTGACTGTAAACTGCACAACGCCATGAAACAGGTACTTTCTATTAATAAATAAATAACATTAAATAAAATAATATAACCTAAGCTATAAACCGGGATCATTGAAAACGTTAAAGTTAAATTACTTTTCGGCCCCCCCTCCATGACATAGACAAACAAATCCCCCCCTGACCAATAATCCAATAGGTGACTGTAAACTGCACAACGCCATGAAACAGGTACTTTCTATTAATAAATAAATAACATTAAATAAAATAATATAACCTAAGCTATAAACCGGGATCATTGAAAACGTTAAAGTTAAATTATTTTTCGGCCCCCCCTCCATGACATAGGCAAACAAATCCCCCGCTGACCAATAATCAAATAGGTGACTGTAAACTGCACAACGCTATGAAACAGGTACTTTCTATTAATAAATAAATAACATTAAATAAAATAATATAACCTAAGCTATAAACCGGGATCATTGAAAACGTTAAAGTTAAATTACTTTTCGGCCCCCCCTCCATGACATAGACAAACAAATCCCCCCCTGACCAATAATTCAATAGGTGACTGTAAACTGCACAACGCCATGAAACAGGTACTTTTTATTAATAAATAAATAACATTAAATAAAATAATATAACCTAAGCTATAAACCGGGATCATTGAAAACGTTAAAGTTAAATTATTTTTCGGCCCCCCCTCCATGACATAGGCAAACAAATCCCCCGCTGACCAATAATCAAATAGGTGACTGTAAACTGCACAACGCCATGAAACAGGTACTTTCTATTAATAAATAAATAACATTAAATAAAATAATATAACCTAAGCTATAAACCGGGATCATTGAAAACGTTAAAGTTAAATTATTTTTCGGCCCCCCCTCCATGACATAGGCAAACAAATCCCCCGCTGACCAATAATCAAATAGGTGACTGTAAACTGCACAACGCTATGAAACAGGTACTTTCTATTAATAAATAAATAACATTAAATAAAATAATATAACCTAAGCTATAAACCGGGATCATTGAAAACGTTAAAGTTAAATTACTTTTCGGCCCCCCCTCCATGACATAGACAAACAAATCCCCCCCTGACCAATAATCCAATAGGTGACTGTAAACTGCACAACGCCATGAAACAGGTACTTTTTATTAATAAATAAATAACATTAAATAAAATAATATAACCTAATCTATAAACCGGGATCATTGAAAACGTTAAAGTTAAATTATTTTTCGGCCCCCCCTCCATGACATAGACAAACAAATCCCCCCTGACCAATAATCAAATAGGTGACTGTAAACTGCACAACGCCATGAAACAGGTACTTTCTATTAATAAATAAATAACATTAAATAAAATAATATAACCTAAGCTATAAACCGGGATCATTGAAAACGTTAAAGTTAAATTACTTTTCGGCCACCCCTCCATGGCATAGGCAAACAAATCCCCCCTGACCAATAATCCAATAGGTGACTGTAAACTGCACAACGCCATGAAACAGTTACTTTCTATTAATAAATAAATAACTTTAAATAAAATAATATAACCTAAGCTATAAACCGGGATCATTGAAAACGTTAAAGTTAAATTACTTTTCGGTCCCCCCTCCATGGCATAGGCAAACAAATCCCCCCCTGACCAATAATCCAATAGGTGACTGTAAACTGCACAACGCCATGAAACAGGTACTTTCTATTAATAAATAAATAACATTAAATAAAATAATATAACCTAAGCTATAAACCGGGATCATTGAAAACGTTAAAGTTAAATTACTTTTCGGCTCCCCTCCATGACATAGACAAACAAATCCCCCCCTGACCAATAATCCAATAGGTGACTGTAAACTGCACAACGCCATGAAACAGGTACTTTCTATTAATAAATAAATAACATTAAATAAAATAATATAACCTAAGCTATAAACCGGGATCATTGAAAACGTTAAAGTTAAATTACTTTTCGGCCCCCCTCCATGACATAGACAAACAAATCCCCCCCTGACCAATAATCCAATAGGTGACTGTAAACTGCACAACGCCATGAAACAGGTACTTTCTATTAATAAATAAATAACATTAAATAAAATAATATAACCTAAGCTATAAACCGGGATCATTGAAAACGTTAAAGTAAAATTATTTTTCGGCCCCCCCTCCATGACATAGACAAACAAATCCCCCCCTGACCAATAATCAAATTGGTGAATGTAAACTCCACAACGCTATGAAACAGGTAGGTACTTTCTATTAATAAATAAATAACATTAAATAAAATAATATAACCTAAGCTATAAACCGGGATCATTGAAAACGTTAAAGTTAAATTATTTTTCGGCCCCCCCTCCATGACATAGGCAAACAAATCCCCCGCTGACCAATAATCAAATAGGTGACTGTAAACTGCACAACGCTATGAAACAGGTACTTTCTATTAATAAATAAATAACATTAAATAAAATAATATAACCTAAGCTATAAACCGGGATCATTGAAAACGTTAAAGTTAAATTACTTTTCGGCCCCCCCTCCATGACATAGACAAACAAATCCCCCCCTGACCAATAATGCAATAGGTGACTGTAAACTGCACAACGCCATGAAACAGGTACTTTTTATTAATAAATAAATAACATTAAATAAAATAATATAACCTAATCTATAAACCGGGATCATTGAAAACGTTAAAGTTAAATTATTTTTCGGCCCCCCCTCCATGACATAGACAAACAAATCCCCCCTGACCAATAATCAAATAGGTGACTGTAAACTGCACAACGCCATGAAACAGGTACTTTCTATTAATAAATAAATAACATTAAATAAAATAATATAACCTAAGCTATAAACCGGGATCATTGAAAACGTTAAAGTTAAATTACTTTTCGGCCACCCCTCCATGGCATAGGCAAACAAATCCCCCCTGACCAATAATCCAATAGGTGACTGTAAACTGCACAACGCCATGAAACAGGTACTTTCTATTAATAAATAAATAACATTAAATAAAATAATATAACCTAAACTATAAACCGGGATCATTGAAAAGATGGATAAAATCTGCATCCTTCTATTGATGCGTTTGCTCTTTGAACTTTACATGCATTTCTCATCAAGCTAGAGCAGGGAATTATATGCAACAACGGACCATTCTTAAGGTAACCCTAACAAACTAACCAATAGAAAATGTAAATTACCAATTTAAAATGTTGCTTAGCGCTAATAAACGTTTTCTATTGGTTAGATTTTTAGGGTTACCTTAAGACCGGTATGTTGTTGCATATAATTCCCTGTTTTACGTCATCACCACTTCAAAATCAGTACCTTTAAACGGTTCTTGTTTAGGTCAAAAAAATTCTTAGAGAGTTTCTCTTAACAAGGGTTCCCCTCATTCATTTGTTGACAATGTAATTAAAGACATTAATTTGTAGTGTTTCCAATAAATTTCTATTTTGCTGTTTTACTCAAAATTTTCTTATTATTAATATTATTATTCAACAATAAAAAATATTCTCTACAATCAATAATGAAATCAAGTAATTTTAATTTTTTAATTCTTAAAAAATAATCCTTTAAGTAAAGGGATTAATAAATTAAGCCGTATAACAAAAGAAAAAAGTTTGGAGGGCAGTTTACATCTGAGATTAGTGGCAACCTTTTTGCTTGGAGGGCAGTTTACAGTTTATGGTCAAATTTGGAGGGCAGTTTACATAATCCCGTCATGCGACCTAAATAAATAATTAAATTTATTAAAAATACAAATAAATAAAAATATGAAGGTACATTATTATAGTTATTTAAATACCTTGATCTTTTACGAGTCTTCGCCAAAGCAAATTGAAATTTTAAATTAAATTAAATTAAATTAAAATTTTCCAAGTCAGATTAAGGCTGAACTTCGAAATACCTCTCAGATTTAAGCAGAACGGTGGCCGTAAGGCCGAAAGTAGTGGTTAATCTGAATTACAATAAATTGATACTTTCAAAATTATTAAAGCTTGATTATTAAAGCTTGAAATGGTGTAGACTATTTTAAACCCCGACTTTAAATTTAAAAAAAAAAAAAATTTGTCCAGTCCCCCCCTCTCAGCTAATTTTTGAAATTTCTCGAAAACTATTTGGGTACAAACGAAATTAATTTTTGACAAACAGGCACAAATGAAGTATACAATTTGTCTATATAGTAATAGTCTCAATCATTATTTAATAATGATTGAGACTATTATTCTGTAGGTATTACCCTCATCTCGTTAAACCAATCATGAGCGTCAGTGTCGTTGTATTTCTTCTTGAAAATCTCGAAAACTATTTGGTCTACAAATGAAAATAAAATTTCCAAAAACGATTTAGGCTATTTTGGATTCAAAATTTGATGTAGAGGGGGGGGGGATTAGCAGGTATTGAACACCCCAACTAATTTTTGAAATTTTTCGAATACTATTTAGGTACAAACGAAAATAATATTTGTATAAACAACCACAAAAGACTATTCAAAATTTGAAATTGGCGAGGGGGTGCACCATTTTGACACTGTTGATCCATTTATATTATATTACACTGCGTGTACCTATTGTTTTGCACGGTCAAATTGTACATTGTGATTATAAATGAAAATTTATACGTCCAAAAAAGTGGTTTAGACTTGGGGTAAAAGTTGTTGTATTTTTTATCACTCAAAAATAGTTAAAATAGGAGAAAATGTGATTTTCAAAAAACCTTCCCTCTTGGTAAGGGTGCCCCTCTTTAGTCTCTAGCCGAGGGCCCTCGAAGGAGCCAGTCCGGGCCTGACCGACAGTCAAACTTTTTGTCTCTGACGCGCTTCAAATTTTGAATTATGAAATCATAATATAATTTATAATAACGTTAATAATATATTCTTCAAAATTCTTGAATATTTGAAAACAAATATAATGGAAAAAAATGTTAGTTTGCAATGAAACAATCGTCGACGTGTATATTTAGTTGCAGATGTTGTAGGGGCTAACCAGAAGGAAACATTCCCCGCAACCACCAAAAATTTTTGAGCTTCAAAACAACCTGCTTCAGGTACAAGGCTGTCTCATCTAATAATATAAAATTTATAGTTCTGCTTATTAAATTAAGGTCGTCAATATTCCCGGCCAAATTTCTAATGAATGTTTTCAATTATAGGTTATCATAATTTTTTTTTTGTGCAATGATTTTTTCGCGTCGAAGCAATAGCGATTAAACGCATAGACTGCTAACACAGAGAACCCGGTTCGACTCCGGGCGAAGTAAGAATTATATTGCGGCCGTCTCCCCTCGGCAGGCAATGGCAAACCACCGGGGTGTAATTTGCCATGAAAAGCCTTTGTTAAAAGGCTCACCACACCCTGCAGAAGGGTTATGGACTGAGGAGAAAGAAGGAGAGAAGTCATTAGAAACAAATTGAACCGGCTTTCTTGCAAAAATTGTTTCCAATTTAACAAATTTTGCGATTTTAGGTGTGACGTCGGCTTTAAATCTCAGTTAATATTAGAGGAAACTACCGAAGCCGGTAAATAATAATTATGTAAGCATTTTATAATGGGTTAAATTTATATTGAGTTTACTTGAAGCGAAAAATACAATGAGATCACAATAAATTACAGTTATTGGTGTTCAGTTATAAAAAATTAACCTTTTGGCGGAAAAGTAAGTACCTAATTTAAATACGTAGTACTTCATAATTAACTGGGATTGGAATAAATAAGTTTGGTGGTTAAGAATCAGGGTGTGGCCGAATTAAATTTTACATTGTAAGCTACAAAATTTTAAATTGGGTGGTATTTGGGTTTAAGTTAAGTAGTAGTAACTCTTTATTAGTAGTTATGTTCATGAAAGTCAAGTTTATGATAATCACATAATGACATAATTAATTAAAAAATCTGTTTCAGGAGACTTCACAGTTGAAAATGGATGTCAAGGTCATAGTCGATCACTTGGCTTTGTGAATAGATCCGATGATTTCCGTGGGTTCGAGTCCCTATGCATAAAATTGAGTAGTAAATCGAGAATAATTACTGATGATTCTCAATAACCTTATTTGCATTTTCTGGATACTTTTACTTTTTGGGGCCCAAATGATAGTATTATAGGTGAGTTTCGAACGAGCACCAGTTTTGTAGAGGGTAACTTTCTCTTTTTCAGTTTAATTGTGATCAAGTGAGTGTATGTGGCAGTGTTAGTGTATGAATGTGAGTGTCGAGGACTATCATGCAGATGGAAAAGTGGATTTGGTCGAGTAGTAATCCTAGTAGGAGTTCCGCTGGAATGTCGCTGACAGAAGAATGACTTTGAGGAAGAATTGTCATCAAGGTAAGTGATAGAATTAGGTTGCCATAAATTTACCACTTTACAGGTTTTAATTTTTACCCAAGTATTACAAAATTGTTTTATCTTATTTCCGGTAGTTTTTCTTTTTATAGGTCGCAATAGCGAAAGGTACGATTTACAATACTTGAAATTAAATTGAAAGGGGGGGGGTAATATTGCATTGCAGATCTGTGTACACTTTGAGAGATTTTTGCTACTTTTGACTGTAGATGCATAAATCCAGGTTTGACCTCGGAGGTCTGTGAACGGCACAGGATTTTTCGTTATCTTCCATCAGGGATGGCAGTACTATGGGCAATGGTCGAGTCATTTTTCGGCTTCGCAGGGACAACGGCTTTTGCTTTTAAGGTGGTTTTGGGATTGGGTCGAACTTCAAGGGATCAGGATACGTAGGTTGATTTTTACAAGGTTGGCAAATAGTCCAAATTTATTATAAGTTACATGTGAAGGTACATCGGTTATTTCTTGATGTTCTACCACTTGGGAAGTGGTAGCCAGGAAACTACGTTATATTTATAGGTTGAGTAAAAGTAATATTCATATCATTGCTTATGATTTTTTTGCAGGTTTAGTGGTATACTGGATTTTTTAAATGTGTATTTTAAAAACTGATAAAAATTAAATGTATCAAGAGTGTGTTAAAAATGCGACTGGTCGCGCCGAGTACTCGACCTCGAATTACTCATTACTCAAATCAAGGAACTATTGTTTTAACTATATTGGGTGTTAATTTCAAAAGCAGACAGTCGAAATAACTTGCTTTTGGGTTTGAGTAAATTTGAGAAAAAAAAATACACATCAATTTTGATGATGAGGGGCGACGTTCAAAGACAATACTCTTTGAATTTTAAGTTTAGCTCACTCCCCACAAGTTACTCATACTTCGAAATTTTAAATAGCACTCCTTCCTTGCGATACATCATTCTAAAGGTTGAAAAAATCCTTTTTCATCCACAAAAAGAAAAGTGTATTTAGTAGATCCGTTTATGAGTTTGAAGTAAAAATTGAAAGATGAGGCATGTTATAATTTTATTCAAAACTTATTATGAAAATGTTGGAAAATGAAATCATGAAATAATATTTTCAAAATATTTTCCATTATTGGCCAAACAACAGTACAATCTATTTTGGAACTCTTTGCAGACTCTTTGATATGTTTCTGGTCTAATCCGCCTACATTCTTGGGTTATCTTATTGTTCAGTTTTTGAAGATTTTCGGAACAAGTTCGTAAACTATCGTTTTCAAATCACCCATGCAGAAGAAAAATTCAAATGGCATTAAATCGAAGGATCTCACTGACATTTCTTACCAATCCATTTGCCGAAATTTTTTTTACTCGACCGTTGTCGCACCTATAATAATTGCGTAATGTGGGCGTGCTCCGTCTTGTTGAAAATGTACGTGATCGATAAGTAAAACCATTTCATGTTCTAATATCTAATAGATTGTGTTACATTTTTTCGGTCACGATTGCTTTAATAAAAATTGGGCCATTGGAAATTACATTATTGGTGTCATTTCCAGTCCATACATTGATCTTTTGCGCTCACGTGCGAATTTTTATTGTCGCTGTACTCCTATTGAAATTGTTGACAAATCCGTCCCAAAAAAAATTGATACATCAGCTGAACAAATATTTTTTTAACAAAATTTGGGTTATCTTGAATTCTCTGGGATATCAGTTCGCAAAACTCGATTATTCTTTCAAAATCGTCTTCGCCAAGTTGTTGGTGAATTTGAATTTTATATGCAGGAAACTTGTGAACCTTGGCACTTTATGTATGGGATCATTTGAAATATTTGTTGACTTAGCAACCTTTCGAATGGGAGGTGCTAGGATTCGCAGCAAAATTCAAAATTCTGCATTGAATATTAATTTTGTTCCATATGGAACCGCTGTCTTCAAATATAGGTACTAGTGTTTTATATTTTTTCAGGGTGATTTCAAGTGATTTTAAATTGATTGCTTTAATATCTTAGGTTATAGTGGAATACACATGTTCTTCTCTGCTACCTTGATTTTCTTAAAAATTCAATTTTTAAACTCCTAAACGAATTCACTAAATCCAATTTTTTATCGTGGATGAACTAGGATTTTTCCAACCTTGAAAATGATGCTGTTTACTATTTAAAATCTCAAAGTTGGAGTAGCTAAACCAGAGTATATTGAAAGATAAGTAAGGACAGTAGCAGTTCATCTGTAGCACCCTAGGGGGCTACATTTGTTTGTAAATTCTAACCTATTATTGGACCCATGTTGTGAAAATGCTCTTTGAAAACTGGCCACACTATTTGCTCAGCTACTCTGGGGCTGTCTCTGATGTATGTGTCACCTAGGTGGAGGACAGGGTGATGGTTTGAACACATCGGATTGGCAGTCACCAGGCTGTGGACGAGGCCAACGTTCTTCATTATGGCGATGTTTGGGACATCGTCACTTTGAGGACCGTTTATAGCAACGTGTGTCATTTCCATGGGACCGTCGACCACGACGTTTAGACGTTGGGCGAGCTGAAAGAGAGCTTTCCCTGCTGGGTTGTCTACTCTCGAATTCCAGTGGGGATGCTTCGCGTTTAGGTCGCCAGCGATGATCTTGGAGCCATTTCCCCTTAGAATTCTCCGTAGGTTTTTTTGGCGACGTTTGGATAAGGGTTTCGGGTAGGGTGGTGATCAGGGGCGTTTCGTTAACGACATTCTCTTTTGCAGATGGAGATGGACCCACCTCCACCACAGCAGGTTGAGATGGACCTGGTGTGATGGGCGCAGGTGGAGACGGACCTGGTTTACGCTTCTTTTCTGGCTGAGATGGGCTAGGAGTCGCTCTTGGTGTTTTTGCCGGCTGAGATGGGCCGGTGATTGTTGGTGCCTTACCTTGTCTGCTTTTGGCGGCCGCAGTAGCCTTGGCTTCCGCCATAGCCCTCTTCTGGGTACAGTTTAGTTTGAAGGCAGAGGGGGTTTACAGCGGCGTGGAGGAGGCTAGGGCGGTGGCTTTTACAATGATCCTGGGGGACCATCGTGATGAATAGGGTTGGTTTTTTTTCGGCTACCTTCAACGCCGCTTCCTCGATGGCCTTACGCATCACGCGCAGAGTCTTCTTTGATCGCACTGGGAGGTAGTTGTAGGGGTCGCTGCTGATAAGGGAAGGGGTGATGATGGTGTCCTTGGTCAATCTCGGGGCGGGCTGGGGGATGAAGGTGTTGGCCGCTTGAGGTTGTGCTACTTTTTTGTTTTGCGGAGGATGGGGTAAAATCTTTTAAAGACACCAGTAGGACCGCGCTCACTGGTAGTGTGGGATTTTCACCCACTAAAAACCCCATCCCGTACTTAGTTGTTCGCCGCCAATCAAAACTTGCACGTGGTAAATCAAATGCCTTCGCCGTGCCAGTTGGAATGTTTCTATAGCCATTACTTGTTGCGTGACTGTTTGTTGGGGAGCCGGTCACCCTTTCGGGACTTTTTTTTTTCTTAAATGTTGCCCGCTTGCTCGTCGGCTTCCTTCTCAGTCATTATGTTTTGGATTTCGGCCACCAACCTCTCCCATCCCCGCTCGTCGGCTATCGTTGCACCCATAAGTGTTTCGGGGGAATGTTTGTAAGTTCACCACTTAGGTCCTTCCACCTGCTGCATCTGAAGAGTGTGTGTTCGGGGTCGTCTATTACCTCCGATTCAGAGCAGTATGCGCAGTACGGTGTTGTTTGCTTCTTTATTCGGTGCAAATATTGGTTAAAACAGCCGTGTCCCGTCAGGGCTTGGGTGAGGTGGTAGTCCATCTCGCCGTGTGTCCTGTTTAGCCATGGTCTTATATCGGGGACGAGTCGTCTGGTCCATCCCCCCCAGGCTTTCGGTCGACCACCTTTCCTGCCACTTATTATCCAGTAGCTCTTTGTTGATATCTTTATTTTCTCCGTTTTCGAAATTTGCAGCTCTCTCCACCATCAGGTCCATGGGTGGGATTCCCGACAGAACTCGTACCGCCGTATCTGATACGGTTCTGTACGCACTGCAAATAAGAGGTTGTGCTACTTGCATAGATGCAAATGCACGGTTGGCTGCTGAGGCGTAACGATGATGGATGCAAGTCTTCAATTCGTTGGGCGATGGCGTTATCGTTGAAGGTCGTCATGGCGCGACGTCTCGGATGGTTGCTATTTTACTGGAGTTGAGGTTGATAAGTTTAAACGGTCCGGGGTTGCACAGTTTATTTGAGACTGCCGGGTAGGTTTGGGCAGGGGTGTCTCTGAAATGGGCGCACACGAAAACAAATACACAATCGCCAACCTGGAAGAAATTAATTACTGCTTGGCTTCTATTTTACACAATAATACGAATAATTTTTATGTAAACTGGGAAAAATAACAATAAAAATGCGGGGTGTAATAAAACACGCAAGTTTAATTTATTGATTAGTGGAGGGCAGTGACACAACAATTTATATAAGAATAAATTGTTGTTTGAACACAAGGGAAAACGGTGACGTCTACGGTAGTGGGTCGGCTCCTGCTAAAAACACTTGGCTCCAGGTATCAGGTAATTTCTTAGCATTTTTTGGAGCGGTTATGGGACGAGCCCAAATTACTCCTTTATCGCAGTGAAACATTGGCTGCGTTTTATTCAATAAATTGAATTTAAATTTTTAGGCATTGAGCCTTGTCCTAATTATAGAGCTGGGATTTTTTTCTCTCGATGTGAGGTAACGAGAGTGCAGCTCTGATTTTTATGCTTGTGATTGTACCTTCCTTACACACATTCGCCCACCCGACTACGCCATTTATTTATCATAAAAATTTCTCACAGCATTATTTACAGTTTATGCTGAGAGGAGAGAATTGCATTAACATATCTACAATATTTACAGTTACATCTTGTCAAACAAAGATAATACACAATAACATAATTACAGATATAAACTTACAATCATATAATATAAACTTAACATAAGCGATAACAACAAAGTAAAGTAATAATAACAAAACATGAAAGTAATAATAAAACATAACAGAAGAATATTAAACATAAACTTAATAACATGATTAGACTCATAGTGGTGGAGTTACTTAATAAAATTAAATTAAATTAATTAATTAATTAAATTAAAATTAAGTAGTAGTAGTAGCATGGGTGACAAATGCGGAGCATTTCCGGGCAAAGCCCGTCTTTCTCCTTCGTCTGGGTAGAGTGACTTTATAGGGGAATTTTCCAAGGAGAGGGGAATTCCAAACCTGGGATGGGCATTGAGCCGGAGCCTGAGTTGTGGGATGCCTTTTGTTGTGCTACGCGAAGCGGAGCACCGCAAATTGCATCCTATTGCTTTCACTACTATACCCTCGACGTTCGTCCGTCACCGCCCGCTCTAGTTATTTATCATAATACAGTAAATATACATAAGTAACAGTTTACAACATAAATTGGAGGTACAAAATTTACATAATATACAGTAACAAGGAGTGGAGGGAGTTTCTTTATTTTTGGGTGGTCTTCTTAGTTGATCATCATTGCCTTGGGTCTTGGGATATGTGGGAAATCGTCTAAGTTGTAGTTTCCAAGGATGGATATGAGCGGGTTTGTTGAGTGGATGCATCTCTTGTATAAGCCTTTGGCTAGGTCGGAGAAAGTGTCTGTTATGTCCTTTGATTTTGTGGCTTCTTTGATGGCTTGGTTGGTGATGTACCAAGGGGAGTTTGTCGCTTGTCGCAGGCATACATTTTGAACCGTTTGGAGTTTTTTCATTTGTGCTTTGGAGGCGAATCCCCAGGAGGGGGCTGCGTAAGTTAGGATAGCGTATGACGGTGTCTATGAATACAACTTCGTTGCACTTTTGAAAAACCGTTAAATGTGAAGGGTGAGTAATTAAACTGCTCAGCAAACAAATAAGCAATTTTTCCACAAAAATCACACTGTAAAAACTTTGAAAATCGCTTAGAATCGCTTTTATTGAATTTAAAAATTCAGATTTAGCTCGCAAAAACACGTCTATTCAGGTCGATTGCTCAAACAAGAATCTTGGTGAATGTGAAGGGCTAGTAATTAAATTACTCGGCAAACAAATACAACAATTTTCCACTCACAAACTGTACTCAAACTCATTGAAGAATTCATATAATCGCTCGTAAGACGTGTATTCTGTTCAATTGTTCAATCAATTGTTCAATCTATGTTATTCTCATCAATTTAATAAACCCGCATTGTGCAACAGTGTATAAATTGTATGTCAAAATTATAATTTAAGAAAGAAAACGCTTGAAGAAACAAAGCGAATAACCGGAGAGAAATTTTTGACAATCAAGACAATAAAATAATATTGAAGTTAATAATTAAATGCATTAGATTAGCCAAGGCTGTTAAAAAGAATTTGAAATATTTTAAGAATTTCAACAAGAATGCTGAAGCGAATGAATGAAGTAGTAATTCAATTTCAATTAACATCTCTATTTTCTTTAACTAAATATGTACAAAATATTTGTTCCCAAACTTAAACTAAGAACATATTTTATTTACATTTTATGCATTATTCGCTGCTCCCACTGCGACAGTATCAGTACCAGTTTTCCCATCTTCTGGATCTTTCCTCTGGCTTTCAAACGTATGGAGATGGCTTCTCTTGTCAAATTTAATTTCAAATAAAATCTCGTCCAATAATGCTTACAATTCGTCGTCTTCAAACGTTTTCGGTGGCCTCCTACGTTCTTCGTTTTTCATGGTAAAATCGCCACTTTTGAATTTTTTAAACCACTCAAAGCACTGTGATTTAATAAGAGCATGCTCATCTGGATTCTGGATTGAGTGTGGAGGGCAAACCAAGGTTTACATGCACTCAGGCCACAAAACCGGGCCCATTATGCTACCTCCGGTGTCAGCAGCCCCCATCCTCCTATTCCTCAAGCCATCCCAAACTCAAGACGAACTCGAGTATTTTTGAAGGCGGTGTGCTACTAATACTGGCCATGCTAGGCCAGAAGCTACCCAACATGGATCCTCTTTTCGATGCTAACACTGGGCAGTCGCAAAGCACATGTTCCACTGTTTCATCTTCTTCTTCACATCCCCGACACAATGGGCTGTCAACAAGTCCCATTGTGTGTAAATGCTTGTTTAGCTTACAGTGCCCCGTAAGACATCCCACGATAATTCGTAGGCTGTCCCTAGACAACTTCAGATAGTATCTTGCATGTTTGTAAGACGGTGCGTTAATTGCCGCCTTAGCCTGACGGCATCCAGCGATATTCACCCATCTTTCCGCATGCAGTCTGCGGGTTTCCCCTTTTATGATAGCATCAAGGGTTTTAACAGCCAGTGTGAGAAAAGGTTCCGGACCGCATGGTGCATTTCCCGAACCCAGCCTCGCCAGCTCATCAGCCCTCTCGTTGCCCTCATTCCCTTCGTGCCCTTTAACCCAGCATTAGATTAGCCAAGGCTGTTAAAAAGAATTTGAAATATTTTAAGAATTTCAACAAGAATGCTGAAGCGAATGAATGAAGTAGTAATTCAATTTCAATTAACATCTCTATTTTCTTTAACTAAATATGTACAAAATATTTGTTCCCAAACTTAAACTAAGAACATATTTTATTTACATTTTATGCATTATTCGCTGCTCCCACTGCGACAGTATCAGTACCAGTTTTCCCATCTTCTGGATCTTTCCTCTGGCTTTCAAACGTATGGAGATGGCTTCTCTTGTCAAATTTAATTTCAAATAAAATCTCGTCCAATAATGCTTACAATTCGTCGTCTTCAAACGTTTTCGGTGGCCTCCTACGTTCTTCGTTTTTCATGGTAAAATCGCCACTTTTGAATTTTTTAAACCACTCAAAGCACTGTGATTTAATAAGAGCATGCTCATCGTAAGCATTCGATGCGATTCTGCAGCAGTTTTCTTCAAATGGTTACAGAAAATCAATGCTGTCCGCAAATTGAAATTTCCAAACATATAATTCGACATGTTCAACGCTATAATAAACTATATTGGGGTATAAAACTTCTATCGCTGTGAGTTAAAAATCTGTCAGATGTCAACTTAGCAAATGGCGCCAATAACGCGACATGTCGGTAACTACACATCGACAGCTACTAGGGCAAATTCCGCTTTCATACTTACATATTTGGTAACTACGAGGGTTGTATGATAAGTACCTGACCTTGACAAGAAAAAAACATTTTTATGTGTAAAATTCAGTTTCTTTTTTAACCCCTTTAAAAAATACGATTGCTCCAACCCTTCAAAATAATTGAAGCGGTCCATTTATTCTCCATTAATCGTTTATCCCTTTTCAAGGTAATCGACATGAATTATGCCGCATAGATCCTAAAAGACTATAGCCATGACTTTGTTAGTTGATAAAAGTTTTTTGGCCCAGATTCGCCTTGCAAAATCCACTGTTTAGACTGTTCTTTGGTCTCTGGCGTGCTGTGATGAATCCATGTTTCGTCAACAGTTATGAACCGACGCCAAAAATCGATTTAGGTTAACGATTGCGTTTTAACATATAAAAACATTCTTTTGAAGTCGACACACGTGTGCGTTAGGTCAATTGCGAGAAATTGCGGCACCCATCTTGTGGATAGATTTTTCATATCCAAATGAGTTGTTAAAATATTCTACACCCGTTCTATTGAGATGCCCACAGCTTCAGCAATCTCACGCACTTTCACTCATTTCTGAATATAAAGGAGGCCAGCGTGCCAGACTGTATCAAAGACCTTGGCCACGTCTAGAAAAGTGGCGGCTGAACATAGTTTTTTATTAAATCCGATGGAGATTTGCTGGACAAGTCTAGTACCTGATGTACGGTACTATGATTGGCACGAAAGCCGAACTGTTCTTTCTGAATGATTTGGGATTTTTCAATCTCATTTCGGAGTCTGGTGAGAATTAACTTTTCATAGAGTTTCCCTATAGTCGGCAGAAGACTTATAATATGTCTATAAGATTTTGGGTCGTGGCTATCTTGCCCGGGTTTGTGAATGCATATTACGTCAGCAAGCTTTCAGATTTCCGGGAAGTGTTTCTGTCTTAGGCAAGCATTGAAAATGGTGGTGAGTGCCGTGACGGCTTTGTCCGGTAGTTCTTTTAGAACTTTATTAGTTATTCCGTCTGGGCCGGGAGCTCTTTTGTTTTTGAAGCTTTTAATGATGGCTTTAACTTTCTCAATAGATGATGTTTCTAAGGGAGTTTCGTCAGGGCAAGTTGGTCTTGGACGAACTTCTCTACCATGTCAATGTGAGTCTGGTTGGTTGGTTTCAAATTGTCACAAGGGTCAATTTAAATATGCTACAATTTTTAAACATTTTATTTTCTTATAAATCGCGTCGACGATATTTGGTATAACTCGAACCGATTATAGTATCCGGGGTAAATTCTTTTGGAAATTGTTTTTTACATTTTATCATCTTCCATTCACGGTAGGATTCAATGCTCCACACAGACTGTGAATCATGTGCTTCACGACACGATTACAATGTTGTATAAATTAATATAATCTAATTCGATGTTCGGAATTTCGGCCGAGATATGAATTTGTCTATGTCTTCCGGTTCTCTAAATTTATCCACGTTGCTTAAAGTTAACAGAATATGCACGTGCGGTAAACCCCGTTTTTGAAACTCGATGGAATATACCTAAGCAACGGGTTGTCCAACTATTTTACGTTTCCAAATATCGTCGAGTAAAATTTTGAATTGCCGGGAAAAAAACTTGTGAAAAATTGTGAGCTTCCTCTTCGGGGGCGGGGGGTTGGAGTTAGGGAGTTTTCAGTCTTCCTTTTTAGGGGTTGCTCTTCCTCGGAATTGGAAGAGCTTATCGTTTCTTTTCTGAAGGCCTTCTTCCTTCGGTGCGCCTTGTCCACTGTGGGACCGAAGGAGTTGCCTGGCTAAGAAGGAGTGGAGCCGCTCAGCCTGAGGAGGAAGGATGAGCGTTGTTTCTTTCCCACTGGACTTGCTTGGGACGACGCCTCGCTGTCGGAGGAGACTTCGGTGAAGTTCCTCTTTGGCGTGGGGTCCTGGATAAAGTCTATCCCATGTTTCTGGCTCTTGTTGTTTTATTTAAAATAGGACAATTTTTATATAAAAAATACCAAGAGCTACGCAATTAGCGTATAAACATGTTTAGTAATGTGAAATGTGTCGTCTAATTTTTTGTCAAAGAAATGCTGTCATACAAATTATGTAGAATTGATGAAAAATTACTTATCAACAAAGATAGGTTTTTCAACATCATCTGGGATGAAGTCTGGGCATAAATACCAAGCAGGAAAATCGTGACCCAGCGTTTCCTCCACGTCCATTGTGAGAATTATCGCGATTTTGCCGGTTCTCATTCTCTCGGCTATATGGAGTTCCGCGATGATCACCGCCGTTCGGTCGTGAACCACCCCTAAACGTGCCACCATTGAATCTACCCCCGTTATCTCGATTCTGTTGGCCTTCCTCATTTCTTTCAGGATAATGCCATACCCTGGCCCCGAAATTCTCCCCTCTCGCTACGTTAGGTTTCCCCGTACCATCTAACCTTCGCAAAACTACACTCAAACCCTCTATCGTAGTGACATCTCTTATAGCAACAATATTAAGTAGATCTTGTTCAAAATGTCTTGACAAGAACCTCACGATTTCGTTTTCAAGATACGGCGGATCCAACTGCAACGCCGCATTGATAATACTCTCAGCATACTCATTTAAGCTGCCGTGACCCGGATATCTACCTGACATGAGTGTTTTGCGCACACACCATTGCATTTCTTGATCCCAATACCTGTTCAGAAACATTGTGCTGAAAATTTTGGAACCGGTCCTGTATGACCCCATACTATTCTTCCGCGTTCCCCTTCATCATCGAGTTAAGCGCACTCTTTAATTGATCTATCCCGAGGTTTTCGACTGCTACCTTGGCATGTTTCAAAAATTGTCTGGGGTTAGTTCCCTTTTGACCCTGCCCATAGAACCTGAGCTTCATGTCTTTGCTAATTATAGCAGACACCTCCTGCATCGACCTGTTCATGGTGTAATTACCCCGGTCATACACAAATGTTTGATGGTTACCCACACTTGATTCTAAACTTTGTATGCCAGACTTTACCTCCTCTAGCCTTTCACTGATGCCATGCACCCTCGCATCCACCGTTTGTTTTAAATATTCCATTTCTGATTTAGGTAAATTGCAAAAGCTCATCAAAACCATTCAAAACATCCAAACAATCCCGTACCCTATCGGAAGGGATGGATGCCAGTATGTGATCGACATACAGCATCAAGAAGGGTAACTCAAAATTGGTATTGTTATATAAATTTTGCATTTGATTTTTGATTATTTCATTTATTGGAATTATTTTTGAATCTTGTTGGAGTCTGACATTGGTTACAATAGGAGGCCCGTCCCACGTTGTTCTTAGGTAGTTGTTCTGTACGACCTGTAGTTTATTCAGATGTAATTTTTTTTTGCAGATCCCCATACGGGGGCTGCATAAATCATTGTCGCCCTTATGATGGTTTTATAAATACGTAGTTTGCTTTCTGGGGATAGCTTACTTGTTCTACAAACAAGCGGAAAAAGTTGTGATTTTATTCCTTTCGCACGATTTGTAACTTCAGTAATATGATGACCCCATATTAATTTTTGGTCTAAAGTAGGTAGGCCTAGGTATTTCTCTTTAGTTTTCCAGTCGATTTCATTGTTAAAAATTTTTAATGTAACTTTTGGTTTTTTGAGTTTTTTGGTGAAAGTCATGGCTATTGTTTTTTTGGTATTTATACCTATTCTCCATAGTTTGAACCAGTTTTCTGATTCTGATAATGAGTTTTGTAATAATTTGGTTGCAACATATGGGCTTCCTGAAATGACACAAGCCAGTATCATCAGCATAAAAGTATGCTTTAGCACGTCGGTCGGTAGGAATTGGGAAGTCTGAGAGGTATATTTTGTAGAGATCAGTTGCTAGGACTGATCCCTGCGGGACTGATGCACGGATTTGGCTAGGCGTGGACCGGATTCGATTGAAAAATGTCTGTCTAATAAATAGGAGCGAATGAGTCGAAATAGGGTTTTAGGATTATTTGCTTTTAATAGTTTGAATAAAAGACCGGCGTGCCAAACCGTATCGAATACTTTTGCAATGTCCAAAAAGATTACTACTGTGCATTGATTGTTGTTAAAACTTTGGATTATTTGCTCTGTTAGTCTTAGCACTTGGTGTACTGTGGAATGTCCACTTCTGAATCCAAATTGTTCGTCTTGTATTTTATGTTTATCGATTCTAATTCGTTTCTTAGTCTAGCTCTAGACAGTATTATTTTTTCTAAAATTTTTCCTAAACAGGGTAATAAGCTAATTAGCCTATAACTTTTAGGTTCATGACTATTTTGGCCTGCTTTGTGTATGAGTATTACGTCGGCGAATTTCCATTGGCTGGGGACCAAATGTTTGGCACTTAAAGCATTGGTTTGTTCGGGCATTCGACGACGACCTCGATCCCTGCCATCTTCACAACGTTGAAAATGTCCATGTTGCGATCATCATTTGGAAGGGTGATCATCAACAAGGGCATTGGCTTCTTCGTTCTTCGGTGCCTCATCCTGTCTACCTGCAAACAAATGAAACCTTGTGCAACAAGGTCTTTAGTTATTGCGCAAACAGCAAAACTACCACCTTCAAGGGGACTTCGTCGCGGATTTCATGGGTATAAAATCCGCCATTCTTCGGGTCCAGTGTCTCCTCCATGACCTTCCTCATGGAGCGGTGGTCTTCGATCGTAGCTGGGTAGATCGCGAAACCTAGCTTGACGTTGCAAGCTTTCAGGTAGGCGATCTTCTTAATCTCAAAGATTGCCTGAACGGGCCATTGGGAGGGCGACAGGAGGGATACATCGTTTTTTAGGATTGGGGATGGCTGCTGGTGCTTGGATATGGTCTTGGGTTGCTGGGGAAGATGAGGGGGGGACTTCACTGAGGGTTTCAGATCATCCTCCGAGTCAGAGGAGCTGATCATCTTGTGCCTCGTTAGAAGCGTATAGTTTGCTGGTAATGGAGGTGAGATGTGGGGGGGGGGACGCCAAGTATTGTATTAATGTACCAGAGTTTGTCCCATTTTACGCAGTCGAAAGCCTTCTGATAGTCTAGGAAACAGAAGTATCCCATAGTGTTAAATTCTCTCCTGTTCTCTTGTGCCTCTGCCTGGCATAAATCCGTCCTGTTCATTCGGGTGGATGTACTATATATAAGCTTCCAGTCTCTCGTTAATGATCCACAGTAACACCTTACTGGCATGCGAAATAAGAGCGATTGTTCTGTAGTTGCTACATTTGTTTTTCGCTCCTTGTGGATTGGCACGAATATAGACGTTACTCATTCGTCAGGGCATCTTCCCGAGTGCCACACCTTGTTACATATACTGTCGTGATACACGGCTCAATCAAACCCCCAAGTAATACTACCGAGAATAAAATCTTGCCCAATGTGTTCACTCCAACAGTAGAAGTCCGGCCAGCTTTAAGTCGGTTCACAAACTCGGGACCACAATATCTGCAGGTTATGGGTATCGGCGATCGCAGGTCAATTAAAGAGTGCAAAGAGTCAAGTGGTAATTTATTTGAATTATTTAGATATAAGACTGGAGCAAATTGAGACAATATTGACACAAATGTCAAAGAGAATGTAAATTTATGTACTTGTGTGCACAGTATAAAATGGATGGTATTATTTAAATGCAAACAATATCCTATACCTCCATTTAACACTGTGAAAATGTTTAATGTGTAAGAAAACAATAGAAAATCAAAAATGTTCACAAATATAAAATTCGGTACCTTTTTCATTAAATTCTTGATGTACACAAGTCTTTGAATCACCCTGTACCTCGTAGTCGAAATTATTGGGGTAGAGCGGTAGGCAAACTGCACTGCAGCGTGGCTTCTGATTTGGTCGTACCGGTAGCAGTCGACTCCCGTATTTTGTCCAAATCTTCCTTCTTTGCAAGAAAACAGTGAAAACGATGAGTGAATTCTTCTCATGTGATATTTAAATCTCGAACCTCGATTTAAATAAAGGTGTACGGTTTTTGTGTCGAACCGTAAAAATGCGGACATGTGTTGTGAAATTTAACCTCCAAATTTTAATTGTGATTAAATCATCCAAATACTTAAACATCGAAGTCGGTTAATAGAATAAACCTTGATTTATATAACGCAGCAATCATGAAATAATCGATTTCCAGGATATTTTAGACGCGATGGCATCCAAAACGCAAATTTATAATGGAATCGAAAAATGTGCTCGATTCACAAAAATGTGTAAAAACCTCCGTTTTACACAGTAAAATATTCAACAAACTCACTTGTCCTATTTATCGCCGATATATTAGCTTTTGTGGCAACAAAAGTTTGCAGAAAGGTCTTCTTTTGTAAAATCGCGAAGATGTACGCAATTTACAAAACGTCTCCCTTCACTCACGGCACAAGACAAGACTTCCTCGCCAAAACCGGCTTCAAAGTTCAAATTACCAAAATTATAAAATAAAATCTGAACAAAATCGTAAGTATTCGCCACACTTTTACCGCGACAATTCAAATCACCACGTTTTGCTTTTCAGGTAACACAAAACTTTCTTCAAGTTACAAATAGAAGAATCAAATTTGTTTGTTTTATGTGTCATAGGTTACAAAAATATCTCTTTTGTGTCGTCAAATTGCATCCAGCTTCAATGTCTTCAAATCGACACAATTAATTTTAAGCAAATTCAACTGGCTAAATTTACTGACTTCTTGCACACTTCAATATAGTCGGGACAGTCGGAGCGTCGGTCGATGGAAAAGTCCATTTTGTCTGATAAATCAAGCAAAATACGCCCAGCATGGTTAGTAGAGCTACAGTTTCTGTTGGGGTGTTTTGCGTTGGCGTCTCCTACTATAATACAGGGATTGGGGCCTTGCATGATGGCAGAGAGATCGGCGTCGCAGAATTGCTTGAGGGGAGGAATGTACATGGATGTGAGTTGTAGCCACCCGTGGTGTTGGGTGTTGATAGCTATGGAATTAGCTTCTATGCTTGTGGGAGCAGTGTGAAGCACTTCATGGTGCTCAATAGTTGAGCGGATGTAGATGGCCGTTCCACCTCCATTTGCGTGTAGTCTGTCTTTCCGATATAAAGAGTAATTGATAAGTTTCGGATTATGGCATGGCCTAAGATGGGTCTCATTAATCAGCATCACATCTAAATCGTGGCGTTGGGCAAAGTCCAGCAACAAATACTTCTTCTCATGGAGGCCATTGGCATTCCAAAAAGCAACTCGCAGAGAAGGTTTTGAGCGGCGAAATCTATGGTTTTTAGCTGGGCAGCTAGTTTGAATTATAATATTTGCGTTGGCAAGGGTTTGCAAAAGAAGTTTGATTAACAGATTTGGGTGTGTTGGAAGTGATTGAGTTGAGAGAAGATGATCTATTGTTTTGTTTGGATTGTGAATATTGTTACGAGTAGTAAAATCGGCTTTGATTCTGATGTGGTTGAAGTTGGGGAAAGCGATAGTGTCGGGAAGAGAAGTCCGGGTAATTGGAGCGACCGGGGTGATTCGGTGAGCGATCGAATCGTGCTTGGGAATTTCGACCAGTGAATTGTGGTTGGGCGAAAGAGTGGTTCTGGTCTTGGAGTGGTTGTATTTCTCGAATTGGACCAGAAAGAGATGATGATCCCCGGATGTTAAATGGGATTACCTCACATTGTCGTCTGCCTATTACCATTAGTGCTTCTGTCTTCTCGGTCACCAGACTAAGCCCTCGACTTTCCAACCAGTCCATAATTTTTTTCAAGGCCTCTTGCAATTTTGATTATACGTATCCATAATCTTTTGACGTAATTTATTATCAACGTGAGATCGTCCGCAAATCCCACCATTTTCACCCCTTCTGGCAACTCCAGACAAAGCACCCCGTCATACATAATGTTCCACAGTGTCAGCCCCAATACCGACCACTGTGGTACTCCGCTTGTGACCTCCTTTTTATTCTGTATCATTTTTTCATCTATCTGGATTCTTCTGGACGTGAGGTAGCTTTTCAGCACGTTTAGAAGATAAGGTGGAATGTCTCTTCTTTCCAGTTCGGTGATGATGTGTATCCACGCAGCCGAGTTGAAGGCATTTCTCACGTCCAGCGTCACCAGCATGCAAAACTCTCTGGTTCGATGGGTTCCAGATTTTGCGAACTTTGCCATGTTGAAAATCTTGAGTAAGGCGTCTATGGTGGATCTTCCTTTTCTGAATCAAAATTGCTCGTCCGATAATCCACCTGTTTCCTCCAATATTTTGTTGATTCTCTGGAGGAGCATTCTTTCCCTACATTCTCCAGAAGACATATAGGCCTGTAAGACGTGGCGTTTTGCAATGGCTTGTTCCCTTTACGTAGGAGCACTAGTCTGGCCAATTTTCATGTGTCCGGGAACTCGCCTTTTCTCAAGCAATCATTGAATACTTCCAGAATTATTTGTCGGTGTTCTTCGACCACTATTTTCAATATACCGGGCCAGGCGCTTTTCCCGTTGACATTTGTGTTGCCGCAGTTTCCAACTCTTCCGTCCAAAACAGTTCTATTTCGCCTTGGGTCTTCTCGTAGGCTGCCTTTAGGTGGCTTGGGAAGAGGGTGCTCACTATTTCCTCTATTCTATTCGGCGTTAGGTCTGGGATATCGCTCTTGACAAGCCTTTTGGTGACTAGCTTGTATCCCACGCCCCACACATCATCGTCAACTTCTTGCACCACTTTCAGCCAGCAGTATTTCTTGCTTCTCATGATTGCCAGTTTTAGCTCTTTTCTGGCTTCTTGTGCTTTTACATTTCCGAGTTGTTCTCCTCTTCTGCGGGTTCTCGGCACAGCTCTGCTGGCCTCCGTGCACTTTTTTCTGCATTTGGCAATCTCCTCGTTCCACCAATACATCTTTGTTTTTAGTATTCTTTTTTTTTCTGGGCATGCATTCGTCACAAAGCCTCTATAACATGATCGCCAGTTTGCCGACACTCCTGGGTGGGGTGGCTTCTTTTACTCTTTCCCGGAGTAGCTCTGTGTTTAACTTCTTGACCGACCATCCTTTTCTGCGCTTGTCTATTAAATTTTTTTTATCTGTGACGGCGTAGCGAATGAATCTGTGATCACTGTAGTTCTCGTGAGCGTGGTCTTTGAGTACTTTCCAGTCGAGCACTTTCTCCATCATGCCAGGGGTAGCCATTGTAATATCGATGATCGATTGTGCAGTCGCGCGGTCTTCTGTGGCTTCTCTATGGAATGTTGGTACGTTGCCTACATTACACACATATATGTTTTGGCTGACGATATGGCTTCTGAGAGTATGTCACCTCTTTCGTCCGTTCTTGTTTCTCCCCATTCTTGGTCTTTGGCATTGAAGTCGCCCGCTACTATGGCTTGCACTCTTTGACTTCGAACACTATCCATAAGCCTTGTTATTCTTTCTTCGTAGTCTTGGTTGGTTTGGTTCGGCGAGAAGTAACAGCTGTAGTAATAAATTCCATTGAATTTAACCCAGACATACTCTTCTCCCGCTCCATCATCTTCAACCGCCACGTGGTCCGTCGTCCATATGGCTGCCCGACCCGTCTCGTTTCCCAACAGTTACTTTGTAGAGGGTGATGCGGCTCGCTGTCTATCGCCACATCTATTCTCATTTCCTACATTAACTGTGCTAGCAGATCCTGTGCTGTCACCTCGTTGTTCAGGTTTATTTGTATTACCTCTACTTGTTTCTATCCTGGCGTTTCTTCCGGGAGCCTCTCTACGCGGGCACCATTTTGATCTGTGGCCTACCTCCTTGCACGTATAGCACTCGATACCTCCATCTCTCTTAGAGGTATTTCTGCGGGTGGGGCACGTTGTTGTTCTGTGCCCTTTTCCACAAACGGCGCATTTTGCATCTTTTGAGCACTCAAAAATGCTGCATGGTGTCCGGTTTCACTGCAGTTGATGTATCTGGCCTCGAATTTACCATCGCATCCAGGCGCTGTGTGGCCCCTGTGCCAGCACTTTCTGCAGAACCCAAGAAAAAACTGTGCTTCTCGTGCTCTACAGCCGCTAATCATGCCAATTCTTATTTTATTGTTCAGAATTTCTGCTACCTTGTTTGGATCCACTTATATTGTGGCATTTTTTGTTCCACGATATGTTGTTCTAATGCTTTTTACTGCTAGGTGGGTCTCCGGCTCCACTATTTTTGTCAGTCCCGCGAGTATCTGTGCCTCGATTGTTGTTTCAGTTAGGTCCATAATTTCTAGCATTTTTCTTTCTGTTTTTTCGACCAGGTCATGGTCGTTTAGTACCTTTTTTATGTATGTCATGAGTATCTTTGCATTTCCGCAACCCTTATCCGCTTCGTTGATTTCGTTCTCGTCAGAGTGACTCCCTGGCGAGACGTAGTAATTTATAATTGTGGTGTCATTTAATATGAGTGCTAGTGCTTCGGCTATGTTTGTGGTGGTTGGTGTGATGTTTGCATTAAAGATGTGTTTGTTTGTTTAATTTGGTTTCTTGTATTAAAATGATGTCTGGATTTATTTCGCTCACTAGCGCGTTTAGTTCGTTGAATTTACTGTGTATGCCATTAGCGTTCCATGAAATGATTTTGAGTGCCATCTTAGTTGCGCAATTAAACATCATACTTAGCGGCAATGTCTGAATGAATGGATATTCTAGAAAAGGTATCAGTAATGCCGCTAAGTTTGGTTTTGATATCTCTAATGATGGTGATCATTTGCGCAATGTTGAATGACTCATTAAGTTCTTTCAATTCCTGAAAGAGTGTTTTAATGTCGCTAGGGTTTGATTGGTTTACTTTTGAATTATATTATGTAGGTGAGGCCATGACTGGTGTAAAGTTAGGTATGGTGCGTGTAGCTGGTAATCCAGGGAAATTGTTTAAGTTTACTTGTGGTGGTTTTGAAGTGTATGACCTTGCAACTGGCCCCGGGGCTAAGCGCTGGGTTTTGACACTTACCTTTTCTTGATATGTTAGATACGCTGGGCAGGCACTCTCATTGGCTGCGTGGTTGCCGTCACAATTACAGAAGGCTACCTCCGTATCTCTGGATGTTAGAAGAAGAAGAAGACCTCCGTATCTCTGGATGTTCTGGAGCAGTCTTGTGTTAGATGAGCCCCAGGCATTTAACACATCTTGGTTTTAAATTACAGTTGCTTGACCCGTGTCCATAGGTTTGACACCTGTGACATTGAACTCTGGTAGTCTTTGGTGAGTAGTTTTGCCATCGGACAATCACTGGTCCAATGGCTCTTATGTCCCTTAGTAGGTTGAGGTTGGCATTGGCGTGGAAATGTAAAAGGAAAGAGGAAGAGGTCTTACCGGCCTTGGTTATTATGTTCAGTATGGTTGTTGGTGGTATGTTTGCTTCTATTAATTGCTCTTGGATTTCATCGGCGGTCAAACATGGTGATCCTTTGTGACCTTCGTTTTAAATTTACCATTCAATGGCGGAAAGAATGGCCATTTTTGTTTTGAAATTATTCAATTTAAAGTTATATTTTCTAAATTACTTTTTGCATTCACCTCGTAAGTTAAATTATTCTGTATTAAATTCAAATACAAAGCATTTATTTTATTAACGTCAAGAAATATTTTTATATCATGAAATAATCATGCAGGTGTTGAAACTCATATAACTTGCATCTTATCAGCAGTATAATATCATATTACAACGTCCGTCTGGCGAACTCCTTCAGTTTTGTGTAGGTGTTATTTCCTGTTTTGCATAATCTAGAAGTCTCTAGAACATTCTAGAAGGAATGTTATTACGTCACATCCGTTTTTCTAAGCGTCGGTCTCCCACTTCAATTTAGTTAACAAGATTGGAGCGATTTTTACCTTTAGTCGTCTATCCGTGCACTCAAGTCGTCATGTAGCACTCAAGTCATCATGTCACGTTCAACATCTTAAGTTGACATGAAAATGAAACCAACAACATGTAAAGTTCAATTCATTATGTAGTTTTCGGATAAAGTTTTAGTTATGTTTTTGAAAGTTCAGTTATCAAATTAAAGTGAAGCAATAATATTTCGGGACATTTCGTATTTTACGGTTCAACCACCCAAAATGTTATGTCAAGTTTATTTGTTAATGGAACAGTTTACCATCAAAATTGTTAGTACCGTATCGACTCACCTTTTCGGACATATTACGTACAAAATTATAATAATCATCAGTTTCGGACATTAAAAATTCAGTTAACCAATAATAAAAAGTGTTAGCTACCCAAATTTTAGTGCTTTTAAGGTTCGAGTTAATTATTGTATGATTTAAAATAATCCGCAAGGAAAGGCGAATTATCAATGAACCGGCTAGTCCTTTGACCTTTGACTTGTTTACTGTCGCACAGCGACAGGACTACGTCCTTTGTGCTGCTTCGCCTGATGGTTTTTGATTGGTCGTTGATGTTTTACGAGGGAGCTCCTCGGAGTTGGTAAATTTAATAAGGTTGGATCGTGGTTAGGGTTGCCACCTTTTTCTTTTGCAGTTAAAGTACATTGGTTATTATAGGTAAGAAAAAAAAAGTACATAGTATCAAAATAAAGTACTACAATTTATTTTTCTTTATTATATTTAAAAACATATTTTTTATTGCTTTTTGCAATTTGTATCAAATTAGTATCTCTACTAAACAATTGCACAGCATCTTTACAATCTATATTTAAATTAAAATAAATAAATAATTCGTTTTTTATCAAATTCAGAGACGCTTTGTTTCTTTCGTCTCGCCATTTGCTATTCATCACAGAAAAAACTCTTTCTGTAAATGCTGACGTGGCGGGAATAGACAATAAAAAAGAAATTACTTTATACAAGTTAAAAAAATTATCATCACTCTTATTAAATACTTGCTGCCATTTTTGTGCAGTTGATAGTTCTGCAAACCCCTTAGAAGTACATATCTGATTATAAAGTTGGTTTAATAACGCGATTTCTCCATAAAGATCATCCATATCTACATTTAGTTTTTGCAGATTTAAATTTTCAATTATGTTAACAATATTATCAAATTTTATATTGCTCTTTAAATTTATATTACCAAGTGTAAATAACCAGTTTGTGTTATTAAAATCAAACCATTTATTCAGGTACTCTAGGGCTTTGTCAATAAATAATAAAAAATTGCTGTGAATTTTCCTAGTCAGTTCCGGTGAAGATAACAGTTTAATTTTTTTGCCTGTTTCATAGCCAAAAAAGAGATCTTGTTTTCTTTGTGTTAATCCATCTCTAAGACTAACCATAATCCCATAAATATCTAAAATTGTTATGCAGTTGCCTTCTAGACATTTAACAGCTTTATTAAATAAATTTAATAGGTGACTACAAAAATGCAAATAAATTTCAATCATATCATTCTCAGTTTCATTGAGCATCAATAAATTTTGTAAAACCGTTGGACAGTGGTCTAAACTTAAAAAGTAGCTTCTAATAGGTGACCAATTTAATAATAATGTATCAATGCATGGCAAAAGGGAGAGCCATCTTGTTCCCACATGGCGTTTTATTTCATGAAAGTCTCCATCTACTGATGCTACAAATTTTTTCAGCTCCTCTCTTCTTACAGCAGAATGTGAAAAGTGAGCATAAATTTTTAAAATCACATTTTCTATGTCATGTGATAAAAAGCTCAGAGCATGTCTTACGCAATTATGCACTATATGTGCATGACAATTGCCTTTAATCAAATCTGGTACCAAATTTTTCATATTTGTGAATAAAGAATGATTAACACCAAAATTAGCATTTGTATTATCAGCACTTAACCCAGATACATTATCAAAAGATAATTTGTATTGCTCTAATGAATTTTGAATTGCTTCAAACATACCATCAGCAGATTCGTTACTATTTTCATAAAAATCTAATAATTTGTTTTCAATGCCATTTTTGGCCGTAAAATATTGTATCACTAATGGAAACAGTTTTATATTTTTTTTGTTAGAAGCATCTGT
The DNA here is from genome assembly GCA_958510855.1 of Rhagonycha lutea. Lineage (NCBI taxonomy): Eukaryota > Metazoa > Arthropoda > Insecta > Coleoptera > Cantharidae > Rhagonycha > Rhagonycha lutea. Next base: position 44,718,925 of record OY294038.1, read on the forward strand.
TTGTAAGCAGTAAAACAAATTATCTGCATTAATAGTATCAATGACATTTTGCAAACAATATGGGCCCAACACCTCTGTAACTAGTGCTTCCATTTTTGTTCTAGCTAGATAAATTGCCGTAGCTTTAGCTGAATTGGCATAAATAATTTTATTTAATTTTATCGTGCAATCCATGCTATTGTAGGACAAATTATGTTTTACAGTGTGATACGTTAGGGCTAACTCAGATGCAACAACATTTTCTATATCACTGCATCGAGACGATGTGGAAGCAGAAGAAGAGTCAAGGAATTTCTCGAGTAGTCCAGATGTTCTCCTCATTTCTAACTTCGATTTGTGTTGCTTTGTTTGCAGGTGTTGTTTAACCTGAAAATAATAAGAATAATCCCGTCACCTTACCCATCACCTCCAGTCACCATCAAATAATAATTATACTTTCAAAGTTATTGAGAAAAAACTGCATATTTATTTTAAATAAAATCAAATCATTTTATAGCATAGCATAGTTTAGTTTGGATATTTAATGCAACCATACCAATACGCACACACACACACGTGCACATACAGAAAAAAGAAAATTTTTCTTCTTACTTGTCCTATTCCTGCTGAAGCAATTTATTGTAAATGTAATTCCACACAATTTGCATTTTCCATTATATTCGTTTTGTGGATCATTAATTAACCAATCACCATGTTCGATTTCCCACTGAATTTTATACTTCTGCAATCGTTTATTTTTCTGTTTTGTCGTATAATTTTTTTTAAAACATTTTTTCGGTGTAACATATTCACTATCTATTTGATCCGTTTCACTATCGAAATTACGTTTTGTAGGTGTATGTGGAGTATTCTTGTCCATGATTTACTATAGCATAAATCTATAAAACTTTAAATAGTATTCTTATTGCACTTAAACCGTTTCGCACAAAATAAACAAGAAATTGTAACAATGAATGACACTGTGACACTGACATTAATTTGAGGTTAGGCTAGTGCGTTTATAAATATTGTGAAAAACTGAGTGCTTAGTGATGTGGCGCTGGCGACATCTGCGACATCGATTCAGCACTAATAGAAAAATTTCTTAACGAAAAAATCTGAAAAAATACTTACGACTAAACTTTTCAAAATCTCAAAGAAACCAAATCATGCGAAATAAAGTATTTTGGTGTACTTTATTGTTCTCATAAAGTATAAAGTACAATTACCTGAAATAACGTACAATACTTTATTATAAAGTACGGGTGGCAACCCTAATCGTGGTTGTTTATGCATGTTACTCGTATGATGTTTAGCGCGTTACTGATGTTGATTTCGTTGGTGACTTGGTTTAGTATCTTGATCTTGATGGCTGTCGCGGAGCGACAGGAACTTTTCCTATTTCTTCTTCGTCTGAAGGGGGTGTTTTATTGTCTGAATGTTTTGGTAGTGGAGCGCGAGGCTCGAACGTGTGATCCTAGGATCGATTTTGTTGAGCGTTTTGTTGTGTCGTGTTGTTTCGTATGCGCACTTGAAGGAATGATGGTTATTTGTTTTGATTATGCTTGGCGTCCTTCGGGATTATTTGTTATTCTCATTGGTTGATTTATTGCACTGATTGTCTATGGAGGAGAGGAATCGCTTTGATTTTGTATCGTATTTTTATATTTATGTGGTTAAAAGTAGGCACTAGGTGTTTTTATTGTCTTTAATTTTTACCGATTTTTTTTTATCGTGAATTGATTATTATAATGTCTATTTATATTGTTAATTAGATGTTACGTTATCGCACTACGATGGTTGTGTACCGATTTATATAATTGTTGCGTTTAGTTTGCCGCACTTAGAGTTTTAACATTGCACTTTTATGTTTGATGATCTTGCTAATTGCATGCTTGCACACATGACTGTCGACTGGTCAGCGTTTGCTGAGTTGTTAAAGATGTATCTATCGGTGTTGTTCCTGTTGGTTCAGTAATTGATGCCAGCGGCTTTGATCCGAAACAATTGGATAGTTTATTGTGTCATTTGTGATTTGTTAGATTTGAATGTTTATGTGTAATAATATTTGAATTGGTGTGGAGAATTGGAGAAGTGGTATTAAGAAAACTGGAGTGGTGACTTAAGGATCAGTTGTGGAGTGATTTAGTATGATTTTTGGCCTTTTATGTTTGAATTTATCTTTCTCATTATAGTTTCCAAGTTGTTTGATTAACGGATTGACACTTAGGGTTATTTTGTTGTACTGCTGTTTGGCATGATTATATTGAGATGATGTTTTTCCCTTTTAAACCTACAAAGACCGCAAAAGCTAGTTTATCGCCGGAGTAGAGTTTTTCTCTTCCTCAGAGTCGATGGATTCGACGGACGAAATAAAAAGATGAAAATTCGCAACAAACATAATTTATTAATTGAAAATAATTAATAGTTAATTTTTGCATCAATTATCCTTGACAATAAACTTGCCTCAAACCAAATGTGTAGCGCGTAATAATTAAGAAATCCAAAATTACATTTAATTTTGTCAATTTTAGATGCTTAATTTGGATTTCCTATTATTTGTGTGTTGTGTAAAATCATAAATCAAATTACAATAATTTTTAATTAATCCAATGATGACAAAAACAGTTCCAAACTTGGATTTATTAAAATGAAAAACAAATTTTCTACCTTATTACTATTCACTTGACCCAGTGCATCACCAGAAAACAGTTGGTAACCATCTTTCCGTCTACTTGGTTGAACGTTGTTCGTAATCTTCACTGCTACCTGCAAACTGCTAATTTTCGTGTTTCAAGTGCCAATCAATCCTTTTCTCCTTTATTAATCAACTTTCCAACTTGTTGATTAATTAATCCTTGCATTGAATAACTTCTAGGTAAGTAATTATTTGCTTTTTAATTTCAAACTATTCACCACATGTGGACTTAACCTTCAATTTGTATCGGGTGTACAAATTTTTATAATCACTTTATTATTTCAGGTATTCAATCAATTAATACCCTATCTCGTTAGAAATACACAACCGTTCACTAATTATGGATCGTAATTAGTACCTACGCGAAAATTTTATTCTCGCACATTTTTCACTTTTTAGTGAATTCACGAAATCTCACTTCCCTGATCCCCGGATCAATGAGAAGTTTTAGGAGTTCTTCCTTCTTTGAAGACCACCAAAGAACTGGCCTCAATTCTTGCTCGCCGATATTTCTTTCCTTTTCCAAGTTCAAAATTTGGATTTTTGTTATGTAGTGGGAGTCTTTGTTCCTTTTCAGCTAAAATGGCCTTTCTAGCAGGTAATACAACGTCGTTAATTGCACATGCACCGAATTATTAACACTTTACTTTATTTCAGTTATTTGGCGCAATTTTCAAATAAAACTTATACACAAGGCGTGTCACAAACTTTGTACCTCACAAATGATTACAGAAATGTTTTGTTTTGTGTGTAATTTTGTTTCAAACAATGGTTTTAATGTAATTGATGCAAATTTCACTTTCTTATCAGCCATATCAACTGATTACTGAATTTAACTCAAGAATTTTCAAATTATCTCCTTAATAATCCAACCGGATCTCTTAAACCATGAAATATCACAACAATATATTAGTTCTTTTATGGTTATAATTTCGGAGTTTTGTTGAAGTTCGTAACGTATGGCTTGGCATTCCATACTTTTCTCAGCATTTTATTTTGAATTATTTGCAGTTTGTTAATGTGTGTATGTTTGGCATATCCCCATACGCTAGAGGCGTAAGTCATAATAGTACTTAGGTCTGATGACGGATTTGTAGATTCGAAGTTTATTTTTGGAGACAATTTACTTTTTGCATTGATCAGTGAGTATAATTGAAGGGGTCAGTGCAAAAAGTGGCTAAGTCACATTTTTGAGTTTCTGAGTTATAGCTGTTTGAAAGTTTTAAAAGATTTCCACATCTACATTTTAAATGATCACCATATTATGTAATTTTTTTAAATAAAACCTATACCTTTTCGCAATATAATAACATATAACATGTAATCAAAAATTTATCCAATAACGAGAAAAAAATTGAAAAAGAGATGGAAAATTTAGCAACTTCTTGCACTGAAGTGACGATCGACTGAAATATTAACATTTTATTTTTCACGTAGAAGGACGCTTCTTGGCTCAAATCTGATCTCGCCAACGTATAGTATAGGTAAATTAGTATACATGGCCACCCTTAACTCAATTTCACAAAAATATGGACTTAGCTACTTTTTGCACTGACCCCTTCAATTGAGACATAATGCCTTTGGCTCTATTGGTGACGTTACTTATATGGGTGCCCCAGGTGAGTTTAGTATCAAGGGTAACTCCAAGATACTTGGCACTGGACTTCCACTTTACTTCTTGATTAAAGATGCGAGGAGTTATGGTGGAAGTTTTTTGTCTTTTGGCAAAGAGGAGTGCAACACTCTTCTTGGGGTTAACCGCCATTCTCCATTTAGTAAACCATGATTCAGCTTCATCTAATAGATTTTGTGTTAATTGAGTTGCCACGGTTGGTGATTTCGAAGTGGCTGTAATTCCAGTATCATCGGCGTAAAAGTAGGTTTGAACTCTTGGTTCTTTGGATATTGGAAAATCAGACATGTATATTTTAAAGAAGTCAGCAGCTAGTACTAACCCCTGAGGAACGGAAGCTTGTATAGGGCGTAGGGTGGACCGGATGCCTTGTAATAGGATAGTGAAAAAACGGTCCGAGAGGTATGATTTGAGAAATCGGATAAGGGGGATGGAAATTCCTGCTAGAGTGAGTTTGAGCAAGAGTTCGGCGTGCCACACAGAGTCGAACGCCTTCGCGATGTCCAAAAATACAGCTGTTGTATACTGTTTGGTGTTAAAGCCAGTAGTGATCTGTTCTACTAGTCTCAGGATTTGATCGACCGTGGAGTGCCCTGATCGAAATCCAAATTGTTCATTGGGTATGATCGGGTATTTTGTTAGTTCTTTTCTGAATCTTGTTAAGGTTATCTTTTCTAGGATTTTCCCTAAACAAGGAAGAAGACTGATGGGTCTATAGTTTGATGGTACACGACTGTCTTGGCCTGATTTGTGTATTAATATGACATCAGCTATCTTCCATTGGGAGGGGAAGTGTTCAAGACGGAGACTTGCATTAATGATGCACAAGAGTGCTGCTTTGGCTTTACGTGGTAATTCTTTTATGGCTCTGTTAGAAATGCCGTCAGGGCCGGGAGCTTTTTTGACTTTCAGGTTTCGAATGTGTTCATTTAATTCTTCAATTGAGCTCGAGTCAATTGGAGGATCATGTTGTATTAGAAGAAGTTCGTTTACTTCGTTTTCAACTTTAGTAATGTGTGCTGGATTTGGATTATCGTTATTAGGGCTACATTGATTTTGGAAACTGTCCGCAAAAATTTCGGCTTTTTCAGCATCAGAGGTTGCAAAAGTACCATCAGGCCTTTTGATGACTGATATCGTGGGTCTCTTCTTGTTTTTGATTGCTTTAAGCAATTTCCATGCAGATGGATCATTAAAGTCGAGAGAGTCCATTGTATCGGCCCATTGTTCGTCGTAAACGTTTTTGATTTCAGTGGTGGCTAGCTTTTTTAAATAGTTATAGTTCTTTTTATCTTCAGGATGTAACGTGCGTTGAGCTTGCTTACGCGCTTGTCTTTTTTCTTTTATTATATCTTTAATCCTTGTCGGGAGGTGGTCTCTTAAATCGGATATGGGTACTTCATTAGTTGCAAATTGTATTGCATATTGTATTGCGGTTTGAAAGAATTGAACATATTCTTCTAATTGCTCAATTGATGTTATTATCGGAATTTTTCCTATTATTTCAAGTAATTTATCATGGTAACTGGGCCATACGATTTTTGACCTTGTATTTGTTGGGTTATCTTGATAGTTTATGCTACCAAGAAATAAAGTAACTGGGTAGTGATCAGAAGTTAAGTCACAATGAGTTGTAAGTCTGTGCTGTGTTGTTATATTTTTGAGTATTGTTATATCTATATTATGTGGGAGTACCTCTTGCAGAAGAGATCGGAGTCATTTGGGCGTTTTTGGTTGGTGATCGTTCTGCTTGGAGGCGGGGTTTCGCGTTTGCATTGACGTGTTGATTGTACTGGTGTTTTGATTTCGGAGGTGACAATATTGTTTGTTTGACATTATAAATTGCACTTGTCAATATTGGTTTATTGTTTTGCACTTTTGTTTTATTCTGAGCTGGGAATTTTATTTGCACTATTGTTTTTGGGCATTATTGTCTAATTCTGGGTTCGCGCGATTTGTTCTAATTTGATTTAGTTATTGTAGTAAGATTGTTTATTGTCTATTATACACTTGTTTATTTGATTAATTGTTCACATTTGTTCATTTGGCTACTTAAAGGAATCGTGTTTGTTATGGGCGTGGCTTATACCGGGGGCTCGATCCCATGCATAGGTGTCGAGGGAGCGCAGCATAGATGCGTTGCTCTTCGGTCCTATGCGGGTCGGGTAGGTAGATTTGTTATTCACAAGATCGAAATATGTCTGTCGTTGTTGTGGTTTGGTTATAATTGAGTTATTTTCGAATTTTTACAATTCTTGGCAACTGGTTAAGTTGCGCCATTTTGATCTCGCGAAGGGTCTTGATTGAAGGTTTATCCTCAACATATTTAGTACTGTCGTAATGACATGTCTTCACGACCTCTCGGAAAAGTGCTTCCACATCACATCCGTGTGTTTATTTTATTATTTTCACTGATTTAGAATGTGTTTATTCTTGGGTATGGGTTCAAATTTTTGTTTTGTTCACTGTCGTAGCACTATAACGGGTGAAGATTGTTTGTTTATAGTTTTGGATCAATGATTGATCTTGGTGTTGGATATTTAGGGTAATCGTTGGCATTATAATTGCCTAGTTGGTTTATTAGCGGATTTTCACTTTCACTTAAGTTCATATAGAACTATAGAAGCGAGTGGATTCGTTTTTTATATAATCATTTATTGATATAGTTTTGGAGTCATTGGCAAGTCTTTTGTTTGTGATGTAGGCGGGGGCATTCCACGCTGCTCGGGGTGCCTTGTTTTGAATTATTTGGATTTTGTTGACGTGGGTTGCAGCAGCGTATCCCCATACGGGGGAAGCGTACAACATCGTCGGTCTTATTACCATTTTGTAAACTTTTAGTTTGTTGGATGGTGAAAGTTTACTGAGTCTTGATATTAGTGGAAATAATTGATGAGTCATGCCATTTGCGCGGTTGGTAACATTTGTGATGTGTTTACCCCAAGTTAGTTTCCTATCTAGGGTTACTCCTAGATATTTAGCTGTAGCGCGCCATTTGATGTCGGTGTTGAAGATATTTGGTTTTAATTTGGCTTTTTTCAGCCGTCTGGTGAAAAGTATCGCTGTGTTTTTCTTCGAATTTATAGTACTAATTCGCCAAGTGGTATACCATTCTTGCGCATTGTTAAGGACGGTTTGGAGTTTTGCGGTTGCGATGTCAGGATTTAAGGAAGTAGAAAGGAAGCCGACGTCGTCGGCGTAGAAAAAGGCATTAACATTAGGGTCTGTGGGGACGGGGAGGTCACTCATGTAGACCTTGAAGAGATCTGCAGCGAGGACTGATCCTTATGGGACTCCAGCGGAAAGAATGTGGGTGGTGGATCTTACACCTTGTAATAGAATCGAGAATTTTCTGTTATTGAGATATGAGCTGAGAAGACGAACCAAGGTTCTTGATACGCCTGCCTTTAATAGTTTATAAAGGAGTCCGGCGTGCCGACCGTATCAAAAGCCTTGGCTACGTCGAGGAAGGTGGCAGCTGAACATTGTTTTTTGTTGAACCCGATGGAGATTTGTTCAACGAGTCGGAGAACTTGGTGGATTGTGCTATGTTTAAATCCAAACTGCTGATTTTGGATTATCTTAAGAGAGTCCAATTCGTTACGAAGTCTTGGTAGAATAATTTTTTCGAACAGTTTGCTAATAGTTGGCAAGAGGCTAATGGGTCTGTATGATTTAGGACTATGACTGTCCTGCCCAGGTTTATGAATGCAGATAATATCAGCAAGTTTCCAAATCTCGGGGAAATATTGATTCTTGAGACAGGCATTAAATAAAGCTAGTAGTGCTATTATGGCTTTTTTGGGCAGTTCTTTAAGGGCCCTATTGGTTATCCCATCGGGGCCAGGAGCTCGCTTATTTTTGAAGTTTTTTAAGATAATGGTAACTTCATCGAGGGAAGTAGGTTCAATTATTTGATCATTTGGAACGGCTAGTTGTTTTAATACGTAATTTTCCACCATTTGTATGTGTGTCTGATTGGGGTGGTCGGAGTTACGTTGGCACTGTACTGATAGGCTTGAGGCGAAGACTTCTGCCTTTTCCTGATCACTACGGGCTAAAGAGCCATCTGCATATTTAAGAGCGGGTAACGGAGCTTTCTTTATTCTAAGTGCTCTGGCGAGCTTCCACGAAGAGGGGTCTGCGAAAGAGAGAGCCTCAATTTTGTCGCTCCACTCTTGATCGTAGAAGCTTTTCAGAGTTTTAGTGACGTGTTGTTTGAGATGATTGTATAGTCGTTTGTCATCAGGGTGACAAGTGCGTTGGGCTGTTTTTCTCGCATGTCGTTTCTCCTTGATGAGTTCTTTGATTTTTGGGTGAAGTCTGTCCCTGAAGTCTTGTAAGGGGGTTTCGTTCGATGCATATTGTGTGGATTTTTGGATCGAGTGTTGTATTTGTCTGGAGTAGTTGTCAATTTCTTTGTCGGTTTGAATGATAGGTATTGCTCCCATTGTTTTGTCTAAGTGATTTTGAAAAGAGGACCATGATATTTTTGTTTTAGTTGGAGGAGTGACGAAAGGGTCTACTGTACCCAAGTGCATTAGCACTGGGTAGTGGTCAGAAGTTAGTTCGCAGATGGTTGTAAGGACGTGTTGCATGGTCACGTTTTTGAAGAGGGCGATGTCTATGTAAGTTGGAGTGCCCATGTTTGAGTAATGTGTCGGGACAGTCGGTGCGTCAATGGAAAAGTCGAGTCTGTCCGAAATGTCAAGTAAGACTCGTCCGTTATGGTTAATCGTTCTACAATTCTAGTTGTGATGCTTCGCGTTGGCGTCCCCTGCAAGAATACAAGGGTCTGTTCCCATTAGGGCTATGAAGTCGTCATCACAAATGGATTTTAGAGGGGTTATGTATATCGAAGTCAATTGTAACCACCCATGGTTTTTTGTGTTAATGGCAATGGATGTTGCTTCTACGCTCGTTGGATCGATGTGCAGCACTTCATGGTGCTCGATTGTCGAACGAACGTATATAGCAATTCCGCCTCCTTTTTTGTGAAGTCTGTCTTTCCTATAAAGGGAGTAATTGACCAATTTGGGATTATAGCATGACTTTAAATGGGTTTCCCTAATTAGCATGACGTCTAGGTCGTGACGTTGTGCAAAGTCCAACAGCAAGTACTTCTTCCCATGGAGACCATTGGCGTTCCAATAGGCTACTCGCATGGAAAAAGGCCTGGGGCGGGACTTATGCATCGCGGACGCCTCCTGAGGCGTCTGGTAAATTAAGGTTTCTGATCTGCTCTGCAAGAGTGGGATCAATGTTAGTTTTGGCGAGAGTTTTTAAAAGTAGGATGATTAGTTGATTGGGGTCTGTAGGTAGCTGATTGCTTTCTTGAGATTGTGGGTGGATATGCTTTTGAGAATAATAAAAGCGGGTTTGATTTTGTTGTGACTGAAGGTTGGGAAAATCTTTATGTCGAGGGGTGAAGCCCTGAGAGTTTGAGTGCTTGGTGGGAATTGGTGGTTGGTCATATCTGGGTTGGAAATTTCGACCGTTGCATCGTGGTTGAGGGTACGATGGACATTCCTTGTAGTTAGCTGTGTGAGAACCTTGACAGTTAGCACTCGTAGCATCTGTGTCAGCAGATTTGGTGCAATCGGCCGAAAATGGTCTTTGCCACATTTCACGCACTTAGGCGGGCAGGTGCAACATCTCTGCGCATGACAAAATCCCTGGCACCTATGGCATTGAGACACATAGGTGCGAGGGTTTGGGGTTTCTATAATTACATTCATTCATAGAATAGTGGTCGCTTGAAAAATAGTTTTGGCTTGGGTAGTTTTGACAAATTGAGCCAGGAAGAGGGGAATTTGCCTCCGGTCTTTGCCCCTCTTCATCTGGTCCACAGTTATCGGGGAGAATCCTTTTAAAACCAGATCTTCGGCGATATACCGCCAAGTCCTCTAATGACAATTTTTAGCAACTTTTCATGTTGCAACTGGTACGTATGAGTAGGTGTAGTGTTATGAAATAAAATCCAAATGTGCGTTATAAGTTTATTTGTAACCTAAAAGTAAAAACGTTACAAAGTCGCCACAAATTCAAGTAGAGGCATTCAAGAAGAAGAAAGTGCTGACAGTATTTGTGGTCGAAGATGATGACGTTCCCCTATTTGGTTTAGATTGGTCGTTGAGTTTCAAACTACCACTTCCACCTGGATCAAAGATATGTCAAACCACTATAAAACCTAACAAAACAGAACATAATGAAACAAATAGACCTACGCCGACGGCTATAAAAAAAATATTGGAAAAATATAAAACACTTTTTAGCGGGACTTTGGGCACAATACATGGTCATAGTGCACGAATACACATCCCTACAGGTACACAACCAAAAACGTTTCGACCAAGGCCAGTACCGATAGCACTGCAAGAACAAGTGAACGCAGAATTAGATCGTCTTGTTAAACAGGATGTTTTGGAACCCATAAACACTACAACTACACAAATTGAATGGGCTACTCCGATGGTGATCGCAATTAAATCAAACGGAAGCATCAGAATTTGTGGGGATTTTCGGGTAACAATAAACCCCTACGTACAGACAGATGATTACCCTTTGCCTAGATTCGAGGATATTATGTCGAAATTAAGCGGTGGACAACAATTCACGAAGATCGACTTGAAAGATGCATATTTACAACTCACCGTAACACCAGAATCACGAAAATATCTTGTAATTTCGACACATAAAGGATATTTCGCTTACAAGCGGCTACCTTTTGGAATCTCTTTTGCACCAGCAGTATTTCAACGCACGATGGATCAAATTTTGGCAGGAATAGAAGGTACAATTTGTTATTTAGATGATATTCTGATTACAGCACCAAACCGAGAACTGCATTTGCAACGAGTCCACCAAGTACTAAAACGTTTACATGAAGCAGGAATAAGAACACAAGAATCAAAATGCGCATGGTTACAAGATGGAGTAAATTTTTTGGGACATCGAGTGGATAAAGAAGGATTACACCCAACAGATGAACATATCAAAGCTATACGTGAAATGCCAAAACCAAACAATGTAAACGAACTTAGGTCTTTTCTTGGGTCGATAACATATTATGGAAAATTTATACAAAATCTCCAGATTATTTGCGCCCCTTTGCACCGGTTATTGAAAAAAGGTGCAAAATGGGAATGGAACGAACAAGACAATGATATTTTCAATAAATTAATAAGCAAACTAACATCAAATGATACTTTGGTACATTATGATCCACATAAACCAGTATACATAACATCTGACGCATCGGAAAAAGGTCTCGGGGCCGTTATGTTCCACAAATACCAGGATGGATCTTTAAGACCAATAGCTTATACCTCACGAACTCTTACTATGACGGAATCACGATACGCGACGATTGATAAGGAAGCATTGGCCATTATATACGCAGTTACAAAATTTAACCAGTACATATACGGAAGACGTTTCACACTTCTTACCGACCACAAACCACTAGAACGGATTTTCAGCGAATATCGCGACACACCTAAGATAGCAAGCAATCGATTATTACGATGGGCAATGATTTTAAACAATTACAACTACGCAATAGCATATCAACCAGGTAAAGATAATGCCCCAGCCGATGTTTTGTCACGATTACCGCTGCCTGACAACAACCTAACAAACAATGAAAAGGAAGGATTGCCATCAAGAGGACACCTACTAAATGTACGATTAAAACAATTGCCAATAACAAAACAAGCATTACGAGATAAAACTACGAAGGACAAAATTTTACAACTAGTAACAAAATATATACACAGCTACTGGCCAGAAAGAACACAACTGGTAACGGAAATTATACCATTCTATGAAAAACGTTACGAATTATCAGTGGAAGAAAACATAGTACTATGGAAAGGAAGAATTTGTATACCTGAAACATTACAACAACAAGCACTAAAGATGCTACATGATGGACATCCAGGAATGAACGCCATGCAATAAATGGCAAGATTACATATTTATTGGCCAAACATCAACAATGACATTATAAAATTCGCACAACAATGTTACTCATGTCAAGAATCGAAACAAAACGCAAACAAGGTACCATTATACCCATGGTACGCTCCGCCAGAACCATGGGCACGAATACATATAGATTTCGCAGGACCATTCGAGAATAAGATGTTTATTGTCATAATAGATGCGTTTACTCGATGGTTAGAAGTTATACCAATGAGAAACATTACTTCCGAAAACACCATAACAGTGCTAAGAGATGTTTTTGCGCGGTTGGGTCTACCAAAATTCATCGTGTCGGATAATGGTCCACAATTAACGTCAAATGAGTTTGAACAATTTTGTAGTTCAAATGGGATTACACACATAAAGGTTACACCGTATCATCCAAAATCAAACGGCCTCGCTGAGCGAGCAGTCAGAACATTCAAGGAAAGAATGAACGCCAGCGATAAATCAAAAGATTTTAATGTTCGATTAAATAATTTCTTGTTGGGTTATAGAAATACTATACAACGTTCAACTGGAAGATCCCCCAGCGAGTTAATTTATGGTCGTCCAATAAGAAGTTTGTTTGATCAAATTAAGCCCGATATACATCGCAATCAAGAACGCGAAACCGCCAGACAAAAGTTACACCACGATAAAACAGCTAAGCCGACCAATTTCGAAATGGACCAGCTGGTTTGGGTAAACAACCCACACGGAAAAGGATCGACAAAAGGCAAAATAATTGACAAACGAGGCATCTATTCGTATTTAGTGGAAATAGGAGGAGGACTAGTACGGAGAAAGCATGCTGACCAATTGCGGCCTAGAATACCTGAATATATAAATCAACAGTTCAAACCAGAAATTCCAGAAACAACACCAATTTTAAATACAGAAGAAAATAACGCAGCAACAATGGTGGAATCGGTGAACGAGCAAATTGCTGATCGGGAGAATGGTATCGGAAGTGATCTGGTAGTATCGCAGGAAGTGCCAGAACAGCCCACCTTAATAATTCCACCACAAACGAGAAGGAACCCAGAAAGAACCCGAAGGCCTCCAGAACGTTATGGATTCTAGAACATTTATTTATTAGTAAGGGAGGAATGTAGTAATATAGGACCAACGCAACAACAATAAATACACCAGTTCGACATGTAAAATATATCTATCTGTAAAATGGCGACTTTGTAACGTTTTTACTTTTAGGTTACAAATAAACTTATAACGCACATTTGGATTTTATTTCATAACACTACATTTTCGGCATTTATTTGTCTCAAAGAATCTATTAAGTGCTCGAAAATCTGTAATAGTTTCCGGAATGATGGATATTCCATCGTGTACTGATTTGTAACTGCTTATTTTAATATTTGCCTCATCAATTTGGGTTTGTATTGGCGGCCAATCGTCTCTCGAGTGGAGTACGATAGGCGGGATTTGAATTGGGCGTGGTTTGGCTGGAGCCACCGGGGGTTGATCGTTGGGTTCGTCAACGGATGACGAAGGAGAGGTCGGACAGGATACGCTTAGGTCTATTGGTATTGTATTACTCACATGAGGCGTCTCGTCTTCATGTGGTTCGACTGAATCTGATACGGTTATGGATTCGATATCGGTAGATGGGTTGTTTTCAATTGAGTTGGTTTCGGTTATCGGATTGTTAAGCTCCTCATCAATACTTGGTTGTTTTGATGATACGACGGATTTGGCTCGTCGTGTTGGAGCTTTGCGAGCTGGGATATCTTTGGTGGTTTTCGTGTCTGGAATTGTTTCTATTGATCGACTGCGACTCCGGATACGTTCGGAGCGCCGAGCAGGGGTCGGATTGATTGGTGCAGGGTCTAATTCCAGAGCTAGACAGAGATTGTCGTAGTATTTGATCTTTTCAGCAAGTAAGACCATGGCGTCGTTGGTGTTCTGTTGCATCCTGGTGCATTGGACGTTTAGTTCGTCTATCTCGCTTTTGAAGGAGGCGAGATCTGCCAACGTAGCTTTACGTGGCGTGGTGGCACATTTTTGTGAGGACATGATTATTGAAGGTGGTGTAGGATTGATAAATCCTGTTGGTTAATGGCAGTTTCGTTGTTTATCAACTACGAGGGGAGTCAAGGTGGCTACAGGAGAACCTGTAGTCGTGACGGGTAAGTTGAATGTCAACAAGTTGACATCAATAGTAGAAGTCACTTAACTCACGCACCCGCAGTGATTAGTAATTCGGCTGCCGTTGAAAACTAGCTTGCACTGAAAGCTGGGTTCACTATTCGACTGTTCACTATGAAGGTTCACTGAATGTTGCAATGGGCGCATACAGATTGCGTCCCGCGGTCGGGTTTTTGACTAGTGACAGTTGCAATGCAATGAAGCGGCTAGTGTTTTTGGAAGTTGTTTTAAGGCAAATTCAGTTTATGTATCCGCGGAATTCGATCGAAAGAGACAGTTTCATGGGATTTGATTACCATCTAGCGCGCAAATTCATCGATATTTATTTAAATTGCCAAGTTTTACAAGCCTATCTAGGAACCTAGGGTTATTTTAATCATAATCAATAAAGTAGAGTGAGAGAGTGAAGTTTCTTGCTACCGATCATTAGTCAAATGTCAATAAAGTCAAGGAAGGATAACATCGCTTCCAGTTTTAAGAAAACCTAAATGCTTTTGAGGATTCATTCGTTTGTAGCCAGAGCTGTCTGAAGTCTTCTTGTCAACCACCAAATTATTGTAGTTACCAAGTAAGTCATATTTGTACTTTTGTATTCGTGAAAATCAACGTTTAGTGCAGAGTGAATTAAGCGGTCTTTTGGAGAATAAATCTAATAGTACCATTAAAAATGATCTCATCAGTTCATTTAGGGAACGGGAATCGTACCTATAGATCCTGAGCAAGTTTTACTTAAAATTCCAGTTGATGATAGTGGCACTGTTATAAATGTAAGCGGAGCACTTTTGAACTACTTACAACAACAAAGATTCTCAGCAGCACCAATAAGAAAAAATATAAAACGCCAGAAGCTTACGGTGGAGCCTGGCAAAAGCGTTACAGCAAGCCATGATAGCTCTAGCGATTCAGATGTCTGTGAATATCTCTGCCCTCAAAGAATGAACGAAACAGGGCCATATTAAACCTCACCAAGGTGGCGGAGTTGGATATACAAATGGAGTCGCCCCACAAGACGGCTCAAGTCAGCCAGTGTTTTAGATGCCAGTAGTTTGGACACTCACAGCAAAGCTGCAACTCGACACCTAGGTGTGTGAAATGTGGAGGCAACCATATGTCAGGCTCGTGCCCCAGAAGTCCGGAAAACAGGATAAAGTCCAAATACGCCAACTGCGCAGGCCCACACCCGGCCAATTTCCAAGGTTGCCCTAATTTCCTTAAATTCTATAGGCATATCACCCCGAACATCAGGGAAAACCAAATGAGAAACTACAGAAGTCACGACGAATCACCGCTGGGCCGCTTGCCGATCCATAGGACCAGCGAAGGAGCGACTTATGCCAGGAGAGCCCACCCAACAAACGAAACTTAAACTGTACAAGATGCCCTCCATTCGCGAAGTTATGTCCAACTTCAACAATGAGGCAGTCGCCCAGCGCATCGAAGACCTCCAGGCCCTCATAAAGAAGGCCCAAGACACCATCACCGAAGCGACCAGTGCCCTTGTCTCCCTGCAAGGTGCACAAGAAGCAGTGCAAGCAGCCGTCTACGGCCCTCCAGCACTGCGCAGGCAGTCCTCGAACATCCCAGCCACCATCGACAGCGACAGCGTGAGAACCAAGAAAACTATGCGCGTCATCCGTCAAGCGCTTGCTGATGCCAAGACCAGCAGGAAGCTGGTACAGGAAGCAAAGAAGAGGGAAGAAGCAGCGATGAAGTCGACCATCATCGTACCCGGGTCTACGTAAAGACCCCCCCCCAGCTTGCTTCACCTCCAATCCCCCCCCCCCGCCTTCCGACTCAACACCGTCGACCAGAGCGCATCGCCGAAAGTAAAGGCTACTGCGGCCGCCACAAGCAGGAAAGGTAGGGCTCCAGCAGCGACAATTGGCTCCTCGCAGCCAATAGCACCACCAAAGAAGACTCCTGGCCCGTCTCCGCCAGAGAAGAGAGGCAAAACAACGCCAGCAGGTCCGTCTCCACCTGCAACTGTCACCACAGACCCATCTCAGCCTGTGGTGATGGAGGTGGGCCCATCTCCCCCACCAGAAGCTCAAATTCCAACCGAGAATGTGAAGATGAAGAAGAGAATGAAGAGCCACCAGCGGTCGTCATATTGGACAACGTCGTCCTTGTGACCCCAGCTTTACCCTCCCCCTGGCTTTCCTCCCCTACCACCTAGTTCGCAAGAACAAGGCATGGAGTTCTCGTAGGATCCCACGCCAAAGAGAAACTTCGAGGAAGTCTCCTCTGAAAGCGAGGAGTCCGGTGGAACCCGGGAAGGGAAGAAGCCACGCCCCTCCTCCAACGAACCCGAATCCCAACCCAGCACTTCCTTCGGTACCACAGCGGCAGTGGTCACCCACAGGAAGCGAGCTCCAAGGAAAAGGGAGGTGATCAGCTCCTCCGACTCGGAGGATGTTGAAACTCCCCCAGCAAAGTGCAAACCGGCGCAGATGACCCCCCCCCCGGCCCCAATCACCAACATCATCCCCAAACCCCGAAGAGTTCCACCTATCACCCTTCGTCAGCCCTCCCATTGGCCAGCCCTTCAGACAATTTTCCACATTAAGAAAATCGCATACGTGAAAGCGAGGAACGTGAAACTAGGCGTAGCGATATACCCTGTCTCCGTAGAAGATCACCGCTCCATGACGAAGGTCATGGAGGAAACCCTCGATCCAAGTAACAGCGGATTTTACACCCACGAAATCCGGGATGAAGTTCCCCTGATGGTGGTTATCAGGGGTATTCATCAAAGATATACCAGTCGCAGATGTTACTAATGACCTTGCTCGCCAAGGCTTTATTTGTTCCCAGGTCGATAGGATGAGACATCGTCGCACGAAGAAGCCGATGCACTTATTAATGATTACCCTACCGAAGGATAATCGTAATAAGGACATCTACAACATTGAGAAGATCGTGGGCCTAGACATAAGAAAGCCCGAACGAACCAGTGTTTCCGCTGTCAGGCTTTCGGCCACACCCAGCTTGGCTGTAACTCCGCCCCCCGGTGCGTCAAGTGCGCCGGAGTACACATGTCTGCGGAATGCCAGCGACCCAGGAACGTAAAAGCGACTTGCGCTAACTGCGGCGGGAAGCACCCTGCAAACTTCCAAGGCTGCTCCCGACACCCCCGCAGTTACAACTTAGGTAACACCAATAATACCTTTACTTACAGGTGCGAAGGTCCGCAGGGGAAATTCCCACCCCACCGGACCCAACCACAAACCACCTATGCTCATCGAGCGGGCACCCCTCCCTACACAACCCCCAAGACCCGTGACTCCTCCACCACCTAGTCAACCCCGTACAGCAACCCCCCCCCCACTAATGAGTCAGCCCACTGTTAACAGTGAGGTAAACGCACCACCTCCTATGTTGACTTTGACGTCAACGGTCCCGAGGAGGTGACACACCATGCAACCCAGGGTTTCTCAAAGTGATGATGTCCTAGACATCGTCATTTTTAGGAGCGTGGACCTGGTGCACCACCTCGAGACCGCCTCCGACGCGCTGTTCTCGGATCATTTCCCTGTCCTTTTAACCCTAGGCGACTACAGTCAGAAAGGCGCACCAAGGGCAACTACGTGTTCCAGGAACACCTGCACCACAACCTAGGGAAGATTCCAGTAATCGAAACCGTTGCGGACTTGGAGGAGTACGTAACGGAGTTCGAAAGCAAGGTTAGTGATTCTTTGAAGTTCGCTTCCAACACTATTCCTATTACATACTCCAGATACCACCACCTCCCTCCTGAGCTTAAGCAACTCATCAGGGAGCGCAGAAGGGTGGACAAGTTAACTAGGCGAACTTGGAACCCCGCGGACCGCAGCAGAGCCAACCTCTTGAAGACGCAGCTCAGAGACCGGCAGAGGGCTTTTCGCAGTGACTCGTGGGCCCAGAAACTGGACTCCTTGAACTGCGAAGACGATTCGGCCCGGAAGATGGTGCGAGCGTTGAAAGAACAAAAGGTATTAATTCCACCGCTTCAAGGTACTAATAATCTTTGTTATTCAGATATCGACAAAGCCGAAGCCTTCGCTGATAGCCTGGAAGACCAATGTAGCCCGGTCACGTCCAATGTGGACGACGGACACATTGCACCTAATAAAGCAGCAGGCCCATCACCAAGAAGGCAAAAACTGGCCCATCTCAGCCAGCTCCAGCAACAAAGAAGACCAAGACATCACCAACTCCGACAGGTCCGTCTCTACCTGCTTCCACCACCCTGACTGGCCCATCTCAGCCAGCGGTGGTGGTAACAGGTCCATCTCCACCTGTTCCAGAGCCGACCACCACACCAGATGTGATAATCCCACCAGCAACCCCAAAACCCCTCCCCCCTCCTGGCTTCCCTCCGCTAACTCCAGGTGCTTCTGTACGTCTGTACCTGAGCTAGTGATGGATATCAGGATATCACACAGGAACCCACGCCTAAGAGGGGCTGCAGAGAAGTTTCTTCGGACAGCTAGGAGTGGTCCTCGAATATCCGCAGCGAAAAGAAGCAACGGTCGTCCTCCCTCTCGAGGTTGGACTGCACATCTCAGCCCAGCACCTCATCCTTTCCCACGATAGTGGAAACGCTCCGTAGGAAAAAAGCCCCGAAGCGCGAAATGATTAGCTCGTCAGACTCTGATGAGGAATTAGAGCAGAGACCAGTCATTAAGCGTAAAGCTGCGAACACCCCTACACCCCTCCCCGAAACCCGTTAACACCCCTCTGATTTTAGAAACCAACCCTGAAGACCCTCCAACCACCATCAAGACCAAGAGATGCAAGACTCCCCCCCCCAATCACCCTCCGTCAGCCAAGCCAGTGGCCGGCCTTTCAGGCCATCTTTGAGATCAAGAAGATTTCCTACGTCAAGGCCTGGAATGTCAGGCTTGGCCTTGCCATTTTTCCCACCACCGTAGAAGACCACAAGGCCATGAGAAAAGTCATGGAGGAAACCCTGGACCCCGCGCCTTCAGCTACCTATTTTTGTTTATGGCCTTCGGGTCAACTAAATGTTGTATAATCAAGTGTGATTTGGTTAGAGAATACGTAAACCGACAATCTTTTCTATCTTTCTTTGGTTTAAATAAATCACTGTTTTCTTACTACTGGTTGTTTTATTTGGACCTGGCGCCCTAGAGCATTTCCTTTCAGTAGCTGATGCAAGGTTTCTTGGATGTATAGTACAATCCAGCATAAGCCGAAGTGTAAGTACCCAGGAACATCCCCGCTCTCAGGGCTTAGTGCGAAAAGCACAGAGCGAGATTCCTTTGACCATCAGGCGTAAACGGCACACTTGTGGCCAAAGTCACAATTATTGCTACAAGATTTTCTGTAACTTTTAGTGGCATTTAGTCTAAAGTGGAATTGATTACGCTAAGGACTGCTCTTTGACTGCCGTCAATTTTTGAAGTTATTTCAAAATGTACGATGCGAATTACCCCAGCATCACTTTATCACTACAGAGTAATTTTTGATGTGATTAAATTGTAATCGATTCTTGTGTGTTTGATTTCTAAACGTCATCAACTTGCGATCCTTCGCATGCCGCTAATTGCAGTAGCTGGCCGGATGATCATTGCTCCTGCGTTAAAATTAAACAAAGTTGGTAGATTTTTTAATCTCTCAGCTTTGATTTGACGCAGACCTCGTTTTCCTTTTGGGGAAGATAAAGAATACGTTGCAACAGGCTCCATTTTAAAAGAAAAGGCATTATATTTTTGTAGAGACTTTAGTGAAGGAGATTCTAATTTTATTGCTAGTGAAGGGTGGCTTTAACTTTGGAAGAAAAGATACGGAATAAGACAGTTAAATATTTGTGGTGAGAAGTTCTCAGCCGATTCTGATTAATTTTTGAAATTTAAAGAACATTAAATAAACCTTAAAGAAGAAATACCGTCCTAGGCTATTTATTAACTACTATCATTGAAGCTATTGATAATGGCGAAGATGTGATTAGTAAAAAAAAAAAATAAATAAATAAATGTGAAAGATGTCGTTTACTGGATTGCGCAGTTATGGGAAGATATTGGGACCCAAACTCTGGTAAAATCTTGGGAGAAGTAGCTGTCTAAAAGTCAAACAAAGGAATTGTTGAAGACAATGATACCTTGCTATCTTTATTGACTGAAACTGCAGGCTGTGAAAATGTAAGTAACTGTGACATAAGGGAATGGATGAAATGTGACGAGCAGCAAGAACTAACACACAATGATATTGTTGACTTTGTGAATTGAGTTGAAAATGAAGACGAAGAGGATACAGTTTTAGGGCAATCCAGGTTTTGTGGTTCGTCACGAATCGTCAGGCAAAGTTATGCATTTGTTACGTGGTTCTACTCTCCATTTCATTTAACATATTGCTATTTGCTATTTTAAAAGCAATCTCGTATTGTAGATTTGATGAATGCATTTTGCAAACAGGTCGTTGATAAGATGAATGCTGCGTTGGAATTTTAATATACCTTCAGCCTTTCTCAACTTCTACGACATAATTTTACAACGTCTATCAGGCCCGTAGCGTGAGCACTGAAATGTTGAAAAGACAAAGAAAATGGAAAGGGAACAAGCGAAAATTTTACATTTTACAAAAGGATTTTTACAAGTGCTCCCCCCCCCCGAAATGAAATCCTGGCTACAGGCTTGACGTCTATTTTTTCGTGCCAAGTCGTTTAAGACAAGTAATCCGGCTGTCGTGTAGTGTTTTTGAGTTCCTGTGTTCTGACAACCAGATCATAACCTACAAACTTCGTGTTCCGTTGGAAGACAGATCGCATAGGGAATTCCTTTGTTATCTATATTGTCCAACTTTGCTTATTAGATTCAACAACGGCTCTTTCACGGTTCAGCAGGTCAACATCTACCAGCAGTGTTCGAGTTCGCGGAAGTCGATCAAGTGTCTCCTGTATAAAATTAACAAGTGTTCCCGATTTTCACCTTTTGAAGCCACACGTTGGAAAGCGATTGGAAGCGAGCACTAGTCACCATTGTAAGTTGTAAACTTACCATAGCGTATTTTCACCGTATTTTCATTTACTACTGTGTATTGTTTTACAGTTATTTTACATTGGAATTATTGGATGTGAAAGCATCTCTCAAATTCTATTTTCAATTATTATAGCACTTCGATTACTATTTGCGTCAAGACTACTTGTTTTCAGATTTCACGACTCGGCCTTCGCACAAATCGAGAGCTAGCCTATTAACATCGTTGCTAAACAAACTGAAGAAGTCTTCTCCAGACTGTGACGGACTCTGGTCTGTATTTGGGCCAACCCTGAACCCATTAATTTTTTTCTATTTTCTGGGGGTTACCTAGACCCCTAAAATGTGAAAAATCGGAAGTGAACCGGGGGATCTTGGGGGTATGGAATACCCCCCAGAACAACTAAGTAATGAAATGAATTTTAAAAATTGACAAAGACACAAATTTAATTCATGAGAAAGCATATTTTGTTTACTTACAGTTGGGTCCCCCCAAACCCTCCGGTTTTCTGATTGTTTACTTTTAAAATTATCATCTAGAGAATTAACCAATAGAATTATGTATAGCCATTTATTTTAACCTTAATTTATTTAATTATATTGGTTAATTCTCTTAAGCAAAGAGAAGCGCCTTAAAGTCCGTTCACCATATTTTACTTTGCTGTCTGAGTCTGAGTTGATCGGGGAGCAGCATTCTTAAATCAATCATCCATCCAAAAACGAGTCGTTAGAAACCTTGTTTGACTCCCATGATATGACAAGGGCAAATCAATCAAAACAATTTCAAATCTTCTAAAAATTAAGGTGATTCTGCACGTTTGAAATGTTATAAATTCCTGACATTTTTGTTTCGGTTTTAACTTGATTCGCGGTGCCCTAATTTAACAATTTAAAAAATAAAATTTAAAAATCATAAAAAAGTTCCCATCCTCTCACTGCTTTTAATCAACCAGCTTGCAGCCAATAACCAAAAAGTAAATATTAAGCAACCGTAATTTTGGGGCAATTAAAAACATTGCATGTCCAGATTTGTTTTCATTCTTTCTTTTAAGTGGTCAAATTTTGACATTTGGTACACCTTCAAGATTATTACCAACAGTAACTAATTCTGCAATATAATCTAATTGATTGCACAAAATGAAAATATATTTTTTGTTGTCAAAAGTGTTGTAATTTATAAATTGTGTGAAAATGTCATTGATCAACGATGAATCGAAGGAAGAACTTCCTCGTATGCCAGAATTGAAAGTAGCATTTACTCCCGATCAATGGGGCCCAAACGAACTACCCGCTCAATTTGCCAATATGCCGTATCAACAGTTTAATAAAAGCGACCGCTTGCGAAAAATTTGTGACTGGACAAAGCCGCTCTACGTAACAAAACATGAAAATGCCCGCAATGAAAACAATAATAATAATCAATATTCTTACTACCACGAAGAAGACGAAAGTACGTTTCGTTTGGTGGACACTACTCGCGTCCAAAAACCAGCTTATCAACGTGGACGTTTCCAACAACGAAATGCGCGTGGTGGTCGTCAGCCAAGAATGCAAGTTCTCTCCAAAGGAGCTAAAGATCGCGAGAAGAAACATCAAAACAAAAGGTGGGGTAAGAATTTCCACATCGTTCGCGATGCATCGGTCATGGTGAAACCCGATTGGGTGTCACTTGAAGATATGGATTTTGCACGGCTCGGAAAACTTTCTCTTCCCGGTATTAAACCAGGAGAAGATATTTTATGTTGCGGTGAAATGATGTACTATAACAAAACTTACGACCGCGTTAACGTGAAGAACGAGAAACCTTTACAACGAAGCGATTGTGTGTTCCATACGGTAACCACTACCGACGATCCTAACATCAGGAAGTTGTCTAAAGGTGACGGTAACGTCTTCGCTACGGACGCCATTTTGGCCACCCTGATGTGTTCCACCCGTTCAAAGTACTCTTGGGATATTGTAATCGAGAAGGTAAACGGTAAAATATTCTTCGATAAACGTGACGATTCGGAATTTGATTTGTTGACCGTAAACGAGACATCTGCCGAACAACCCGAAGACGATAACAAAACAATTAACTCTGCTCGAAATCTTGCAATCGAAGCTACGTTCATCAATCAGAGTTTTACCCAGCAGGTGTTACACTCCGGTCCAAAGGAATCGCGATTTAGGTTTGATGATCCTAATCCATTTGTTTCAGAAGAGACAGAAAAAGTAGCTAGTGTTGGATATCGATATCGCAAGTGGGATCTTGGTGGTGGAATTGTTTTGGTAGTTCGATGCGAAAATGATGCTGTTATTCGGTCTCCAACTGGCGAAGTCCAATATTTAACTGTGAAAGCACTCAATGAATGGGATATGGAAGCAACAAACTCTGTGAACTGGCGCCAGAAGTTGGACATTCAAAGAAGTGCGGTTTTAGCAAGCGAACTGAGAAATAACGCGTGTAAGCTTGCCAAATGGACTGTTCAAGCTTTATTAGCTGGAAGTAACCACATAAAATTTGGTTATGTCAGTCGGGTCAATTTTAGAGAGAACAGTAAACACGTCATATTGGGAACGCAACAATACAAACCAGGTGAATTTGCTGCTCAAATTAAATTAAACATGGATAATGCTTGGGGAATTTTGAGGTGCATTGTTGATAAGATTATGAAAGAAAAGGACGGAAAGTATCTGATTATGAGAGAACCTAATAAAGGAATTATTAGGTTATATGACGTTCCAGATAACACGTTCGAGTCTGAAGACGAAGAGGATGAAATCTAGGGATGAAATCGCATGCCATGTTATTCTGTTTTAGTAATAGTTAAATTATTTTTTTAAATTATAAGATTTTAATTAAAAATTTGAAAAGTGAAAATTTTAGTAGTTTAATTTCCTTAAAATAATTATTGTTCCAGTAGATTTTCCTGGTTTGATGTGGTCCAATTAAAGGAAACCATTACTTTTAACTGAAATTCCGCATGAGGGCTTCGATTTAAATTGGATTTAACGTAAGCTCCTTTGCGATTGCACTGTAACTGCAGAATTATGGTTAATAATGATGATAGCACTGAATAGTAATTTTAATGT
The DNA here is from genome assembly GCA_958510855.1 of Rhagonycha lutea. Taxonomy (NCBI): domain Eukaryota; kingdom Metazoa; phylum Arthropoda; class Insecta; order Coleoptera; family Cantharidae; genus Rhagonycha; species Rhagonycha lutea. The sequence goes on from OY294038.1 coordinate 44,743,421, forward strand.
GGTTGTCTGTGTCTGTGCCTTTACATTAACACAACAAAAGCCTTTGTGTGTGCTATCCGTCGGTCGCTACAACTAATTTGCATCTAGTACGTGATACACGATTATACATGACTCGGCCTGCGGCCTCGTGTTTACTTTGATTAATGCCGTAGCTGCTCTGAATTTACTTTGTTGCAGTTTTTGTTTTGTTGGAATCATCTAAACCTGCACTTGGTCTCTACTTCATTAAATTAATGCAAAAGTACCCAAGTAACACACGATCGTATATTAGACGTATATCATTGGGATATTTGGGATATTATTGGTATACGTCTAATTTTGGTATATGAAATATACGTATTTCATATACGCTTCATATACCATACTTAAAATATTCGTATATTATACGACTATTATAGACTTAAAATTAACTTACAGTTGAAAGACAGAATTTTGATCTTGGATATACGTTTAATAGATGTATATATTATACCATATATATTCTAGTATATTTTTGGTCTACGATATACGTTTAATAAACGTTTATTGTAAACATTATTGGTATACGTCTAATTTTGGTATATGAAATATACGTATTTCATATACGCCTCATATACCATACTTAAAATATTCGTATATTAAAAGTCTATTATAGACTTAAAATTAACTTACAGTTGAAAGACAGAATTTTGATCTTGGATATACGTTTAATAGATGTATGTATTATACCATATATATTATAGTATATTTTTGGCCTACGATATACGTTTAATAAACATTTATTGTAAACATTATTGGTATACGTCTAATTTTGGTATATGAAATATACGTATTTCATATACGCTTCATATACCATACTTAAAATATTCGTATATTATACGACTATTATAGACTTAAAATTAACTTACAGTTGAAAGACAGAATTTTGATCTTGGATATACGTTTAATAGATGTATATATTATACCATATATATTATAGTATATTTTTGGTCTACGATATACGTTTAATAAACGTTTATTGTAAACATTATTGGTATACGTCTAATTTTGGTATATGAAATATACGTATTTCATATACGCCTCATATACCATACTTAAAATATTCGTATATTAAAAGTCTATTATAGACTTAAAATTAACTTACAGTTGAAAGACAGAATTTTGATCTTGGATATACGTTTAATAGATGTATGTATTATACCATATATATTCTAGTATATTTTTGGCCTACGATATACGTTTAATAAACATTTATTGTAAACATTATTGGTATACGTCTAATTTTGGTATATGAAATATACGTATTTCATATACGCTTCATATACCATACTTAAAATATTCGTATATTATACGACTATTATAGACTTAAAATTAACTTACAGTTGAAAGACAGAATTTTGATCTTGGATATACGTTTAATAGATGTATATATTATACCATATATATTCTAGTATATTTTTGGTCTACGATATACGTTTAATAAACGTTTATTGTAAACATTATTGGTATACGTCTAATTTTGGTATATGAAATATACGTATTTCATATACGCCTCATATACCATACTTAAAATATTCGTATATTAAAAGTCTATTATAGACTTAAAATTAACTTACAGTTGAAAGACAGAATTTTGATCTTGGATATACGTTTAATAGATGTATGTATTATACCATATATATTCTAGTATATTTTTGGCCTACGATATACGTTTAATAAATGTTTATTATAAACATTAATTCAATATAATATTATTATAAAGTTATGAAATATGACAAATAGAATTTTGAGCTAAAGAATTCGTCTTATAGATGGATATTATACGTATAAATTTAACATACATAATTATAGTATATTTTTGGACTACGATATACGTTTGACAAACGCTTTTTATAAACGTAAAAATATAATATTTTTTTTATAAGTTATGAAGTATGATTAGTAGGATTTTGAACTAAAGAATTCGTGTTATAGATGGATATTATACGTATAAATTTACCATACATAATATTATAATATATTTTTGGACTACGATATAACGTTTAATAAACGCTTTTTACAAACGTAAATTAAAAATAATATTTTTTTATAAGTTCTGAAGTATGCATAATATAAGTAACACATGGGTAATGGAATATTAGACGTATAAAAATCGTCTAGACCAAACGGTAAAACCTACTATAATACGTATACTGTAAACGTATACGTATACGTATTTTATGTCATGACATATCCCAATATATAGACGTATATTGTGTACATATATTATACATATTTCACATACGTATATTATTACCCTTAATAATTATTATGCTAAGCATATAAACTGTATACCGTATACGTATATTTTGTTATTATGTAACCCAATATAATATATAAAATGCAACGTTTAGGCACCAAATTCCTATGTATATGGACGAAGTGGCACCCATATTTACGTTGTGGCACCAATTGAATATTCCAGAACGTTTTACTTCATATTTAGGTGCTGGAGCGTTGGCTTATCATAACTACGAAATATCACGAAGGTGCCATTTGGACGATATTATGCATAAAAATTCAATTTTAATTGAACCGTATAATGTTTTTTGGCACCTCACCTACATAATATTAAAGAATAATAATTATGATAAGATAAAATTCAAAGACAAAACTTGCAGTTGACGATTTCTGTCTTGTAACACTTTGTACGTATTTTAACTGTAACTTTGAATTACGATTTTTTATATTTTCCAAAAATGAAATTTTTTAAAGCATTTTATCAACTAGGACAGTGCAAATTGTGAAATAAGCACTTGAAGCTCCGAGAAAGTACCAATCATGTAGGCAATTATTAATTGATAATAATAATTTATTGCTGAAATTTCAAATTATTGAAATGTTTATTTTATGTTTACTTTTAATGCAACCAGAAGTTAGAGTTATAGGGGTAACTGATTTTGCAATCAATTAAAAACCGGGCGTTTTAATGGCGTTGCAAGAAATCATCAAAGTAAACTACAATTATTTACTTATAATTTATTACTTTACTTGCACAATAATTATCAAATAAAGTCATACTAAAAACAGGGGTTTTATGAAATGTCCAGATATGCACTAAATAGAAAGGCTAGTAGGTTTGGACCTTTGTCTTTTGTGTAGATAAATAGAAATTTGGAAATTCAAAAAGTTGTGCTTGAAAAAATTAATTTAGAGCAATTTAGAGAGAGGACATAGAGACTTATTCTCAGTATAGATTATTCTTAGTTTATACTTGCTTTCTATGCTTTCGAATGATCTTCCATAAAGAAATTCTCAATCCGAGAAAGAAACATTTTGCAAAATGAAGACGTAATTTTATTATCATAGAATTATCAAAAATAATTTTACAAAATGTATACCTTTTTCTGATGTTGTAAAAGACATACCTTTTTGAAATATTATTATCAAATAATATTATAAATGACTTGCAATTTTAAATATGACTAATGGTCAGGTAATCGACAGGTATAACTTTAACCCGATACCCGACCCGAAAGTGAAATCCGATTTTTGCACCCCTGATTAAATATAATTTTTCATGTACTTCTTGCAACCGCTAAGTAATTAATGGGTCCAAGTAATTAATAAACGACTTCAAATACAATCGAATTGATAACTTGGTGCAGAATAAATATTTTTTTTTAATTTTCGTAAAAGTTACTTAACGAATTTTTTATACAACAGTTCAAAAAATTCTTGAAAATGTCTATTTTTTCACACCCATGACGGAAAATTACTTTTAATCTCGTCAAATAGATTTAAACTTGAAGATTATCGTTCAGAACTTGCTCGGAGAACTAGAAAATTTGAAATACCCGTAACTTTGTAGAAAATGAAATTACAATTATGGAAATGGAAGCTCATTCAGACTCTATACTAACGAAGCTCTAACGTTTGACACAAATATCACCCAAAAATTCAAATAACAGCGAAAATAGAAAAACAAGTCTATAACCTCCCCCCCCCCTCCCAAAAAGACTTCGCGAATAACTTTGCGACGGTTGATGATGAAACGAAAAAAATGGAAGCTCATTTAGGCTCTAACGTTTAACACCAATTTCACCACAAAATTCAAGCTGTAGGGGGGGGCGTGTCTACGGCAACTGTAAAATTGAACACCATTTCTTAAAGTAGAAAAGTCGAATTGCTCCACTCTCCAAGTCGAATTTTGGGGTAGAATTAGTGTCAAACGTTATTAGAGCTTCGTTATAGCTTAAACGAACTTCCATTTATTCGTTTGAGCCTCAACCTTGGCGCAGTTATTCGTGAAATCTTGGGGGGGGTACATCTTTTCTATTTTATCTCTTAGTTTGAATTTTTGTGTGAAATTGGTGGCAGACGTATATATTGTCATATTTCTTTTGTAATAAAGTAGCCGGTCGATTTTATAATAAGGGGCCATTTTGGAAAATTAAAATTTTTACAAAAATGTTGAAAAATTTTGATGTTGGTGCGACGACGCGACGGGTGGCGCATAGAATAAGACGCTGGCTCGTTGGCAGTTAATACCAAGGTCGAATCCTGAGGTGATTTAAAAAAATTTATTTAGATGATTTATGAATATTTAAGAATTATAAATCGGAATGATAAGGGGACGATAAGTGGTCACTCGCCGCTTACCTGCGAGGTGAGAGTGCGTTTTGATTTTGATGTCTAAAATTTGGACAGGAGAGTTTTTTTTTTAATTGTTTGAATAAATAAGAGTGAAAATTAAAACGAGTGTATTATTCTGGTAATTGAATATTTAATATAAAATAAACGTAAAATTTTTGATTTTTTGAAGAGACAAATTTGCAAGGTCGCTAGATAGTGGGCGACTCTGGACGAAGATGATTGAGCAAGCCGGGTAAAGAAGTGAATTCTCCGCCTGATTAAAAATTTATTAAAATTAAAATTTTAAAAAATTATACCAATATTTCGAGGCTGGTTTTATTAGACTTCAATATATTAATATAGGTATAAAAAATATTATTATATACCTATATAAAATATATAGGACATAATAATATTTGTATTATCTTGTAAAAATTATTTTTCAGTTACCGTTTTAATTAGTCAAGTATTTAATACCTGTATAGTTTATGGCGGGTAAGGTAACTAAAAATTAATATAACCTTCATAGCTAGATGGTTATAGTACCCGCCTGCAGATCCTGAGGTCATGAGTTCGATTCCCGCAGATGCCAAAAAAATTGTAAGTATAATATAATAAATTTAAACTTAATCAGAATTTTACAGATGACATACAAAGACAAGGCTGCTTAAAATCAAACCGTGATAAAAAAATTAAATTTAAAACAGTATAAAACCCAAGTAGGAACGTCATGTCCAATGGATCTTTAACGGACCTAGAACGCTACAGGAAAGTGTGTGCTACTAAAACATTTTTTTTTGTCTATAACTGTGATATAAAACGACCGATAATATACGTCTATGGTATACGGTTTATATACGTAGCATAATTAAGGATAATATACGTATGTGAAATATGTATAATATATGTACACAATATACGTCTATATTTTGGGATACGTCATGACCAAAAATACGTATACGAATACGTATACGGTATACGGTTTATATGCGTAGCATTATTAAGAATAATATACGTACGTGAAATATGTATAATATATGAATACAATATACGTCTATATATTGGGATACGTCATGACCAAAAATACGTATACGAATACGTATACGGTATACGGTTTATATGCGTAGCATTATTAAGAATAATATACGTACGTGAAATATGTATAATATATGAATACAATATACGTCTATATATTGGGATACGTCATGACCAAAAATACGTATACGAATACGTATACGGTATACGGTTTATATGCGTAGCATTATTAAGAATAATATACGTACGTGAAATATGTATAATATATGAATACAATATACGTCTATATATTGGGATACGTCATGACCAAAAATACGTATACGAATACGTATACGGTATACGGTTTATATGCGTAGCATTATTAAGAATAATATACGTACGTGAAATATGTATAATATATGAATACAATATACGTCTATATATTGGGATACGTCATGACCAAAAATACGTATACGAATACGTATACGGTATACGGTTTATATGCGTATCAATATTAAGGATAATATACGTATGTGAAATATGTATAATATATGTACACAATATACGTCTATATATTGGGATACGTCATGACCAAAAATACGTATACGAATACGTATACGGTATACGGTATATATGCGTAGTATTATTAAGGATAATATACGTATGTGAAATATGTATAATATATGTATACAATATACGTCTATATATTGGGATACGTCATGACCATAAATACGTATACGTATACGTATACAGTATACGTATTATAGTCGGTTTTACCGTTTGGTCTAGACGAATTTTATACGTCTAATATTCCATTATGTGTTACTTGGGTAACTTTCTGAAATGTCAACAACACCAATGCCCTTCTCCCATTTCCATTTCTTCCCTTACTGCCTGATAGCCAGTAATGAATTGGTAGAGAAGAAGAAATGAAACAAAGGATTAAACCTTAGCTTTTTAGTAGCGAAAAAACACGAACAAAAATAGAAAAAAAAAGCCTGAAGGGAATATAAAAGAAAAGTTAAAAAGTAAACATAAACATCATTTGAATAATGAAATTGTACAATCTTAGAAAAAATTTTTTTCTATATATACAGGGTGTCCCCGCACTCACTTTACATAACTTAGGTGGTGATAGAGGACTCTTTTCTAAGAACAAAATTTAATAAAAATTTTTTTCTAAATTCAAACCCTCGAGAGTTAGGCCTCTTTAAAGCATTTTTTTTAATTTCCACCTTCACGTGGCCATAGCTCCGAAAATATTGATTTTTCGCTAAAAATGGTTTAATGCTTTTTTAAAGAGCCTGAAATAATCTACAAACTAGATTCACACCTTTTATTGGCTAAAATCAACGACTTTCGAGTTATGAATTAAAGTAAATTAAAAAATGTCGAAAAATTTGAGCTCTTTGTTTTTTTAGTTTTTTTGAAAACCCTGTATCTTTTAAACGAAACATTTTAGAAATAATCTGACGCCCCATTCCGGATAGGAAATTTAACGGACTACAACTTTTGTCTAGTAAAAATTTTTGAGAAACCAATCCATTTCACAGAAAATCAGAAAATAATAAACAAGGCAGCTACAAAACAAAAAATTAAATTCACTAAATTTTTATTTTTTTTGAAAAATTATTTTATTAATTAATTTTAAACTATTACATTATTTAAGTAAATGTTGAAAATGACCACCCTAATTTCAATACACAGTCGTGATTGTTTTAAAAGATGTTTGTCGAGAAAAAATCGAAAAAAGTTGATTTTTTGACACTTTTAATTGCTGAAATTCGATTTTTTGACACTTTTTCACACTCACCGATCGACCAAAATTGGCATCATGATCGACCGGTCGATCCTTCGACCTTGTTGACCACCCCTGCTATAGTGGCTCTTAACAAAAGAGGAAATTTTATTAATAATACTATAAAACATCTTTTAAAACGATCACGACTGTGTATGAAAATGAGGGTGGTCATTTTCAACATTTACCTAAATAATGTAATAGTTTAATATTTTAATAAAATAATTTTTCAAAAAAAAATAAAAAATTTATGAATTTATTTTTTTGTTTTGTAGCTGCCTTGTTTACTATTTTCTGATTTTCTGTGAAATCGATTGATGGTTTCTCAAAAATTTTTACTAGACAAAAGTTGTAGTCCGTTAAATTTCCTATCCGGAATGGGGCGTCAGATTTTTTCTAAAATGTTTCGTTTAAAAGATACAGGGTTTTGAAAAAATCCAAAAAAAACAAAAAGCTCAAATTTTTCGACATTTTTTAACTTACTTTAATTCATAACTCAAAAACCGTTCATGATCAGTAATCTGGTTGTAAGTCAAATTACTGAGGGTTGTTTTTACCTACCAACTTTTGTTAGCAGTAAAAACTTGGGAGTAATAAACACAAACGAATCTGAGTTAATACTTATTTATTAAAAAATTGCTATTCTATTTATATACAGTTAACAATAAACAAATAGGTACTAGGTCAGTGCCTATTCTGCTATTTTGTATTTCCCATTTCCCTTGTCATCTGTTTAATGTAGGTTTGTTATGACTATTCAAGTTTGTTTCTTAATTAAATTGCAACTTCTATAGTAAAGTTAACCTTAATATTACATTTTTCTGTCTGCGTTGTCACTATTTTAACTATGTTACACTTATTTTTGCTAACACCTATTTAACCTGATATACTTAATTTTGTTTACTAAATATAATTCTTGATTGAAATTACAAAAGTCAATTTGTAATTTTAAACATTCTGCCTCTCTATGTGATAAGTTGGATGCTGTTATTTGATGAATTAATTCGTTGAGATGCTAGTACCCGAAAAGAAAATGAATTTTACATGGTTAAGATTAAATTGCAAAATTTACATGGTTAAGATTAAATTGTTAAATTTAAGATTAAACATTCTGCCGCGTCGAATTAAAAAATTGTGTGGAGATGGTTGTAGTTGGACCATGATGGTTGTAGCTGGACCATTTCTTTTTTTTGTTTCTCCTATTTCTTTTTTGCTGTGAATTTGCTCTGAATTGTTGAATGATTTCTAATTGCATTTTCCCTGGACCATTTCTATTTGAGTCGCTGATTTGTTGATACGCTGATTTGTTGATACGGTTTGCATGAGTCGAATGTGGATGATTGATGTTTTTCTTTCTTGTTGTACTGCTCTTCCAATGGTTTCTGAAATTGTTTTATATTATTTTGAAATATAAAATTTCTTACGTCTTTTGTTGGTGTCGATTCATTTAATGGATGATTCTGTTGTGCGCTGTGTGGTGTTGTCTTTACATGAGCTGGTGAGCTGAGCTCATGTAAGCTGCCACGCCCAAACGAGATGTGTTGTTGTATTGGATTGATGAATAAAAATGCGGGCGTAAATCGCATAATTATTGTTTTTGTGTGATGTTTCCAATTTGTGGGTTGATTATTTTCTGGTATTTCAGTTTTCTTGTAAATTTGTTCTATGCCTGCTTCTTCTTGCTTCTTTGTATGATTTGATGTAATTTGATTGTTTCCATTTTTTGAATTTGCTTTCAATTTGTTCCATTTTTGGGCTAACTTCTTCTTTGATTGTTGCTTTTCACGATTTTTGGTTGATTTTGATATTTCGATTAAATTGATGATTGGTGTAAATCTTGTTGCTTTTCTTTTTGCTTGCATTTTGGTTTTTGTTACTTGTGATCTGTCATCTTTTGATTGTGTTGCTTCTTCACTTGGAGTTTTCGTTTCTTTCTGTGTTATCACTTCTTCCAGTTTCCAAAATTTCTCTTCCTCCTGCTCTTTTACTTCGACTGTTGCTTCTTCACTTGACATTTTTGTTTCTTTCTGTGTTATCATTTCTTCCAGTTTCCAAAATTTCTCTTCCTCCTGCTCTTTTGTTTCGAATGTTGCTTCTTCATCTTCAAACTCTTCTATTACTTCCCAAAATTTTTCTTCTTCCATTTCAACTTCTTCTTCTGTCCAAATTTTCTGTTCTTCCTGCTCTTTTGTCTCGAATGTTGGTTCTTTCTTTTCTCCGACTGTTGTTTGCCAGTTCTCAAATTCTTCCCAATATTTCTGCTCTTCCTCACGATTGAACATGCCGAGTATTTCTGCTGGTTTTTGTGTTTCTGGTAAAATGCTATCTGATCCTTTTCTTTCCATTTTATGCATATTTCTGAATTTGCTGCACTTGTTAATTTCGTGGTCTTCATTGCAACAGATGCATCTTATCTGATTGATAAATTTTGTTACATAATTTTGATCTATTTTTGGTGGTGTAATTTTGAATTTGTACATTGAATCTCCCTCTATTTTTTGTTTTATCTTGCTCATTATTTCTTCGTATATTTCTTCAGTTTTCCAAAATTTGTCTTCATATTCGTCTTCGTTTTCCCATATTTCGTCATGAAGTTCTTGTATTGCGTTCCATTTTTCTTGTAAGTTTCTTAAAATTCTCTCGTACGTGATTTGTGGTCTGTCTTCTAAAAGTTCGATTGCTGCATTTTTGATTTCTCTAAATAAGGTATTTATCTTCGAGTATTGTTTCTTGATTCGAATTATTTGACTTCGTTCCATTTCTGTTCTTCTCTTGAGTTTTGCTCGTATTTTTGTATTTTGCTTGTTGATGCCTTTTTCTTTGATTTGTGTTGTTCCGCCACTGTGATTTTCTTTGCTTAATTCGTAGATTTTCTTTGCTTGATTCGTTGATTTTCTTTGCTTGATTCGTTGATTTTCTTTGCTTGATTCGTAGATTTTCTTTGCTTGATTCGTTGATTTTCTTTGCTTGATTCGTTGATTTTCTTTGATTGATTCGTAGATTTTCTTTGCTTGATTCGATTGTTCAGGCGTCGTTGCTAGACCCTGTGGTTGTTTGCTGTCGCTGGTGGACCTGTTGATTGATTGATTGCCTGGCGTCGCTGTGTGTGGACCCAGTGATTGATTGATGTCGCTGCTGGACTTCTTGAATGTTGTTGAAAATCTTGAATCTTGTCGCTGCTTTTTCTAGGCGCGAAGGACCATGATCAGTAATCTGGTTGTAAGTCAAATTACTGAGGGTTGTTTTTACCTACCAACTTTTGTTAGCAGTAAAAACTTGGGAGTAATAAACACAAACGAATCTGAGTTAATACTTATTTATTAAAAAATTGCTATTCTATTTATATACAGTTAACAATAAACAAATAGGTACTAGGTCAGTGCCTATTCTGCTATTTTGTATTTCCCATTTCCCTTGTCATCTGTTTAATGTAGGTTTGTTATGACTATTCAAGTTTGTTTCTTAATTAAATTGCAACTTCTATAGTAAAGTTAACCTTAATATTACATTTTTCTGTCTGCGTTGTCACTATTTTAACTATGTTACACTTATTTTTGCTAACACCTATTTAACCTGATATACTTAATTTTGTTTACTAAATATAATTCTTGATTGAAATTACAAAAGTCAATTTGTAATTTTAAACATTCTGCCTCTCTATGTGATAAGTTGGATGCTGTTATTTGATGAATTAATTCGTTGAGATGCTAGTACCCGAAAAGAAAATGAATTTTACATGGTTAAGATTAAATTGCAAAATTTACATGGTTAAGATTAAATTGTTAAATTTAAGATTAAACAGTTCATTTTAGCCAATTAAAGGCGTGAATCTAGTTTGTAGATTATTTCACGGTCTTTAAAAATATACTAAACCATATTTACTGAAAAATCAATATTTTCGGGGCTATGGCCACGTGAAGGTGGAAATTAAAAAAAATGCTTTAAAGAGGCCTAACTCGCGAGGGTTTGAATTTAGAAAAATTTTTTTGTTAAAGTTTGTTCTTAGAAAAGTGTCCTCTATCACCACCTAAATTATGTAAAGTGAGTGCGGGGACACCCTGTATATACATATATTTTTCTATAAAATATATAGAAAAAATTATAATAATTAAATCATTAAATATAACCGAAAAGAATTTGAATGTTAGGGGTGAGATTGACCACATAGGGTAAGTTTGACCCACTGCAAGTAAAATTATGTTGTCGATAAAAGCCGCTATATCACAGCGGCTGGTGCTACAGAAACTTTCTTGGCAATGAACCAAATTCATTATCCTTGACCAATCTCGCCCCAATAATAAACCGAAAAAATGGTCAAAGTATGTAATAAATTATTGCAAACAAAAATAAACGAAACAAAATTTAAAATGAAAAGAAAGCATGGAGGAATGATTTAAATGATAAATTGATCTATTCCAACGATTTTTGGAGAGCAAATAGAGAGGTGAGGCTTAACTGAGGCGTGCGGCCTTGAATGGCATCATCTACTGAATACAGCACTGGATTTATGTTAAGAAGGGTGGAAATTCAATTTCCTGCAGTTTTAAATATTTTTAGCACCTTTTTATGAGTAATGAAACATTTCTCATTAAGTTGCTCGTTAATCCAGTTATATCAGTATAACGAAAATGAATAACGAGGGTCGTTAATCGCCCTATAATGATATCGAGATGCAAATTTCTATCATCTTCCAGGCATCTTATCAACGTTTTCCTTTATTTTCTTCAACTTGACAATATCTTCGGTTTTTTTTTCACCAAGAAATCGTTACGATAATTTGATTTGAATGAAAGTTGATTGCTTTAATTTTTATAAAGTAATATCGAATTTATATTATTTCATTTCGGGTATCCAACGTCACATTTGATTTCTCCAGACACTTTAAATTGTTTCACTAAAATTTTTATTATGAATTGTTCTCATTTTGCTGATGGGAGACAATGAATCTGCGTAATAAAAGTCATGGAAATAAGATAATTTTATTTGACGTTATATAAGAAAATGTTTTATTGTTAATAAATTTTTTGGACCTTCCCTGTATACCGAAGGATTTTAAAATTAATTTGTATCGCACGGTTTGTGCGATTTAATTAAATGGGATTTACTTATTGTCGTCGATGCTTTTGATACAAGAAACAACACAACCGCAAGTATCGAAGTTTAGAACGTTTGATTTTAATGACAGTTTGACAGTTGTCAACAATTGTATTAATTTTGTTGAATAAAAAAACGATTTTCTACCAGTTTTAATTGTGTGTACATACCCCACACTGGTGACCTCACAACAAGAACGTAAAATTATATGGTATTCTATTTAGTCTATTATATGGTATCCTATTTACCAGTGCCATGTTGGGAGTCTGGAATCCGTTCAAAGACGATTCCTAAAATATTTGTATTTTAGGATACACGGGGTTTATCCTATGATAGGATTCGATCATGACTCACTGTTGAGGATATTTGATGCTAGTTCGCTACATGTGCGTAGGATTCTGGCATCGGTCACTTTTCTGTTTGGTCTTATTCATGGCAACATTGACTGCTGCGATCTTGTAAGCAGGTTAAACTTTCATGTCCCGCGTATCGCAAGCCGCAATAGATCGGTATTCTATGTGATGCTCGTCGTACCAACGCAGCTGCTAGGAGTCCGGTCTACGTAATGTGCTATAATTTTGATCTAGTGTCACATTTATGTGATATTCATACGGATAGTCTGAGGAGCATACGCAATGCTCTTCTCGAATTCAACACAACTGCTATAAAGGTGATAAGTACCAATTAGTCAAGGGTATCTAAATATTCCCAAAAAAGATAAGCTACTTTTTCCAGGTAAATTTCCTGCTGATGAATATTTAAGTCATGCAATCTCATATAAAGTGATATAGTAAACATATTTTTAAATCATGATTTCCCAAAATACTTCGATTAAATTTATCTTGCATAGGTACTCACTTCAATTTCTTTTTATCATACCGCGCAATATTATCAAATTTTCGGAAACTAATTAATTGTTGCAAAATTAAATGTATCGCCGATTGTGTGCTGTAATTTTTTTACTTGACCAATCAATAGCCTACTACTTTATGGCTTTTTTCGGTTCAAGAATTCAAATTTGGATCTCAAACTTTATGGCAAAATTGGCTTTATATGCCAATAAAACAAACAATGAGATAATAAATATTATTTTCAAATTTCGTCAATGCAATTCGTTTATTAATATTATAATTTATTATTATCAATGTTTTTTTTTCTTACCAAGTTTTTTACTAATAAACATCCTGATTAATTATCCTCGAGTAATAAATTTCGATTTTATTAAATTCAAATAATTCGAAATTTTAATAATTTATTATTTAATTCACAATTTAAAAAGTTATATCTTTTACATTATCATCAGTAGTGAATATGACGGGGGGGGGGGGCGTCCAAAGTTTAGAACACAGTTAAATATTGTGGTGTCACGCGCGCTAATGTTTTTGCCGTACGCTAAATAAATAATTATATTAGTAATATATTTTAATAATTTACGAATTAAGGTAATAAAATTAATATTGTATTTAAGCTTTCAAATGCGGATGCATTCATCACCAGAAATTTTGAAAGCTTAAATACAATATTAATTTTATTACCTTAATTCGTAAGTTATTAAAATATATTACTAATTTATTTTCACGAATTAATAATTAACCAATTTGAATAAATTATATAAGAAATAGATTGCCTAGGCTGTGCGGCCTGAAGGCCGCACTAAATCTAAATGTTTCTTGTCATGATCTATATATGTGCATTTTTATTATAATACAAATTATCAGCTATACATAACAAATTATTTCTTTTGATCTGTGTCAATCGGACCCCCTGGATCACTTTTAATATCCCAATGTGGCTCTCATTGGACCAAAAGGTTTGGGATTACGATATCTGTTATCAAAATGTATTAAAAAATATCATACAATTGAAAAATTGCTTCTCTTTTTATTAAAACGGAAGTATCTTAACAATCAGTGGCATAAATAATAGTAGGCGTGCAAGACTACGAGAAGGGCCCCGATGAAAACGAGAAAGGAAGGAAAACTGAACAATAATTATTATAAAATCAGTTAGTATAAGAGTTATAAGGTAGAGAGGGTATATATAAAAGAGTGTGGCCAAACTGTAGTTCGCTACCATGATTTTCAACGTTTCCATGATTATCAGTACGTGCATAAGTATTTTATGTCAAAATACCACCAGCATTCAAAAAATATTTCAAAATTCGCGCGCTTAATGAGAAAACCATTGCGCGACCAATCAGAAAGATGACCGCGGTCTACTCTTTTATAATTATACCTACCCTCTTTAACTGTAGGTGGGTAACTCAAATTTTTATTAATTTTATTTTATATTACTCCAGATGCATTCAAGTCGAAATAAAATTTGGAAGAGTTCTGAATTTATACTACGGGGGGGGGGGGGTCCTAGTTTCGCTACTACATTATAATATCTCTAGCTAATTTTTTTATAGATAATCATTAAATAAAAATAACTCGCCTACTATCCTTCGTATGTCAACTTGAGCTCGATCCCCCTGGATACTCCACTGGGCTTTTTGCTTTGAAATTTATTTATACCGGGTAACCGGCTGCCGATGTGAACATAGGAAATTAACATGGGAAAATTATTTTTTTAAATTCCTACTTCCCATTATATTGGATAAGAATGAAAAGGGTATCAATTTAAAGAGATTTTTATTCCGCTTCTAAAGATATCTAACACTTGATATTTTGTCCTTTAATTTTTGTTAAAAATTCACAAATAAAATGCAAAATAGCGCATTTAAAAAATTTTAGTTGCTTTGTTTGAATTGTATTGCAATTGTGTTTACTTGAAAACCAATAATTTCCAACAGGTTACTTTGACATATTACAATAAATTTGGTTAATAATAATAATTATAATAGTATAATAATAATATACAATAATTATGTTGAAACTAAATCTAACTAAAACCTAATTATTTTTTTGAGTCTGTGGGAACCTCGTCGATCTACTCATGCGCGTCCCCAGAATCAAAAATTATTTTACAGGGAAAATTCAAGACATATTTTTGTTCATTTCATCGTTTCCTTGACGACAGTGATCTTCTTTTCGGTGCTAAAAAATTACCTCAGAATCAAAAACAGATTTTCCTTCTTGGAAAACTTGGGGAAAAAATGTGTAAAATTTCCAGGAAATCAGGGCAAACGTTTTTCTTTTCAGATACACATTTAAACAGCAAACCAAAAAAATTGGCAAAAACTTCTCTACTTTTGACTCAAATTGTTTTAATTGGGTTGCTAAACTTTCCTTACTTTGTTAATAAGAAAATAAAAACAAGTTTTTCTGAAGTTCACTCTTTCGATTTGCATAAACACAGCTTTAATAGTCAATATTAATTAATTAGCACTACACAGAAATCATATAAGTAATCAATTAGCATTGCAAGCACTGTGACATTTCAAGCACTGTGACATTTCATTTAATCAATCCAGGGGCGTAGATGGGAATCGTGGGCTTCTTTGTAAGTATTTAAAAAAATTGTAGTTATTATCTAAGTGTTTTTATTATATAACAAGAACCTTCTAATGCCTCAGTTTACAACTGGCATGTGGGTGAGGGGGGGGGGTGACTCATAGCCCTAGTATAGGGCGTATACAATATAATATAATGACATTAAAGGTTTGTTCCAACCAGCTGAGAAACCGTACAATGTAGATACAGTCACGCTCATGCGTGGTTGCTCTTGCGACCGTACAATGTACGGTTTCTAGGCTAGTTGGAAGAAACCTTAACACATACGGGTACAAACCGGAAGTTTAGGGGGCCCTCCGTACCTTTCAGGTATGGGGGACTTGGGGGCTTTTGCTTTGATGTTGAAAATAAACGCAGGTTTGAAAATTCCAAAAAGTGGATTTGAAAATTCCGTCAACACTGCATCTTATAGTTAAAAATATAATAGAAATGAAAGTCAGAGAAAGTCAAATAAAAAAATACGTCATTGATGCATAACTATAGGTTATTATTACCATCATAGATTATATGATTATATATTATATCTGTGGTATTACTATTACTATAATAAATTGTATTCATGTACCTATTTAGTAATGTGTCAAGTCAAGCCGATATAGAAGAGGGGGGGGACTCTCTTGAAGGCAGTGATCATTAAAATTATAGCAATTTTATAACAAAAATTTCTATTTATGATAATTTTTTTATTACGGCCTATTTAATGTGCAAAAAATAATAAATTAATGATTAGGGAGGGAAAGTTATACATACAAATTTACAACATGCCAATCACCTAAATGTTGCACATCTGTTAAACTATCCCCAAGGCATTGATAACATTTCCCAAATTTAAATTTCTAGTTTAATATTTAAATCTGGCGTTCTTGAAATTTATTTAAAATAGATTAGTTTATCAAATTTCCGTTGGAAACGATTAAATAAAATTAAATTGTTGAAATTTAGATTGGAATTTTTGTTAATAAATTTGATTACATTTTAATATATTATTCTTCCTACATGCTCAGCATCTAAACCATTTGTTCTACGTTGTTTTGTGTTTCCCACACTCGAGTGATGATATTATCTGATTATCTTCAAAAAAGAGTGGAAAACTTGAGTTTTTTTGTTTTAGGATAAGATCATCTACCGATAAAATCACCTATTTAAAAACTGCAATTGTTTTATTTCGGAAATGCACCGCCAATCAGACGTCGAGTTTGCTGCTATTTGAAGTAGCACTAGCACTATATTTTTGTTGACCGTTTTCATCGCCTGTCAGAATAGGGCCGATCGATAGACTTTATTTTGGATTATTTACCCTTGAGTAAAATACGTGGAAATTGTAAGTTGATGTTTAATTAACGAATACTGTTTTAGAAACGCTGATATTTAAGGTTGAGGGTCTAGCCCGTGGCTATATATACGTACCTTCCTCGAACTGGAGATTCCCTTGTCAGGAGCAAGTCGCGTTTGATCAGTGTAAGAGTGCACACGTGTCCTCCCAAAGTTAAACCCAGTTCTCATCTAGTGCAGTAAACGAACCCGATTAAAGTTCTCGAGAGTGTTGTTTTAAGTTGCGGCTATAAAACAAGTAATATCACTGTGGAAACACAGTGACGTACCAGTTTTTGGCGGGAATATACTTCCAACCAACCGCCTCTTTAACGACGCTCAAAATTTCTTTGTCGGGTAAGTGGAATTTATTAATTCTACTGCACCATGCCTATCAAACCTGTCCCAATTCGTCCCAAACCAATGTCACCTACCGAACTCACAGCCTTTCGACAAGAAATTGCTGAACTCAGAAGGCAAGTCTCCCGCATGCAAAAGCAAGCAAGTGACGCCCTCGACTTACTTCAGGAGAAAAATAAGTTTCTTAAAGCCATAGAAGCTATCCACGACCAAGGTGACGAAGCTTTCTTTCAAACTACCCCAGAACAGGTCTGCAGTCAAACTAAGAAAGAAGTCACGACCCAGAAACCACAGAAGAAGAAAACTACGAACCACAATCAAAACTATACCCACAACCTCACGTATTACTAGAAGCAAATCCACAGAAAAATCTACTCCAGCCATCTCTACAAGTAACCGCTTCTCCAAACTGGCCGAAGTAACGGAAGAAAGAGACAGCCCGAGCAGAATCAATCCAACACCTTCACGTAGTCAAATTGTCTCTGACCTTGACCTCGCAAACTGCACCGCAGACATTCCTAAGGATGACATCATCAATACGTCATCCGAAATTGACACCAATTTGGACTCACAGCCTCCTCCCATATTCGAGACACAGGCTCCACCCACTTTGGAATCACAGGCTCCACCCACCGAGAATCCAACTGACTCACCCGATCCACAGTCACAAACCACGCCTACCATCAAGAAAATACGAATTCCACCTATCGTACTACACTCTCAACCTGAATGGGATCCAATAGAAGAGAAAATAAGAACTGCAGGAATCAAACTATACTCAGTCAAATCAATTAACGACAATATATCAATAATTGCCGACTCCGAATCCGATTTCAGAAAACTTGACAAACTCTTCATAGAATTGGAACTTCCAACCCATTCATACTTGCTGCAAAAGGACAAACCACTAAAAGTCGTAATTAGAGGACTACCCGGCGCCACCACTTGCTCATCAATTGCAGATGAGCTAATTAATCTAAATTATGCTCCACTTTCAGTTTTTCAAATGAAAAGAGGAAGAGAACGTCGTCCCATGCCACTGTTTCTAGTGTCACTAGACAACAGACACCAGGCAAAATCCATTTTCGAAATGGAACACTTATTGACATTCGACGTCTACATCGAAACCCCACGGCCAAGCAACTACATCAGCCAATGCCACCGATGCCAGCAATTTGGACATGCCCAAAGATGTTGTCGGCTCCCAGCCAGATGTGTCAAATGTGGACAAAACCACCTCACAGCCGAGTGCAAAAAAGCAAAAGGCGTCAACCCAACTTGTGCTAACTGTGAAGGAAGTCACACCGCCAACTATCGAGGATGTCCAAAATTCCCTCAGCCAAAATTCCAAAACAGCAGGTACTTTCACCGTCAAGCCAATCAAAACCAACAAAGCCAAAGAAGATCCCATCACCAAACAATATCAAGTCAAAAAACCGACGACCTAATCGACGCTCTATTAAACAAACTAACACCAAACCACTCCAATCAAGATCTTGTCTCCGCCTTACAAGAACACCAGCTCGCCAACGCCACCGAAAGGGGCGGCCGCGGCCATTAATCCAAGAAGGAAGCCGACCTCCATTCAGGCTGCATATTGGAATGCAAACGGACTACATGAGAAAAAATACCTCCTACGAGATTTTGCCTACCGTCATGATTTAGACATAATAATGGTGAATGAAACACATCTAAAAAAGGCTCATAACCCAAAATTAATCAATTATACACTCTATCGCAATGATAGAATTGGAAATACAGGCGGAGGCACCGCAATTTATGTTAAATCAACCATCGAACACTACGAGGTCATCCACGACCCACTTCAAAAACTTGAGGCAACAACTGTAGCCATCCACACGCTCAACGACGGATGGATTAACTTCACTGCAGTCTACAGCCCACCAAGAAGACAACTCGAGCAAGATGATTTTGCAGCAATCGTCGACACAACTAACGGTACCATCATCGCAGGGGATCTCAATTCTAAGCACCCTTTATGGAACTGTAGTAAAGACAATAAGAATGGGAACAAACTCGTAGAAATCACCGAAAATCTAGACATGGCAATCGATGTACCCGCACAACTGACCCACTACTCATACCTTGGAATGCCCACATACATCGACGTCATGTTATTTAAAAACATCACCATGCAGCATAGATTAACTACGCTATTCGACCTCACTTCCGATCATTATCCGGTGTTACTATATTTAGGTAACATCAATCACAATAATGATCCGGAAACAACCTCAAAAATTGCATGGCCCGTATACCACGACAAACTAGAATCGACCATCGGCAATATTCCAATCATCAACAACTCAGACGAACTAGAAAACTACGTCAACTACTTCCAAAGAAGAATTCAAACAGCCATCCAGTTCGCCACAAATGCTGTACCAAAAGAGGACTTAAGAGACCGCCTTCCACCCAGACTACACGATCTAATAAAAGAAAAGAGGAAAGCAAGAAAGAAAGCGCAGCACACCCTAAACCCAGCAGACAAAGCAAACTACAATCAACTAAAAGAATTAGTAACACACGAAGTCAAAGCTTACCACGACGAACAATGGACCAAAAAAATAGAAGAACTTGCTTTTGAAAATCCATCGGCCTGGAAATTAGTCAAGGCACTGAAAAACAAAAACAAAAATAACATGCCAGCTCTAAAGAAACCGGATGGAACCTTTGCACGAAGCGATTTGGAAAAGGCCGAAACCTGTGCGGATAGCCTAGAACAACAATGCACCACCTCCCAAGAATATCTGGACGAGACACATGTGGACATGGTAACCAACACAGTCAATGAACACCTGCAAAGACAAGACAACACCATTCTTGAACCATCCACCATGGAAGAAATCAATGCCAGAATCAAACTAATAAAGAAAAAACGAGCTCCAGGACCTGATGGCATCTCCAACCGCGCCATAAAAGAAATGCCGAAAAAAGCAAGAGTTGCATTATTATGCATAATTAACGCCAGCCTCAGACTCCAGCACTTTCCAACAGCTTGGAAGCGGGCTGATGTAATAGTCATTCACAAGGCCGGACAAAATAGCCACCTCGCCAAAAGCTATCGTCCAATCAGCCTGCTTCCCTGCCTAGGAAAAATACTAGAATCAATCATTCTTAGTAGACTCCGACAAGAAATTGAAGCCCTAAAAGTCACACAGGACGAACAATTTGGTTTCCGTCCAGGACACAGCACAGTCCATCAAATACTCCGCCTCGTCGAGGCTATCACACTAGGATTCGCTAAGCACCAATACACCGCAGCGACGTTCCTGGATATTGCCAAAGCGTTCGACACCGTGAGGCACTACGGACTCCTATACAAAATGATAATAACAGGCTTCAAATTAGCAACCATTAAAATGATAAGATCCTATCTACTTGATAGGATCTTCTGCATAAAGATCGAAGGCACAAGGTCAACAGCAAGAAACATCACTGCAGGAGTACCACAAGGCTCAGTACTTTCCGCGGACTTATTTAAAATATTTATGGGCGATTTCCCCAAACCTATCGACAATAGAACACAAAACGCCTTCTACGCTGACGACACTGGTCTTTACGCTACATCCTGGTCTCCTGACGTCGCCACAGCCTTACTACAAGAAATCCTAAACGAAGCTCAAAAATGGTTCTCCAAATGGAGATTAAAAATAAACCCAAGCAAAAGCCTTGCAATTCTCTTCACCAAACGACTCAAAAAACCGAAAGCAGACCTATGGATGTACGAGCAAAAAATTCCATGGACTACAACGGCCAAATATTTAGGAGTCACTTTAGACACCACCCTAACGTGGAAAACACATATCACCGAAATCAGAAACAAGGCGAAAGGACTGATGTACCAACTATTCCCACTTATCAGTAGAACCAGCAAAATGTCACCAGAAAACAAACTCCGACTGTATAAAACAGTAATACGACCAACAATGACATATGCCTCCACAGTATGGGGTTATGCTTCCAAAACAAACATGTACATGCTCCAAGTTATCCAAAATAAATGCCTGAGGGCAGCCTGGAATGCCCCCTACTTCGTCACAAACATTAGACTACACGAAGACTCTGAAATTGACACTATAAAAGAACATATCAAAAAACAAACAATAAGATTCTATGACAATTGCTCCGTAAATGAAAACCCACTAATAAATCAATTAGGCAAATACGACAACAACTTCTACAAAAAACATAGAAGACCCAAATCAATCCTGCAAGAATAAATAAATTAACACAACAATCCAAACCAATCAACTCAATAACCCAGTGCAATCCAAATAAACAATAACCTTTAGTGAGTGCAACGAAATAGAATCTACAAATCCAAAAACAATCAAATAAACACTAAGTGACAAAAAGCTCCCGATAAAAACATCAACAATTTAAATAGTGAGTGCATTGAAATAAATCTGCAAATCCAATGACAATCAAACAATTGCAAAGTGACTAAAATCTCCCGATAAAGACATTAACAAATCAAACAATTAGTGCGACAAATTCCGTATAAAATAAATAATTCAAACAAACGCGAACACATTCTGATCACAACTGACGCCTGATGATTTTAATCATCAATCATTTTCCTTTTCCTCACCAAATTAATATCCTTAAGATCAAATACATCAGATAAAGAAGACAAGGGACAAAGTCCTGACGCTTCGCGCCAGCCAATCAAATCAACTGAACTGAACTGGAGATTCCCTGAAATACACTACGGTCCCCCTCCATAGTTTACTTAGCGTGAAATGAAAACACGTTACCGAGAGTTCCCAGAAATTCCTTCTATATGCATCACTCTCTAACCCAGCATTGCGAGTTAGGCGTCTTCGTTTCTCCTTCGTGTACGAACAATTTTCGGTTCGTCGTAACATCGCCGATCCAAAAGCTTCATTCGTTCTAACGCTTGGCAAGAGTGTGGACGCGTAATCGATATTACAAGTATAACCTCAATTAAATGATTGTGTTGTAGTGTTGTACACAAGAAATTTGTGAAAAATGTGGTTCATCAGTGTATTCCAATGGATACGCGTTTAAGCGGATTGAATTTATTTTCTAAGTGATATTCACTCTATCTCTAGGATTTTGTCTTTACCAAAAATTTTATTACTTGGGTAGGTACTTTCATTAATTTGTAGTGTATTATGTTCTCGTATGAATGAAAGACTTCACCATTGACGGATTTATTAACGAAATTATGTAATAATTAAACAAAGCGCATCCTGTTTCTATTTTATTTAATTCTTAGAAATAGTAGGCGTTATTACGGTTCAATTTTTTATAAATAATTGGCAATCCATGGAAACAATTGTTTTTCGTAAAAGTAATTTTGTTTGTCTCATTTAACGTTGTTTTTTGTGGCGCTTCTTTATTTTTAAGAAAATCGGATTAATCGAAAAACATCTAACTTTGTTCCTTTTTAGATTAAATTTACCGTGCACATCACAAAGTCACTGGATTTGATCAACATTAAAAATAAGTGTGTTTTAGCGTGTCATTGGTAACATAATTCGACTCTGATTACAATCAAATGCTCGACCACATTTCTCGATAGCAAAATTTCTGCTAATTTAAATTTAAATAATAATGATGCCAAACTGGATTTTGATCTGGTCAAAATATCACTACAGTATATAAACCAGTTTATATTTTTGTAATGGAAATATTTCCGCCTGTGGGTTATGCAACTTCTTTCCTTTTTTACTCATTTGCCTTGAAATATATCGAACTTTAGAATAGATGAGAATAGATTCTATTAAAGTTTTGAGCAAAAGTTTCAACCAGTGAAACAAATAATTATGATACAAAAGTGGTAGGGGCAATAGACAGTTATATGTTGAAGGTTTGTACAAAATTTGAAGTAAATCGGTCAAATTGAACTTGAGATATTATGTCAACCATGTTGAAAAATGTAGTTGTGAGAAATATTCTATTAAAGTTTTGAGCAAAAGTTTCAACCAGTGAAACAAATAATTATGATACAAAAGTGGTAGGGGCAATAGACAGTTATATGTTGAAGGTTTGTACAAAATTTGAAGTACATCGGTCAAATGGAACTTGAGATATTATGTCAACCATGTTGAAAAATGTTAAAATGTCATAAAATACATAATTACTACGACCTTCGGTAAGTTACTCACTGCTAGGTTCAGTTGCTGCGTCACTAAAATAGCTAAATCGTGGTAAACTATTGGAATTTTAAAATTTTCTCTTGAGAATATATTCTTAAAGGTCTCAACTTTAAGAATATGCAAAAAAAACAAAACCTTGATTTTTTTTCATTCCAAACCAGAACACGGCCTTAAGAGGTAATATGAATTTTAGACAGCGGCCGAGTTGGAACCAGAGTTGGAACAGCTACAATAATTAATAATTATAAGAAACTTCATAACAATTTAATTTAATACATATATTAAAGAAAAGGAAATGAAAAATTTGTAATGCCATGAAGTTGTAATAATAAATTTTGTACTGTTAATGTGCGTTTACCCTGTGAAGCAGTTAAAATCAGTTGGAAAACAACATATGATTAATTGGTGGTTTTCTATTCAGGATATCTGCTTACCAGTCGATATAATAGAAGACTTTGCCCATATCAAATCTAGAAAAAAAATCTTTCATTGGTGCGTAGCGCATATGTATTATAGTTTTAGTTATTACATTTTATTATGTTTTAATATGCTTAGATTCATTTTGTAAAAATTTAAATTTCGGTTCTATACAATTAGTATGCACATTGTATATTATACTTAAATAAATATTGAATAAGGACCTACCCACAATCTATTTACTAGATTGTGGACCTACCTTATCTACTGAGTTACATACTGTAGTGATATTTCCTAGTGCATCCCCAAAGCACATAATTGGTCAACTATCAATCTTAAAGGCGATCATCTAACTTTAGAGTGGGAGAGCACTTAGAACTTTTTTAATTGCTGTGCAATCAAAGTAATAATATTGATGGTAACTAGACTCAACTCAGGACTTGGATTTGATATAAGCTTTTGGGTTCCTGTTTGCAAGTCTTCTCCTTCACTGGGAGCTAACCAGAATAATTCAAAATATGGAGAGAGCCGTGACGATTTTGTACAGTCGTACACTCTTATTTTGCTCAAACAAATCTCAGATAAACTTGTGAGATAAAAAAAAACTATTTAAACGTCCTTGTAAAAATTTAAGGAAATAATCTACTAAAAATGGTGTATAAAAATAATAGTCCACATTGACCAACAAATTTACTTTTATTACCAGAATGATTAGGATAAAAGAAATTATGCAAATACTGGATGCGAGACATTCCTCGATATCAAGCTCATTATGTGTAAAATTTGTGTTTAGATAACCACGAACAATTGCATTTGAAACAACAATAATTAACTCAAATTGTTGATGGTTATTGCTAAATTGTGTTTTTAATGTGTTAAGCATGAAATAAAATTGGTGAAACATAAATTTTATAATAGTTTTTAATATTACCACAAATTTCCCGTCCTTTTGTTTGACGTTCACTGGTATTGAAGTTGAGCGTGCTGCCGTTTCCTACCAATTGCGCTGATTGTTTACAGTAGACTGATGCTCATGTAAAAAATTTCCAAAGTGGTGATAATTCAACCAAATCTTGTTTTAAACTTCGAAATTGTGGTTCCAAAAATTAACTCGACGTGATAATTCTATCGCAGTTGCTCTTATCTCATTTGAGAGGTGCGTTTTCATAACCATAAAAAATAACGTCTTGATACGTTTTATAAAAATTAACGTTCTAAACTTCTCCATTATCAACCTTAGCAAGGGCATCTGAACATTCCATTATTACAAATGCTGGATTTCGAACACGATAAACTTCCTTCCTTCAAAATGGCGTCGGACATGAAATTTTTCCAACCCAGATGGTCAATCAAATTTCCTCGATTCGATTTATCTAAAAACCACCAAAAACACACACTACAGATTTCCACTATCTCGCAATCAACGATCTGCTATTCAAACTGTTCCATAAATAAGGAATCACGCTCTAATTATAAATTAGCTTGGTGAAATTTTATGGAGCAAAATTCCACACCACCTTCGCTTCTCGCGCTCTACGCAGAAGTCTCTGTTTTCTCGTACCACTCTTCAAACTTCAAAATCCACCAGCAAACCGGATTCTTGATAATAGGTAATTTTGCGTCAAATTCAAATCCAAATCTAAACACTTATTTTTGTTCCAACTTACACAACGCAGACTTTCATCACACAAATGATCACTGTACATGGAAAAACAATGTCTTTCACCAATTGTGTTCAAAAGTAACATTTTGCTCTTATTACTCCAGATTTCTGCATAATTTCAGATGGTACAATTTTTACCTTTATAAAAACAAATAGCAAATCTTGTTGGTTATTAAGGGCTGAAATTTGAAACACCAAAATACTTAGTTTCTTAGGGCCCCCTCATTACCTTGGGCCCGGGGCCCCGATCATATAAAAGACGGCGCTGGCAAAGGTCAATAGATAAGAAGGATTTTCCTCTACTACTTGCTTCCACTCTTGTTGAAATGGAGAATAAATCTAATAGTGCCTTTAAAAATGATCTCATATGATATCAGTTCATTTATGATGTACACAGTTACTATGCTGGTAAGAAGAGCAATCACTTATTTTTACCGCCAACTTTAAATATTGCAAAAATGTACACTCTTTATAAAGAATATTGTAAAAGTAACATTTCACAGATTACAGGTAAAGCAATTTACCAGCAAGTGTTCAACTGCGAATTTAACATATCTTTCTGATACCTAAAACAGATCAATGTGACTTTGTAATAAGTATGATAACTCAACAACAGAACTAATGGCCGATTTGCAGGAAGAATCTTCTTCATTAGCGTTTTTATTTACATCCATTTTTGGATATACGCCTCTTAAAGTTCTCTCAATTTAGAACTTGAAGGTTGAGGCAGGAAGAATACAATGTCCATATTAAAAGTAAAGGTTTAGCAAGAGAAGTAAAAAGCGTAGATAAAGAAAGGCTAAGAAATGATACGAAGTTTTGTGCCGCTGTATTTGATTTGCAACAAATTTTGCCAGCGCCAAAAACAGAAGTGAGTCTCGCTTATTATAAGTTGAAGAAACAACCGGTTCGGAATTCTGGATAAAGCTCCAGAGCAACCTCCAAGACCCGCCGCCACTGAACCCAAGTGGCAAATCGTCCCTGCGCAAAAACGTCCGCGGCCACCCGTCACCCAGGGGGCTCCCTACCATCAGAGCCCAGAGACCTCAGCCCATAGTGTTGGCCACCCCTATCGGAGATCTCAGAAAATTTATGAACAACATTAAACCCATCGTCAAAGAGAATGTGCGGATTCAGCACGTTCGTGGTCAGACATGGATTTACGTAAACTCTAAGGAAGAGATCACGAAGCTCTTACAAAAGTGATCCTTATACCAGGCGGCCCTCAAGGATTTACATATGGATACAAAGAAGATCGTACCATTAAGTTAGTAATGAAAGTCGCATTATAATGGATCCACAATACGTTAAAGAAGAGCTAGAGCAAGAACACAACATCAAAACAATAAAAGTCACCCAACTAAAAAATAAATTCCAAGACCAACATTCCATCATTTTTGGTCAACTTCGCTGCAGGAACCACGATGAAAGCCATCAAAGAAGTACGAACGCTGGGTACCATCGTTGTACGTTTCGAAGAGGTGCACCAACGGTACCCATCATTTGCAGTGTTTTCGCTGTCAGAACTTCGAGGAAATTGGGTCCTGCCTGATTTATTTATATTACTAATGCAGTTCCTGAAAATATTACAAAAATTATTGCTTATAGCGATTCTTGTGGAGGGCAAAACAAAAATAAAAATATTGCCAAACAACGAAATTGTTTTCGCATACAATTTCAATGGCCATTAGCAGATGTGGAACTTTCGGACTGGTAAAGTTTCCCACACAAAAAAGTTTACCACTATGTGGGTCAAGTGATTGAACTTGTCGAACACGGGGAATTTGTAGTCAAATTTTTGAGGAACTCAACGAACCATTTCAATTCCCCTCCAGTTGACGACATCTTGACGATTTCTGGGAATGACATAGTGCCCAAATTGCCTAAACCGACTTCTGTTCCAGAGATTTGTTCAATGTTAATTTTGACTCCTTGAACATGAAATAAAATGTTATAACGTTTTATTTTAATGCTATTGCTTGTGTGTCCAAACCTACCCAATGCCTGTCAAAAGTGCAGAAATTGTTAAAAGGACGCTTTTAAGCGGGCATTGTTTTTCGCAGCTTATTCGTGGAAAGATGGATGGAAAGTTCAAACAGATATCATTGGGGTTGAAAACGCTGTGTTGTTATTTGGCATTATAGATTAAAGTACAATCAAGATTGGGGGGAGGTATGATCAACGCATTCACTGACGCGGATTTCGCAGGTGATTCGAATACCAGGCGTTCAACTTCGGGTTTTGTGTTAACCATTGGCGTTTGAATCAATCAACAGCGTTTGGTTGGTTCTCAAGACGTCAGTCAACTGTGGCATTATCAACAGCTGAAGCCGAATACATCTCCGCTTCAGAGGGAGTCAAAGAATTAATAGTTATATGATAAATCTGGCCGAAGAAGTAGGGATTCAGAAAGGTCCTGTTGTTTTGCACATTGACAACCAAAGTGCAATAAAACTGATCGACGATGAAACTGAACAAAAGGGAACAAAACATAGTGATGTTCGACACCACCTTATTAGAGAAAGAATGGATATGGACTTCGCTAGTTCTAATGATCAATTATTAGCTGTTCGAGCTTGAAGCCAACAATACTACAATCAAGTAATTGAGAGTTCACTTATGAAGAACTATATGAACCAAATTTATATAAATGTATTTGAACAAATGAAGCTGAGTATTGGAAACAATTATATTTGGATTACCGTAGATGAAACCACTGATGCTCGTGGACGATATATCGCCAATTTACTTGTGGGTATATTAAATAATGAAAAGGCAACTGGTCCCTTACTTATTTCGTCCAAGGAACTACAAAAACAAATCATGAAGCAATCTCCAGATTTGTGCAAGAAAGTTTAACCACTTCATTTCTACCAGACCGGGTGCCCAATGAGGGTCTAGGTCTTTTCGGCGCAGCCGGTTTGGCGCTGCCGGTTCGGCGCCACCAGTTCGGCGCTGGTACTATTCGGCTCAAGGACGGTTCGTCGCAAGGACGATTCGGCGAATCCCGTTTCGGCGCAAAGACTATTCGGCGCCGCCCAGTTAGGCGCAGGTACTATTCGGCGCAAGGACGGTTCGGCGCAAAGACTACGTACCCGCAAGACTCGGGTACGGCCTATTTTAGAGTGGTTTGAAAACTATTATATGGGTGCCAGAACGACGCCAGGCAATGCTAGGCGTCCTGCATTGTTCGATTATGATATATGGAATGTATATCAACGAACTCTAAATAATTTTGATAGAACGAATAACCATGCAGAAGCTGCAAATAGGCGTATTCAAACTCAGCTGGGAGTCGTTCATTCAACTATTTGGAGGTTTCTAGATGGACTAAAAAAAGTTCAAAAAATAGGGACATATTTTAGGAAAGTCTCGTGGCTGGAGGCTCGCCGCCGCTTAAACTAAAAAAATTTAGAGATGCTGACGCTCGAATTCTCACAATAGTTAGAGATTTTCAAAATAGAGGTCTTATTGATTATTTACGTTGACTAGCACATAATTTTCAAATGCAAGCATGATTAAAGTTTTGAAGTGACTATACATTTAAATACTTGTAATCAAATTTTTACTTTTAATTTAAATAAATTATTGTATATATTTATACTTTACATATTCTGTTGTTTTACTTGTACTCTGCCAACGTAAGGAAGAAGGTGGCAAATAAAATTTCGCAGTTTTGAGCAAATCGCCAAAACGGGTTACATGGAATCGTCCATACTTCCAATTGGTTTCGCTCCAAATTGTCACTGCGCCGAACTGGGCGGCGCCGAATAGTCTTTGCGCCGAAACGGGATTCGCCGAATCGTCCTTGCGCCGAATCGGCAGCGCCGAAAAGTCCCATACCCGCCCAATCAGTGTTGCCAATCTAGCGGTTTTCCCGCTAGATCTGACTTGTTTTAAGTTGCTTTAGCGGGAAAAATTTCCATCTAGCGGCTAGCGGGAATTTTAGCTTAATTAAAGACTATCTGACGGGAAATCTGACGGTTTTTAAAAACTGCCGAAAGTCAATTTAAAATTTTTTTTTCTTTTTAAATTTAAAATTTCACCGCCTTCAAATTAGTACACAATCTTACCGCTCTATAAATGGCATGGGTTATGTTGCGTTATGTTCAGTCTTCAGTTATGTTGGTACTTATTACAAAGAAACTTACAAGCTCGAAGACCACGACGATGTCGATGATTTGTTTTTAGATTTATTAGTGTTTTGAAATATACATTTTTTTTTTTTTTTTTTTTAAATAAAATAATAAAAAATTGTGTAATTTTATTTTATAACATCTAATACGCTAATCTTAAATTATTAAAAATGGTATTTCTGGCGGATTTCTGGCGGGATCGCCGTGTTATCTAGCGGTTTCTAGCTATTTCGTAAAAATGGGATATCTGGCGGGTTTTCTGGCGGGACCGCCGTGTCATCTAGCGGGTTTCTAGCGGGATCGCCGCGTCATCTAGCGGTTTCGCAAATTTAAGTGCTGGCAACACTGCGCCCAATGAAGAAATATTTTTAATGCTCACTGATGCAGCAGCCTATATGGTTAAAGTAACAACCACCTTGAAAATTTTTTATCGAAATATGATTCATGGTATGTGTCTGGCGCATGGGTTAGCTCAAATAGCAGAAACAATAAGGTTCAAATTTCCACTTTGTAACCTTCGTTTTTAATTTACCATTCAATGACGGAAAGCATGGCTATTTTGTATTAAAATTATTCAATTTAAAGTTATTAATAACAAGAAGTTGAGTTTACGTTTGTTTACGTAAAAGTTCTGTTAGAACAAAAGTTAGAAACATGATGTTTGTTTTCATTTTGAAGAATACATCCTGTATATTATTCAGGGTTGGTTATTTTTTTTATAAATATACAGTATTGGGAAACTAAAGTAATCTAGCTATTCAAGGCAACGATGATTACATCAATTCAATCAATTCATTTTTTATATTGGATTGGGAATTCAATTAATTGTTTAGATTATGGGATTCATTTTTATTATTGAAAGTTTAAATTTTTTTTGGGATTAATTCATTTAGTTTTATATTTTCAGTAGTGTGGCTATGTAGTTTCTTGAACACACATGTCATTCTTTTTAATTTTAGTTCATTTATAGTTTATTAAAATATTGTGGATACATCTTAGCTTAGGACGATATAGTAACGACTTTTTGACAAATTTTTGAGAATTTTTCGAAATTTTTTTTTTATTTATTTTGTTTGTCAGTCAAGCCCTTTTGATCGAGCTGGGACCACTTACGTAATATTACATCATGACTCATTAGATAAATACCCACTTCAAATCATGTTTTGAAATTTCATTTCCATTAAACTGCACTTTCACATCTTCGACATCACAAGAATTGCTGCGGAACTTCACAATCGATATTCATTCTATAAAATAACACAAACTTTTCTTCATAAATTTTATAATGCCACTCTTAACATCTTACCTTGTTTGCAAAAGTTGTAACAAACGTATTAAATTTTCGTTCATGTCCATATTTAAAAATTCGGGAATAGTCGACCCACCCGAACTGCGATTTTAAAAATTTTCTAGTGAAATTCTCATAAAAAATGGTCCAAAGAACAATTGTAAAAAAGAAATTTTGGGATGCATTGCAAATAGGGCCTTATACAGCCAAATTTTAAAATTCGGTCTTTGTAGGAGGGTTTTAAAACTGTACGCGATTTCATTGGCTGTCGTAAACCACACCTCGCAAGAAGTCTATAAATACGAGGTACGTTGTGGGCTGCATCCAGTAAAGAGTCACGGAAAAAGGAAAAGACAGAATAAGAAAGGAAAAAGAATCAACCCAACGTTGGGCAGGGCGCCACAAGCCCAGGAACCCGGCGATGAAAATATGGAAAAAAATATGGAAAATATTCCGACCACGGAATGTGAAAAGATCCTATTGGAAATCGCCGAGCTTACTGGCCTTGGGGCGTCCGCGGGGATAAAGACCGCGAAGCAACCCCCCCCAGTCACCATCAAGATTCCTGGGAAACCCCAGTGTGAATCCACTAAAGCGGGGGTTGCTTCTAAGGTCCTAACCTCCCGCGAGGGGTTGATCAATCCAAATAACCCGGCTCTAAGCAAAGCAAAAGAAAATAAATCCTCGGCCAAAGGCAAAGCCAAGGCCAAGGTTTTATCAAACGTTCAACTAAAAGGACCTGGGGGAAAAGTCGGGGAGACTGTG
The DNA here is from genome assembly GCA_958510855.1 of Rhagonycha lutea. NCBI lineage: Eukaryota > Metazoa > Arthropoda > Insecta > Coleoptera > Cantharidae > Rhagonycha > Rhagonycha lutea. The sequence goes on from OY294038.1 coordinate 44,775,464, forward strand.
GCCGGAGCGACTAAAAACCTGAACCCCAAACCAGTAGGTAAGACGGGAGGGAAAGGGAAGAACTCTGCTTCGCAGGGTCCAACCCCCCCCTGTCCCAACTCTGGCAGTACAGGAACAAGGTCGTCCCCGGTGATAGTCACCAGACCGGACTTAAGGGTCCCCCCCATCCTACTAGTTGACAAAAAGAGGTGGCCAGCTCTAGCAGCAAATCTCAGGACACGCTTCTCGGACTTCGGTAGCGTGAAGAACACAAGAGAAGGCATTCTTATCTCAACGACCTCTATTAGAGTACGTAAAGCTCTCGAGACTCTCCTCGATGAGCAAAAATGCAATTTTGTGGTCTTCCCGCTGCCGGAGGAAAAACCCTTGAAGGTGATCATCCGAGGTCTTCCCCAGGAATTCTCCACAGGGGAAGTCCAGACCAGCCTGGTAGAGCTAGGCTTCCCAGTCACTGCGGTGCACCAATTCAGGAAAGGACCTGATCGCAGGCCCCTCCCGTTATTTCAAATAACGCTAAACAAAACACCCAAAGGGAAAGAAATTTTCAACCTCACCCAGACTATGAACATCCCCATTACTGTCGAAAACCCAAACCCCAAAAGTTACCTGGCACAATGCTTCAAGTGCCAGAGATTTGGGCACACCCAACACATCTGTAGATCAGCCACAGTGTGCGTTCTGTGCTCGGGAAACTACAGGTCCAATGTCTGCCCAACTAGGAGCGAAGACAAGACCAAAACCAAACTCCAGTGCGCAGGCTGCGGCGGTGCGCATCCATCCAATTGGACGGGATGCCGACCACAACTGCGCCAAGTAAAAACAAGGTCGCAGGGACTAGCACCCCCCTGCAGGGAAGGGACCAGGCTAACCACGCAAGCAACAATCCAAACTCCGGGTTCACCTTGGTGGAGAGGAAGAAGCGACCCCCCCCCGCAAGGGAACGGGAAAGCCTTCTGCCGCTCTCCCAAGGCAAACTCAGAAAGAAACCACAACGGATCCACTAAAACCCACTTTTACCCTCCTCAAGGAAGGCCTGGTCACTCTGACCAAGGCAGGTTTTAGCAGGCAAGCCATCCACGATATGCTCTTTGATTCGCAATGTTAACTGGTCGTAAGAAAGCGAATCCGACATCTCTCCAGATGGCCTACTGGAATGCCAACGGGTTGTTGAGTCGCAAACCCCAACTCTTGGAGTTTGCACGAAGACACGACCTGGATGTCATTTTAGTAGGCGAAACCCATCTAAAACCTTCAATTAAAGCGAAACTCCCAAGCTACTCCCTCTACCGAAACGACAGACTAACGGGCCGTTCGGGCGGCACCGCCATATACGTCAAATCCTCGATAGAGCACCATGTAGTAGCCACCCCGGACTCTCTCACTCATGCCGAAGCCACTATCGTTAACATCCGTACGGGTAATCACGGTTGGCTTCGACTAGTATCAGTGTACAGACCTCCCGGTCGCTCGTCCAAACTCCTTGAATCAGATATTACCCCCCCTCCTGGGGGGCCCAGCGAACAGGTCATCATCGCTGGTGATCTAAACGCCAAACATCCCGCCTGGAACAGCCGAAAAGCCAACCACGCGGGCAATAGACTTCTCAAAATCTCCGACAGATGTAAATTCGTAGTAGACGCTCCAGTCGACTACACCTTCTTCAGGTACAATCCGCTAGTTCCTAGGAACACGCTAGATGACCAATTTCGACCTGAACACTTCCACGACGTCTTAGACGTAGCCATCATCAAGAACTTAAAGTTCGTACATAGACTCACCTCTGTCAGTGAGCTCACTTCCGATCACAACCCGGTCCTTCTCCAACTCGGGGAAGATAGACACGAACGCCCCAAACTCACGAGAGATAAAATCATCTGGCCCCAATTCCAAAGCCGCTTCCTCAGTAATCTTGGCCCTGAACCCCCCCTTGGAACAATCCACGAACTTGAAAAGTACGTTGAAGAGTTCGAAGGAATGATTACCAAAGCGGTCATTGACTCAACTATCTCAGTCCCTTATAGCGACCCGCGCGACCAGTTATCCCCGGGAATCAGAGAGCTTATAAAAGAGAAAAACCGGGCCCGCAAACGTGCGCAGCACACCTGCAACCCGGCAGATCTCCTAACTTACAAGATTCTTAATAATAATGTTAGAAGGGAAATAAGAGAGCACAAACGCACACTTTGGGATTCCAAGGTCGAAAATCTTGACTTCCAAGATCCATCGGCCTGGAAACTGATCAGAAATATTAAAAATAAGAAAGCTACGATCCCCCCCCTAGATGGTAAAGGCGGAACAGTCTCTAGCCCACAGCAAAAAGCTGAATTGCTAGCAGACCACCTGGAGAGTCAGTTCACTCCGAACGAAGACGTCCAGATCCCCGCCTTCACCAAACTGGTGGAAGAAATCGTAGAAGACAAGCTTAAGGAGATGGGCATTAACCCAGAACCAATAGAGCCTACTTCATACCAAGAAATTTTTACCCTAGTCGGCGGCCTGAACAAGAAGAAGGCTCCAGGCCCCGACGGTATCACTAATCTGATGCTTGCTCATCTCCCTAAACAAGGTCTAGTTGCAATTACAAGTATCATAAACGCGGTATTACGACTAAGACACTTTCCCTCCCGTTGGAAAGTGGCTGACGTCATCCTTATACCTAAACCAAAACAAAACCACAGAAACCCTGGCTCCTACAGGCCGATCAGTCTCTTACCTTCCTTGGGTAAGCTGTGCGAACGCGTAATTCGCACAAGATTGGTCAATGCCATGCTAGAAAAGCAAATTATTCCTAATGAACAATTTGGCTTTAGGCCATGGCATTCGACGGTACACGCCATCCTAGGACTGGTAGAATTCATTCTTCAAAGCTGGGAGCACAAAGACTCCACAGGCACGGTCTTCCTTGACATCGCCAAAGCGTTCGACAGGGTCTGGAAACAGGGCCTGTTGTTCAAGATGATAGCCGCCGAAATTCTACCAGCCCTAATACTTCTTATAGCGTCGTTCCTAACTGAGAGGAGTTTCAGGGTTAAATTGGAGGGCATTCGGTCCACCCTGAGGTTCATGCTAGCGGGGGTGCCTCAGGGATCCATACTCTCTCCGGACCTCTTCTCATTTTTCACCCACGACACCCCGACCTATGACCCCTCGGAGGACCCGCTCACGCAAGTAAGGTATTACTGCGACGACGCGGCCATGTTCACCAGGGGCAAAAGGCCGGAGCTTATCGTGCGCAGGCTAAACGCGTTCGCGACGAAGATGAGCGAATACTACCGAACTTGGAGGATTGCTGTCAATCCCTCCAAGAGTACCGCAACATTCTTCACCAGATGTCACGACCGCAACCTGCGCACGAGAAAGAAAAAACCAGGGAGCCGTAATTTAACGAGACTCCCACAAACCTGTGTAAAAATGAATGGGGTAAACATTGAATGGTCTAAGACTTCTAAATACTTGGGGGTCATTTTTGACCACAGACTTTCTTGGGGCCCACATATCAGGGAAGCACGAAACAAAGCTAGAGGGGCAAGAGCTCTGCTACAACCCCTTACAAACAGGAACAGCAAACTCTCATCCTCAAACAAAATAAGGCTCTACCAAACCTGTATTCGACCCATCATGACGTACGCGTCAACTGCTTGGGGTTATGCACATACAAACAAAATTAAACTGCTAAAATCGCAGCAAGGCCTTGCCATCAGGCAAACCCTCGGAAAAGATTGAGTCCGTGTAACCAACTCCCAACTCAGGAAGGACACCAATACGGAGTCCATCATGGAATTTATTCGCCGTCAGGCGGAGAGATTCTATGAGGCCGCGGGACACTCTGAAAATCCGTTAATCAAAGGGCTGGGCTCGCACCAACCCGACGACCAAACGCGATACAGGTGGCCCAAAGCCATCCTGGGAAGGGAGTTTCTACTTTCTGATTCCAGATAAGCACCCGGACAAGCTCACATCCAACCGAAGGCCTCGCAGGATCAAATCGCCCACCAGGGGCCCCCCCAGTACACTCGAATCTCACTTCTTCCTCTCTTAGACTCCGGTCCAACGAGAGTCGGGATCACGAGTAGGAAAAGGGGGGAGTCTGGAGGGCGACCGAAAGACTGCGTCAAACTCAGCCGACCAAAGCAAGGGGGAGGAGCTAGCTCCAACCCCAGCCAAACGTACTAATGGTACGGTAGAAAAGATTTTCCTGGGGGTTAAAGTGTGGAACCTAGCTCCGTCTCCGTTCCATCCTTTTTCAAGCGCCGCGCGAGTTTACTTGCGCGGCGTCACTGAACCTTTGTCTCTCAAGCCGCGAGACGTCATCTTGATAGAAATTAGGGTTTCCGAAAACCTTGCGGGTGTAACAAAGTAGTGCCACGAACGACTTTTTCTCTTATCCCCTATTAAGAAAACGTAGCATTGGCTACCATATAAAAAGCAACTCACGACCCGATCGGGTAGCCCCTCCCACCCCTCCAGTCCGACCACTCGGTTCAGGAAGTTCATTGAGCCTTGCCCTCTTCGGACGCTTGCGAATGATGAAGAGTCAGGGCTTGAACCACTCCATGATAGGACCGGCTGCCAAGCTCGGCCGTTCGAGCGGACCGTCCGAAAGGGACACCCGCGACGTAGGGACTCTAACATACATGAGTCTCTCGTCGACCGGAGTCCCGGCCCGACGCCACGAGACGGTTATGAGTCACCCAGGCCCCGGGAGGCCGGGCTGGCGGGGGGGGGGAGAGCTACCCTTGAGAAGCTCGTTTAGAATTGCACGAGGGGCGCCCTGCGCCCCGAATTCTCATACTTATGTACCACTTTACGAAAGGAGCAAGAACCATAATAGCGTTGAGAACTCCGTAAAACCAAAAGGATAAGGCTGCATCCAGTACGCGTATCTATCACGATGGATGTGACGTGCAATGAAGATATTGTGGACCTATTTAGAGTCGATCATCGCGCTCAAGTAGAGTTATTGCAACGATTGCACTTGATACCGGAGAACAAGCGTTGTACGTATGGACCGTGTCGGCGGTATTGCAACTTGATCGCATGTGCCGACTACTACCTTCATTACTGTTTCAGATGTCCTAAGTGCAAGCGAAGGTATAACCTAACCGACGGTACCTTCTTTTCGGACATTAGACTTCCACCTAAGGTTGTGTTTTACATCTTGTAAAACTCTGGCGGGGGTGGTTGTGTTGCCAAAAAATGGGCCTGTAGCGTACAAAACGCAGCGTAACCAAACTTAAACTCTAACCAAAACTCTAACCTAACCTAATTAAACACATCCCCCCTAGGGTGATCCAACTCGGCAAATTGTGCTATTAGCATGGGGTGAATCTCGCTTTTTTTGCTGCAAATATAAGCCAAAATGTACGACGTTTTGTACTCGACGTTAACTGTACGATGAATTTCCCCGTGTTTTTAGCCAAAAATACCCCTAAAAAGTAAATTTATGTCGATGTTAACTGCACGACGGTGTAGGTAATACTGAGAGCACAAACGAGCTCCGATTTTTCTAAGTGTTAGAGTACCTCACAGCACACGGACCGACCACAGAATGACCGTGACGCTCGAAAATCGAGTAAAAATTGGCAACTTTAAAATCGATTATTGGCCAAACTAATCGATATACGACTTTTTTCCTTGGCTTAATCGCTTCGTTTATATTTTATCTCTCTAATTCCGTCATGATTTCTATAGTAAATTTTTAATTTACGAGTTCGGGTGAATTGACTACTCCCATTTACCGGTTAAACTTAATATGATAATATTATGTAAAACGAAAGAAAAATAACATAAAACGGATCATTTGTCGCAAATTTTTCCAAAATATGCAACCAATGTTCAAACGGCTTTGCGTACGGGTTTATCTTTATCACCTCGAAGTCAAAGAAGAATGGTTCATACGGTTTGAGACTATTTAATCAATGACTTGAAAGACACGTCTCGTGGTATCACTAATTCCATAAGTAAAGAAATTGTCAACACTTACAAGAAGACCTTTGCGACAAAAGTTGCGAATCGGGGTACTGAGGGTGAAGCTGAGTCTCTCAGACAATCAATTTATTTTGCAGCGCATTATATCATAGGTCAAGCGGGGGATGAAAGTAAACCATTTGATAATTTAGATGACGATTTAACGATTAAAAAGCCCAAAGTTCAGGATGAGTATGGCTGCGTCGCTTACATGCCGGCTCAACCCTCACCCGAAGACTTAGCTTTGTTAGAAGAGAAGCGATTAAGATTAATTAATAGTTTTACCTCTCCAGGAGAAAATAATCACGATGATGAAATAATTAATTTAATGGACGAGAGTTACTATTTGCAGCGAAAACAAATTAACAAAGAAAAGGAGTTATCGGTAATATTCCAAAATTGACCCTATTTTCACAATTACAAATGAATATAATCAAACACGCCAATGAACTACTGGGTAAAAATAATAATTTAATATGGAAATCGTCTTTAAGAAACCTATCGAAACCTATTAATCTTACTTCAAGAAATGAAGAAATAGCACGGGAAGTAAACGCCAAGAAAACTAAGAATCAGGTTCGTGAAACCTTAAAAATCGCAAAACAGTAACGAGTATAGCGAAAATTTTAAAAATGATGAGCCATACTATACTGTTACTTTTGGATTTATTGCAAAATGTATGCGAGAAATTGTGTAGACTTTCTTATTCCACTTTTTCGTTTTTGTACGAAATATAATAATCATTGAAAATATAATAAATTAATGATATACGCGAAAATGCGTAACTAATATAATAACATGTTTTGAAATAAATTAAAGCACAGTAAAATTGTAAACTATAATTAATTCCGATTATAAATTACATAATTTAGAAAAAAAAAAGTTAGCTGGCATGAGGTTTGAACTCGGAACCTACTCGTTGGAATCTTCATATGAGTAAACCTATGGTAAAAGCTGCCTATTTTCAAAAATTCATAACTCAAGAACTAAGAGGCAATCGACTAAAATTCGAAAAAGTGATAATTGTTTTAGCTACTAGAATCACCAAAAAAATTGGGATCTCGATTGGCGACATACTCACTGTAGTGACCCCTTGTTAGATAATTTTCTTCTTTAGGTGCCTATGCCTATCCGATTTAGGATGTACGGCGATCCCCCCGAACGCCAAGAAGGCTGTACCAGGGAAATGTTAATGGGGTGGTAGTTTGCCTTCCCTAAGGGGAAGGTCCTTCCTGGGGACTAAGGTCCACAGATCAATTTTGGACATATTTAGATCATTAAGCTAAGCTCCGACCGCCTTTAATTAATTATATAATTATAAAGGTTAAAAATTATCAGTAACCAGCCTGATAAGAATCATCAGTAACCAGCCTGATAAAATAAGCAGAAAATAAAAACTAAGTTCAGTGAAAACCGCGCGAATCGTAAGTGATAAAAATGGCAACCGCGTCGCGAAATGAATTTGTACAGATTGCTAAATTCGACGGCAAAAATTTCCAATTGTGGAAGTTCAGCATCTCCATTGTTTTCAAAGCAGAAAAACTAATGTCAATTGTAAATGGACAAATTGGAGAACCAAAAACTCGAGAATCAACCGAATGGAAAGATTGGGAAGTAAAAGACTCGAAAGCCCAGGTAATATTTTTAGCTACGATGACGCCAGATATGCTACAATGTCTCGTTAATTGCACGTCCGCAGCAGAAATGTGGAAGAAGTTAACAACGACTCATGAACAAAAAACGGAATTATCGAGGGAGTTAGTATGGCAGAAGTTTTACGAAATTCGAAAGATCGATGGCAAATCGATTTCCAGTCACTTAGCGAATGTCGAATCGATTGTTAAAGAGCTCCGTGATTTAAATGAGAAAATTAGCACTAGTGCGATATTCTCGAAAATTATTAATAGTTTACCGCCAAAGTACAATAATTTTAGAACAGCATGGGATTCGGTTGTACCAGGTTTGCAAAATTTAGAGAACCTCACTGCTCGTCTTCTGAAAGAAGAAGTAAGAATGTCGACGCTTTCATCAAAACTTGATGAAAAGTCACACCCAATAGAAAAGAAGAAAAACATGAAAATTGTAGATCTTAAGAAAATTACGACCTGTAATTATTGCAAGAAAAAAGGGCATTGGGCGCGTGAATGTATGCAACGTTAAGAAAACGTAGGAGTAATGATGGATAAACAATTCACATTTGAAGTGTTAATGCATCATTGTAAATTTCGCGATAAAAACGGCGTCATGACGTGTGTCGGTACTAGAAAAAGCAATTTCTAGTTAATGGACTTTAGAATAATCATACGCTGCAGCATCCAGGTTCGTGAAAACAGAGTATGTGAAAATATGCCCCGATTCCATGGCATTTTCTGCAATCAAACCGATTTATGATTCGATCGTTGCAAATCCTGCACCCACCATATTGGAGCATATTACTTGACAGGCTCTCCACGGTTAGCATTATGAGGATAGTGATATGGAACAGTTCATGGGCAGGCTGGGGACGTATGATTAGCAACTCGTGTATTTACAGTAGTAATATTTACAAAATTTTTGTGCTACTGCACTAAGTACATTAACACATAATTAGTTGAATTGGGCTGGGGACGTATGTGAATGTTGTCAATGGTAAATCAACATTGGCAAAATCACCACATTTCGACAAGTCGAGAGTTCAGAGTTATGATGATTACTCTGGGGAATTTGAAAATGTCTTAATTTTAATACAACATTCTGTGAGGATGACTCAGCAAACTGCTCTGCAATCAATGGGCACAGTGCTGGAGGGTGCTGACTTGGAAGCCCTACGAGCTTCATTCAGGCCGGTTTTTCAATAAATGCAGTAGACCAAACGATGCAGGGAGGAGTGGCAGGGCCAAGTCATAGGCGTACTTCCCATCGTGATGCAACCCCAAGTGAATCTAGTTCAAAGATTCGACGCTCAAGTCGCATACGGAAGCAAACACGCAGGCATTAGGCTCTACTGCAACCATACATTTTGATTTCAATTTTATTATTATGTTTAGTTTTATCCTTAGTTTTAGTTTTGATGTTGCAACCATCCTTAGTTTTAGTTTCATTTGTGTTCATACCCTTTTTGTTATTATGTATCACTGACTTAGGTCAGCTGTGTTCATAACTCATACTTATCCTTAATGGATATTTGATGAATGGTGTTTAAATTAAATTAGGTGTATACGATAAAAATTTCAGTATTAACTAATACAGTATTATTGATTGTTGCTCAAAACTAATGTGAGCATAATATTTGTTTCGAACGTGAACTGTGACTTACAATTTGATAGACCTGTTTTCTTCCAAGCACTATTATTATATTTTTTTATCATTCTTAGTTCTGTATCTTGTACTATATTTGTGTAATTCATAATGTCTGTCGATCTTGACTTACCAGATGTTAACGGGGAGATCGAGTTTGGCCTGTCAGTAGGAGTTGATCCCTCATTAGCAGAAAAATGGAAGCTGCCCATACTTAATTCCATAAATTACAAGGATGTTAGGAAGAATGCTGCAGCATGGGCATTAAAGACGTGTCATGACGAGGGGTTAAGTGCTGATGTAACTAAGATCATAGTGAGCGGTGCAATAGTGTGTGTAGATTTAGGGTTGTGTAGGAGTGTTAGAACGGTCCGGGACGGAGACTGGTACTTGGTTGAAGCAGCAACGCCATGTAACGCTGAGATGGCACGCATCATCAAGGCAATATATGATAGTACTAATAGAACAATTGCTGGTACGATCATCTTAGCAACCAAGGCTAATTGGTGGAACATGAACCACCATACCGGTTCACAGATCGCACAGGGTTATGTCCGAAAGGTTCTTATGCAGAAGGTATCAACAACCATTGATAAGGCTCTTGCCACGGCTGCTCATACCAAACGTCCGATTTTAGGGGTTGGGAAGTCAAGATCATTTGAAACACCACAGTATATTACAAAATAAAAAAACAGATTCGACCAATATAAAAGAGAAAAATGCGACATGGGAGCAAGTAGCAAAAATATATAATGAAACTTGCTCCAGTGGCGAGAGAACTGGTGTACAGCTGCGGGGGCTGTTTGAAACTTAAAAAAAAAGGCGAAGAAGGATGTTGCCGAAGACAAAGTAAGTTGATTTCAATTACCTACAGTAGAACCTCGATTATATGTGCCTTGTGTTGCACAGATAATAATAATTGACGTTTTTCATTAATATCTACATACACTAAACATCTTTGTATGTAATCAAAGTGCAGCTCTGAAGTAAACAGAACAGGAAATAGAATGGTTGGAGCAACAAGAGCAATCTCCAACTTGTCAATTATTGGAGCAACAACAGTAACCTGAAAAAACAAAAGAAGACGAAAAATTAGAAATCTTCTAATCAATCAATCTATCCCAACTATTTACTCGAGATATATTTACTATGGATTGGTGCACCTCGCCCTAACTCTTTTACTATTCCAATAATTAAATCTTAGTTTGATACGACATAAGCAATGTTTTTGTGAGTTACTACAAATTATCGTATACAACTCGTTGGTTTGTTTAATTAGAGTAATATCATTTTGAATCTTCAAAAGTTATCAACCAAAAATACCTACACAGTCATGAAGTGTGATGCGCTATTTATCACTGATTGATTATATTCCATTAATATACAATCAGATAAATTGTCCAAACACGTATCTATATGTTTCGTTTTCTTTTAATTTTTACATAGATGTCGGGGCGAAGTTGAACCCATTGATGAACAAATAATTGGCGAAGCATTAGATGAAAACAATAAGAAAAAACGAGAGAGACGTTCAAATCCAGCTGTATGGGACCAAAATAAAAACAAGAATCGAAGGATGTTGGGGGGAAAACTACATAGGGTATACGCGAAATAAGGAAGGAAAAATTAAACACGATATTAAAAGATGTCAAAGAAAATTAGGTCCTACTTGTGATTCAAGTTTTTGTAAAAAATCAGCCACCCGTTTTTGTCACAAATTCTCGGATCCACATCAGAAAGAAATAATTTTGAAAAACTTCTGGAATTATGGTGTGGGAGCAAAAGCGCTTATTTATTTTACACATGGTTGTTTATAAACCAAGAGCTGAAAGTTACTCCGCTAAGCTTTAAGAAGAAGTGGAACTTTTGAATATTTCATAAAATTGGGGCCAGGTAAATACCAAGTGTGCAAGAAAATGTTCTTAAACACATGAGGTTTACAGAGAAATTTCCAGAAGCTGACTTTAAAGATACAGCAAGCCGTAAAGTTGAACGAAGCTCCCGAATAACATTTTTTGACGGACCAGCTGAAACAATTCAACATATTGGCAAAGACAAATTTAAAGTGGACGTGTTTATCCCAATTATCGACTCATTGATAACTCAACTCCAGCGGCGATCTACTGCGTATGTTGAAGTTAATAATAGGTTTGGTTTTTTATCAAGTTTAAAAATTATTATTAGTCCGAGCTAAAATAATTGATATTATTTACTAGTGAATTGAATACATGAGGCTATGGCATAATAGTTATTTATGTATTTAGGGCGTAAAGAAGCTTTTATGGCGTAAGACGTAATTTTTAGCCCGAGGCGGTAGCCGAACAACACATAAATTACCCACAAGAAATTTTCAATAAAAAGTACTACAATTTTCGGTTTTTAATAAAAACTTTTCATTTTGCAAGTATTTAAACTGTTTCTATTAGGTACCTATGATATCGTTGTTTGACGTTTCATTATAGCCCGTGGGTATAAAGAGATTCGTGGGCTATAAAGAGACGTTTATGACAAATAAATTCGTGTATAAGTGTCAATTTATGATACATCCGTGCATAAAATAATAAACATACCATAATTTAATGCAATAAAGTTTTCATGTAATTATTTTACATAAGCTATAATAATAAACTTTTTAAACTGATTGACAACAGCAACAAAGTCATGGCTGCCTTATTCAAAGTCGTTCGGCATGATAAGCCAACTGAATGAACATGAATGAATGAAGCATTTTTCACCGATATTCAATTTGATTTTAGAATCACAGCAAGAAACAGCTTCAAAAACTTCATCTTCACGTCAATCAGATTTCCCGCCATCAACGTCATCATCGTGGTAACATAAAACGGATCATTTGTCGCAAAATTTGCAACCAATGTTCAAACGGCTCTGCGTACGGGTTTATCTTTATCACCTCGAAGTCAAAGAAGAATGGTTCATACGGTTCGAGACTATTTAATCAATGACTTGAAAGACACGTCTCGTGGTATCACTGATTCCATAAGTAAAGAAATTGTCAACACTTACAAGAAGACCTTTGCGACAAAAGTTGCGGGTACTGAGGGTGAAGCTGAGTGTCTCAGACAATCAATTTATTTCGCAGCGCATTATATCATGGGTCAAGCGGGGAATGGAAGTAAACCATTTGATAATTTAGATGACGATTTAACGATTGAAAAGCCCAAAGTTCAGGATGAGTATGGCTGCGTCGCTTACATGCCGGCTCAACCCTCACCCGAAGACTTAGCTTCGTTAGAAGAGAAGCGATTAAGATTGATTAATAGTTTTACCTCTCCAGGAGAAAATAATATCGATGATGAAATAATTAATTTAATTGGCGAGAGTTACTATTTGCAGCGAAAGCAAATTAACAAAGAAAAGGAGTTATCGGTAATATTCCAACATTGGCCCTATTTTCACAATTACAAATTAATAATCAAACACGCCAATGAACTACTGGGTAAAAATATTAATTTGGTATGGAAATCGTCTTTAAGAAACCTATCGAAACCTATTAATCTTACTTCAAGAAATGAAGAATGAATCTATAGACACGATTGGGGGTTTTGGTGGCTCACGTCCTACAAAAACTTATTTACATCTGCTAGTGGACCACATCACAAGATATGCCTATGTTTTGACCTCTAAAACTCAAAGTTCGAGTGATTTTATAAAGCTAGTTAAAGATGCGACACAAGAAACTGAAATTGGCATGATATTGTCTGATCAGTATCCTGGTATAAATTCAAGAGATTTTAAGAATTTTTTAGATAAAGAAAATATACCAATAATTATCTTCACTGTAGGAAATGCACCATTTTCAAATGGTTTGAATGAAAGATTAAACCAAACATTAGTTAATAAAATTAGGTGTATGATAAATGAAAAGAAAGATAAATTAGCCTGGACAACTATCGCCCACGAATGTATCAAAAGATATAATGAAACAGAACATACTGTAACGGGATTTTCCCCGTGTTATTTAATGAAAGGAAGAAATGTGGACATTCTGTCTGTTGAGTTGAGACGGGAAATAACAAATGGAGATTTATTGAAAGATACAGCAATAGTAATTGATGGTTAAAGTCTACTATTGGAATAAAAAGTTCTGACCCCTGAGTTTGAAGCCTTATATTTCAAAAAGTAATTGATGGAATTTTATGCACCAAGAAGATACACATAAAGAATTTAATTTTGTATAAAATATTAAAATTTCAAAGTTATAGGTTTTATAGTGCCTTTCTGTTATGCAGATACTTAACAAAAGAGGCACAATTTAAGCAACAATTATTATGTACAAAGATTATAGAAATCCACTTTTAACATCAGAAATTTGACAAAATTCAAATAAAATTTTAATATTGCTAAAAAGAGTATACTTTTGTCTATGTACTACATAAATTTTATGTAATTTCAAAAGAAATAAATACGATAGTTGTAGGATATTTTAAGTTGCAACTTTCGAAATGAGTGCTAAACACTACACTTTTTGAACATTTTTTTAAATAATTTCAAAACGGCCTTAGAAGTATAAAATTTTAATATGACATTTAGCACTAATTAATTGATATCATATATTTTTTTCCAATTTTTTAACTGCTAAATTTTGATTTTATTTGACTTCAAACAAGTATGCTTCAAACTCAAGGGTCAGAACTTTTTATATTCTTATTCCTTATTGACAAAATTATTTTGGCAGTATTTATTTGATATGTGGGTTGGTTTCTTTTCTGCAAAAGACTTTATTACATTTAGGATCAAATGGTGCAAAAAACCCATTTTTTTGATTTTGTGGGTTGGTTCCTTTCTGCAAAAAGCCGTCCAAGTATCTACATGAATATTATATTTTTAATTAGTAATGACATGTTATTTTAGTTATTTGCCTCAGACAAATTTGTTGACGCAGGAATGCCCCAGAAATGAAGACCCTGGATGTAGCTTTTGGAAACATGACAATTCCTATTCCCAAAAGAGTTACGATAAGTAAGTTTTAGTTTTTACACTGTTCAAATAAAGCATGAAATGAATTTTAGTACTTCCTTGTCAATCGATGAGTTATCGTTTTCTCAAGTAATAGAAGATGTAGACAAAATTGACGAGTTACACATCGAAGAGGAAATAGAAGATGGGTAAGTAAACTATTACTTGATAAGAAACGCAAGCGCCACTTACATGTACAGTTTTTAAAAATTACATTTTAGATCAACGGAATCTGAGATTTTCCCAGTTGGACGGCGCATTATTGACATAGGATATTGGTTTAAATAGTACTTTTCATCACAAAGGACGTAAAACGCGATTTTTCGTTCGAGGGGAGCGGGGGTTCGAGCGACCGCTCCCGAGGTGAAAAAGTAGTTTTACGGCTGCGTGATGAGAAGATCTTTTCGTTAGCCGCCATATTGCGCACTGCCAAGTCAGTCGCTGTTATACCGTGCCAGTGTACAGACGTGTATTATTATATTGTGATCATGAAAATATAAAAGATGGTGCCAGAGAGGCGAAGGACTCTCTGCTACCGCAGAAGTCTAACGCCATGTATATGAAGGAGTATGCGAAGTTTCGACAATATTTAAAAGACCACAATGTAGAGGTGCAGGATGTCGACGAGGATACGTGTTTAGCGTATTTGGTACACCTCGCCGACACCTATAGCGCCAATACATTGTGGTCAAAGTTATCTATGGTTAAGTCGACGCTGATAACGCAGGATGGGATCGATATTTCTAAATTCCATCGTGTTAAAAGCTTTTGTAAGCGTAGGAGTGACGCGCCGCGCGATACGAAAAAAGCTGCAGTGCTCACAAAAGAGCAGGTGCAGCAATTCATCGTGGCGGCGCCCACGCAAGACTACATGTTAGCAAAAGTAAGTTACACTATCACTTTCTAATTATAGCTATTTAACACGTTGCATTATTGCAGGTTGTTCTTATCATGGGTGTGGCGGGGGCATGCAGGTCCGATGAATTAACCAAGATGTCTAGGGCGGATGTCGCCGAAATGGCGGGAGGTTATGCGGTAAGCATAAAACTTACAAAGACTGGCGTGCCGAGGTGTTTTATTATTAGAAACACCTCCGATGATCTCGATTATGTCGGGATCATTGCTACATATTTGAAGGCGCGGGACGCCGTAGATTCGCCGCGGTTATTTTTGAAATATCGCGATGGAAAATGCATGAACCAACCGGTTGGGAAGCATACCATCGCTGCATATCCTCAAAAAATCGCGGCGTTTTTAGAGCTCCCCGAGCCTTCTAAATATACGGGGCACAGCTACCGTAGGACCTCTGCGTCCATTTTGGTGGAAGGTGGGGCCTCCATGGACACTCTCAAACGCCATGGAGGCTGGAAAAACAGCACGGTGGCCGAGGGCTACATCCAAGACTCCGTGCTGTTTAAAGGACAAATCAGCGATACCATCTTGGGATCTGCACGCCCCTCAGTTGCTATAGCTGGACCGTCTCGGTGCGTTCCGACGGCCACTATTGTTAAAGAGGAGGAGCAAGTGGAACCTGCAACGGAAAAAAAGAAGAAGAAGAGGGTGGAAGTCGAGCCCGAAACCGAACCTACAGCTGTCGTAGGAGAAGTCATTACAGATCAACGGTTTTCGGGCTCGGCGAACACCCTCACATTTTATAACTGTACGTTTAAAAACTGTACTTTCTATAAATAGTAGCTTTAAGATTTTTGTACATATTTAGGTTTAGGTTTTTATTATGATAATTTTAAGTTTTGTAAATATTTAGAAAGTAGTATAGAGGGACGTGTCTCTATACTTCTTTCCTTTTATTTCAAAATATTGTAAATAAAAAGAAGTATAGAGGGACGTTTCTCTATACTACTTTCCTTTTGTACATATTTTATACATTTTTAATAGATTTTTAAGCCTTTTTCCCTTTTTTATTGAAGTTTTCCTTAAAATATCGACGAAAACATACTCTTTTCGTACCTCAAAACGTACACGAAAAGTGCTCAAATACGTCCGGCGTAACGAAAATGCTTTTTTCTCATAAGCATAATGAATTGTTTACCTGTTCATTTCAAGACATGAAAATAGTTGAAGAGAAAATACTTGGCTTACAATGCATATTTTTCTTAAAATGTAAAGTGTGCTCAGAAACGTTAACACTATATTAACACTAAATCCAAACGATAGTAAATTAAACGTTAATACCATCTCAGGTGGAGGAGGATTATCTCAGTTATCTGAATTTGCTGCTGTTCTTGAGTTGCCTGCAATGTCATCTAGTCGATATGGAAAATGCCAAAAGTTGGTTTATGATGCTGTATATGAATCTGCTTGGACTAGTATGAAAGAAGCAGGTGAAGAAGAAAGTCGTTTAGCACGCGAAAGTGGTAAAGTCGACAACGATGGTACACCCCTTATCACTGTGGTAGTTGATGGTGCTTGGAGTAAACGTTCTTATAAAACGAATTATAATGCGTTGTCCGGAGTCGTAAGTCATTTTACAAAAAGTAAGTAAATTCTTATTGACTATTATTATATTTTAGGCTTGCATTATCGGTCAAAAAACAAAAAAATATTATATTTGGGAGTCAGAAATAAATATTGTTCGGTATGTGCTAGAGATGAGTCGCTAATATGTGAAAAAACCCCACACATTTGTTATAAGAACTGGAAAGGGCCGTCTACTGGTATGGAAAGTGACATCATTCTCCAAGGATTTCATATACGCTAAAGTCGTTGGCGATTCAAGTGTTCATAAAAAACTTATTGAACGTAAGCCTTATGGAGATGATGTCATTATTGAAAAAATAGAGTGTCGAAATCATTTGTTAAGAAATTATTGTGCCCGTTTAAGAGATTTGAGCAGTAAGAGATCTAGTACTTCTAGAAAAGAAGTTAGTGTTGAACTAATGAATCTGCTTTTTGCCAACATACAGCGTTTGCGTACAGCTGTGGAAAGTGCAGTAAAATACAGACGCGAAAATGCAACGGATAATGTAGCTGTCGATTCAAATCTTTTACGACAAGATATTTTAAATAGTTCTAGTCATGTTTTCGGTGAGCATAAAGAATGCCAAAAAATTGGTTATTTTTGTAAGAAAATGGACCTTAAAAACCAAAGAAATTGGGTACCTGAATTGGTAAACTGTGGCTTGTATGCAGATATCCTGGCATGCTCAATCAGACTGTCGTGTCATGTTGGCAGTCTTTTGTACCATATGGACAATAATAGTGCCGAAAACTATAATTCGGTACTTGCTAAATTTGTTGGTGGGAAAAGAATTAATTTTTCTACACGTGGATCCTATCAATTACGATGCAATTCTGCTGCTGTCTCGGTAAATTCACGTGGAAACTTACACTCTATTTTACATAAAACCATTACCAAACAGAGTCCAGGTTCCCATACAAAAAAATATTTACAAAACTGTCAAAAAGTGCTAAATTATAACTGTAGAAGAAGACTAAATGCCAATACTAGACAAAGACTCCACAAAAGCGTCTCTCCCGCTGATGAAGATTATGGTCTTGAAAACTCCCCAGACATGAACACAGAAGAATTTGAAATAAAAAATGTGACTATTTAGAACGACTAAAAAAAACAAAGCAAGAAATAGAAATAGAAATAATTGAAAATAGCACACACATGCAAAGTGAAAGTACAGCTTGGGACAAGGAGAGAAATAAAAGGTTGACGGCTTCAAATTTCGGAAAAATTTGTAAATTGAGATCTACTACAAATTGCTCCGCAACTGTAAAAATGTTGCGATATTCCTATTCAAAAAAACTTAAAAAAAAAAGGCCAAGAAGGATGTTGCCGAAGACAAAGTAAGTTGATTTGAATTACCTATAGTATAACCTCGATTATCTGTGCCTTGCGTTGCACAGATAATAATAACAGACGTTTTTCATTAATATCTACATACACTAAACATCTTTGTATGTATTCAAAGTACAGCTTTGAAGTTAACAGAACACGGATGATCGATGTATAACGCACCCACAGATAAAATCAGGTTCTACTGTATTTCTAAAATTAATATAAAATAAAACAATCATTTATTACTTTAATAATGTATCTATAATAAATAGTATACTATAATAATATTCTAGATGGAAATATACAAAACAGGTGGAGGACCTTCTATCAAGCATGTAGATGCAATTGGAGAGAAGGTCCTTCAACTCAGCGAACAACCTGGAATTGAATTAATTACTATTTATGATTCCACTACTCCACTGCGTAAGTTTGTCTATTTTTTAGTTACGTACATACATAGATTTATTATTTATTACTACAACATTAACATATTACATATTTAGATGTACTACTTCAACGGAGAATGGAAGATCGCGCCGAAGTTGGCCATGCATCCTACATTGATGAAGAGATAGTAATATAACAATAAAAATTTGTAATGTGCATATTTTAATACATAAACTCTAACAGGAAATAGAATGGTTGGAGCAACAAGAGCAACCTACAACTTGTCAATTATTGGAGCAACAACAGCAACCAGAAAAAACAAAAGAAGAAGAAAAATTAGAAATCTTAAAGTATAGAAAAGAAAAAGAAAGAATTGATGTGGAAATCATGCTGTTAAAAAAGAAAAGCATAGAAGCTGATATTTCAATACAAATTCGAAGAGCTGAAAAGGAAATAGAAATAATGCAACGCCAAGCAGAGCAGGAAGAAAACATCAACAAGCGCAACTTTAAAATTTATTATAAACTTAAAATTCGCGAACGCGATAGAAAATTATTTTCCTGGAGAAAGAAGGCAAACCTATTACGTACCTTCCAGAAGAGGCCCAAATGGACCTATAGTAGCAAGAGGCATATTGTTTGATAAATACGTCAACATGCGCAGGTTATTACGAAAAATAGGGGTTTTGGAAAGCCGCAATTCACGGGTATCGGCCGAGGAAACCTTTGGTATGTATAGTACCTATCTAATTTAATATACAATTCTCTTCAAAATATAACTAATTGTTTTAATTTTTAGGTGCACCAGTTAATTCAAATGAAATTATTTTGGAAGAAATCCAGTGGTTACAAAATAATATAGAGCCACTTCCCGAAGTCCTGGATAAATGGCAAAAGATCTGCAATAGTCGGTTGTCCGATAATGGTTGTACCATAGCGGATTATTACCAGAAATATAAAAGCTTGCAATTACCAACGGGATATTTATTGGTAAATATGAACGAATTCTAAATAATATTTATAACTGCAAATTAACAAAAATATGGTATTTCAGCTGGATATTGATTTTTAATACAAATACAGCAATAACAGCAATCTGCTTTTTACTGAATCGCCACAGATAGCCACCAAAATAATTCACATGGCAAAATCGTTTAAAGACGCTGATGTAGTTCAATCATATCTAGCTGTTGATGAAAATCAAGTTTGAGAACCTATGTTGTACACAGTTACTATGCTGGTAAGAAGAGCAATCGCTTATTTTTACCGCCAACTTTAAATATTGCAAAAATGTACACTCTTTATAAAGAATATTGTAAAAGTAACATTACATTAACAGGTAAAGCAATTTACCAGCAAGTGTTCAACTGCGAATTTAACATATCTTTCTGATACCTAAAACAGATCAATGTGACCTTTGCAATAAGTATGATAACTCAACAACAGAACAAACGGCCGATTAGCAGGAAGAATACAATGTCCATATTAAAAGTAAAGGTTTAGCAAGAGAAGTAAAAAGCGTAGATAAAGAAAGGCTAAGAAATGATAGGAAGTTTTGTGCCGCTGTATTTGATTTGAAACAAATTTTGCCAGCGCCAAAAACAGAAGGGAGTCTCGCTTATTATAAGTTGAAGTAACAACCGATTCGGAATTCTGGAGAAGGCTCCAGAGCAACCTCCAAGACCCGCCGTCCTGAACCCGAGTGGCAAATCGTCCCTAAGCAAAGACGTCCGCGGCCACCTGTCACCCAGGGGGCCCTCTACCACCAGAGCCCAGAGAGCTCAGCCCATAGTGTTGGCCACCCCTATCGGAGATCTCAGAAAATTTATGAACATTAAACCCATCGTCAAAGAGAATGTGCGGATTCAGCACGTTCGTGGTCAGACATGGATTTACGCAAACTCTATAGAAGATCACGAAGCTCTTACAAAAATTATCCTTATACCAGGCGGCCCTCAAGGATTTACATATGGATACAAAGAAGATCGTACCATTAAGTTAGTAATGAAAGGGTCGCCTTATATAGATCCACAATAAGTTAAAGAAGAGCTCGAGCAAGAACACAACATCAAAACAATAAAAGTCACCCAACTAAAGAATAAATTCCAAGACCAGCATTCCATTATTTTTGGTCAACTTCGCTGCAAGCACCAAGATGAAAGCCATCAAAGAAGTACGAACGTTGGGTCCCATCGTTGTACGTTTCGAAGAGGTGCACCAACGCACCCATCATTTGGGTGACTTGTTCAAGTTGGATCTGTAATACGAAGACGCAATGGGAAATATGAAGATTCAGAACAAAGTCCTAGACAGGTTACAGTGTACTATACGATTCCAAATGATAATGGAGAACATAATAAGGATATGCCGTAAAACTTTTAGTGAAGTATTTTATTTAAATCATAAGCGGGTACAAGTTTTGGTAGAAAAAATGAAAGTACTAATTGGTAACACCAATCATGCATACATGTGCATCTGGGACGAGTATTAAAGTGGCCGAGGAGGCAATGAAATTTCATCGTGTCTTTTAAGACTCATGCTAGAAAATCATCTAGCTCAATATGGCAGAAAACTAGTTATGTGGACAGACAATTGCATATATATTAGAATGGCGCCTTCCAACCGAGTCGAAACCACGTCAAAGTCGATCAAAAGTCAAGGTAATGTTGACTGTTTTCTTTGATTATCGTAGTTTTGCACTCGGAATTCTTGCCACAGGGTCAGACGGTAAATAAAGTTTATTATCTGAGCGTTATGCGGCGTTTTAGAGAGAAAATTCGTCGAAAAAGGCCAGATTTGTGAAAAGACAATTCATGGATTTTGCACCACGACAACGCTCCATCTCACAAGGCTATCCATTGTGAATGAATTTCTGGCCAAAAACTCAACAAACACCATCGAACAGCCACCGTATTCACCTGATATGGCTCCGGCTGACTTCTTCCTATTTCCAAAACTGAAATTACCACTTCGAGGTACCCGTTTTCAGTCGATAGAAGACATAAATGAGAATTCGCGGCGAGCACTGAAGTCGATTCGGGAAAACGCGTTTAAAAAATGTTTTGATGGATGGATTAATCGTTAGCATAAGTGTATTATTTCGGAAGAGGCCTACTTTGAAGGTGATAAAATAAATTTCAATGGATAAAATTAATATTTTGTGTTTTATTGACTATTCCGGATACTTTCTTGACAGAGTAGTATACAAAATTATTAAAGACCATAAAAGTACCATAAAAGAATATAAGCTTGATGCCCTATTGCGAGAGCATGGACACGATGTTCTTCGATTACCACCGTACCATCCTGATTTAAACTCGATTGAAAAAATTTGGGTTTTGTTCAAAAATTCGGTTGCTGCCATAAACGTCACGTTTAAATTGAGTGATGTCGAAAACTTAGCAAGACAAAAATTTAGTGACATAACTGCTGCTGACTGGTTGTCAATAGGTAACCATATCATAAAAACTGAGGAGTACCTTACAAAAGAAGTTTTTACCGAAGAGGTCCCCAGTTTACAATTTTTTATTAATACCGGTGCATCAGATGATGATGATGATTCCAATGGCTAAGAAAGTGGAGTGGGACCATTTTACGATTAATTTAAGGTATTTTCAAGAATTTTTCTTGGCATATAAGTAATGAAATGTACAAATTACACATTATTCTAGGTACTAAGCTCACACCGGTTTCACACGATGGAAAACGAGTTGGAAATGGATCGGAGAAGTAATGTGGCCAAACATCCAAACCAACTCTTTATTTTCCAGATATGGTGCATCAGGATGATGATGATTCCAATGGCGAAGAAAGTGGAGTGGAACCATTTTACGATTAATTTAAGGTATTTTCAAGAATTTTTCTTGGCATAAGTAATGAAATGTACAAATTACACATTATTCTAGGTACTAAGCTCACACCGGTTTCACACGATAGAAAACGAGTTGGAAATGGATCGGAGAAGTAATGTGGCCAAACATCCAAACCAACTCTTTATTTTCCAGATATGGTGCATCATGATGATGATGATTCCAATGGCGAAGAAAGTGGAGTGGAACCATTTTACGATTAATTTAAGGTATTTTCAAGAATTTTTCTTGGCATAAGTAATGAAATGTACAAATTACACATTATTCTAGGTACTAAGCTCACACCGGTTTCACACGATAGAAAACGAGTTGGAAATGGATCGGAGAAGTAATGTGGCCAAACATCCAAACCAACTCTTTATTTTCCAGATATGGTGCATCAGGATGATGATGATTCCAATGGCGAAGAAAGTGGAGTGGAACCATTTTACGATTAATTTAAGGTATTTTCAAGAATTTTTCTTGGCATAAGTAATGAAATGTACAAATTACACATTATTCTAGGTACTAAGCTCACACCGGTTTCACACGATAGAAAACGAGTTGGAAATGGATCGGAGAAGTAATGTGGCCAAACATCCAAACCAACTCTTTATTTTCCAGATATGGTGCATCAGGATGATGATGATTCCAATGGCGAAGAAAGTGGAGTGGAACCATTTTACGATTAATTTAAGGTATTTTCAAGAATTTTTCTTGGCATAAGTAATGAAATGTACAAATTACACATTATTCTAGGTACTAAGCTCACACCGGTTTCACACGATAGAAAACGAGTTGGAAATGGATCGGAGAAGTAATGTGGCCAAACATCCAAACCAACTCTTTATTTTCCAGATATGGTGCATCATGATGATGATGATTCCAATGGCGAAGAAAGTGGAGTGGAACCATTTTACGATTAATTTAAGGTATTTTCAAGAATTTTTCTTGGCATAAGTAATGAAATGTACAAATTACACATTATTCTAGGTACTAAGCTCACACCGGTTTCACACGATAGAAAACGAGTTGGAAATGGATCGGAGAAGTAATGTGGCCAAACATCCAAACCAACTCTTTATTTTCCAGATATGGTGCATCAGGATGATGATGATTCCAATGGCGAAGAAAGTGGAGTGGAACCATTTTACGATTAATTTAAGGTATTTTCAAGAATTTTTCTTGGCATAAGTAATGAAATGTACAAATTACACATTATTCTAGGTACTAAGCTCACACCGGTTTCACACGATAGAAAACGAGTTGGAAATGGATCGGAGAAGTAATGTGGCCAAACATCCAAACCAACTCTTTATTTTCCAGATATGGTGCATCAGGATGATGATGATTCCAATGGCGAAGAAAGTGGAGTGGAACCATTTTACGATTAATTTAAGGTATTTTCAAGAATTTTTCTTGGCATAAGTAATGAAATGTACAAATTACACATTATTCTAGGTACTAAGCTCACACCGGTTTCACACGATAGAAAACGAGTTGGAAATGGATCGGAGAAGTAATGTGGCCAAACATCCAAACCAACTCTTTATTTTCCAGATATGGTGCATCATGATGATGATGATTCCAATGGCGAAGAAAGTGGAGTGGAACCATTTTACGATTAATTTAAGGTATTTTCAAGAATTTTTCTTGGCATAAGTAATGAAATGTACAAATTACACATTATTCTAGGTACTAAGCTCACACCGGTTTCACACGATAGAAAACGAGTTGGAAATGGATCGGAGAAGTAATGTGGCCAAACATCCAAACCAACTCTTTATTTTCCAGATATGGTGCATCAGGATGATGATGATTCCAATGGCGAAGAAAGTGGAGTGGAACCATTTTACGATTAATTTAAGCTATTTTCAAGAATTTTTCTTGGCATATAAGTAATGAAATGTACAAATTACACATTATTCTAGGTACTAAGCTCACACCGGTTTCACACGATGGAAAACGAGTTGGAAATGGATCGGAGAAGTAATGCGGCCAAACATCCAAACCAACAAACTAACTCTTTATTTTCCAGATATGGTGCATCAGATGATGATGATTCCAATGGCGAAGAAAGTGGAGTGGAACCATTTTACGATTAATTTAAGGTATTTTCAAGAATTTTTCTTGGCATATAAGTAATGAAATGTACAAATTACACATTATTCTAGGTACTAAGCTCACACCGGTTTCACACGATGGAAAACGAGTTGGAAATGGATCGGAGAAGTAATGCGGCCAAACATCCAAACCAACAAACTAACTCTTTATTTTCCAGATATGGTGCATCAGATGATGATGATTCCAATGGCGAAGAAAGTGGAGTGGAACCATTTTACGATTAATTTAAGGTATTTTCAAGAATTTTTCTTGGCATATAAGTAATGAAATGTACAAATTACACATTATTCTAGGTACTAAGCTCACACCGGTTTCACACGATAGAAAACGAGTTGGAAATGGATCGGAGAAGTAATGTGGCCAAACATCCAAACCAACTCTTTATTTTCCAGATATGGTGCATCATGATGATGATGATTCCAATGGCGAAGAAAGTGGAGTGGAACCATTTTACGATTAATTTAAGGTATTTTCAAGAATTTTTCTTGGCATTATAGGGAAAAAATGTTACCGTTGGGGGCGCTGTAAACAATTTCGTAGGTGACGTTATATGAAGGATAAAATAAATGTTTCTATTTACTATTGTGTGTTATTGCAATTTTGTTTTGGTGATTATTTAATTGATAAAGTTATTTATACTGAAATCTGTTATTCGGAAGTGTGTAAAAAACAAGTAAGTAAATTATCTAAATAAGCATTTTGGGTTGTCACTACTGCAAAGTTCATATTATTAATTTAAAAAATTTTGAGGTTACGGTTTTGTAGTGAAAATTGTTTCGTTTTGTCGTTATAGCAGAGGATTTAATTCAAGGTATTTTTGTGTTTTATCTAGGCAATGGAGTCGAAGTGTTATTGTTACAGGAGTGCTACAGATTTTTAAAATGCGACCTGTCTTCACGTTGTAGCAATGAGGGTCAAGCAGTATTGAATGCCAAGCATATTATTGCGTTTGGTACGGTTGAACGCACAGATCTGTTTGTAAAAACACTTGCGTTGTGCTTGAAGACAAGTGACCTTACCCCACGAAATTCAAGGATCGTTTCGTATTGATAAAATGGAGCTAGAGGTTTCTGAACTGAAGTGCAGTTGCAAAGCTGGAGAATCGGAGAAATGCAAGCATATTGCTGCTTTTTTACTTTTGTGCACAAGGTAGTAATACTTTTATTGTAACGATGTGGGTGTTTATTAAATTATTGTTACAGGAGCAGCATTTTTCAGTTTGAAAAATTTTCTTACACCGATATCACATGTTACTGGAAATCAAAGAAGGGAGAAGCCTTAGAGAAGTACAAACCTGAACCCATTAAACAATGGGAACGTGTAAAAAATAAAATACCTGCAGAATGTGGACACAGTGGCATTGATAGCGCCCTCGTCCAAGAATTGGTTTACAAACGAGTACCGAACTCTGCCTTAGCGTTGAATATGTAAGTAAATTTTTTTTAAATGCATAAATTTATAATTTAGTTTTAATTTCTGTTAATTATTTTAGTGCTAAACGTAGAAAAATTGCAGCATCTGAAGTTGGTAACAAAATCAGCGATGAAGTGCCACAGCAATTACAAAGCCGTAGTAAATAATGCATTGCAATCAACATTTATACGATATCATCGTTTGGGCATTGATGTGTCTACATTTGACAGATGTGACGTAAACAACGTACAACATATCTTAAAATATTTAAAAGGAAACCAAAATTACGGTTTAAAATTTAATAATGGACATAAAAATGGAGAATTAATTGCTTTTTCGGATGCAGATTTTGCAGGGTGCATAGAAAAAAGAAGAAGTACAACCGGGTACTTAATATTTTACAATGAATGTTTAATAAATTGGGTTTCGAAGAAACAAAGTGTTAAGCGTGGTCCAGACCTAACGTTTTATCGTACGTTTTGCTGTCCGTTCTGAGATTGTCAGGTAAAACGTTTGAGCTCTTTTGCGTCCAGACCTAACGTTTTATCGTACGTTGTACTGTCCGTTCTGAGATCTTCAGGTAAAACGTTCGATCTCTGAAGCGTCCAGACCTAACGATTTGTCGTACGTTTTACCTTCGCATCTCAAATTATTAAATATTTAGTCGTGAATCTAATTATAGTTTCCCGAATGATTTCGGAAGTCGAACATACTAGGGTAGATGCACCCGATGCACTTGGCAGCATTATTATGATAAAATAAGGTAATTAATGTGGTAAAATAATGCTCCAACGAAAATATAATTTGCAATACGAGATTATAACTACATACAAGCATAAAAAATATTATATGTGCACTTTTCTGTCTGTGTCGGAAATTGATAATAGAGCATGGATTTTAGGACGTAAAAAATGTTTTAAAAGGCACAATTGTAGGCTATAAAAATCGTTGAAAAAGGCGCAATAATTAAGAAAGTAGTAAGAGATTGATGGTACCCCCACTACTTTTTGCACCCCCCACTTCCCATTCTTTTAGAAGGTCAGTGGGCGGGGCAAAATTCAAGGTTATTGGGTGGGGAAACCATCAATCACCCCCTCTCTCTCTCTCTTCTTTCTCTCTCACTCTCATTACACACCCCCACTCCCTTCTTTTTTGAAGGCCAATGGGCGGAGTCAATGTCCAAGGTTATCTTACCCCTCTCACCCTTCCCCTCTAGACAACTTTTCAAGGACAGTGACGTACTATAAACCCCTCTCACTCTGTTAATTTTTCAAGGACAGTGGCGTACCAGAATACCCCCATCTCACGGTCACGTGTCAAGATTAATATTTACGACTAACTTTTCAAAGTTTAAAAAATAAATTAAAAAATTTTTTTAATTTTCATGTTAATAATGAAATTTTAAGTACTAAAAATTGTGTTCTAATTTTGGTAGTATTTGGGAAAGTTTTGGTAGAATTTGAGCAATTTAAATTTAATAATATAACTTTTATAATATTAGGAGTGCATAAATGCTAACAGAAATAATGTTATAATATTAATTTATAGCCGCATATGGTTTACACGAACTCATACAATCAGTTGCTTATCTTTTCTTTTCAGTTCTAGATACAAGCAGGTGTATTCATAACAATTTGAATTATTATCAACTTCAAAAATGTAGTCGCATTTTTTACAACACTGTGGTACCTTTTTTTTTATTTAACTAGTTTAAAAATTAAACAAACATTAACAACAAACAAATTAAAAAGAGCGAAATTTTGTTCTAATTATATATATAAATCGTAAGTATTATTTTTTTTTTTTATAAATTGATCATATTATTATTATTATTATTATAAAAACCAAACTAGAAAACAAACAAAAATTCAAATGTTTTGAAATTATAATTCATTTGAATTATCTAAAAATTTATCTTATTTAAATTTCATTGTAGTTTTCAGATAATAACAAGTAGAGGTTCATATCAATGCGAACAACTCTTCAGTGCAGTCGGAGTCCTAAAAAAAGTTATACCTAATATTATTATTTACCTTCTTATATAATCGTAATTGATTAAAATTTAAACAAACATAAAAAAGCGAAATTGGTTTTCTAATTATTTATTAATCGTAAGTATTCTATTTATTATAATACATAAAATATCTATCCATTGAATTCCAATAACAATAAATTAGTCTATTAATTTGAATTATCTAAAAATTGATTTTCTTACGATCTTATTGTGCTTTTCAGAAATATGAATATAATAATAATAACATTATAAAAATGTCAAAAAGACTTACTACAACAACAACCACTACGTTTACCTGTGATGTGTGTTTTTCAAATTTTACAAGAAAGTCAAGTTTAACCAGACATAAAATCGAGAAAGGTTGTGCTAATTTTAATCGCAAGTTTTTTTATTTCCTATGTAAAACAGCTATATTATTATTATTGATTATTATAGAATGTCAATCAACAAGTGGTGAATCATCAAACATAGCAACAACAAAAATTAAGCTGGATAGTAAGTGATTTCTTCCTTTGCTTTCATTTTTTATAATTAATTTTTTTTTTTTTAGGGTGTGAAGAATGTAATCTTGAAGTACCTAATATGTGCAATCATATCAAGAGCACAAAACATACTTGTGATGTGTGTTTTTATAATTTTACAAGAAAGTCAAATTTAACCAGACATCGAAAAGAAAAAGTCTGTGTTAATTTTAATCGTAAGTTTTTTTTTATTTCCTATGTAAAACAGTTATAGTATATTATTAATATTATAGAATGTCAATCAACAAGTGGTGAATCACCAAACATAGCGAAAAAAATTAAGCTGGATAGTAAGTGATTTCTTCCTTTGCTTTCATTTTTTACAATTAATTTTTTTTTTTTTTAGGGTGTGAAGAATGTAATCTTGAAGTATCTAATATGTGCAATCATATCAAGAGCACAAAACATACTTGTGATGTGTGTTTTTATAATTTTACAAGAAAGTCAAATTTAACCAGACATCGAAAAGAAAAAGTCTGTGTTAATTTTAATGGTAAGTTTTTTTTTATTTCCTATGTAAAACAGTTATAGTATATTATTAATATTATAGAATGTCAATCAACAAGTGGTGAATCACCAAACATAGCGAAAAAAATTAAGCTGGATAGTAAGTGATTTCTTCCTTTGCTTTCATTTTTTACAATTAATTTTTTTTTTTTTTAGGGTGTGAAGAATGTAATCTTGAAGTATCTAATATGTGCAATCATATCAAGAGCACAAAACATACTTGTGATGTGTGTTTTTATAATTTTACAAGAAAGTCAAATTTAACCAGACATCGAAAAGAAAAAGTCTGTGTTAATTTTAATGGTAAGTTTTTTTTTATTTCCTATGTAAAACAGTTATAGTATATTATTAATATTATAGAATGTCAATCAACAAGTGGTGAATCACCAAACATAGCGAAAAAAATTAAGCTGGATAGTAAGTGATTTCTTCCTTTGCTTTCATTTTTACAATTAATTTTTTTCTAGGGTGTGATATATGCAGACTTTGAAAGTTTATTAGAACCTATAACCACCACAACACCAAATTCCACACAATCATATACAGTAAAAACTGAGCATCATATACCCTATTAGCTTCATCGTAGAAATCGAAACAGAAAATGTGTATTCTGATATTAAACAGAATTTAGATAAATTTGATACATCTAATTTTAATGAATCTAACATTTTCGAAATTCCGCGAAATCCTTCCATATTAGGAAAAATGAAATTGGAATATCCATCGCAAATTATTAAAGAATTTTACGGAACGGGGGCTAAAGCGTATTGCATAGTTTTGGATGATGATGATATAATTAAAAGAGCAAAAGGAATTTCCAAAAATTCAATAAAGAAAGATTTACATGTTTTAGATTATAGGAATGCCGTAGAAAATAAGCAAGATAAATTCTGTAAAATGAATGTTTTTCAATCAACGCTTCATGAAATGTTTACCGAGATGCGTAACAAGGTAGCGCTATCATATTTTGATGATAAGCGCTATCTTGCCGTTAACCATAAAACCTTAGCATGGGGTCACGAATCCATTTGTTTACATGAACTTATTAGAGAAATGGAACAAGCGTAAAAAATCTTATTTATTTAATACAAATTTTTGTTTAGATTAAAATCTAAAATGTAGGTATGTTGTAATCGTATAATGTTCATCATTAGTTGTTAATTAATTAATTTTTGATAATTATAATTTTAATATTGTGAAAAAAAAATAAATAAAAATATATGTATATTGATTTTCTTTATTCAAATAAAAAAATTCTCTAACAAAATGTATTATTATTATTATTATCTACAGGAAAGTACAAACTGATGCCTTCCTGTAACAGTTTTATTAAGGGTTTGTAGGGGCTTATGGAGATATGAAACTGTTCTTAAAAATTACGACTACAGTTTTGAAGTTGATAATAATTCAAATTGTTATGAATAACACCTGCTTGTATCTAGAACTGAAAAGAAAAGATAAGCAACTGATTGTATGAGTTCGTGTAAACCATATGCGGCTATAAATTAATATTATAACATTATTTCTGTTAGCATTTATGCACTCCTAATATTATAAAAGTTATATTATTA
Source organism: Rhagonycha lutea (assembly GCA_958510855.1). Taxonomy (NCBI): domain Eukaryota; kingdom Metazoa; phylum Arthropoda; class Insecta; order Coleoptera; family Cantharidae; genus Rhagonycha; species Rhagonycha lutea. The sequence continues at coordinate 44,805,876 of OY294038.1, forward strand.
AATTTAAATTGCTCAAATTCTACCAAAACTTTCCCAAATACTACCAAAATTAGAACACAATTTTTAGTACTTAAAATTTCATTATTAACATGAAAATTAAAAAAAATTTTTAATTTATTTTTTAAACTTTGAAAAGTTAGTCGTAAATATTAATCTTGACACGTGACCGTGAGATGGGGGTATTCTGGTACGCCACTGTCCTTGAAAAATTAACAGAGTGAGAGGGGTTTATAGTACGTCACTATCCTTGAAAAGTTGTCTAGAGGAGAAGGGTGAGAGGGGTAAGATAACCTTGGACATTGACTCCGCCCATTGGCCTTCAAAAAAGAAGGGAGTGGGGGGTGTGTAATGAGAGTGAGAGAGAAAGAAGAGAGAGAGAGGGGGTGATTGATGGTTTCCCCACCCAATAACCTTGAATTTTGCCCCGCCCACTGACCTTCTAAAAGAATGGGAAGTGGGGGGTGCAAAAAGTAGTGGGGGTACCATCAATCTCTTACTACTTAAGAATTTAGGGGTTTTTAGGCAATATTATATTTTTCATTACAGCAACTTATAAACATAATATTTAAAAAAATTATTTAAAATTGGTTTATTATTAATTCGTGAAAATAAATTTGTTTAATTATTAATAAATTACGAATTAAGGAATAATTATAATGTTATATTTGAGCTTTCGATCTTGCATTAAGATCTTCGTCCGGACGATATCTAAATTATAACTCCTATCACCATAAAAGCCAAATAATTGGTACGGCCATTGGACTTATTGATAGAGCATTAAAACTGACTCATGGAGACTACAGAAAAGATACATTGAAAGTAGTCAAAACCACTCTGATAAGAAATAGCTATCCTTTAACAATTATAAATAAACTAATCGCAGATCGTATTGACAGATTATACAATGGACACTTATCAGAACGAGCAAAACCAACCACCTTCTGTGTGATGCCGTATATTAATGGTTTAAGTGAGAAGATTCAGAGAACTTTAAAACCATTCAACATTAACATGGCTTTCCGATCCCCAAACAACGTCGGCATGCTATATACTAAACTTAAAGACCCAATCCCAACGGAAAAGAAATCCGACCTAATATATCAAGTAGATTGTACCACTTGTAACTTAGTGTATGTTGGACAAACTAACCAATGGCTTAAGAAAAGAATTAGTGGACACATCTCTAACATCAGATGTAACAAACCAGAAAGTACTGCCATTGCTAAACATATTCTTATTGACGGGCACGATGCTAATTTTATGAACACAAAAATTATTAAATCGGTTAGCAATTACAAAGATCGTTTGCTACATGAGATGATTTGCATAAAGAAGACCAAAAACACTATGAACCGTCAAACTGATATAGAGGGCTTAAGTACTATATACAGCCACGGGAATAGTCGACCCACCCGAACTGCGATTTTAAAAATTTTCTAGTGAAATTCTCATAAAAAATGGTCCAAAGAACAATTGTAAAAAAGAAATTTTGGGATGCATTGCAAATAGGGCCTTCCACAGCAAAATTTTTAAAATTCGGTCTTTGTAGGAGGGTTTTAAAACTGTACGCGATTTCATTGGCTGTCGTAAACCACACCTAGCAAGAAGTCTATAAATAAGAGGTACGTTGTGGGCTGCATCCAGTACGCGTATTCTATCACGATGGATGTGACGTGCAATGAAGATATTGTGGACCTATTTAGAGTCGATCATCGCGCTCAAGTAGAGGTATTGCGACGATTGCACTTGATACCGGAGAACAAGCGTTGTACGTATGGACCGTGTCGGCGGTATTGCAACTTGATCGCATGTGCCGACTACTACCTTCATTACTGTTTCAGATGTCCTAAGTGCAAGCGAAGGTATAACCTAACCGACGGCACCTTCTTTTCGGACATTAGACTTCCACCTAAGGTTGTGTTTTACATCTTGTGGGGATGGGCTTGCGAAATGCGCAGCGTTTCAGTTGCAAATAACCACGGAATTCACAGGCAAACCGTTTATCGGTTGTTTCTGAAATTCCGGGACATTTGTACCTGGAAGCAAATGCAAATTTTGGACGACCTTCGTCGTCCGAACGGTACCCGGTTTAGTCGCATCTGTCGGATAAGAAAACCGGTCCTTTTTAGGGCCAAAAATACTCAGAAAAGGTTATTGATTTAACGACGTCGAATCTGTTTATTTTGCAACTCTGGCGGGGGTGGTTGTGTTGCCAAAAAATGGGCCTGTAGCGTACAAAACGCAGCGTAACCAAACTTAAACTCTAACCAAAACTCTAACCTAACCTAATTAAAAACATCCCCCTAGGGTGATCCAACTCGGCAAATTGTGCTATTAGCATGGGGTGAATCTCGCTTTTTTTGCTGCAAATTTAAGCCAAAAATACGTTAAAAATGTGAATTTACCTCGTCGTTAAATGTAACATGAATTTGCGCTTTTTTTGCTGCAAATTTAAGCCAAAAATACGTTGAAAATGTGAATTTACCTCGACGTTAACTGTACGATGAATTTCCCCGTGTTTTTAGCCAAAAATACCCCTAAAAAGTAAATTTATGTCGATGTTAACTGCACGACGGTGTAGGTAATACTGAGAGCATAAAAAAGCTCCGATTTTTCTAAGTGTTAGAGTAAGTCACGGCACACGGACCGACGACAGAATGACCGTGACGCTCGAAAATCGAGTAAAAATTGGCAACTTTAAAATCGATTATTGGCCAAACTAATCGATATACGACTTTTTTCCTTGGCTTAATCGCTTCGTTTATATTTTATCTCTCTAATTCCGTCATGATTTCTATAGTAAATTTTTAATTTACGAGTTCGGGTGAATCGACTGCTCCCGAAAGCTCAAATATAACATTATAATTATTCCTTAATTCGTAATTTATTAATAATTAAACAAATTTAAAAAAATTAGTTAAATATTTTTTCGTTACCGCGGACGTATTTGAGCACTTTTCGTGTACGTTTTGAGGTACGAAAAGAGTATGTTTTCGTCGATATTTGCAGGAAAAAACCAATAAAAATGGTATAAAAGCATAAGTTTCTACTGTATTATGTACAAAATAAGTACAAAATATGTACAAAAGGAAAGTATTATAGAGACACGTCCCTCTATAATACTTTCTATTTACAATATTTACAGAGAAACGGAAAGAAGCATAGAGTCACGTCCCTCTATACTACTTTCTATATGCAATATTTAGAACGTGATAGTGTAACTTAATTTGGCTAGCATAATAATAGTTACTTATATTGCGCCGTCGCGTCGAGACAAATTGCTGCACGTGTTCCTTAGCAAACACTAACACGGCAGCTTTTTTAATGTCGCGCGGCGCTTTATTGTTCCTCCTGCAAATATTACGCACATTGACGGCTAACGAAAAGTTCTTCTCACCACGCGGAGCCGTAAAACTACTTTTTCACCTCGGAAGCGGTCGGGTTCCTCGGCTGCGCTACGCTCCGCCTCGTAACCCCCGCTCCCCTCGAACGAAAAATCGCGTTTTACGTCCTTGTGATGAAAAGTACTATTTAATAACGATAAACTATAAAGATGGAAAATACTATAAAAAATTTTATGTACGCTTCTTTCCCTCCTAAATAGATGGTGTTTATTTTATTATCTATTAATTTAGGGGGTTACTATTTTTTTAAGTTAACAAATAAATGTACGATTTTTTTTGAGTTTTTGAAAAATTCACCTCCCCCCTCTCAAACCTAGAGAACCTCTGCCATTTACGGTTTTGTATTTAGAGGGTACCTATCTGACTTAAAGCCATTCAGGATTTCTGAAATCTGTCGCACCTTTTGAGCTAAATTAACTTCCACAGTTTTATTAAGGTGGACGAGAAATTGTTTTTTTTTGTTCGACACAAATCTTAAAAACGAATAAATTTAAAAAAATTCTGAAAACAGATTCAAAAAGCCTAAGTTTGAAACTACAAGGTGAGTGATTTTCAAAAAAAAATATCGCAAACATATTTTCTTTTTTAGAATTTTTACCTATATTTTTTTCATCCTAAATTTTTAAAGCCCAAATTTGGATTCTAGTTGTGGCGTCAACTTTGAAGAACATTATTTCACAAAGTCGGTATGCTAAAGTTTTCAATTTTTTGAGTTGTCGAATGGAAAATGTCTTTTAAAATCCTTATAGTAACACTTGTATAATATGTACTATGTTTTTTTTAAATAACCTGCTGGATCCCTAAAGAAAGGGATTCTTTCAAACTATGGGGAATTCGCGCTACAGTCGCGGCACCTAGCGGATTTAGTGTTTTTAAGTGAATTTCTCGGCCACCTTAATAAACGTGGATACGAAGCGCTGACTCAACGACCACTGCCAGTTCTCTATCTATGCTGACTTCACCGAGCACGCCTGGGGCATCATAAATTAAGGGGGCCTCAATATTCAGCTTTCTTAGATCACTATAGTGTGAAAAACATAGTAAAACGTGCGCGTAGAATGCACACTGTAGGGTGTAGGAGCAGTGAAAATATTTAGAAGAGGACCTTAAAATTGAATTGCGCTTCAATTTTCCTCTCAAGTCCTCTCAAGTGCTAAATCAACCACTGCCTGAGAGATCCAAATTTTAAAAACATAAAAACTTTCTTTTTAACTTTTAGTAACTAAACGGGATAAATCATTGGTTTAGGCTTTTTAGGCCTTAAAAATCTATTTTAGGTCAGTAACATCGAAAATAGGCATTTAGGCAAATAAAAGTAAAGTTCAAAATTTTCAAAATCGTTTGAACGGCATTTCTGTATTTATAATTTTGAATTGCCTAAATACAGGACAAAAAGGCAAATTGCCTAGAATCCGTGCTCTTAATTAATTAATCTAAAATTAATCTTTAATCAATGATAATTAGAGACAGGATAGTTAGGCAAAATAAAACCTCAAAAAAGGCAGGCAAAAAGGCATTAAAAACAAGCAAAAAAGGCAAAATAAAAGGCAAAAAGGTACAAAAAAGGCAAAAACGTTTTTTCAACAAAAATCATACAAATTCAAATTAATTCTCTTTATTTTTGTACCAACTGGTTACCAGAAATTTTTCGATATTATCTACAGCAGCTTAAATTTGTTCTCCTGTCACTCAAAATTTGTTTGAATGTGGAGAACGATCTCTCCACATCGCAAGACGTGCTAGGGGCAAATTTCAATGAACTTATCTGATCTGGAGTTAGCTCTAAATCAATATCGTCATTCGAAATTCATTGATGTATTTTAGAAATTTCCTGTATAATTTTATACGATGGATTTTTTTCTAAAACATTATATTAATTTTTCATTAAATTTTTTCCCTAGTGTCGATTCTCTGCTTCACTAGAAAGCTAATATAACAATAACATCTCAGTCAGTTTGGAATTCGCCAAATAAGCATAACGTCGCCGAATCGTAGTAATGTGATAACGCGCGCTGCATAATCGAATGGAGAAGAGGTTTTGTTTTACTAATTACGTCTAGCATAACCAGATTATTTCAAGAATCTGATTCTACCGATTAGTAGAATTTGAATTTAAAAATTTAAAATTTTTATAATTAAATATAACATTTAGAAATTTTTAAAAATTAAGAAATAAATTTTAAAAAAGCAAAAAAGAAATATTTTGGTTCAAAAAGCACAAAAAAGGCAAAAACAACCGCAAAATAGGTGAAAAAGGCAAAAAAAAGACTGAAAACCCCCTAAAAAGGCAAAAAAGGCAAAACAAAAAATGAATTTTTTAATAGTACATGCTCTGAAACGGATTTTAAATTGGGTCTGCCTTGTTGGAGGTGGATGCTACCACAATAATAAAAAGAACACTTTAGGTATAAGTAGTTTAATGATGGTAAACGTAAGTTACAACACGACTGAACGAAAGCTCGCGACATACTCAGGTCATGTGTGATAAGCACGCATGTGCACGTATAAGTTTAGAATAACTTTTCTAACACTCCCTCGTATTCTGAACTTCCTTTTACAACAAAAATTTAAAGTTACAATTTTAAAAACAACAAATGATTTTTAAACTAAAACATAATAACCCTGACAACTAAAGTACAAAATAAAACATTACAAGATAATATCATAACACAGAACATAATATTATGATTACAATATTTTTAATTATCAGATTACATTTTTATCATGCCAAGGTGAGTACGTAGCTTTTCGAATTTCTCACATGGCAAAGCTTTTGTAAAAATATCCGCAACTTGTTCATCAGTTGGGACGTAAACAATTTTAAATTCACCTTCTTCGAATTTTTCGCGCACAAAATTATAGCGTACATCTATATGTTTTGTTCGCTTATGAAAAACAGGATTTTCTATCAATTTAATAGCACTTTGATTATCGATGCACAAACACAATTTATTAATTGGACGTACACTTATCTCACTTAATAATTGCTTTAGCCACATTGCTTCTTTTGCTGATTCAGATGCTGCTACAAATTCTGATTCGGTGGTTGATAAGGAGACACTGGTTTGCCGCTTCGTATTCCACGAAATCGCTCCTTGACACATTTTGAAAACATATCCGGTGGTTGAACGTCTGGTATCTAAATCATTCGCATAGTCGGCGTCTGAATATCCAATTAGTTCGTTGTTTTTCTTGGTGTATCGAATTCCAAATTTCTTTGTATATTTTAGGTATCTCATGATTCTTTTAGCTGCCATCCAGTGGGCGGGTTTTGGATCGTTTTGATATCTGCTGATTTTGTTGACTGCGTACATGATGTCCGGCCTTGCTGCCACAGCAATAAATATCAATGAACCAACTGCTTCTCGATAAGGAATTTTTAAATCGTTTTCACCTTCCATTTGTGCTGACAAAATTACATTTGGATCGGCTGGAATTTTTGAGGGTTTCGCGTCGTTCATATTGAAACGAGTTAATACACGTTCAATACAATTGCTGACGTGGATAAACATCGATCCATCTTCTTTATTTGTTTCGATTTCTAATCCCACAAAATAATTTGGATCACTTACAGTAATTTCAAAATTATTTTTCATTTCCAACGCAATTTTATTAAGTAGTTGTTTTTCCTTTCCTATTAACAACCCATCGTCCACGTAGAGTACCAGCAATGTTAATTGGTTATAAATATTTCCGATGTAAACACACTTGTCTGTTTCACATTGTTTGAAACCACATTTTTTTAGAAAATCGTTGAATTTTTGGTTCCAACATCTTGGGCTTTGTCTTAATCCATACAATGATTTATTTAATTTGCAGATTAAATTTGAGTCATTACTTATTCCAGGGGGTGGTTTCATGTAAATATCTTCTTTCAACTCCCCGTATAAAAATGCTGTCTTTACATCAAATTGGATTATTGAATAACTTTCTTGTACGGCAACTGCAAGTAAAATTCTAATCGTTTCGTAGCGGGTCGTTGGTGCATAAGTTTCCACATAGTCAACACCTTTAATTTGTGCAAATCCACGCGCACATAATCTCGCTTTGTATTTTATGACCTCACCATTACTTGATCTTTTTACTTTGAAAACCCATTTTGCGTCAATTGCTTTCTTTTCTTTTGGTAAGGGTACCATTGTCCAAGTGTTATTTTTGTCCAACGCTGCTATTTCTTCATCGATTGCTTCTTTCCATTGTTTGGCTTCTTTTGAAGAAATTGCGTCTTCGTACGTTTCAGGAATTCCTATTTCTACCATGTTGACTTCTGGAACGTCATCATATCTTTGTGGTGGGCGTAAATTACGACGTTCTCGTAATTCATACCGTTGCGTAGGTGGTTCTACATTTTCTATCACATTTTGATTCACCGTTTCAATTTCTTCCTCTTGCTCATTTTCATTCTCGTTGTCAATTGGAATTAGAATGGCATTCGTTCTTGGAAGCACGACGTCATTATTTTCATTAAATGTGACGTTTCGAGAAACTTTAATTTTTCTTGTGACAGGGTCAAATAATCTGTAGTTTGTCGATTCATTTTCATACCCAACCAAAATTAATTTCTTACTTTTTGGCTCCAGTTTACGTCGGAGATTATCAGGTACATGCATGAATGCTTCGCTACCGAATACTTTTAAATGACTTAATGTAGGTTTCTTTTGGTTCCATACTTCATATGGCGTTGTATTTGGTGTGTTAACATTTGAAGTACGATTTAAAATGTACACCGCAGTTTTTACTGCTTCTGCCCATAAATACAATGGTAGGTCTTTTGTGTAAATCATTGAACGCGCACTTTCCACTATTGTCCGGTTTTCTCTTTCGATTTTTCCGTTCTGGGCAGGACAAAATGGTGCACAGGTTTCCATTTGTATTCCTTGATTTTTTAGGAATTCTCGGAAATCATTATTTACATATTCCGTCCCATTGTCAACTCTCAAGGTTTGAACGTGTCGATTAAATTTATTTTTGCAATACTTTACTAATTGTTTGAAACAATCGAGTGTATCCGATTTATGTTTAACGAAATAAACAAATCTGTGCCCGGTTGAATCGTCTTTAAAAAGTACAAAATAAAGATAACCGCTTACCGAAGGAACCGACATTGGTCCACAAAGATCACTATGTATGCATTCTCCCGGTTTCGTATTTCTTCGCGTGGGTTTCTTGAAAGGTAATCTGTGCTGTTTCCCGTATTGACAACCTTCGCACACAAAACTGTTTTTATCGGTTAAGTTTACACCTTCAATAACACCTTTTGAAACCATTTCACAAATACTTTTCACATTTACGTGACCTAACCGTTCATGCCAGTCTTTTAAAGTTCCACCCTTAGTTGTTGTATTTACTTCCGGAACAATTGTTCGTAACAATAATTTATAAAGGTTGTTTGATTCGCGAACCGCACACGCTTTTAATTTTCCGTTTTCGAAAATTTTTGCAGTTTCGTTTTCCTTTATCACTTTCATGTTTTTCTTGGTTACCGCGCCTTCGGAGAATAGATTTTTTCTTAAACCTGGAACGTACCAAACGTCCGTCATTAAGCTCTTCACCCATTTTCCTTCGATGAAACATTCGATTTGGATCGTGCCAATTCCTTTCACTGAAAGTGTTTGGTTGTTTCCTAATTTTACTGAAAACTCATTTATTTCACGAAACGATGAGAATAATGTTTTCATGGAACTCATATGTGCTGAACAACCACTATCCAAAATAAAAACGCTTTCATCCTCTAATGTGGTTGTTACGTCTTCCACATTAAAGGCGGAGTAAAAACTATTTCCGGCGGAGTTTGTTGCTTCATGTTTGTTGTCCTTTTTCTTTCGAGGTGCTTTACAATCTTTTGAGATGTGCCCTTTCTTACGACAATTATAACATGTGATTTTAAACTTTTCAGATTTCTTTTGACTTTTTGTAGTGTCACCTGTAGCTAACATCGCACTATCAGCTGCTTCCGTCGAATTTAGGTTTGCTTCCTCGTCGATCAAACGCGCCGTCATATTATGAATCGTTTGTTTACTTTCGTCCAACGAAAGCCAAGCTTGCCTAAAATTTCGATATTTCGTTGGTAACGTACCAAGTATTTTTGTTAAAACAGCTGTGTCACTTATCTGATCTCCACTTTCTCGAATTTGACGAGCCATGTTTTCAATTTTTGAAATGTGTTGTACCATGGAATCGCCTGTCGCCATTTTGTAATTATGAAATCGTTCATGCGCAATCATTTTGTTCGTTTCTGATTTTAATGCATAAATACCGTCTAATTTATCCATAATTTCCTTAGATGTTTCACAATTTTCGATTAATGTTATCTGTGCGACTTCCATCGTATTCGTAATAATGCACATAGCTAACGCGTCTTTCTTATTCCAGGCCGCTACGTCGTTTTCAGCCGTTGGTTTTAAAGTGGCTCCCGTCGCAATTTCAAAAACACCTTTCGCTTTAAGGCTGCACTTAATTTGAAACTTCCATTGATTAAAGTTTTTGCCATCAAACTTGTTCACGTTTGCTAGAGTTATCGTATCGGCCATTCTTTTATTGTTTTGACACACAAAACACTAAGAATTCACACACAGAACCGATTTTTCTTTTTATTATTCGAGGGTTAAACGTACCCTGGGCCCTTAACCTGTTGGAGGTGGATGCTACCACAATAATAAAAAGAACACTTTAGGTATAAGTAGTTTAATGATGGTAAACGTAAGTTACAACACGACTGAACGAAAGCTCGCGACATACTCAGGTCATGTGTGATAAGCACGCATGTGCACGTATAAGTTTAGAATAACTTTTCTAACATGCCTGAAATACTTCAATTTTTAAAAAAAGGCATTTTGCCTAACTATCCTGTCTCTAATGATAATAAATAATTTGTGTAGGTAGGAACGTAATTTGATTAATAAACTGCCTTGTACAATAAAATTAATTTATTATTAACATAGGTAAGCAAAAGTAGATTATTAATGTAATTTACAATTTTGAAGCACATACTTGCGGGTAGAAAGCACCAAAAAAGCATCAATAAATAAAATTGCATTTTGGATTTCGAAAATAATTCTGGAAAACTGCATAATATTATTTTATTCGACTTATTATAGTTTGTAATAAGCTGCACGTTTTCTTGCATTGGCGTTTTTTAATTTCTGGCGCATAACTCAACATTATGTATTTTATCAAAGAATAATTATTATAAAAATTCATGAATATCGACACCTAACAACAATATTTATGAACATATCCTGAATTTTTATTAAGGTAAAAAAGAAAATATTCTTTAAAATTTTCTCATTTTATTTTAAAAATAATGTTAAAAGATTTTACATCTAGTTATCATCTATTTATCATCTAGTGATTATTTGAAACATAAAAACCTACGCTTTTTTGCTGCATATCTGCACAAAACTTCGATAAATGATACGAGAAATGAGAAGTTGACTTCATTTTTAAAATATCGTTTCAGTTCTAAATCGTTCGTCGTTTCCCTGTCCACACCTAACGTTTTACCTGACAATCTCAGAACGGACAGTAAAACGTACGACAAAACGTTAGGTCTGGACGGGCTTCAGTTTTAAGATCCTAGGACTTATCGTTTCAGTTCTAAATCGTTCGTCGTTTTCCTGTCCACACCTAACGTTTTACCTGACAATCTCAGAACGGACAGTAAAACGTACGATAAAACGTTAGGTCTGGACGCTTTACAGCACTTAGTAGTTGTGAATCTGAGTACATAGCAGCAGCAGAGTGCGTTAAAGAACTGATATACATTAAAAATTTCTTAGAAGAAATAAATAAAGTGGACAATAAAAGTGCGATAGATTTAGCAAAGAACGGTGTGATGAACAAACGAAGCAAGCATATTGACGTGAGATATCATTTCATTCATGAGAAAATTAAAGAAGGAATAATTAAAATAGAACATTGTTCTTCAGTTGACAATTTGGCTGACATTTTTACGAAGCCGTTAGATAGTAATAAATTTGTTTATTTAAGCGATAAATTTATGTTAAAAATGTTAAAATGATTTTTTGATATAATAATATGTAATAATCTTAAAATTATAGTACTTTTCATCACAAGGACGTAAAACGCGATTTTTCGTTCGAGGGGAGCGGGGGTTCCGAGGCGGAGCGTAGCGCAGCAGAGGAACCCGAACGCTCCCGAGGTGAAAAAGTAGTTTTACGGCTGCGTGATGAGAAGAACTTTTCGTTAGCCGCCATATTGCGCACTGCCAAGCCAGTCATACCGAGTCAGAGTAAAGACGTGTCAGTGTGTTTTAACATGAAAAGTATTAAAGATGGTGGCGAAGGACTCTCTGCTGCCGCAGAAGTCCAATAGTGTATACTTGAAGGAGTATGGGAAGTTTAGGCAATATTTGAAAGACCACAATGTAGAGGTGCAGGATGTCGACGAGGATACGTGTTTAGCGTATTTGGTACACCTCGCCGACACATATAGCGCCAATACATTGTGGTCCAAGTTATCCATGGTTAAGTCGACGCTGATAACGCAGGATGGGATCGATATTTCTAAATTCCATCGTGTTAAAAGTTTTTGTAAGCGTAGGAGTGACGCGCCGCGCGATACGAAAAAAGCTGCAGTGCTCACAAAAGAGCAGGTGCAGCAATTCATCGTGGCGGCGCCCACGCAAGACTACATGTTAGCAAAAGTAAGTTACACTATCACTTTCTAATTATAGCTATTTAACACGTTGCATTATTGCAGGTTGTTCTTATCATGGGTGTGGCGGGGGCATGCAGGTCCGATGAATTAACCAAGATGTCTAGGGCGGATGTCGCCGAAATGGCGGGAGGTTATGCGGTAAGCATAAAACTTACAAAGACTGGCGTGCCGAGGTGTTTTATTATTAGAAACACCTCCGATGATCTCGATTATGTCGGGATCATTGCTACATATTTGAAGGCGCGGGACGCCGTAGATTCGCCGCGGTTATTTCTGAAATATCGCGATGGAAAATGCATCAACCAACCGGTTGGGAAGCATACCATCGCTGCATATCCTCAGAAAATCGCGGCGTTTTTAGAGCTCCCGAGCCTTCTAAATATACGGGGCACTGCTTCCGTAGGACCTCCGCGTCCATTTTGGTCGAAGGTGGGGCCTCCATGGACACTCTCAAACGCCATGGAGGCTGGAAAAGCAGCAAGTAATTATTTGGAGAACATTAAGATCGTAACGTAAACCATTAAGTGTAAATTAAAATCGAATAAACTTTATAATTGTAAACCATTGGGGAATTGGGACATCCATAATTCCAAGAATTATCATATCACCGTTTGTTATCATTGTGTGGAAGAGAGAAATACACGTTATCAGAATCTAGTGTCGTTAAAGGAGTATACCTGGAATAAGTCAATTTTGTGTGAGAACATCAGTTCAATTACAAGTAAGTGTGTTAAAAATATTGTTATTTACGAGAAGTCGTGCGGGATAATTCAAGTGTAATTACTAATTTTATTCATAATTCTGAAGAATTGTTCATTTTGTCAAAAGTTAGAGTTATTATATTTGAATCATATTTTGAAATAGTCAATTGATAAAATTAAATCTATCAAGAGAAAATACTTAATTTTCTGTATTATTGTAGTGATTATCTTTAGTTTTGAAGGAAAATTTAAGCTAATTACTCTCTTTAATAAGAATAATAATTTTGCACTCACAAAGTAGTAACTTTGAGTTTAAATTAAAAGATAATTCAAGTAACAACATTGTTTGGTAATCACTATAAATCATATCATTTCATTTGGAGTCAATTGATTATGTCAAATATTTTATTAATTTAATTAATGTTATTTTGGTATATTTTGTTGATAATTAATCTTAATTAGTTTTGCAACGAGCTCGTAATATTTGAAGATAGGGAATATTAATTTAGTAACACCTATATGGGGGTGTTGTTTGTAAAATTTATGTATTATTCATTTGTTTAATTATTATATGTTTTTGTACCTCATTTTGGTATTTTAATTGCCACCCTGTGGTATAATTTGAGGTGATTTTCTTTTCAGGGCATACTCCAAAGTGTAAAACGCAAAAGATTCTGGATAATTAGTCATATCTCGATTCCGTTTTAAGTCAAGTTTTGAGTAATAAATAAATAATAAACTCATTAGCTTTCATAAGTTGAGTAAAGTTAGTTACGCATGAGTACAACGCAGAGCAGTGTTCTTTGTTGCACCGCTTCTCGGCTCATTTTTAATAACAGTAGCGTACGTAAACAAATTAACAAAGTGGCGCCTTTAATTAAATCCAGTCCATCGGATTTAGTCGAGCAAAATTTGTAAATAGTGTAAATAGTTAGTAGCACTTCGCCTTAAGACTTTTCCCCAAAATTTAGTAAAAGAAACACGACCCCTAAACCACAGAGCAAGTCGGAAAGCCTTCCTTTAGAGTCGAAATTTTGTTGCGTGCAAAAGGGCGTTGTGCGGAATCGTCGCCTAACACGTGTCTCTATACTTCTTTCCTTTTCTTTAAAAATATTGTAAATAAAAAGAAGTATAGAGGGACGTTTCTCTATACTACTTTCCTTTTGTACATATTTCGTATATTTTTAATAGATTTTTAAGCTTTTTTCCCTTTTTTATTGAAGTTTTCCTTAAAATATCGACGAAAACATACTCTTTACGTACCTCAAAACGTACATGAAAAGTGCTCAAATACGTCCGGCGTAATGAAATTTTTTTTTTGTAATATTAAGAATTTGTTTGTGACCATCTAACATTTGAGAGGGGGTGTTGATGCAAATTCAGATGGTTATTAGTTGTAACATCGCGCAAGCGCAAGTTTATAGCGTAGCAATATGACCAAATGTATAACTAGTAATCGCGAATAAGTCGTCGAGTTAAATGCAGCTTGTCATATATTTTTATTTTTCAAACAGTAATTATTATTCACTGCTTCTATGAATAATATCATTAAACTATTATATGTATGTGTTGTTATTAATTACATTAAAAACCCAACTAAAACTCAACAGTCACAATTATTGCTACAAGATTTTCTGTAACTTTTAGGCCCGGTTTTACAATTGGAGGTTTAGCATCGGCTCAACTAAGCCGATGCTCAGCTGAACCGCACCTATGCAGACCAAATCAGTTTTACAAAGTGCGGCTCAACCAGGCTCAACTAAGCTTCGGTTTAACTATAATACAATTTGGCAACACAGCAAAAAGTCAATTGACAGCACAATTGACAGTCATGATAGTGCACTGTCACGAATTGTCGGTTTTTTAGAAGTGTTTATCTTTGTGTTGTTTTGTATTAAATACAAATTACTTTGGTATGTATAATTCAATCGCTTATGTAGTTATACTAGTAGTGGTTAACTGCATATATTAAATTGTAGGTGGTGGTTTTATTTTAATAATGGAAACAAAAAAACGTTCTGTGAATTTCACAGGACAGGAAGAATCCCTTCTAATGTCCCTGGTGAAAGAGTACGCGAAAGTAATCGAATGTAAGGTCTCGGACACTAATATGAATACTGAGAAAGGCAAGTGTTGGAGGTTAATTGAACAGAAGTTCAACTCAATTAATAGTGGATCTTATCGTAATCAAATTGTTTTGAAAAAGAAATACGATAACATAAAGAAGAGAGCTAAGAAGAAATTTGCTGATGAAAAAGCCCAAACATTTGCTACAGGAGGTGGACCATCACAAGAAATCAAAATGACGGACGTTGATATGCAAGCGCAGGAAATTTTGGGAACCCGAATAAAGGGGACCCGTAGTGAATTCGATGCTGATTGTGAAACTCAAACAGCAGTAGTCGAGTGAGTGTCTTTGTTTGTACATTACATTGAATTTTCTAACATATATAATACATTTCAGAAATAATCCAGAAAACTCTATTACTTTTATGGACGATATTTTCATGCAAAACATTGGTATATGTATAAAACTTCTGCATTTTATCAACGTAACATTTTTGGCTTATTACAGATGACGATAACAATGGCAGTGAGAAAGAAAATAATGATAGTAATAATGATAACAATGACAGTGCGAACGAAAATAATACCGAGCAAGCAGAAGTTCATAACGGTAAGTGAAATATAAATTCTTATTATGAATCGCTCTATATTTGTAATTATTAATTGAAATTTAGATTGGTCCAAATATACTCCCACGATGCTACGAACAAAAAAATCGAAAGTTCTTACTACACAGCAATCCAAGGGTAAATTTCACTTTTTTTGTTTTAAATATAGTAAATATGTTATGTATTTATATGCAGAAATACCACCCAGGCGACATAAATCTGTTGTTGCTATTTCTGAAAGGGTTTCGCAGTGGGCACAGGCCAAAGAAGCCATCGAATTAAGCCGTACTAAGCATGTACAAGATCAAGAAGAGTTTCGTTTGCAGGCAATGAAGGAGAAGCATGAACTGGAAATGGAACTTATGCGAAAAAGAGCTGAGGCAGAATTAGGTCATATGAAAGGAAAAGCCGATGCGGAACTAGCTTTTATGCAAAAAGAGCATGAAGGAAGGATGATATATATTAAAAAAATACGTTAAAAAAAGTTATAAATTTTAAATTATTTACAATAAATTTTTAAAATAATCATTTACTAATTGGTAACGGACCATGTTATTGGCATTACCATGATCTTGGAAATGTCCTATTTCTACATTATTTACATTATTAATAGCAAGCTGTTCTTCTTCGTTAAGAGAGGGTAATGCATCGTTGAACATACATGCAATATTATGCAAAACGGCAGTTGCCACAACCACAGCTTCTACTTTTTGTAATTTTAGTCGAATTCCAAAAGCCAGCACAGGAAACCTCCTCTTCCAAATTCCAAAGCAACGTTCAACCGGATTTCGCGTTCTAATCTGTGACTCATTAAATAGATGTTCCTCTGGACTTACAGGATTAGCAAGTGGTGTAATTAGAAACGGTCTAATGGCGTAACCACTATCTCCAACCAATAGATAATTTTTAAAATTTCCGTGTTCAAACCTGGCTCTAATCCGAGAATTGTTAAAAATTGTACTATCATGAGAAGACCCGGGCCACCTTACAACAAGATCTTGTATTTTACAATATGCGTCGCATATTGCTTGCACATTTACAGAGAAAAACCCCTTTCGGTTCCTGTAAATTTCAGGTTCCTCCTGACCAGGTGAAGATATTTTGACGTGGGTGCAGTCTATGCTTCCAATACATTTGGGAAACCGTGCAATCTTGTAGAACTCCCGACAGTTTTTCTGGCAATCTTCTTCTGTCTCTGACATTTTAATAAATTCCCTGCCCCAACCTGCTATTGCTCGACTGACTTTGGGTATGATGCAGCAAGCAGTAGCTTTACTAATTCCTACAAAATCACCCACCGTTTGTAAAAATGATCCAGTAGCATAAAACCGAAGTGTCACAAATAGCATGTCTTCAGGAGAGACAGCATGATTCCTAAAATTAAAAGAAAATATTTGTATGCAAAAGTCGAAAGGTTGTCTATAAATGAAAAAACATACCGGTCTGTGGTGTGTGTTATTTCGTGCTGTATATTTTGCAAAACAAATTCGACAGCATTCTTTGACAAACGGAACCTTGCAATGAATTCATTGTCATTCCACTTTGTAAATTGATTTTCTCGAACACGGTACACTTTTGGTGTTCGAGGATGTTCCACTATATTTAATAATTCGAGAAAGTCCTCGTCATCCGTTAAAATACCAACTAATTCTTCCATTTTACGCAATCAAAAAAATAATTAACAAATAAAAAACTAACTAATTAAATTAATTAACACGAAATTTTAGGTTAGAGTAAACGCAAATGACATAAAATCTGTTGAACCAGGTTTAAGCTCGAAAATGACGACGGTTCAGTAAAGCTTCAAGTTGAGCTCGGCTCAAGTACTAAGCGCACATTGTAAAACCCATAATTTGTAAAATTTGAAGCTCAAGGCTGGTTCAAAGTTGAGCTGAGCTTAAGCTTCTATTGTAAAACCGGCCCTTAGTGGCATTTAGTCTAAAGTGGAATTGATTACGCTAAGGACTGCTCTTTGACTGCCGTCAATTTTTGAAGTTATTTGAAACTGTACGACGCGAATTACTCCAGCATTACTACAGAGTAATTTTTGATGTGATTAAATTGTTATCGATTCTTGTGTGTTTGATTTCTAAACGTCATCAACTTGCGATCCTTCGCATACCGCTAATTGCAGTAGCTGGCCGGATGATCATTGGTCCTGCGTTAAAATTAAACAAAGTTGCAAATCTACCATGGTAGATTTTTTAATCTCTCAGCTTTGATTTGACGCAGACCTCGTTTTCCTTTTGGGGAAGATAAAGAATACGTTACAACAGGCCCCAATTTAAAAGAAAAGGTATTACATTTTTGTAGAGACTTTAGTGAATGAGATTCTAATTTTAGTGCTAGTGAAGGGTGGCTTCAACTTTGGAAGAAAATATACGGAATAAGACAGTTAAATATTTGTGGTGAGAAGTTATCCGCCGATTCTGATGGATTTTTGAAATTTAAAGAACATTAAAGAAACCTTAAAGAAGAAATACCGTCGTAGGCTATTAACTACTATCATTGAAGCTATTGATAACGGCGAAGATGTAATTAGTAAATAACAAAAATAAATGTGAAAGGTGTCGTTTACTGGATTGCGCAGTCATGGGAAGATATTGGGACCCAAACTCTGGTAAAATCTTGGGAGAAGTTGCTGTCTAAAAGTCAAACAAAGGAATTGTTGAAGACAATGATACCTTGATATCTTTATTGACTGAAACTCCAGGCTGTGAAAATGTAACAGTTTAACCGAGTCGTTTTAAAACAATTAGAAGAGAATCGCCAGTTTTAGGAGGAAGGCTTACAGATTACTGGTGGAGGATAGAGTTTTAGAATCGTGGAAGTCCACACTTACATAATAATATGTTATACTGGATTGAAAATGCTCCAAATTTTGAGACACCTGAAGGCAGATGTTTGATAAATGAAATTGTTTCGTGTTGTTTACAAAATGAAGATGAGGAATTAAACGAAATAGTAAAACGGGTTCAAATACACTCTCATTCAACAACTTGCTATAAGAAGAGGAATGATATAATCAATGTAGATTTAATTTTCCAAGAGCAGTAAGCGACGAAACAATTTTATTAGGACCTGAAGAAACTGCGTAACAATGGACGATTTTATATTTTGAAAAGAAATGCTGAAGAGCAGTATGTAAATAATTATAATTCGCAGATACTGAAGATGTGGAAAGGAAATATGGACATCCAGGCCTGTGGAAATGTGACAGCGGTATCTTATTATATCACGAAATATACTTCGAAGCACGAACCCCAGGATGTAGGTCAAGCGGTGAAAGATGCCGTTAGTAGAGTGCAAGCCCGTCATGGGGATATCGGTAGGCAATTGTTTGCAGTTTCTATGGCTATTCTAAACCATCGTAGGGTATCGGCATATGAATGTGCATACAGATTATGCCACTTGACCATTTTTGACCAAAAACTGATATCCAAAAGAGGTGACATTTATTTGTGCCTCCGGCATAATATAAGATATTTTGGTATCCGGTTATGCCGATATCCAATTCTGCCGGATAATGAAGTAACCGGTATTCGGTCAGAAAAGTTTAAATCCATTATAAGAGTAACATTGTTACACCACTAGCTGTGCCAGCTAATAATTTGGGACAAGAAACTAAATGCAGTCTTTTTCAACTTTAAGCAGTGGCGGATTTAGCACTTGAGAGGCCACAAGCGCAATTCAATTTTGAGCTTCCTCTCTAAATATTTTCACTACGCCTACTCAGCTAATGAAGAGAAAGATGGAGTACCTTACTTTATCCAAATTTACTTTACCTTATCCAGTAATTAATTTGGTCTCTCTTTATTTACAGAATGTTGCAAGGTACTAATACCAACGAAGGAAGCGATGAAAAGCCTCTTCCACCTCCTCCGATAAGGTGGGTACGCAATGAAGAGAAAGATGGAGTACCTTACTTTATCCAAATTTACTTTACCTTATCCAGTAATTAATTTGGTCTCTCTTTATTTACAGAATGTTGCAAGGTACTAATACCAACGAAGGAAGCGATGAAAAGCCTCTTCCACCTCCTCCGATAAGGTGGGTACGCAATGAAGAGAAAGATGGAGTACCTTACTTTATCCAAATTTACTTTACCTTATCCAGTAATTAATTTGGTCTCTCTTTATTTACAGAATGTTGCAAGGTACTAATACCAACGAAGGAAGCGATGAAAAGCCTCTTCCACCTCCTCCGATAAGGTGGGTACGCAATGAAGAGAAAGATGGAGTACCTTACTTTATCCAAATTTACTTTACCTTATCCAGTAATTAATTTGGTCTCTCTTTATTTACAGAATGTTGCAAGGTACTAATACCAACGAAGGAAGCGATGAAAAGCCTCTTCCACCTCATCCACCTTCTCCGATAAGGTGGGTACGCAATGAAGAGAAAGATGGAGTACCTTACTTTATCCAAATTTACTTTACCTTATCCAGTAATTAATTTGGTCTCTCTTTATTTACAGAATGTTGCAAGGTACTAATACCAACGAAGGAAGCGATGAAAAGCCTCTTCCACCTCCTCCACCTTCTCCGATAAGGTGGGTACGCAATGAAGAGAAAGATGGAGTACCTTACTTTATCCAAATTTACTTTACCTTATCCAGTAATTAATTTGGTCTCTCTTTATTTACAGAATGTTGCAAGGTACTAATACCAACGAAGGAAGCGATGAAAAGCCTCTTCCACCTCATCCACCTTCTCCGATAAGGTGGGTACGCAATGAAGAGAAAGATGGAGTACCTTACTTTATCCAAATTTACTTTACCTTATCCAGTAATTAATTTGGTCTCTCTTTATTTACAGAATGTTGCAAGGTACTAATACCAACGAAGGAAGCGATGAAAAGCCTCTTCCACCTCCTCCACCTTCTCCGATAAGGTGGGTACGCAATGAAGAGAAAGATGGAGTACCTTACTTTATCCAAATTTACTTTACCTTATCCAGTAATTAATTTGGTCTCTCTTTATTTACAGAATGTTGCAAGGTACTAATACCAACGAAGGAAGCGATGAAAAGCCTCTTCCACCTCATCCACCTTCTCCGATAAGGTGGGTACGCAATGAAGAGAAAGATGGAGTACCTTACTTTATCCAAATTTACTTTACCTTATCCAGTAATTAATTTGGTCTCTCTTTATTTACAGAATGTTGCAAGGTACTAATACCAACGAAGGAAGCGATGAAAAGCCTCTTCCACCTCCTCCACCTTCTCCGATAAGGTGGGTACGCAATGAAGAGAAAGATGGAGTACCTTACTTTATCCAAATTTACTTTACCTTATCCAGTAATTAATTTGGTCTCTCTTTATTTACAGAATGTCGCAAGGTACTAGCAATGAACGAAGCGATGAAAAGCCTCTTCCACCTCCTCCACCTTCTCCAATACGGTGGAGACCCAATTTAAAGAAAGTAGTGGGCGTAGAAGATCTACGTTCAAAATTAAACAAACAAAAATATTTGAAAAGCGTTCGATCAAAAAATGGAAAAAATGAAAAAGAAAGGAAAAGAGGAGCAAGAGCAGGAATACAAAGGAGGAGTAGGTCGAGGAGTCCTCGATCGAGTCGTCGGCCGAGGAGTTGATCGACGACGATCAAATCCAAGAAAAGAAAACAAGAAATTCAAGAGAACCAAAAACTGCTCAAACAGTTTATGAACACCATGTGTTTGTAATTTTTGATAATCGTTGTGTATTTTTTTTTGTTTATTAAATATTAGTTCATCGTTATGTATTTTTTTTTTATTAATTATTAGTTCATTGTTTCTTATTTTAGTTTATATTATTATTCATTAAAGTTCGTGTTTCCTAAATAAATGTGTATCATTTCGACGCCACCAACGAAAACTATAGTAACTCAAAAAATTGATTTTTTGAGTTACTATAGTAAAAAAATCTATTATATCGGCAAGCATTTGCCTAGAAAAAATATCGTAACTTTGTAGCAACTCGAGACGACCAATAGTAGACACTGATCCTTAGAAATTATGCAATTCTGCAATTTATAGTGACTATATTTAAATATTGAATTGCGTTTTTATTAAAACTAATTACTGAGTTACTATAGTCTTCGTTGGGGGCGTCGATTTTATGTTGGAAATAATTTAATGTTTTTCGTTTTTGTCAACGAGCAAGTTGTGCTACCGTCGGGATGGTTGAATAGGAGATCCCGTGGAAGAACTATGAAAAATCTTGGTCATTTTTTTAGCTTCTAGTAACTATATCATGGAGGGGTTTCGAGAATAATTTTATTGTAAACTTAATATTTATTTGAGTTAGAATAATTTAATTTTTAATCGCATTCGAATCTCTACGCAAACTGTAATATTGGGTTCCCAATTATTTTAAAAATGCCAACATTTTACAAAAAATAGAATTTTCATACTCATTCACGCACTCGGTAATATTATAACTAATTAGTGGAATTCCCTCGAATTCAAATTTTAGGTTATCTATCCGTCAAATTTTTAGATTAAATCGTCATACAGGGTGCGGCTAAAGTGGAAAAATGCGAGTGAGGTAATTGGTACTAAATCAAATTGCACATCAATCGAGTTCCACAGTTCACAATAAATTATTAGTAGTTGTTGTAAATATAAATTTGCAATATCAAGTACTTTTTCAATAATCGGGAATATTGTTGGCCTTAGACTATTGTTAGGAAACGAATTTTTTTATTAATAAGGGGATCCTTAAAAAGAGAGATCCACCGGTTGAGCTTCCCACATAAACACGGTCTAATGTGTAAGGTGAGTTGACGTATTTGCACAAGTGAATTTCAGTTTGCACAACGAGTTCCACCGTACTCACTTATTAGTAGTTGTAAATGTAAATTTGTAAAAATGAGTACAAGACCGGACATCTGATTGGGATAAAATACTTTAGTTTTACATTATCGTCAACAAACAACGAGCAAACATCAACAGTGGAGCAAATCAGTTACGCAGCTACAATATTATGCATACGTGATGGCAGTAAGAGACGAATTCTCCGCTTTATGCTTACTGCAAAACAGAATCCAACCGACTCAATTACGTGAAATATCATCAAAGCAATCTCAGAACCGAGCTTTATCAAGGGTTATACGATTACATGCGCACCAAATCAATTTCCGATAAATTAAGGCAAAGCCGTCATCTTACCGTCCACTTTCATAGGATCGCCGAGAAATATGGCACATAATTACCAAGACGGAATGGCCCTAATATCTGTTTACGGAAAGCCCGATCTATTTATAACTTTTACTTGCAATTCTAAATGGGACGAAATTACCAATAACCTAGAGCCATACGAAACGGCCAGCGATCGTCCGGATCTAACTTCAAGCGCTTTTCAAGGAAAATTGAAAGAATTCAAAGACGACTTACTTAACAAGCATGTACTAGACAGAGTAATTGTGATGTTATATGTCATCGAATTTCAGAAACGCGGTTTACATCACTATCACATGCTGTTAATTTTGGACAAGGAAGATAAGATAAGAACGGCGGAAGATGTCGATTTGGTAGCGGTAGCTGAAATTCCGAATGCGAAAGAACATTCTCGACTCTACGAAATAGTCAAGAAATTTATGGTTCACGGACCGTGTGGCATTTCATACAACAGAAACTCGCCGTGCATGGAAAAGGACGTATGCACTAAAAAGTTCCCCAAGGCCTGCAGAAACGAAACCAATTTTTGTGACAACAATTATCCTCTGTACAAACGATCTAGAGACGGTCACAAAATTTAATACCTGAATTCAGACGGCAGCGTTAAATATGCAGTGGGAAATGAGTTTGTCGTGCCTTACAACAAATTTTTACTATTAAAGTACCAAGCCCACATAAACGTCGAAATTTGCTCCACCATCAAATCTGTAAAATATTTGTACAAATATGTTTACAAAGGTTTAGATGCGGCCACCGCTACCGTTCAAGCCGATAACGAATTAGTGCACAACGAAATCGAACAATACATTAATCCACGTTACATTTCGGCTCAAGAAAGTTGTTGGCGTCTAAGAGAATATAAAATGCACCAATCTAACTTAACCATAATTCGCTTAGCCGTGCATTTAGAACACCAACAGTAGGTTTGTTTTCGATCGGGAGAAGAAGCTGCTCTAGAAAATGCCGCGCTCAATACTACTTTGACGGCTTGGTTTAAATTGAACACCAAAGATTCTGCGGCAAAACAATACTTTTACCATCAAACGCCACAACATTATGTGCTAACGAAAACTGTTTGGAACAAGCGCCAACGGGGTTCGAACGTTACCGGACGTATTTTTTATTAAATTTTTGAACATGCTACCGATTTTATAGCGCTGTGGCTAGGTACACGCGAAAGTGTACGTAAATACGAAAACTAGATTCTAGAAATACTAGAAATACTTCAACTAAATTGAAGAAAAAGGGCTCTTTTTTTAACAAATTCTTTGGCTAATTTAGCAAGTTTATCGTGTAACAGTTCCTTTGAATACAAGATGAAAATTTTGGAGGACATAGAAACGTTATGGAGGCAAGGTCATGAAGTGACAGTAGGACAAATTCATAATGAAGAGAGAGTGTGGCAGGATACAAACCAATAAACAAAATGAAAAATTTAACCCAATCATATTCAAACATGATCAATCCAAACAATACCCCACAAAAAGCCTACTCAAATATCCTAACAAACAAATTCTTCCCAAAGAAGGAAAATGCTATTGTCATACAAAAACAAGAAAACTTTGAACTAGCACTACTAAACATAACAGATCTAAAATACAGTTGATGCGTATCCTATGAGTTTCAACCGGATAGTTGTATACTTTAAATCAGAAGAAATTGCTACAGAAATAACAAATAAACATAAATTTATTAAAATAAGCAATCTAGTGGAGCCGATAAGAAAATTAATATCAAACGCCAAAAGAATGATTATACACGTGCCAGCCTATATTCCACATGGTAAAATTAATGAAATCCTAAAACTAAACAACGTTGAAATAATATCGGCAATAACACACATAAAAATTAGTAACAACCCCCTCATCTCACACATCAATAGCGGACGCAGACAAGTTTACATAATACCCAAAGACGAAGAAAAAATTTCAGAAAGCTTAATCCTAGAGCATAATGGAGGACAATGCAGAATCTTTCTTACTACTGATCAATGCGAAATATGCAGACGTCATGGATATACCAAGGAAAACTGGTATGGAAAACTACAGCTATTTATTAAGCCCTCAAATATATAATGAAACCATTCCAACGAATATTGTATTTTATTAGTGACAACTTTGGGTATACAACGCAGGAGTGCATAATAATAATAATAATAATCTTTATTAGGCTACAAATGAAACGAAACGAATGAAACGATTATACAACTCATCAAATCCATCCTCTCCCTCACCTGCGTCGCGTCTTTCTACTTCTTGCCTATGCTCCTCTTCCATCCCAATCCTTGGTTCCGCTTCCTTTCTGAACTCCCGCATGGAAATCAAAGGGCTACAAGGAGTATTAGGTTTTCTGAATGACAAGTTCAAACTAGTCACTAAAGAGTCGTGCACCTCCCTAGAGTTTTACAATGCCAACAAGATCAATATATCAGACACAGTAGCCAGCACATTTCTCGAACAACTTGCCAAACTGACCAATCAAAATCCTCCCAATATACCAGATATATTAGAAGAGGACCGGCGGGTGTACCTCATTCTAACAGGGGCAGCAGCAGAGAACAAGGCTAATATTTTGCTTGTCCTAGGAACTCAGATCAAAAATCTCACTGCAACCTGTGCTAGGTACCAAGGCAGATTGACAGATGCAGAGGGCATTATAAAGTCGCAATTGACACAATTCACCTCCCTTCAGGTTGAAACCAATAAGACTATAGATGGTCTAAAAGCCTGTCTAGCTGATTTTCAAAAGGCCACCCAAAAGAAGACAACAACAATCTTAACCATGCCAACATTCTCCCCTCCCCCATCAGTATCCCATCCCTCCAACCCATCATCTAACTCAAAATCTGGCAAAAAACTTATCACTGCCTACAAACTCCCTGGAGGCACCTTGGAATGCTACTGGAAGAGGGGGAAATTAAGTTTTTATCCTGGAAAGACTGATCCTATTGCTGTAACTCCTCAAATTAGAAGACTGATAGATGGATTGTGCATATGCACTGAGTCCCAGCTGATCAACCTGTCAACACTGTCTGGTCAACACTTGTTGAATATCTCGGAGCATGAAGGATGGGACTCAGAAGGGGACACCAAAGATGCCTTAATTGAAACATATCTCAACTTTTGATACTACTTAGCATTAGATTTAGAAAAAAATCCATAGTGATAGATCATTTAGTGATCCATAGTGGATCGGAAAATCGTGGCTACTGTTATGTTTGGGCTGAGGGGACAGCTGGAAGGGGATCGCAAGAAGTAGGATCGTGTTTGATGAAGCACATAAAGGAAAAACATGTATCACCCGAAGTTAAACATTTGATATCGTGGAGCGATTCCTATGGTGGTCAAAATCGCCACATTAAATTGACTTTAATATTAAAATCCATTTTACATTCATCTGAACATCTTACAGACATCATCCTCAAGTTTTTATACACCGGTCACAGTTTCTTACCGAATGATTCAGACTTCAGTGACTACTATTAGATCTATAAAGATAACAAAAGATGAACCTTTTATACTGTATATTCAACAAAACTCTTTCGATGACCCTATTCAAGAAGTTAACATAAAGAAACTAACACGAGGAAGACCAACTACTACAACTACTCAAAATTACCCAGAAAATTTATTTTTAAATTTGGTAGAGCTGTGGCCACAAGGGAAAGCAATTGCAGAGCCTAAGCTTGCTAATTTACGTGAAATGTATCATCTCATACCATTAGATTGCTTAAAAATACGCCAGGGGTAAAATTCACTTGCGTTCAACCAGGATATGGTTTAATTTTTAGCACATTTAATCACTATAAGCATCATATCTTTGTAGAAAACATTATAACATTCATACCGAGAATCAAATTTTGATGACGGAAAATGATTTGTTGTTGACGGCAGAATCCAATGATCCCGTTGTAACAATAAATATCTAGAAAGAAATTAACAATTTAACAAAAAATCATTCTGAAAATTTAGAAGAATTGAGTTTAAAATTGCTTAATTCACTTTGTTACCAACGCCTCCTTACAAAATTTAATTGACGGAATACTTTATGTTAATCAATTAAACAATAAACATCTTTGTCAAAAATTACAACAACAAAATATTAATGTTGAAAGACATATTATCATTGAAGATAATTTATTTAACAATGCTTTTGACAAAACAACAGGTATTTTAAGAAGTGGGTACACCAGGAAGAGTACTACGAAAACTGTTTTAATTTTGTCAATCCTGTTAAAATTTCTTTAAATAGTAATTCTAAATTTTATTATGTACCCTTATTTGAAACTTTTCAAATGTTATTCAAAAATGATTCTTTTTGTAGTCAATATTTTGATTCTAGTAAAAAAAAGTTTAGAGTATTCATTCAGATATAACGGACGGTTCATGTTATACTCGTAAAACCAACATGTTTTTTAAAAACAATCCAAATGCAATTAATAAAATTATATTTCAAGATGCCTTTGAAATTTGTAATCCATTTTCATCTGCCTACCAAAGAACTCAACCCATTTACTTGCCGACTTAAAAACACTCTTGTCTTTTATTAGCAAAAGCAATCAGCAATATTATAGTCTTTTTATTAATAATATTAAATCAGATGACAACATTATTGACTATTTGCAAGATGAATTTGATGAAAATGAATAAGTAGTGTTCTATTATTATCATGATCTTAAATTTATTGTTCTTTGTTTTTGTGTTTATTAATTTTTTTTCTGAATAAAGTGCATTTGTATTCGTTGTTAAGAACATCTATTGATTAATTGTAAAGTCAGTGGGCTGTGTTTTTTTAACAACCAGCAGGATCGGTTGCCATTGTTTGTGAGCAGCGAGCACGTCTCAAATTTTTGTAATTATCTTCATTATACACTTGTTACGATTACTGTGTTTTTTTCTACCCCTGGCTACAAAGTTTATTTCAGAACCTACTGACTCAGCTCTCGACACGAATTGCGAGTTAGTCTACATTTCCATTGTGGCCAACGAACCTGAGAGTTTCTCGGGATTGTTTCGAACGCGGCGCTCCGATTGGGTTAACTCTCCCATTAGGGGTTACCTTTCAGAGGGTGGTGTTTGTGACAATTTTATCCCAGGTTCCAAGTTCAATGATAAAATAATCTGTTGGTGTGCGATAAAATTTGCAACAAAAATTTATCTTTGCCAAAATAAAAATTTAATTTTATTAAAATTTAGTATTGTTATTTTGATCATTCACAAGGCGGTCCTTTAGGAGAATTGCTGGAGGGTTGTCATTGATTAGAAAACTCAGCTGGTCGTGGCATTAGAGTAGCTGTATTTCAGGGGCTGTTTAAAATTAAATTCCCCGAATGTTAAAAAAATTTATCTTAAAGTGTAGGAAACCTCCTGATACAGTACAATTGTAACACCCCGGAAATTAATAGTTAATTTCGGGATGTTTATTTTAACTCGTTATGATTTTAAAGGATTTAGAAGTTAAAATGCAATTTTATATGCAAGAGAATTAATTTGTGTACGCCTATGGAAAGCATTAATTCTAATAATTGTGCTGACGTTTTAGAAATTTTTTTGATTCTTATATCATATGAATGAGCGTATAATTAGGTTTAAATTAAAAATATCGACGGGATCGAGTCGAAATTACTTTGAGCTAAAAACCAAATTTAGCTTTGCAACAAAGTAAAGTTGTTACATTTTAATGCAGGGAAGATACTTATTGCAGGTGTTGAGATAACGCAAGAATTTGTTGACCGTTTCCTCTTAGATAAGAATTAAGTTTTGGAAACTAAAATCAAAGCGTCATAAAAATTCGGTTATAAAACATAAGTATACGTGAAATTTTACTGAGGTAACGAAAATATAAATTTCTGGAAAATCGGTCCATAGCAACCGCGAGGAAATTCGTAGCTTAAAGTTTTGATATCTCGCAGACTTTGATAACCAAATATAAATACACTTCCCATCTTAGTGATAAGGTTTCGAGGCTAATTCGTTAATATTGGTCCTAGGAGGAAATAAAGTTTATATTAATAAAGTTTTGAGTATCTCAAAACTCTACATAATTTTGGGAAAAACAGAATATAAGAGAACAAATACGGGGTGATTTTTTTATTTAGGCCATTTAGCCGTAATAGAAAATTTTTATAAATAATTTTAAAAACGCACCCCCGGTTGTTACACAATATTATGTTATATAATTGTATTTTTTATCTCTTTTGTCCTAAGGATGACGTAAATAGTGATTATTCTGAAATGGAAATGCCCGATACTCCAACCACACCCACACCAACAGGGAGTCAAGGACGAGGAGCATCAGGCACCCGCAACTCATCAAAAACTAGATCATCTGAAATACAAAATAAAAGCAAAGCTGAAGAAGATAAACCAATGGAGGTTATGGAGTTGGTTGGGACGAAATTAAAATCAATCAAGGAAGACGATTCCTTTGATGCCTTCGGGAAGCACGTCGCCCACCAACTCCGCTCTGTACATTTTGAACAAAATGTCATTGCACAGAAGCTTATTGCAGATATCTTGTACGAGGCTAAGTTTGACACCCTAAAAAGAAGCTACAAAATTGGTGATATCCCACAACCTCAACAATTTCCCGTGTATAATACGAGTTCTTTCCAAGAACCCCAGCAATTCAACCCCTGACACCAAAATGAGCAATATTCAAATGTAAACTACTTACAAAGTTTGTGATGTACTATGTACATGGGGCATTCTGAGTCAAATGACGTGGTCGTCTGCCTGACCCCTTTGGATTTATTCAAGAATTTTGAATGAATTTATTCATTCATAAAACAGAAGTGATTATCTTCTATTTTTTTAAATTAAATTTACTTCGCTTCGCATAACTGAATAGACAACGCAAGTGTTGTAAATATTTAATAATTTGAGGTGAGAAGGTAAAACGTACGACAAATCGTTAGGTCTGGACGATTCAGAGATCGAACGTTTTACCTCAAGATCTCAGAACGGACAGTAAAACGTACGATAAAACGTTAGGTCTGGACCACGCTTTAGACCATTTAAAAATGCGTAAAATGAAATAAAAAACAAAAAACCGGAGAGTGAAATCGGAAGTAAACAACGTGAAAGTGAAATAAAAAATAGTGACGAACAAATTAAAATTAACAAGACAAAAGACTCAAGTAATGTAAACCAAAGTTCGCGAGATTCGGGAGTTCAGAGCAAATAATAAAACCGATAAGCGAAAATTACCAAGCAAATAATAGTGACAAAAGTGCTAGATTAAGCATTAGTAATAACAAAGAATTTGTAAACATCCGGCCGGCCGGCCAGAATTGAATTGCTTATTTATTTCCGGAAACATCCTTTTTATGGTACAGATAAATTTGAACCTATGACCTTTAGATCTATAGCTCAACTCCCTAACCATTACACCCAACTACCTGTACAATTAAAAAGCAACCTGCCTATTTGCAAGATTATTTATGTCACAAAATAAATAATGTATTTGATTGTAATCCATTTAATTTTAATTTGTTTTTTATTAAAAAAAGAGCATGCAATATAGCGCATGACCGTGTTGCTAGCAACAATAAACAACAAACAATTAGAATAAAAGACGATTTTAAATAAAATTTCTCGTATTGTGTTCTTTGCTTAAAGTTAAAATCCGAAATATTTTAACATTCAGTTAAGTTTTTGTTAAATTTATAAAAAATGTGTTAAAAGTAGAAAAAAGTATAGTTTTTATGCGATAAGGACAACGCTATACAGAGATGTCGTAAGTTAGAAAGAGAACAAGCTCATAAAGTTAATGCGCATGCCCTGCAACGGTTTGTGGCACTTTAAATAATTTTCGTGCCAAAAATTGTTTTATCCAAGCGTAATCGTGCAAGCGTAGTTATGGCTCTCCGGATGAAGAAAACGACCAGATTGCAATACGAGAGTTTGCTAGATTTTGTTAGCAATAACAAAATCTTAATAACTGGCAAGAGTAAACCTTCAGAATATAAGAACGTAAGTGATTTGTGGAAGAATTTTGCGATGCAAGAAAATGCCAAAGGATGCGGACCATTGAAAACTGGTGATCAATGGAAAAAGGTGTGCCAACACTATAAATGCATATTTGCCATCGTTTTCAATAAGTATCTACTTTTTTTCTTAGATATTTAACGAATGGAAAATGAATACTAAACGAAAGAGCAGGGAAATTTGCGTCAGTTTGATAAAAACTGGCGGTGGATCCTGCTCTTCAAAGAAGCTATAAGATCTTGAGGAACGGTTATTAAACTTGATATCCAAAATTGACCTCGGGGATGATGCCATTCTCGATATATTAGGAGGATGCTCGAGTAGAAGTGGTTTATAATATAAATTCGATTTGAGCAAGGTCAACTTATGGGATTGTTACTGGGAGATAGTGGATATGCATGTAGGAATTATTTGTTAACTCCTATACTGCACCCCAGCAATGCTCAAGAAGTTGTATATAATACCTCCCATATATCAACAAGAAATTCTGTTGAAAGAACAATTGGTGTTTGGAAGAGGCGCTTTCCTTCCTTCGGCGAGTTTTATCGACAAAATTTGAACTTTGAAATTCGAACTATCCATTACAAATACGTTTTCAGCTTTAAAACCACAATATTTTGATCTGTTTGTAAAAGCAACAAAGATTATCGCTAACTACAATATTAAAACAAATACATTCACGTCACCAACATTTGCAATGAATATTGCTACGTCATTAAAACAATGTTGCGACATTGCGATTACTTATGCTTATAAAAAAACATGCTTCGTATTTGTCAGTTTCTTCTGCAGACACCGAGGCAAATCTTAAAACACTTATAAAACTATTTAAGTCAAATTGGAGATATGAAATTTCGACTCAAGCAGGTAATAATTTAAATCCTAATAAATGGAACAAAATCTTTCTAAACCATCGAACGCAAGCAAAAGCCATCTTCGAAATGGACCGATTTCTCACCTTTGATGTACTTGTCGAATCACCATGCCCAGTGCATACACCAGTCAATGCCATCGTTGTCAAAGATTTGGACACGCACAAAGATGCTGCCGCCTTCAAGCCCGCTGCGTCAAATGTGGAAAAGATCATCTAACAGCTGAATGTCAAAAAGAAAAGGATACCAACCCAACATGCGTCAACTGCGAGGGGAAACACACTGGAAACTACCGCGGATGTCATTAACGAAAAATTAAAAACTGAATTACTCAATACACAATAAAAGGCTAAATGGAGAAATGTTAGAGATAATTTCCGTAGGGAGTTAGCTAAAGTTACAGCTAGTCGCTCTGGAGATGCTGGAGGCGTTTTAAAAAAATCTAAATGGGCATATTTCGAAAATATGTTATTTTTAAAGGAAAATATGACAGGTAGAGATATGAGCACCAATGTTCCAGGTTCAGAAATACAGGAAGATAGTGAAGGTTCGGCAGATATTGATTTATTAAACGAATCTGATGAAAATGAAGATGAAGAAGTGCAGCACCAAAGGATCAAAATGAGATTTTTCCGTAGCCCCACAGGTGAAAAAAGAATAAATGAACATAAGTCTATTTTACAATCAAAAAAGAGAAAAGAAACAATTTACGAAAAAATGTTTAGGAATTGAAGAGAAAAAGCTAGAAGCCTTTACAAAGGCTTCAAATAAACTCATGTATTCTGATCAATGCGGAGGGTAGCATTGTAATATAAAGATGTCACTCTTATGTAATTATATTATTATCTACCTCTCCCGATTTTAGTTTGGAAGAAATAGATCACAAAGTTTTGGTAAGTGATTAAGATTTTGGACTCGTAGAGAAGGAAAAGAAATTCCATCCTCATATTATGTTTATACCTATACGCGTACAAAGTACGCAGATTTCGTCTCCGCTGCAAACGAAATCACAACTGTGTTTGTCAAAGAAGATAAGGTATAAGTTCACTTATTTATAAGAAATAATTTTTATCATGTTATTTATAGGAAATTTATCTAGGAACAAAAGATAGCAGAGGTGTTCTTATTCAAAGATACTACACGCTGAATAAAAAGTTCCAATCGGCTGGCTTACTTAAAAGTCGATATAAGTTAAACAAAGGAACCATTGAAGAAACCACATCGGAATCAATTATTGACGAAAGCCATAAAATCGATGACGATATATTAGACAATTTTGAATGGCTGAAACACAACAAGACGCCTGAACAGCTTGCTATCGAAAAATGGAACAATTCCATTAAATTACGCGAGAAACAAAAAAAAAAGAAAATCTTGACTTAGTTTTGGAATGGTCTATTTTGCAACAAAGGATTGCTTCAGAATTGGTAAGTGAAAATCTAATCAACATAAATTTCATTTCATCAGTAATAAATTTTTTAGATTGAACTAGATTTTGAAAAATTATATCCCTCAAAAAGCGAGATAGATATTATATTCCAAGTTGGATATATTTTTAAACAAAATATATATTATTTATAAAAACGGCATCAAAGACACCACCAGTAAACTTTTATTGGAGCGATTGAACAACAAGAATAGCAATATCAATAAAGGTAATTCAAAATAATTATTTTTGTTAATTTATATTCATTTTATCCCATCAAAAATAGATTCCAAAGACTATTATTATACAAATCTTTTAAATGCAATTTTGGTTCCAAGTGTAATAAAAGAAAGTTCAAAACCTAATCATATTATCTGGAAGCCTACTATTACTGACGGACAGCGTGGATTGGTACATTCAATTGTTTTTTAATTACACCCCTGGTTACATCATTTTCAGGAACCCATAGACTCGAGCCTCCACGAGAATCAAGGGCTAGCTTATTTACCATCGTGACGAAACGAACTGGAGAGGTCTTCTTCGGATTGTTTCAAACTCGGCTCTCTGTTTGGGTTAACCCTCTCATTAGGGGTTACGTTACAGAGGGTGGTTTTTGTAACAAGTGATGATGATTCCATTATTGATAAAGATTACATTCCAAGTCCACCTGATTCAATGGTATTCTGTAATGGCATACCCGAGAATTCCGATTTACCAAAAAATCTTCAAACTGATACAACACAACAAGAATAATGCTGTTGAAATTTGTAAAAAAGGAAATTTTCGTTGACATAAATCAAACCCAAATACGTGGAAGGTAATTGTGGAAAAGAAAAAGCGTGATGACTGTTTGCCATATTTGGGAAAGCATGATATTTTAAGACCAGCAAAGCATCCAAACCAATTGATTGCACCAAATGCCGCTTAAAGTGCACAGACTTTTCCGAAAATGAGCATTTGGATTTAGGTAAGATGTAGGTCGTCGTACGAGAGGAAAAAAGATTTTATTATAAGAAACGTTTCCAGTGAAGCACCAAAAGCAAAAGCACCAAAAGAATCGTTCAAATTCTAAATATTATTCGGGACAAGAAAAAGTAGTCCCGCATTCTTCTCTAGTGTACATTAAAGCGAGTAATAACATTACAAAAATTGACGAACAAATTGGCTCTCGTCTCTATCGTCTCTTAAAGTCACAAATAAAATTGGCACCAAACGTGGTAGCTTAAGTCACTCATATAACTTGTTTATCTAACCCTAACACCACAAATAAAATTGACGCCCAACTTGGTGGCTCAAACAAATCACCTTAACATCACATTATGTTAGCAGTTGTGTTAGTAGTTATAATAATCCCCAAATTAAATAGTAGAACGAGTCGTATTTTAGAACTTGCACCTATTTATTCTTATAATAATAATACAATTGAGTAAGCTTCTGAGAATACTGAAAATAATAATGTAGGGTCAAGTGGGGTAAAAATGAAACACCTAAAAAGAAGGGAAAAAGTGAAACAGGCATGTAATTTATAAATAATATGACTTAATTACAAAATCGAAAGCGCTATCATATTCTGTAAAGTTTATTTTCAATTATATAAAAATTTGAAATATTATATCTTCCTAGGAGTACCGTAGATAACGCCTTTTCGTAAACGATCTAAAAATATGTAAAATTAATTTCATTTCTTGTTGTACAACTTGCTCTATTACGGCAATATAAATTGAAATTTTGGATTTATTTTAATTTTGCACACAGAAAATAGATGAAAGATGAGAATGCCTTACTTGTTTTATTTTTTTAATAAAGTGCTTTTTTATAATATTAAATTAAACTTTTGGGAAAATATGAAACAGCAATCAGGGAAAATATGAAACAGCTGCAGGGAAAATATAAACCACTATCTGTACTTCAATATAAAATTTGGTAGCATGGTAATCCTTAACTTGCATGTTTTTGATTCATATCGTGGTATATCTACGCCTACGTTTGATAGAAATAGATTAGAAATCCAGTAAATACTAGAATACTACTAGGTAGGTAAGTACATTAGCTTTGTTCCAACAATGATTATTTCCAGTAATATTACTACAACGCAAGCGCATTCATAAAATTTCGTTCCAACAGACTAGAACTACTAGTACAGAATTCTAGATTACTATAAATCTGCTGTTCCAACGAGTTTAGAATCAGTAATATTACCGGTCAAACTAGTTCTAACGATTCTTGCTTCGAATCAAGAACCGAGCGTTCTGCAAGTGGTTAAACTTAGTGGCAGCAAAAATAACACGTGTTTTCACACCAAATTTATTCGTCTTCATTATTTTAAAATTTTGGGCAATTTTAGATTTAGGTAGAATCGATAAAATAAATTTTTTAGTTAAAAATATTGCTTAAGGTTTGGCAACAAGTTATGGTACAGTGTCTATCATCCTAATCCCAAAACTTTGAAGTACCTCCTTGAAAGGTCTATGCATCAAAATTTTACGTATAACCATGTCACTCACACCTTTTTTTGAAAACAGAACTGCAACCGTTCCAACGTGCTTTTACGTATTGCGCGTAATTTTAATAATCTTGTTCACGCAAGCGCAGTTCCTAGTTCAATTATTGGTAGTAAACGATAACGGAACTGCTTGTTGGAACAAAGCTATTATCATGCTTGCAATAGCACATTCCAATTAGTTTGACTTGCATTTTTGAATAGTCTAAGTTTATAGGCCAGTCATTATAGAAAAATGGGTATGAAAAAATTTCGAAAGTTTTCCAATTTTGAGGCAACATTGGAGGAGGTAAAAAAATAATAAATCTGATTTTGCACCCCTTTCCGCCCCCGGGAACATTGTTAAATTAACAAAAAGCGTGAATTTGAAATAACTTTTTGAAAAAAATTCAGATATTATGCAAACCTTTGAGAACATTTTAATAATTTATTGTTACACATCTTCAATAAAGTTTTGCACCCCGCTACAAAATTTCATTTTGGTATAGTATTATCCTGTCGGAAAAAAGTGTAAAAGTATGTACATAAATAATTGCTTATGCAGTCATATAGGCTAATTAATTATCCCAACTATTTGCAGTGTTCCGGTCATCGTAGTAGGGTGGAAACTTTATAGAAGATGTGTAATAATTATTAAAATGTTCTCCAAGAATTGCATAAATTTCGGAATTTCTTTCATAATTATTACAAATTTACGTTCTTTTTTTAATAATTTAACAATATTCCGGGGGGCGGAAAAGGGTGCAAGAATCGGATTCATAATTTTTTGACCTTCTACAATGTTGTCCCAGAATATAAATACTTTCGGAATTTTTGTTAACTTGTCACTTTTTAAGAGTGTACAATAATAAATTAGTGATATATCATTAAAAGTAATTTTAGTTCATATTTAAAAATGGTACGAAATTATAAAAAAGTGAAAAATAAGGCAAAATAAGTTAATATAAAAAGTTTATTTTCAAAGTTAGTGCCAGTGATTGAGATGTAACTAATTATAAAATTGTTTCATTTTTTCCCGTTGTTTGTCATATTTCAAATTTTTATTTAAATAATACGTATCTATTTGTTTTTTTTTTGTAAATAATAATCTTATGTTGATTGGCTTTACATTTTTTTCATAGTTTTTGAATGGTTGATTATTTTGACAAATCTAGAGTAAAGTATTTTTTACCTAATTTCAGCTTTGATTTAATTTTCATTACCTTGTTTTGTGTTTTATATTATTTTGTGTGGAAATATAAAAAATGAGGGCTTGCAGCATATATTTTTTATGCAGTTTTTTCCGCTTTTTTCATTTTTGTCACAAACATTTCAATACTACTTATAGCGTGGGAGTAACAGACCTGTTTCACATTTTCCCGTAACTGTTTCATTTTTTCCCGTAATCAAGGTAAAAAGTGAAACACTGTTTTTTTATTTTTTTAGTACTTACTCAGCATTTAATTTTAAAAAATCATACATAATTAACAAGATGGCGTAAAACTACATCAGATAGTGATGTTAAAAATTTTAATTTATCCATTTTAATGCCTTAAAAATAGAAAGTTTTACATTTTGTTTCATATTTACCCCACTTGACCCTACTTGAATCAGTAGAATGTAGTAGGCCATCTACGTCAATAGTTTCAAAAGAGGTAAGAATTATTTATGTGCAGTCAGCTTTTATTTTCTTTTAATTTTATTTATTTTAGGATTCAGAGGATGATTATTTTGAAGATAAGCAAGAACCTTTTACAATTCAATACAAAACATCTTATGGGCAAGAATCATACAAAAAAATCAGGTACGAAAAAGTATGCGATCGCAAAATTTCAGTAATGTCTTTGCGCTTAGGTACTCCAGCTTACACAAAGTCACCAACAATTTGTTTAAAGAAACATAAAGATTTAATGGATATGTGCGCCGACAATGCTATCAAACCTGAACACTTATGAAAGTTTAATAAAAATACGCTGCATTTAATCTAACATGCAAGCCATTGCCAGTTGTTGTTGATGAGTTACACAAATTACAATCTTACGTTGTAAATGAAAACATTAAATATAAAGTGGAAACGTGGATACCCACGACAAAACTATATTCGATATACCAAGTCATGTCAAGTTAGCTGATTCTGACTTCAGTAAAGCAAACAATTTTTTAGATATTATTAGGTGCAAATATATTTTGGGAACTCATTGGTTCAGAAAAAATAAAGTTAGGGAATGGTAAACCAGCACTACAAAAAACACAAAATCAACTCGCAAAAAGTAACCGAATGGAATAATCTAAATGTTTCCGCAGAAACTCGTTGGGTTGAAGTATTCAAACACTTTCACACCAACAATCTTCAGCATGAAAACTTTTGTATTTTAATTGAATATATTTTATAACTTAAAAAAGTTTTTTGCCAATTTACTGATGAGTGGGAACTGAGGGGGGGGTCCCGTTTTGAGTAAAAAAATAAATGGTCACGTTAGTTATGGATCCGAGTCAAGTCAATGCCCACAATGAGGAACACCTCAGTACCTACCACGCAGTGTTCAGCCAGAATGGCTGTTGAAAGATGCATAGGACTACTAAAAGGACGTTGGCGAAGCTTGTTGCATTGCTTGCCAATGACAAAAGTGGATCTGATGGCGCAATATATCGTTGCATGTTGTGCAATCTCCCCAAAGAAGGAAAATGCTATTGTCACACAAAAGCAAGAAAACTTTGAACTAACTGAATATAATATATAGGGTGTATTTTTAGCTGCATGAGAACTTTCAATATGGATAACAATTGAATCAAGATTGCTATGGAAACAGTTTTTTGACATTTGTGTTTAGCAAGGTTTGGCATTTGATAATGCATAGATTGACCATTGAACAACGCTACCAAATTATAGAAATATATTTAAAAAATCAAAGCTCTGTTCGCCAAACATATAGAGCCCTTCGCCCATTTTATGTTAGACATTTTCGACCTTCTGATCAAGCTATTCGTGCGGTGGTAGACAAATTTCGTACTACTTCTTCGTTGCGTGATATAAAAACACCAGCAAGACGAAATTATGTGCGTACCGAAGAAGCTATCAGTTCTGTGAGTGAAAGTGTGCAAGAGGACCCAAACATTTCAATTCGCCATCGTGCTCAACAACTTGGGCTTTGTCCGTCCACTACATGGAAAATTTTACGGAAAGATCTTCATTTACTACCTTATAAAATCCAGTTGGTTCAAGAACTGAAGCCTGATGATCATCGATTGCGTCGTGAGTTCGCAGATTGGGCTCACAACCAATTGGAAGTGGATCCATTTTTTTTACCGTAAAATTTTGTTCAGTGACGAGGCTCATTTCTGGTTAAATGGGTATGTGAACAAACAAAATTGCCGTATATGGAGTGACACCAATCCGGGACATTATCTTGAGACTCCATTGCATCCATTAAAATTGACTGTTTGGTGTGGAATACACGCCAACGGCATCATTGGTCTATATGTCTTTCGAAATGAGGAAGGAGCTACCGTTACGGTGAATGGTGTGAGATATCGACACATGCTCAATACATTTTTGTTTCCGAAACTTCAAGAGCTAAACATTGACAACTTATGGTTCCAACAGGGTGGTGCTACGTGCCACACAGCCAACGAAACCATCAATTTATTGAAAGGACAATTTGGTGACAACATTATTTCAAAACGTGGTCCTATCACAATATCAGCAATAACTATCAATAACTATAACACATAGCAATAACTATGTGTGTTATCGGCAATAACACACATAAAAATTAATAACAACCCCCTCTTCTCACACATCAATAGCGGACGCAGACTAGTTTACATAATACCTAAAGACGAAGAAAAAATTCCAGAAAGCTTAATTATAGAGCATAATGGAGAACAATGCAGAATCTTTCTTACTACTAATCAATGCGAATTATGCAGACGTCATGAACATACCGATCACTAAAAACTCCAGTAAGTAGGCTAAAATTCAAAAAAACTTAAATTAATTTGAATAAGCATCTTAGAAATAAATCAAAATGAATCGAAAATGAACTTTGGACAGGAAATTTAGATTCCTAAAATGTAATGAAAAATATGAAACTTGTATCAAAAATTTCGCTATTTAAGAAGCAACAAATTTCCATTACATTTTTTTAAGGATAAATTACAAATAAAGTCGGGAATAGCGGACAACGGGAATCGTATGTTATTTTCCTATCAGTGAAAGCTGATTGCGATAAATTCCATTGGTCAATTCAGATTATTCACTTGTAGGTCGTTGTTTGCAAACAAAAACCTATAAAAGCCGACGTTTTTCCCAAATTTCATTAGTAAGGTTTTGACTACCGACTAACATTGTAGGTATAAAAATTTTTTTCAAAAATAAAGTGAGTTTCTTTTTAAATTTAATGAATTACAATTTTGGATTTACAATTACAACATAGAATTATTTTATCTAAATTTACAATAATAATTAGGTTTCTTCGTTTGTCTTACTCTGAACTACCTCGAGTAGACAATTTTCTACACTAATTTAGTCGTAGTAGACAAACAAACCTATTTAGTGTCGTTTTATTTTTAAAATAAGTAATTTAATTGTCCTATTTTTATTTACAGAATGTCCCAGCAACAGCCGAAGCGGCCACACTCAAGGGTTCGGTGTGCAGCCGAATCCGAGAGCATCCGTCCCATCCAATCCGATCCCATCCAATCCCAAACAAGCCGCTGACTTGCGTAAGCGTATTATTTCAATACGTGAACGCAAGTATTGGCTTAAAAAAATTACAGAACAAAAGAAGAAGAAAAAAGAAGAAAAAACCCAGGAACCGATTAACGAACGCCAGAAAAACCGGCATTTAATGCTAGAATTCCTGGCAATATGTAAAAATAATTTCAATAAATGTTAATTACAATTACAACTGTCTATTTATTTCAATAGTGAGTTTGCGGAACGTAGTTTAACGTTGGCTTATAAAAAGTATACGGTATAAATTTTTAAAAGTTTTTACGGACCTCGATCGTAAAAAATATTTAATAATGAATAATAATACAATGGATATCGCACAAGAAAAATACTACAATCGAATAAAGTAATAATACTATTGTAATAATAATACGAACAAGTAAAAAAATCTAAAAATCTATTTAGTATCATTTTATTTTTAAGTAATTTTTTTTTTAAGTAATTTAATTATCCTATTTTTATTTACAGAATGTCAGAGCAGGAGCAACAGCCGCAGGTCGAGCCGAGGTCGCACTCTCCGATTCGATTCTTAGACGAATCCGAAAGGTCGCAACAAATACCGGCGACCGAATCGGAAAGGTCGCAACAAAATATAAAAAAAAAAAAAAAACATAATCCAGGAGACAACCTCCAAGAGCCTCCTCCAAACCAACCGATTTGCGTTCGCGAATCGCCCAACTACGGCGACGTCGCGAACGCAAAACCAAAAAGCAAGGTACCCCCAGAAACCAAAATAAGACTGAAATTACATCGGCCGATGAACGCTGAGAGAATCGGGTGCTCCTTAAAGATTTCTTGGCTGTAATGCAAACAGGAATTAATAAATGTTAATACAAGTTATAAACCGATTTGCGTTCGCGAATCGCCAAACTACGGCGACGCGACGTCGCGAACGCAAAACCAAAAAGCACCCCAGAAATCAAAAGAAGACTGACTCGGCCGATGAACGCCGAGAGAATCGGGCGCTCCTTAAGGATTTTGTATCTGTTATGCAAATGGGAATAAATAAATGTTAATTAAAAGTTATAACTGTCTACTTATTTCAATAGCTTCTAAATTCTTGAATATAATCTCACGGTTATTTTAAAAATTTATAGTTGGGAAATCCCGCGAAGGAACTTTGAAAAATACCTTGGTCTCATAATTAACCGCAATCTAACCTGACAAACCCATATTAATCACATCCTATCTACCTTGATCACATCCGTAGCAAACCGTGCCGAAGGAAAATCTGCCAAACTACACCCGCACCAAATCACCAAAATTGGTAGATGACCCGATAACAGACATGTAAGAAATCACATCAGCAACCGCCTATCCTGTCCAATTACTTAAGCGGTCTCCCTCCCGTGTGTTGATTTATCACCTCATAATAATTTTTTCACAATTGCGATATTCTAAAGTGCAATTTAGCCCCGCATTTGCGGGTGTAAAGGGGCGTTTTTTATACCTGCATTCAACATGCATTTTACGACCTGCAGTAGGTCGTAAAAATGGATTTTACACCCCGGTGCAGGTCGTAAAAATGGATTTTACACCCCGCTAGAGGGTGTAAAAATCAAAATCCGTTATTCTAGTAAAATTATTATTTATTTAGAATTAAAATATATATTTACATTAGAAACATTGCAGGACTTCATGGAAACAAGCCTCTGCAAGTCTTGCGGATCGATATCAGTGCATTTAAGCTTTTTCTTTAGTGGTTCGGAGTCTGACGACATGTTCGCGGGCCTGGAGTCGGACGACGTGCTCGCGCGTCCACCAAAAATCTGGTCCGCGATACCTGCCTTGTTCCGGACAGAATTCTGTACGTAACCCTCGGCCACCACAGAAGATTTCCATCCGCCATGCCGCTTCAGTACATCCAAAGAGGCTCCCGCGTCGGCAAGCAATGATGCGGATGTCCGCCTAAAGCAGTGGCCGGGTAAGTGTGCGGTTCTGGAAGCCCAAGATGCGACGCGATTTTTTTCGGTACGGCTGCCAGGGAGTTTTTTCCAACTACCTGCTTGGTACACTCCCCATCCCTGTACTGGACAAAGAATCGCGCCTCACCTGTGTTCTTCCGCGCCTCGATGTACTCCCGAAGCAAGGCCAAGTAATCGACAGATTGATCCTCCGCGTTTTTAATCACGAACGTTCGATCGATCGAAGTTTTCGTGTTCTTGACTTTCACCAATATGGTGTCTTCGTCCAAATCCCTAACATCTGCGGCTTGCAGATTCAGTAGCTCGTCCGACCTGCAGGCTCCAGCAATCCCAATGATAAGTACGATCTAGAAATAAAAAAAGGTTAAAAATACGGCAAATATTGTAGTTTCTGTAGATGACTTACCTTCGCAAGGAATAATTTCGCAGGTGCGTCCCTTAGGAACTGTAAGACGCTTTCCTTTGTAAACACCTGCGATTTCTTTTGTTCTTCGCCGTCGTCGTTCTTCCTCTTGAGAAAGGCCACCAACCGGGGGAATCGCCCGATGTCCAAATTATGCTCTGCTTTAATCAGAGCCTTGAGCATGGAAAAATGCGACCACATGGTCACATGTTTATATTTTTTAGATTGTTCAAAGAAGAAAGCCAGTAGGCTTTCTTCGACCGTAGGCGAAATTTCGTTGGCCTTACAAAAATCAAGATATACGCCGTATTGTTTTTTGTAAATTTTTACAGATTTATTCGGCAGACATCCCATCACTGCCTGCCTCGCGGCCTCTTCAACGTCAATTTTAACATTCATTTTCACGCTTCACTCTTCGAAATTCGAACAATAATAACGATAACACGTCAATACAATATTTT
The DNA here is from genome assembly GCA_958510855.1 of Rhagonycha lutea. Taxonomy (NCBI): domain Eukaryota; kingdom Metazoa; phylum Arthropoda; class Insecta; order Coleoptera; family Cantharidae; genus Rhagonycha; species Rhagonycha lutea. Next base: position 44,848,781 of record OY294038.1, read on the forward strand.
TATATTACATAGTTACACTATTCATTTTTTTAATGTAATTGGCGACTTGATCACTAGACGCTTTTTCAAATTAAACATAATTATTTAACGTAAAATTTGCAATTATTCGCGAAATTTTTCATCGCAATTGTGAAAAATAGTATATACAACGTGGGAGTAAAGTACCTTTTCGTCCCTCGACTGCTTGTTGCACCTCGGCCTACGGCCTCGGTACAAAATTGTCTCGGGACTGAAAAGAGTAACTTTACTCCCTTGTAGTATAATATACTATTATGCTTATTTTTGTGTTAAAATATTCAATAAATTGTAAGGAAATGTTTGTTAAATTTTTATTTTCAATATTAATAATTATTATGTTCCAACAAGAGTTAGAATTCCATCAGTTCTTGAAATGGGAAGTAAAATTTGGAATGCCAGTGATTTGTCGACATTAATTGACTTGTACAGACAAGAAGAAACGTTGTACGATACAAAAAATGAGGCCTATCACAACAAATTTGCAGGACGCGAAGCCTTGGAGAGAATTGTTTTGGAAATTCGCAAAATCCGGTCCGGAATAACATGTAGGAGCTCATAAATTCTTGTAGTATCTACCTACCATAAATGTTTAAATAATGCGCTTTTGTTTCAATGTTTAGAAGCCGATGTCAAAGGATAGTGGAATTCATTGAGAACGCAATTTTCAAGAGAGTTCCAAACAATGAAGAATCCCCCAAGTGGATCTGGGGCACTTACAAAACCAAAGTTATGGTGCTTTGAAAAGTTACTTTTCCTGCAAGATTTTGTGAAGGGTAGGAAAGGTACGTGTAATGTCAAAAATTCTGAGAGCCAGGACATATTGTTGGATACTGAAGTCAGTGACATGGAAGAAAATTCAGTGGTACTTCTAGAATATGAGGTAATTTAATATTTTACTTTAATAGTATTATTAAACTCAATTTTATATTTTATAATCTATTAATCAACAAAAGCTATTCTATATGACATGTTTTCCATCCATGGCGCCAAGGCAGTGTGGAAAATTCCAATTACTGTCAAAATCCGTGGCAATTTTTTCCCATTCTTGTGTTATTTGTGGTACCTGTAAAAAAATTTGAAAAACCTTCCAACAACCAGTTCCACTCTGTCAACTAATGCTCAACTGTCAAATAGTACTCTCCAAACAGACACTACCAAAGCCAATATGCGCGGGCAGACTACCCCAAATATATCCAGAGGAAAGCGTCGTAAATTAGATTTAGCTCGCACTGCAAAGGATGAAACCAACGTATTGCAAAGTATTGGGGATGCTCTCGATAAAATTAATGCAGAGGAAGCACCCCATCCAGTTCCAGGCACTGAAATATTTGGGAGCTATGTGGCAAGTGGGTTAATTTTTACATAACATTTACTGATGCACACTTTACTTTAACTATTATTTACAGGCGAACTACGCCTAATAACTAATTAAATAGCCTAATAACTAATTAAAAATGTAAGACTAAAGCAGAAGTGTAAGAGAGAAATATCTTGAGTCATCGTGCACTTCCAAGAACTGGATGATGAAGAGTATTAAAAATTATATTAATAACTAATAATTTGTAATTAATAAATTAACCTTCAAATAAATTCTTCCTGGCAAAAAACCTGCCAACACATTCATACATGCTGCCTTATCTTAAACCATTAAAACTAGTCATCCGCGGTCTCACAAAAAATACCAACCCCGATACAATCAAAGCCGAACTCCAAATGCTCGGATTTGAACTACGCGCAATCCACCAAATGAGACGAGGCCCGGCACGAATACCGATGCCACTCTTCCTCATTCAGCTTGACAAAACGAAGCATAATACAACCATCTGCAACGTCGAAAAGCTAATAAACGTGTCCGTCACGTTCGAACACCCTAACCCACGGAACATCCCCGGGCAATGTCACCGTTGTCAACGGTTCGGACATGCGCAACGCTGCTGCCGAGCTCATCCAAAGTGCGTCAAGTACGGGAAAAACTTTATAGTGTCACCCCCACATGTGCAAACTGCCAAGAGGACCACATGGCCAACTTCAAAGGTTACCCGATGTACCCTCTCCCGCGGTATAACCTACACCAAAAACAATACGGCCGCCCTCAGTATAATCAAAGACAAAGATACCACTCCGAACGCGACTATCACCCGCGCTCCCAACGCCAATATCATTCGCAGTCACAGCGCTCACGCCAATTTGACGATCGCCGCGATTCCCGACACGAAGACTACCTCCGCGATCGCCAACGACGCCTCGAGCGCAGCTCTAGTAGAAGCTCAACACCCACCAACGACCGCTCACGCAGCCCTAGCTCACGCCGGCCACCGGCGAAAAAACCTTCAAACGAGGACCTCGTCATGAGGACATCATGCTTGACGCCCTCAACGACGCCAACGTTGATAAAAAAACAAACAACTCCCTCCGAGTAAAGTTCGCCAACGTCAACACAGTTGACGGCCGCGATGATTAGGCAATGCACACAACCCAAATCCCTTAAGATCGCATTTTGGAATGCCAATAGCCTCCGTGAAAAAAGGCACACCCTCCTCGACTTTGCGCTTAATAATTTTATATTGATGTGTTGAATAAATGTAAAGTAAAGTACAACAGAATATTATTTACAAGTCTGATACTACAGAACTTAGAAAATTTTATAAAAGATTTCGAGAAAAATTTGGGCAGCCTTACTGTTTAAGCTTCTCTGATGGAGCTAGGGTGATAGGGAAGTGCTACCTACGCTCACAATAAATTCTATAGTTTTGGTTCCAAAAACGAGCAGGATGCTTATCTTCAATCGTTAATATCAGCAGTTCCACTTCAGCGAAAACGTCCTAAGAACAAAGTCAACAAACCCAAGCCGCACAAAAGCGTCTATAAGTATAAAATTAGCTACAGTTCAGGGAATCTTCTGGTATGTAAAAGTGCCTTTCTCAGTGTACATTCTATTAGCAAAGATCGCGTTCATCGATTGTGTTTGCTGTTATCCGCAGGAAAATCGCCACAAGATTTACGAGATTTATGTCTTTGAGAATTTTATTCTGGCGCCCGACAAACCTTTTATTTTGCTTTCTTTGAACCGGCTAACTGAGACGTGTAGTCTAGAATTGTATTATAAGTGCTAACCGACGACGCAAGCTAGACCGTGGACTCGGTTGTTGAAGTGTTACGCACAGACGGTGAGTTCATTTCCCGAACGACCAGGGAGGGGGGCCGCCGGCGAAACACGACAATATATTTATCTGAATCTGAAGCGATAATATTACAAAACTTGCTTGTTTGAAGCAATCTCTTTACAGTAAATTAAAATCTATACACCCAAACACCGAACTTTTTTCGTTCGACTGCCAAAAAAATTTAGCGGTGCCAAAACTACCTGACCAAGCTTGTTACTTATCCCAGCAAATTAATTATTACAATTTTACAATAGTTCATGAAAATTCAAAGACAGAATTGAAGCCAAAAAATGTTAAGTCGTACATTTGGACAGAAGTTGATGCAGCAAAGGACTTCAATGCTATTGCTTCATCCGTCTAAGACTTACACCTCCTATAAAAATATAAAACCGCTAAGTTGTTTATTAAAGTAAAAAACTGTTTTTTGTGGATACCCAAAACTATGACGTTTGTATTTACCGAGTTTTGCATCTACATCAGGACTCAGGTATAATGACACAACTAATTAATTAATTTCTATTTATCATTAGATGCATATGATGGTTATATTTTATTTCTCCTGCCCATGTTATTAAAAGCCGTAGTAGTAAAAAAAGGAAAAGAAAGTGTGGAAACCATCCACTACAGAAAGTAGAAAAGGGTTTATTATTCACGTTAAGGTAGTTTTCACTTTTTTGGTTTAATCTCGCTAATTTTTTTTCTTTTTTTTTCAGATTTTTTGGTGAGGTTAAGCCAACTTTAGAACGAAAAAGGAATAAATTAGCGGAATTTGACTTGACGCTCCAACCAACACCAATTTTTGTTGGACCAAGTTTAGAAAATATTACTAATTGCTGTTTCCCCGGTCCAACACTGCTTGAAAGATATTGAGAAGACACATTATAAAACAACATTTACACAGCGATTTTAAACAGCAATAAGAAAAATTAGGAAAGTTAGAATATGCAATTTTTTAACTACTCGTATGGAATAAAAATGGCCTCACCTAGTGATATCCCGACAGTTCATTACGAGAATATTGTCGTGAATAATTTCAACATCCAAATTTATTATAATTATTACCAAATTAAAAATAAGATTAAGGTCGTATTAATGGGTTGAAATTATTCACATGAAACATTGAACCCCAGGTTGGTTGAACTTTCAACGGTTTCCGTTAGGAAGTTCAATCAACTACAGTGCAATTTATAAAATGCAATAATGCAATAAAAAGCAAACAACTCGTGGCGTGACCGGATCCACGCAAGCAAACTATACCCGGGTTCACCGATCAGGCGATTGGAAAATCAGGTGGGAGTCGATCACATAAATATGGCAAATCAATCAGTGAAGGGTAGTTATCGTCAGTGAGAGTGCTAGCGAGTGCCCGTATCGTGGTGTCGAGGGTCGGTTTGTTAGCAAGCTTACTAGTGATCGCTACCCTTCCTTGAAATCGCCATTCAAAGTCAAGAATAGAAAGATGATCTTATTAATGTAAGTTAATTTTGAATATTTGTTAAACTTGAACATATTGGGAGAATTAGTTAATAAATGTATTAAATGAATAAACCTGGTGTTATTTGACTAAATGAGAAAGCTACCCCCCTTTGGAACAAACATGGAACATTTTTGGTAATTATAGGTACCAAGTATTAGGGCCCTAGGGCAACAACGGCCTTAAATACGACCTTATCCTTACCTTATCTTTTAGACCTTATCTTAAGACCAGGACTACCGTTACCAGAATGTTCCCATACTGCTCAAGATTTAGAAGATTTTATCGCACCTGACACCACTGATAATGCACCTAATCATGAGTATGATTCTCCATTCGCTAGGATACGTGAAAGAGAGCTAAGAATGATAGAGAATGCAAACTCTTCTATCGTACAAAGACTCAGTCACTGCCCAAACTCAAGAAGAAGCCCGTGCTGAGGTTCATGACATCCACCATAACCTTAATGGTGATAGTATGCAATGGTTCCTTCTTCTTAGGGAGAGAAGTTTTTCCTAGGGCATCAACTGAGCCAGTCTCTCTTCTTGAAACTGTCAACAAAGCAAATTTATCAGTTTTATGTACTTTGATAAATTTTTCTTCTACTACTTCCTCAGCAATGTCTTCATTATCATTGGATAATTTCAAAAAAAATAATGAATGATGAATGTATGTTATTTTTATCAAAGCTCTATAGTTCATGCTTGTTGGCCAAGGAAATATATCCAAGAAATAATTGAAAATTTAAATCTCACCTATGAAGATATAACTATAGTGTTCCAGAACAAATTCATGCTGAAACTTCACGGCCTGCAGTTAAAACAGTTTCAAAGCGGAAGGGAATATTTCGTGCTATCGGAGAGTTAAAAAAAATTACAAGAAGCTATCAATACCTAGGTATCAGTACCGACTGATAACGAAGGCCGATTCGATGTATTTGGCAAGAGCGTGGCAATGCAGTTAAGAGCTTTGTCATTTTAAAGAGGTATGAACGGACAAGCGAGAATTATCCGGTTTCACCAATCATTCAAAAACAAATTGATGCTGAGTTGACGCGTATGTTAGAAATGGGTGTGGTTGAACGTTCAACGAGTGCTTGGAGTAGCCCAGTTTTACTTGTGAAAAAGAAAAATGGTGAATATAGGTTTTGTGTTGATTTTAGGAAAGTTCATGAGGTCTCGGAAAAGGATGCTTATCCGTTGCCTTTTATTTCATCGATTCTTGAAGCTAAGTCTTCGGGAAGCTAAATTTATTTCATCACTTGATATTAAATCGGCTTGTTGGCATATCCCTTTAGAGGAGAATTCAAAGCAGTATACAGTATTTACAGTTCCCGGACGTGGTTTATTTCAGTTTAACCGAATGGCATTTGGCTTACACAATGCTCCTGCTACTTGGCAGCGATTTGTGGATAGAGTGTTAGGTCCAGAATTAGAACCTTACGTATTTGTATATTTAGATGATGTCATTATCTGTACTCCAACGTTTGAGAAGCATCTCAAAATTGTACGTGCGGTGTTAACTCGTTTGCATGATGCTGGGTTGACGCTCAGTAGGGATAAGTGCGTTTTTTGTAAGTCAGAATTGAAGTATCTCGGATATATTGTTAATGAACAAGGTCTTGCGGTTGATCCTGAGAAGGTCGACCTTATCGGACGTGCCAAGATTGATTGGTATGGCTTCATGGTATAGAAGGTTCATACCAAATTTTTCCTAGATTCTAGCGCCTATGTCGGCTTTGTTGAAACGAAATTCTAAATTTAACTAGTTAGAAGAATGTGAGGTGGCATTAAGTTCTATCAAAAATTCTTTAATAATACATTCCCCCTGATCGTGTTTTTGGACAAATCGAAAAAATTTACGAAAAACATACGGTAGTTCATCCTGATAATACATTAATATAATTAAAAAGCTTTCAACTGTTTACAAAATTGGAAGTAATGTAGTGATTAAAGATTAGAGAAGCGAAACTCAAAAAGTTTTGAAGCAACTTCAGGCATTTTAAGTTTCAACCTTCAAAAAGACTAATAATAATTATTAAAGAGAAAGGCGGAGCTTCAACTTGTAAGAGGTGAAGCAACTTAAGGCTCATTTATCATTACATTTTAGTTATTTATTTGAAAATGTCGAAATGGACGGAAGATTCAACAATAAAATTTGTAGAGCATTATGTACTGCACGAGTGTTTGTGGAATTATAAAAGTTCGGCTTATAAAAATAAGCAAGCAAGACAAAGTGCCATGACCGAAATTATAGATGCAATGCAAATGAATGATTTAGGTGTAAAAGAAGTGATTAAAAAAATAAAAAGTATGCGATCTACTTATTCACAAGAATTAAAAAAAAATGAGAGAATCCAATAAATCGGGTACAGGTTTGGATGGAATGTACCTATAAGCCAAATGTGAAGTGGTTCCTCATACTTGACAATGCCCTAAAATCGGTTAATATCACTCATTTAATTTTTAAATCAAACTATGTTTTTAAATACATGAGCAAATTCTGCATTGTACATAATGGAGGTGAAATTGTTTAGTATATCATTCTAGTCTGCCAGCTAACTGAACCTTCACCAACGAAGTAATCCCCCAAAACTTCAGTCCCCCAATTTATCCCAAAATGAACCCCCCCCCCACAAAATAGAATCCCTCCAATAATCCTCCACTTCACTGAAAATTGGTCCGAAATCGTGCAGAAAATCTCAGAAGCAGGAATTAATATCAAAAACAAAACCGTTCGCACTTTTCGACCTTAAGTTCACACCTGAACTAGAACGACAAATGAGGAGAGGAGCAGATAGGCCCCCAATGCCGCTCTTTCTAGTTCTTTTGGAAAGAACTCCCAAAGTAAAGACAATCTTAGATCAAAATAGACTGCTCCACTCCAGAATTACCGTAGAGCCCCCAATGCCAAAAACCCAAGTGGGACAATGCCATTGTCAAAGCTTTGTCACGCCCAGAATGTATTAAATGCGGAACGAAAATATTAAACCCACAACCTCCAAATCGTTTTCCAAGAGGACCGCGTTTTATTCCAAGATGACAACTCGGATAAGTCCAGAGATCAGTAGTTGTAGTTTTGTTAAATTTTAGATAATGAATAGATTAAAATGTCATTTAAATTTAATGATGTCAAATTTTTTTAAATAAATATTAGGTACAATTATTGCATTCTAAAAAAAATATAATGGACCACCAACTTAATATTTGAGGTATAATAATAATTTAGCATGTTGGCTATTAAAACTCAAAAAAAAATACATGCTCGTCATAACTTTATATAGTTCAGTATGGTTCTCGTTACAATTTAACTAATATAATAAATTTGTCTTACTTCGACTGTTAAAATTTTTTAACTTATTAAGTTCTTATTAAATTTATAACTAGCATCATTTTAAAAGGTTGGAAAAATCTTCGTTTATCCACGATAAAAAAAATTGTATTTAGTGAACCTTAGAAGATGGAAAAAAATGTTGCCCACCAGTACGTGATATCGTTAGTAGGAAAATTTGAAAAAACCGGTTCGGTTTGCAACAAAATTAATAATCAATGTAGACTTTTGGATCAAGTTCCGAAGAAGGAAGTATTGGGTTATTTAGTTGCAAATCCTAGCACCTCCATTCGAAAGGTTGCTAAGTCAACAAACATTTCAAACTTAGTTTCTTCCTTATAAAATTCAAATTCGTCATAACTTGACAAAACGATTTTGAGTTTTGTGAATTGATCAGGAAGGAGTTCTCTTTAGAGACACAACCATCATCACAATGGACCGACACACACGATTGACAAAGTGTAATTAGTCAATATAAACCAGACTTCACCAACAAAAAACGCATGAAATGCGAAAGAAGTCGAAAACACCGACCTACAGAAACCTCATTGCATTATCAGCTGATTTCGACTTTAGCCATACGGCATAGTCTCATCAGATGCACCCTGGTTCTGCGGTACAATGCTAACGAGCCATCAATCACATAAATCCATAACGTTAAAAGTTGGCTAGGTAACTCCGGCTATCTGACGCCACCTGTCGTTGTGTGTGTGGACCTATATGTGTGATGTGTTCACCTATGTGAATTGATGTTCTAGAGAAATCAAAATGACCCAAATTTGATAAAAGAAATATTTGCTCCAGAGACGAACCAAGCTTTTCTTGAACAGATTTGTCAACAAACACAATAAAAATCCGCACATGTTTCGTGAAGATCATACGCAGTATTCTTAAAAGGTAAATGTGTGAGCTGGTATACTTGGAAACGACATTATTAGGCCAATTTTTATTGAAGGAAATTTGACCGGACATTACAGTCTATTAGAAAATGAAATTGTTCTACTTATAGACCAGTCTTTAGAAAATCAAGTTAATGAATGGGATATTCTGATAGATGAGCAAAATGTACTAAGATGGAGCACCACACATTACACAGTGCGAAATCCTCTGATTTAACGGCACTTGATTTTTTCCTCTTAGGTCATTTGAAAATGGTAGTTTACAAAACTTCTCCCGAACATCTTTAAGAAGTGAAAGATAGGATAACCCAAGAATGCAGACAGATTAGTCCAGAAACATAATCAGGAAGTCCACAAAGAGTTCCAAAATAGGTTATACTATTGTTTGGCCGATAATGAAAGACATTTTGAAAATGTTATTTCATGAACTTGACAAAATGTTTAATAATTTATGAAAGAAATAATTTCTATTTCATGTTTCAAATTTTACTAGTAAATCCAATTTTTTGATCGTGGATGAACAAGGATTTTTTCAACCTTTAAAATGATGTATCGCAAGTGGGTGATTGCTATTTAAAACTTCGAAGAGGATGTAGCTGGTAGTAAAACCAAAAATAAGATAACGAAAAATCCTGTGACGTTCCAGACCCCCGGGGGCCAAACCAAGGTTAATGTGCATTCAGTGAAAAGTACTAAAAATATCTCAAAAATGTACACAGATCTATGATGAAAGTTTAATCCCCCCCCCCCATTACGATTTAGTTATCAAGTATTTTAAATTGTACCTTTCGTTATTGCGTCCTATAAAGAAAAAAACTACCGTAAAGAAGATAAAACAATTTTAAAATACTGGGGTAAAAATTAAAACCTGAAAAGTGGTAAATTTGTAGCAACCTAATCCTACCACTTACCTTGATGACAATTCTTCATCAAAGTCATTCTTCGGTCAGTGACCTTCCAGAGGTGCTCCTACAAGGATTGCTACTCGACCAAATCAAATTTCCCATTTTCACGTTATTCCTGGACACTCACACACTAACACTGCCATATCACTCACGCGAACAAAATTAAACTAAAAAAAAATTAGAAAGTTACAATCTATAAGTATAACTTGTGCTTGTTTGATGCTCACCTACAATACTAAAGTTAAACTTTCCAGATGATCCACAACAGATTTCTGCGAATCATTGGTGTTTATCCGAGAATTGTTACACTTGCTTGTTCTATTTGGTAATTTTTTTTCTATGGTAATTCTACCAAAAATAAACTGAAAAAGAACAAATTATCATCTACAAAAGATGTGCTCGTTTGTTACTCACCTACAATATTCCTATTTGGGCGGCAGCAAGTAAAACTATTCAGACGACCTTGAAAACGAACCTAGTGATGACTTCATCAATGACAAAATCAAAAACAGTATCGGAACAAGTGCTCAACTAGGACTTTGATACCATACCATTTTCAACAGTGAAGCGTTTCCTGAAACAAATTTTTGAATTAATTCTGTGATTTTTCACTTGTGGCCATTATTGCAGAGTATAATATGACATTTCACTTGACATCACGTAAGCTATTTTGTTGTAATACCCAATTCATAATTACAACTACAAATTTCTTATGCTTGGGACGTCTTATTCTCTGCTTGCAGAGTGATTTTTATCTTTAGTGACTGGGGCATTGCGCGGCAAATAAGGAGGGAGAACGTGTGACACCAAATTCCACCAATTGACACCAACATAGAGCCGAAATGACGAATATTCGTTTCTGCACATTAGCCACTCCCAACCACTAAGAAAAAATAAGCTCTACTGCTCTCGCATGATACCAAGAGTAGATGTAGTAGGTTTGTGAAGCTTCTCTATGTGAACCGGTGGCGTTAAATTAATTCAACACAATTTATAAATTTGCCCAAGTTAGGCCAGACATTAGGGACTTAAAAAGTGAAAAGTGAGACAAAAATTGCTAGTTTTTAAATTATTAAAAAAAGAACGCAAATTTGCAATAACTTTATGAAAAATAATTGTTAAAAATGCCTTTTTTGATTTAATGGTGGAAATTTTTTATAAAGTTTGATATGTAAAAAACACAAATGTAGTCCTGTGAAAAATTTCAGCCTTCTACTTTAATTGCTGTTAATTTTAGGTGGAAAAAACTGTTTTTTTCACATTTTTTCATTTTTCTGTACTAAAAGTTATCCGAAAAATCTCAGAAAAACAAAAAATTACCCAATAAATATAAAAATAATTTTTTTGAATTCGTTCACGATTAAATTCAACAAAATAAGAATTGATCAATGTTTTGACAGCGATCATTTAGACATGTTAGAATTTTGGTACTACTATAAACAACAATTGACATAATTCTACTTTGGAATCCCTACAAATTGAAAAAAAGGTCATCTCAAAATTCCGCATGCAACACCTTCAAAAATGAAAAATTCAATTTAAAGTTGTGACGTCACACTACACTGGAGTCGATTGCATTTTAACCATGTTAGAATTTTCGTACTACTCTAAAAAAATGTTGACATGATTCTGCTTTGGAATCCCTACAAGTTAAAACAAAATATATCTCAAATTTCCTCATATAACACCTTCAAAAATTATGAATTATTTAATGGTAGTTAATTATATGAATGTTAGCAAGAATTGGTAAGAAGTTCCATAGCAAAAAATTTAAAAGGCAAAAATTTAAGGGTTTGTTCCCAGGACTATTCTAAGAATATTTTGTTCTTTGATGATTTTTGAAAAGCTGCTTTGTTCTGAAGATACAGGGCGAGAAAAATTTACGAAAATGACTACCTCCAACTGGGAGAAGTTGACATCCTACAAAATAAAAATAAAGTGCGTCTAAAGGCCGTACAATTCTATTAACTTATCAACAATATTAAACCAGTACAGGCTTATAGAGTTTTGTTTAAAAAAAAAAAGAAAAATTATACAACAATAAAATTGATTTATTTTTCTGTAAAACATAAATATTATAAACTTAAAGTTGTTCAACAATCACCGCCTCTTGACGACTGAACTGCAACTCCTTTAAAGTTTTAGTACAGTCCAACGACGAAATAACCCTTTTCGGCCAACTTGAAATAACTTTGTATTCCGTTGAGGGATAGCCTTCCATGATCAAATAATTCAAGAAAGTTTCAAGAGTTGTACTTGGTTCAAAGCGCCTTTCAAAGTGCTTCCGTTTGGCAGACGGAACTTTACTCTCAGAACATCGTTGTGATTTAAAGAAGGTTCAGCAGGTAAAGTGCTTCAATTTGTAATTCTTTTTCCTGCCGTTGCCACGCTTCTTCTGCCAACTTCTTTTCCTCTTCTTGCATTATACAGAGCCTATCCTTCTCCATGTCTGCACGTAAGTTTTCCTGGTACTCCTGATCTTGAAGTTGAGGTAGCAACTCTCTTTCAAGACGCTCATCTTCTTTCACTATCTAGACGCCTTGTCTTTCACGATATAGACCAACCGCTTGATTTAATTGTTCTACAAGTTCTTCTTTTGTGGTGTCCGCGAGTATAACTTTAAATACCGTAACAGTATACCGAAGTTTCAGTATTATGATTATGGAAGGCAACTTGTAATGTGGTATATTCGCTATGTATGACGCATCTTCTTCTTCAACACAACCTCTCAACATATTTTGCAAGAGGGTTTGGTTACTTTTAAAAGTCAAATCCCAACCCCACAGGACAAAATTTTCTTGAAGTAACTTTCCAACTTCTGGGTTACAAAAGGTCTGGGTGCAAAATATATTACAGATGAAGTTTTCGTAGTGGTTTAAATACAGTGCCAATATTTTGTTCTCACACAGATTTCTGATCGAAAGCTTCTTGGAAAACGCTTGATAAAGTTCCTACATGAAAGTCTAGAACTTGAGCATCGCTGTAGCGGATATTAAATTGTTCACAAAAATTTTGACTTCCTGCTAATTCATCGTCCACATTTTCTGAAATGAGAAATTTTCTGGTGGATTTATTTTTATTTGTCCTACCAAAGTCGGCATAGTCATTTTCATCGTAATCATCACCTCTATCATAAAAATCACTATCATAATCAGATTCTTGATCAGAAACATTTTCGTCATCTCTCAAGTTTTCAGCCATTTCGTGTTATTTCAATTGATTTTATGTTAATTTTAAGGCTTCCTTGTTTATTACATAGCTCTTTTATTTTTAAGAAATACCAATATTTAAATTAGGTTACTTTAATCAAATTAAATTAATCTATAGATATATCGTATTAAAAGTAATGAAGAAAATGAAAATTTGTTCTACTTCACAGATATCTTGCAAATTCATTTATCGCCAAGATATTTAACTATTAGTGAAAAGATTGAGCATTAGAAACCTGAGACATTTGAGAAAGCGACGACCTTAGTCATTGCCAAACAGAATTTCCTATGTAACACCAAAGATATAGAACTGTAAAGATGGAAAATTCTATACAAATTATTTATATGTATTCTTTCTCCCCAAGTAAATAGATGACTTCACTAATTTTCTCTCTCATTTACAGGTGGGGCTACCAATTTGGGGTTATTATTTTATATATTGTCGTGGATATTTGACGTCGAGAAACTGTAACACTAAAGCTGAGAGATGCCACCGAATTTTATAGTTGAATTTCCAAAAAAATAAAATTTCTTGTATGTTGTTCTTTGTCTACAGTTAAAATTCTAATATTTTAGGGCTTAGTTAAGTTTTTGTTAAATTTATACTATTTTATTGGCTAATTTTAAAAACTAGTAACCCCAAATCAATAGCGTCATCTGGAAATGTGAAAGAAAATTAGTAACGGGTCATTTGATGTGAAATTTCCAAAATATCGCTATGTAAAGATTTCAAAAATTGGCTGCATGCGTATTTTCTAATCATGACACAGCCTGCAGCCTCTCTTAATTAATCTAGAGAGGTGGAGGAGGTGTCATTTCACTCCGTTTTTTACGCCCTTTCCGATGATATACAACACATGTTTTGTTTAAAATATTATTATTAAAAATACTTTTCAAAACTCAAAATAAAAAATTTGAATTTGATTTTTTAAAAAAGTGCATCTTCAAAATATTTCAAAAAATTTTTATGAATAGTCTGTACTGTACTTATGTTAAGTGATTGCCAAAATTTTAAAACAGCCATCGAAATTGAGCCACCCATTTCCATTTTCAGGTGAAAATTCTATAATTCAGTCAATTTGGAGAAAATCGACTTTGAAGAACGAATTCGTATGATTACTGTATAAATTGAATTTGGATTATGTCAAGATTAACAAATTATATCTTATGGGAGTAACATGGGTTGCTTAATCATAATGCATAATATGTTATGTTATAAAATATTCTTCGCGATGCATGCAATGTAAAATTACCCGCAATTTTCGTCATTCAAAAGTTTTTCTCCAAATTCACTGAATTATGAAATTTAAAATTTTCACCTGATGTACTACTAATTATGACCAAAAGATATATTAAAAATTGTAAGAGCTTCAAAAGTTTTAAACAAATTTTTTAATTTTTATCCCTTTTGAAAATTACCCCTTAGCGATTAGAATTTTTTTCACCATTGTTCGAGTATTCACAGGAATAATATTAATTTAAATAAAGGGTTTTAAAATTTTTAAACAAAATTTGTATTTTTAACCGTCTCAAAAATTACACTTTAGCGATTATAATTTTTTCACTATTTTTGTAGTATTCGTAGGTATTATTAATATAATAATTAAAGGGTTTCAAAATTTGTAAGTAAAGTTTTTATTTTTACCCCCCCCCCATTTACGTTACAGTAGAGCAGTAATTTCCTAACTGGGTGGCGCAAGCTGGTTCAAAGGGAGGCGCAAAGAGATTAACAGAAATGTAATTTCATTAAATTAAAATATACAAAAAAATGAATACATTTTTAATATTTCAAAATGTGTGCATTATTTTATGAAATAAGAGGGAGGCACCATGATTAGATTTTTTTTTTAAAGGGGCGTAATAACATAAAGTTTGGAAACCACATTTTCCTAACGTAAATTTTCAAAATTTGAATGCAAGTTCTCAAAATCCTAACACAAACTTGCAAAATTCTAATTTTCAATTCAGATCCAATTTTAAACCCAATAATAATTTTTAACAATCATCAAATTTCAAACAATCTGAACAAAACCTTTCGATAGCATCAAGTTTATTTGATTGCAAAATATTTTTAAATAAAAATAATGTTAAATTTTTAAATATAATTTAAAAATTTTGTAAGAGTTGTTAAGAAATCTATTAAATAAAAGATCATAAGAAAAATTGTTAAATGGAGTTAGCCATGTAAATTTGTAAATTAGGTAATCGTAAACTAATACAATTAACTTATTAGTCATTGCTTTAACTTAGAGTAATACATTCCCTTTATTTAAACGATCTTAAAAAGATATTCCGCTTCATCAAGAGGTAAAATTAATAAAACCCAACAACGGCAGACTATATTCATTCGCTTTCCCACGGAGTGATGTTATGTGTGCCATATTCAATACATATTTATCAAGTAAGCATATCTTTTTAGTTATATTACCTTTCTGAAGCAGAAAGAGCATTCTGCTTCAAAATCCATGTATGTATTCCTTTTACACCGGCTCCCAAAGTTTACTGGTAGATGAATCATCTTCTTCATCAGCCTATATTCATGCACTCCTGGACGTAGGCCTCTCCCAGTTTTTTGCACTTCTCTCTGTCTTGAGCCGCTTGTATCCAATCTCTACCCGCCGTCATCTTTACGTCGTCTTTCCATCTCATTTGTGGTCTTCCCAAACTTCTCTTCGTCATTCTTGGTCGCCACTGTATAATCTTGGTTGACCATCTATTTTTATCTTGTAGATGAATGAACCTACGAAATTCAAATTTAATTACAATCAAGATTTAACCAATAGGTAATCCAAAATATTACAACAGAAGAAATGTTCAAAATTAACTAAAGGTTCCTTCGGAACATAATAATGAATGAACAATGAATAAATTAAGAAAGCAATGAATCGATAAATAAAAAGAGGTACATACTGCAATGATTTAAAGTGACCCCAAAGCACTTCCGAGAACTACCCAACACAAATTTGACTGTCGATAAATGAAAATCGTTGGAAATTATAAGTCCCAATCATATAAATCTAGGTATTATACCGAAATTTGATATCAATCCAGTTGTTAATCACTAATCTGCATACAAATTGTCATCATCATTAAATAGAATATTCCAAAAATCATGTGCACATATGAGGTTAAGTTCACCGAACTCGATTGCAGAATATTGAAGTCTGTTTAATTTAAAGTTTCCTAAAAATGCTAAAAAGAAAGTTGCAATTACAATGTTTTAATAGAAATGTGATGAAACTAATTAATTACATCATGAACAATCATTTATTCAGTTATTAACAAAAACACAGAACGAAACCTTGAACTAGCGTCAAATCTAGGAACTACATTATCTGCATGTCATATTGTCATACAGGATGCTTCAAATGTTCTTTTTCTAGTCCGATCCAAGGTATACAGTGTGTTCAACAATTTAGTGGTAACAGTGAATAATTCTTACATATCTTACTAGATACCAAAAAGAGTTCAAATAGTTATTAATCTACCTACATTTTTTATAATATTTCAATCAAAAATAAAAAACATTTCAGTATTTGAAAACTTTCTTGCAATATTAAAAAGTCTTCCAATACAAACAGTTTTGTAAATGCACTTATTTACATTTTATGGTTTATCAAAACTTCCATCGAGGTTATCATATTCCTTCTTCGATTCTTAGAAGGGTTGACAGAACGGCCTTTTAGACACCCTTCTCCCATCCTTGCAGATTTTGAATGGAGAAGAGAAATCTTCACAAAAGAATACATAACAACAATTGAAGAGATTGAATTGCATGCCAACGCACTGTACAATTTTTTCACAAAAGCTTATGAGCTATCCTGTCCACTGCAGAAGACTGGACTGCGAGGTCAAGCAACAGTCTGAGTACAAGAGATACGTGAAAAACTACTAGTCATGGAGAGTCCTCTGTAGGGATGTTAAATCAACCACTGCTGCAGCAAGATTACACCGGCAGCCTGCGTCGAGAGGATGGCTCTTGCACAGAAACCTCTGACTTTGATTGTACCACATTAACGAGCTAGCCACCGACTGAGCCAGATTGGAAGACGGCAAAAAAGTCGTAAATGCTGCCAAAATTACACGGGCGAGCGGTGAACCAGGCAAAGACAGAACTATTTCTATTTACCAAACAAGAAAGTAGCCAGCCATGGTTATGCCCAACTTAACAGGTACTCCGCTAAAATTAGCCGACGAAGTCAATTATCTGGGAATAATACTTGCTAATAGAGCTGAACTGGGGAAAATATTTACAAATGAAACTCGAACAAACAAAGTTGACTTTCTGGCAATGTCGGAGAGCAATCATGAGGCCTGTCCCTTAGCATCATTCTCTGGCTATATACCGCAGTTGTCAGACCCATGTTATGCTACGGTGCTCTTGTGTGGTGACCCAGAACCAAACAGGTAACAACAGCGATCTCCTTACATCAGATCCAGAGATCAGTCTGTTGGCTGTAACTGGAATAAACAGCACCAACCGCAGCTCTTGAGACTTTCCTCTGCCTCCCACAACTTGATCTTCATGTGCAGAAGATACATATTACACAATACCATCTCACCCGTAATTATCAGAAAAGATCTACTCCTCTGCAGTCGCGTAAATACGGGGGGGGGCAGAGGGGCAATGGTTTTCATGCCCAATGTTTTGAGCCCCATTAGAAGCGATATGGTTCGAGAGGGTAAGGTTTTTCCAGGAGTGAAAACCGAACGTGTGGCTTCTTTTTTCATATACTTGCGTATGAGATTCTGTAAATCTTGACGAGTAAGAGTGATTTATAAGACGGCGTAGATGATATCTTTGGTGACTTTCGCTCTGCGGAGGGTCTTGAGGAAACCCTTCATCATGACCTTGAAGCTGGGGTTCAACGTTTGATAATAATAGTTACCGGAATGTAGTCGAGTGTTACGTTTTGATTTCCGAGCATTCAACGCTATGATTCAATATTATGAGGTAGGAAGTGTGAGCTAAACTCGATATTCCCTAACAAATAAGACATGGGGAGACTTTGCGCATGTCCGAACGACTGACATCTGTTGGTGTGGTGTGGTGCCTCTATTCCATAGTTTCTCAAATTTATTTGAACCATCGCCCACTTTACCGAGCATATATTTTTATAACGCCCCCCCCCCCCGTTGTTTTTTGATAAAAAAAAATAGCTTAAAAAAAAGGTTATTGGTAATATAATAATTATTTATTTCCAGAAAATAAATTCAATAGACATAATAATTCTTAATTTACCTATTACCCCTTACAACAGTAGTTTTCGAATTACGCTATGTTCAAATAAGTAAATCAATTTCTTTTACCGTTTTTACATAAAAAAAAGTTGAAAGATTCTGCAATGCTAGCAATTATTTTAATTTTTGTACCGTCCTGGAAATAATTGACATAAAACACAAATATTCACTGGACAAGGTGGCCGATTTACATGTTATTTGGTCATAAGAAGTTTTGTTAACTGCATTTAAATAATACTAAAGCGACAGTAACGAAAATTTTACAAATTGTTCCTCAAAGCTTCCTGTGTAACATATTTAAATATCAGATGTAGAAGGCAATTATTAAATTGATAATTACATAAATAAAGTGATGACGCGTATTGCGCATGCGTATGCGAAATTTCATGATTACGCGAAAACTAATACACATAATTGTCTCATATTTCAATATGTTACACGGGAAGCTTTGAGGAACGACCTATAAAATTTTCGTAACTGTAGCGATAGTATTATTTAAATGCAGTTAACAAAACTTCTTATGACCAAATAGCATGTAAATCGACCACCTAAGAAGATTAACCAATATAATAATTATGTATAGCCATTTTTATTAACCGTTATTTATTTATTATTGGGCATAAATCGACCATTAGTTATTATTCATAATCAGGTCAAAATTTAAAATTCTATAACTCATCAGTCAATTTAGAGAAAATCGATCTTGAAGAACAAATTCGTATGATTACTGTATAAATTGCGTTTGCATTATGCCAAGCACATGCCAAGGTTTATTTAAATCATAGTAACCAATGTATTAACCTAACAAATTACGAGTGATTATTTGGTTGCATAACCAAATGCGATACATCATTGTAGATCATTAAACATTTGAAGCATCCTGTATCATATTCCGTGTTCATTTAGTTCCTAAATTTGACGCAGCGCAGAATTAAATTCAAGATTTCGATGTCGAAATGATGAAGGCGTTTCAAGATAAGCGATACGCTATCTGGTGGCAAGTTTTTGTACTCTGGGGATCGTGTTGGAATGTTTGTTTACATTTGAACTTGTACTTTATATGCAGGTATAAATTGAGATTTTGAGTTAGTAATGAACAAAAATTAAAAAAATTATATTATTCAGTATATAAGCAATACTAAATAACTCATTTTTTTTAAATTTTTGAGAGTTTAGAACGAAATTTGGTAATAATGAGTAGTGGAGTGTATTGTTCCGTTTTTGGATGCAGTTCTATGGTTAAGAGAAATACTAATCTTAATTTTCATTCATTTCTCAAAAAGTGAGAAAGTAAAGTATGCCTTACTAACAAATTGAATATTCGTGAACAGGTTGATCGTTAAGCAGCGTGGATTCTTAAACTAAAAATTGGGAAATCAATTTCAAAACATTATGTTTATAAAATTTATTCAAGTCCTTTACAGTATTCACTAGTTATTATAAGTGGCATTACAAATTTATTGGTAGCAATTTTGTCTGATAAGTTTTAATAATCATTTCATTATGATTTTTTGTAACATAGAAAATAAAGTGATTTAATTTAAACAAATTTAGATTTAGTTAATTATTTGGAAAAAATATCAGTGCAGTACTTTTGAAAGTTTTCCTCCTTTTAATTTAAAACACAAGGTGATTTTAAGGTGTTAATCATGATTTCAAAAAATGCCACTTCTTCGCCTGAGATCCATTTCATTAATACGGTAATACTGATTGTGCACGTGTGAGACTGTACGGAGCACAGCATACTTGAATTTGTTTGTAGCTCATTTTGCGTCAATTGAAACACTGAAACAAACTAACTTATTACTTTTAAACACTTTATAACGACTAAATACATACGTGTGCTTTGCAAAAGCTTCAGTCGGTAATTCATTGATATATAATTTCTTCAGGTTTTCTGCATCCACTTGATATACAAAGTGAGTTTATAGTTGGCAAAGCATGGCATGTCTAATACTGGGACTGCCTTATACTTTTCTTTCGTACTGTGTTTTTACTGCGACTATCACATTTTATGTCAGTTTGTGATATAACTTCAATTTTATGTAGGTTATCTTTTAAACAAAATACCTAATAAGATAAAAATGTTAAAATAAAATTCAACATACCTTGATGGGCACCACAGCAGAAATCTGTTTACAACGACATCCTTGCGTGGCTTTACATGTACGAGTAATGCTGGAAATACGAGCCTGGTTCTTATTAGCTTTATCACACCTTCTATTTGGTGTGGATCTGAGATAATTTCTGTTGTTTATATGCACATAGCAATCAAATTAATATGAACTGGTTGTCCAGCATTTAACCACACAAAACATGTCAAACACGAAGAACCTCTTCAACTTCGTAAATGCACCTGGAATTGCGATTACCGTCGAAGTATTTGGTATATTCAACCACGGTAAAACGAAGACCAGACATTGTTTCTAAAATTATATTTTATAAATAAATAATCAACTACTAATGGAATAACATAACCCCAACATCTTGACCTTGTTATTTAACTTAGCCAGTTATTTTAAAGACAAACTTGTATTATAAACAAACTTACCCTAATATATTTTAAATATGTTAATAAATAATTAACAGATACCACGATAAACACCTTCACAATTACGTTTTTGTTTTAATAACATGGTAATGTCATTTATTTATGTAGAAGTAGTCTCAAAACTTCGAGTACCAACGTGACCGCTAGAGGCGCTACAATCTTAATTTGAAACGCCTATAGGCCAAGTATAGGAGGCAATGGTATTTTTCATAATAAGTAATTGAATTTATTGATTGTTCAGGTAATTAAATTCATCCCATTTTAATTAAAATATTGTGCAAGCCACCTTTTTTTTAGCATATTTGGGAAACTTCAAATTAAACATACGATTCTGCAATCGAGTGAACTTAACCTCAAATGCACACTTGATTTTTGTAATTACTTTACCATACAACAAATATGAGTATACGTAGTATACCATATAGTATGGGAAAGTTATAAAATCGCAAAAAAAAAAGTTGAGATATTGACGGATTTAGAGTCCTTGGGGTCCAACGAGTTGAAAGAGACCAAACATCAACAAATGTCTGTGTGTCACTTAATTTTGTGTGCGCTCTAGCGCCCAAACCAATAAGAATTTCATAACCAAATTTCATATTTAGGTCTTTTATATTAAGACTTAGAACTGATTAGATTTTGGTTGAAATCGGTTCACGGAAACTTGATGGTGGGGGTTACGGTGACGCGAGGGAATGGATTAACGAGATGCAACTGTTTTTATATAAATACCATATCATTAATGTATGGTAAAGTCATGGGATGGCCACATCACAAAACCAGTGAGGCCGTAGGCCGAACAACCACATCCGACATTTTTTTTTTATTTTATGATGAAAATTTGTAAGCAGATAAGTGACCGATGGACATACATTATTATATTTGGAATTTTGGTATTAGTTTATGTAAATGCGAGTTATAATTTCCAACAATGTTTATTTACCAACAGCAAATTTTTGTGAATTATGACAGTCTGTACCTTCTTTTTATTTATCAATTCATTCATTTCTTAATTTATTCATTATTTATGGGTTACGAAGGAACCTTTAGTTAATTTTAAACATATTTGCTTTTAATTTTATGGATTTTAATTAAACAATTAAAATTATTTTTGGTTAAATCTTGTTTGTAATTAAATTTGAATTTCGTAGGTTCATTTATCTAATGGTAATCTTTGGGACCAGGGCCGGTATTCTGAGTTCCTCGCTTTTAGAGGAGCGGAGCGATATAACTGTCATATGGCTGGAGCGGCACATGAGAATCAATGAGAATACAAAATTACTACTCCACTCGCAATTAAACCACTCACTCGCTTACTTGGAGTGGAGCGAGTTCAGAATACCGGCCCTGGTGTTACGGTACGGGAGTTGTAGTCAGAGGAATTTGATGTAGAAGAATCTTGCTTGGTATAGGTACCATCCATTTAGGGGTGAGTTGCATGCATGTATATTGTAACCATGGTTCTACAACAAGATATTCCCACTTGATAAATATGAAATGAATATGAAATTATATGAAATAAATATAATGAATATGATAATTGTCTAGATGTCTAGATTGAAAATTGGTGTGTAGGGTTGTGAAAATTTGTGTTTAAATTTTGAAAAATTGATATTACATCATGTTTTTGGTATGATCTAAATTGAAAGTTAGTAAAGTTTTGAGAACTTGCATGTTTATTTGGTTTATAATTTTGTGGCAAATTGTTTGAATTTGGGACGTGCAAAGAATTCCTTTAGTACAAGATCTTAACTGTGGTCCTCCTTCACCCTTTTGCTTACCGGATGGAAAGTGTTTTTTATCAAACACAATATGTTAAACAAATATATCGCGAATGGGTTGCCTAATAAAATATGTTCATAGCTACCCTTAATTTATTAAGAATATAGTAATTAATTGTTTTTAATATTTCACTCACTTGCTTACCAAATAAATTTTATACCAATCGAATGTATGTAATTCAATATGCTTCACATCAAACGTTTCACGAATAAATTCGTTGAATGTACAAAGCACAGGGAACATGCAAAAGTTAGGTTGCCTACTTTTTTCTATTCCCTATTACCGCGTTGCCAGGTGTAAATAGGCGAGTTGAAACCATAGGTTGAAACTAGCAATTTGTACTCATCTGCTTTCTCATTGAAATATCTAAACAAATAAAGATGGTTTTATTGCAAACAGGCAAACACAGTGGTACAAGGTAGAGCGTAGCGTGTATGTACACTCCATTCAGGCCCGGACTGGCTTCTTTAGGGGCCCTCGGCTAGAGACTGAGGAGGGACCCCCCCCCTTACTAAAAGCGGAAATTTTTGAAAATCACATTTTCAGCTATTTTGACACTTGGAAGGTATATAAAAAATACAAATCACTTTTACCCCAAGTGCAAACCACTTTTTTGAGGCCTCCTCGGGGCCCCCTTGGGTTGGGGGCCCTCGGCGATCGTCGACCTGCCCAGTCCGGGTCTGACTTCATCTGAAAGAGCACTAAGAAGCTTTAAACATGTCGATAACGCTTGCTTGGGTGAGATACTTGATCTCTTTGTTTTTCTGACAAAGTTTGTTGCTTCCTTCGCCATAAATTCTTTTTTCTGGTGATGTGAAATCACTATCATACATGACAACTAAATATTTTTGCTTTCTTGGATTGGCTCTTAAGTTATTTTGTTGTTTTACAGGAACGCTGCCCGATGTAGCAGTCAATGTTTCTGAAAGATTCGAAGAAGTGATTGTTGCAGATGCACTTAACTTTCGAGTAATAGTTGTACTAGTCAAGTCATCTTGAGTAATCATATCACTAGTACCTTGGTAATATGGGTTGCCTACCTCTACCTATAATAATAGCGCGGATTCTTGTATCTTATACATCATGTAAGTAGATATAAATTTGTTTTTTCTAAACCGATTTTCACCAAATTGGCTGAATTTCTGTAGTATTTTAAGTTTTCACTTGATGAAGACCTAATTATGATTCGCGCGTATAATGGTAGTGTTGAGGATACACACTTACATTATTTATTACACTTACAGCTTAAATATGCTTTCTTTTTTTTCGTTTGAGCCTCAACTGTCGAGGAGTTGACTCCTCAAGAGTAGAGAAGACTCCATCTTTTTAATTAGAAATCAACGCGTTAAGCCTTCTTGATTTCGTAGGTCCAGTGACGTAGCAACAGGTGGTGCGAGTGGTGCCGGGTCCCGTGGGGGCCCGGTACACGGACAAAAAATTGATTTCTATTATTTACAGACATTTTTGTAAAAATTATCTATGAATGTTTGCACATTGAACACAGCGAGGGCCCAGGGCGGTGCGTCTGCACGGGGGGGGGCGCCCTGAAGGAAGAATTTCTAAAAATAAAGAAATATTTGAAAAAATTGAATAATGTAATTATTCATTCAGTAAATATTAAAATATTATAGCTATACTAGGGGGGCTTCGCCCCCCTGGCCGCTAACGCGGCCCAACCCCCCAGGGCCGCTTTGCGGCCCTAATAACTTCAAGTTAAAAAACTTATTTCCATACAACATTTTTTATGTTGCTTTCACTTTGAATTTGTATTCCATCCTTCGCTCGACATCTTGATACTGCTACATATAACTGTCCATGACTAAACAAAGGCCTATCGATGTATATACCAACTTTGTTAAAGCTCTGCTAGCATAACAACAGATCCTATTTTAAGTTTTGATTTGTGTACTGGAAAACCAGGGAAATTCAATGAATTTAATTATTCGACTTCATATTCCAACCGAATGTCCTCTTCTGTTTGATCGACCCCTCGATGTTTAGCTATATCTTGACTTAAGTAGGTATGAATCTCGCCCGAACATCATCATTGTGGCAGGCTAATATAATTCTGTCGGAGAGATCGGCATTAGAAGCAATTGAATTGCTGTAAATGTCCTGAATTATACGGTACAGGACAACTCGGTACCGGACAACTCGGCACCGGCGACTCGGCACCGGACAACTCGGCACCGTAGAACTCGTCACCGGGGAAACTCAGCTCCGGGATAACTTGGCACCAGTTAAAAACTTTTAAAAAATGTATGAGGATCATTATTAAAAGGTAGATCCCGGTCGAGGCTAGGTTAGTGTTAGTGTTAGGAAACGACTTTTTTTAAAAGAGAAGGTCACCTCGGATTTTTAAGACCATTTCCGTCGCAAAGTCACGTATGATAACTTCGGTAGCGTTTGTTCCGGAAAGTGAATTATAAAAAGATATATAATTTCTTTAATATAATAAATTTTTTATATTTTAATTTTTTTTAAGTTTTTCAACTGGTGCCAAGTTAGCCCGGAACTGAGTTTCCCCGGTGCCGAGTTATGCCGGTGCCGAGTTTTCCCGGTGCCGAATTGTCCGGTGCTGAGTTGTCCGTGTCCCTGAATTATATTTGTAGATTTCCAGCTATTCGGTACTTTCAATAATATAATGCTGCTTGGCCAAATTGATGTTGACTAAAGTATAATTGACTATCTCCACAGGTGAAGCGTATTTTATAACAGGTAAAACTTGACGAAAGTCAACACCGAAAATAACAAATTTGCCACCAAACGGATTTTTGCATTTACATAAATCTTTCAATCTTTGTGTTTTTGCGTCGCATGGTTTTATTGCCTTGCTTTTGCTTTTGCTTTGCTTTGCTTTGCTTTGATTCGTCCGTTGATGTGATTATAATGTTGATTTGGTGTCGTCCAATAGCTGTTCTCAGCGTTGCATAAAAACGTTGCACAAAAACGTTGCACAAAAACGTTGCATAAAAACGTTGCATATTTTTCTTATCTTTTTATATATATAGAGTAGATAACGAAAACGACAGTCTACCACCTTAGAACGGCGGCGAATTTTAGAAAAACGGCTTTAAAGCTGTAACCCAGTAATTAAAGTGTATTATTCTAGCGACGATTTTCAACAGCCTTCGTAGCCTAATGGTAGAATGCTTGAGTTCCAAGAAAAGCTTGAAAAGAAAAGGGGCCCTCCTCAACCCGGCCCTCGATTCATTGACGCTCCTATACCCACCAAGCCGGCATGGCAAAGGAATACCATGCCCGCATTCTCGAGCTCGCAGCCACCCAAGGCATCGGCGCGCATGGAGTTCCCACCGTTGCGCATTCCATGGGCTACCCAAACTCAAGTGCGACCGCAGACACAGCAGCAACCACCCCAACAAAAACAACTACATGAACCATCTCAACAACGAACACACATGCAAAAATCACAACCACCTAATCAACAACAAGCACACCAGCAACAGCAAGGATCAATGCCGCAATCACCTCTGAACTTTGGGAACTTGTTTGCAGATTGCGTCCAGGCGTGCAATGTAATTAACCAACAGACGAACGTAGGAGAACTTCTAAGGGCCCTAAGGGATTATGGCAACCTTCTGACGAGATGCAATTCGCAAACTGATCGCTTCGCAGCTTCGCTAAACTTTTTCTCAAACTTAAGCTCTTATGGCTTCTAAGCTGAAGATAAACTTATGGAACGCTAACGGGATAAATAATAAGCTTTATGAGCTCAAAAATCATCTAGTCACTAATAATATAGATATTTGTCTTGTTACAGAAACCAAACTCACAACCAACAGATGCCTCAAGATTCAGGGATACTCCGTTCACCGGCAGGACAGGGGAGGCCACGGAGCTGGAGGAGTGGCGGCAATAGTACGGAACGATATCCCTCACAAAAGAATACAAAACATGCCAGGTAATAGTATGGAAGTCTTGGGGATAAAACTCCAACAAAACATAACACTAGTGGTCGCATACAACCGGCCACTAAACACATTCAGTCAAACAGATTTCAGGGACCTGTTTGGATTGGACGGAAAGGTCATCGTGGCTGGCGACTTCAATGCCAAACATCCACTTTGGAACTGCCATACGTCCAATCCAAACGGGAACACACTCTTAAACATTTCCACATACAATCACATACAAATTTTACACCCAGACAAACACACACATATTCCAATGAATGGTATGACTCCAACCACGATCGATCTCGTTCTAACCAAAAACATTCCTCACATATCTAAACCCACAGTCAAACATTCCCTAAACTCAGATCACAATATAGTTAAATTCTTTCTTCATAATATCACTCGCAATAGGTCCTTCAGACAAATAACCGGCTTCAAACACACCGATTGGTCCAAATTCCGTCGTAGGCTAGACGATCTTATCTGCATTAACAATAACATCATTGACACGGACACGGTAGATCGAGAAATCGAACTCCTTACCCAAAACATCAACAAAGCCAAAGCCGAAAATTCCAAAACGATAACGCCTAAAAACGACAGGGACGTCTTTCCGGACGATATCCAGTTGTTGATAGGCGAACGTAAACGGAAAAGAAAGCAATGGCAACAGACGGGAGATATCTCCCACAAAACCGCTATGATTGACTTGAACAGGCAAATACAACAAAAAATTACACTTCACAAAAACAATTCCTGGGAAAAACTTCTTTCCTCATTAAGTCCTTCAGACAATACCCTCTTCAAGGTTTCCAAATTACTGCGGAAACCTTACCAGCCAATCCCGGCCCTATCCGACACTAGTTCTCCCGCCATGAGCGATGCCCAAAAAGCTGAGCTCTTGGCCTCCACCTTCCAAAAAATTCATACATTAGATAATACCGATACACCGGAGCAAACCGAGATAAAACAAACCGTTCTTGCCTTTTCAAGTCAAACATATGCAATCCCAGCCAATCAGCTTGCATCTTATCAAACCAGTCCCTTTGAAATTTCACAAATTCTTAAATTTTTACACAATAACAAAGCTCCAGGCCCGGACAAAATTGAGAACAAAGTTCTCACAAATTTGTCCCGGAAGGCTACTGTTCAGTTGAATTACATCATTAACGCTATTCTTAAACTGCAGTACTTTCCGAAAGCCTGGAAGCACGGCCTCACCATTCCGATTCATAAACCCAATAAAGACCCCCCCCCTGCCTCTCAGTTACAGACCAATAACGTTACTTAACACGATGGCCAAAGTAACTGAGAGAATTATTCACAAGCGGCTGATTGGCGAACAAACGAAACTGAAAATCACGAACCTGTCGCAATTCGGATTCACAGCGGGCCTTAACACGTCCCTGCAGGTGACCCGAATCGTGAAAGACGTGATCGAAGGTTTCAATAAGGGTAATGTCCAGGGGTGCAGTCGGGCCAGGGCGCGCCAGGGCGCCGCCCCGGCACTTTTTTTGAAGGCAGGGCGTCGCCCTGGCTACAGTGGTGCCAGGGCGCACCAGGGCTGCCCCGGTATTTTTTCAAACATTCCAAATTACTATTGGGTAAATAAGTTTTAAATAGTTTTAAAAAAAACTCGAACTCAAAATTTAACAAGTGATTGAATTAACAATTATTACAATATCCATTCACTTTACATCGCTAATCTGTATGCATAGTTGGAAAAAGTTGGATCTTTCTAACTTTTTGTCGCGCCTGCAATGATTTGCACACCCACATAAATAAAATAAGCAAATGTAAATAAACGGACGTTGTTAGCTTTAAGCTATATTCACAACCTCCAAATTAGTACGTAAAATTAGTGGCCAACTTAGTACGTGAAATTAACGCAACCTTGGCAAGTGCGATAGCATGGAGTTGTTCACAACGTCGAAATTAGTGCGTATAAATTAGTGCGTAACGTAGCGATACGTGAAAGCTTGCAAGGTCCAAGCTTTTCGCACTAATTTCGGCTACTAAGTACTAATTGGCACCTGCGCACACTCATCGCTGTCACTTCGTTTAATTTCGTGTCGGATATTTTTATTTCGATAAATATAACCTCGAATATTTGCACATGTTGGTTTTAATTGTGGTGCTTTTGGTTCGACTATTTTAAAATAAATATTTAAAAAAAAAAACGCTAACACAAAGAAGTTGTTTTCACTATTTACAGAAACCTGTGTTATAGATTTTAGAAGTTTCAGTTATGGCCGTTAGATTGGCCACAACGTTCCAAATTAACCTTAACTTAACGCAGAAATTTGCGAGGCTATCTAACGGCCATAACTGAAACTTCTAAAATCTATAACACAGGTTTCTGTAAATAGTGATAAACAACTTCTTTGTGTTAGCGTTTTTTTTTTAAATATTTATTTTAAAATAGTCGAACCAAAAGCACCACAAATAAAACCAACATGTGCAAATATTCGAGGTTATATTTATCGAAATAAAAATATCCGACACGAAATTAAACGAAGTGACAGCGATGAGTGTGCGCAGGTGCCAATTAGTACTTAGTAGCCGAAATTAGTGCGAAAAGCTTGGACCTTGCAAGCTTTCACGTATCGCTACGTTACGCACTAATTTATACGCACTAATTTCGACGTTGTGAACAACTCCATGCTATCGCACTTGCCAAGGTTGCGTTAATTTCACGTACTAAGTTGGCCACTAATTTTACGTACTAATTTGGAGGTTGTGAATATACCTTTAGATGAGTGTCGAAGTTTAACCTAGAGACAAGAGTCACACCTAGGTACTTGACACTCGTCTTAGGTTCTATGGGATGTCCGTCTAATTTAAGTTTTTGGAAGACCCTATATGATTTGTCCGCTTTCTGGCGAAAACTATCGTCTCCGTTTTACCGGCGTTCAATCGAATCTTCCATTTATCGCAATGACGTTTGATCATATCAAGATGAATTTGAGTTTGCTTTGTCGCCACTTGTGCGCTGAACGATTGCGCATAAATCGCCGTATCGTCAGCGTACATAGCCATCTGTGTTCTCATAAAGTCATAAACGACGGAGTGTCGTTTATGTAAAGATTGAATAAAGTCGGTGCTAGTACGGACCTTTGGGGAACTCCAACTTGTATGTGTTTCGTATTTGAGATGGTGGCGTTGACTCTAACCGCGATCGATCTGTCTGTGAGGTATGAGTAAATGAGTTTAATGAGGTGATTGGTGAAGCCGTAGTGAATTAATTTATATATGAGACCGTCGGTCCAAGTTCTGTCGAAGGCTTTCTCTATATCCAGCAACGTCATGACCGTGACATTCCAGGGATGCAGTCGTAAAATAAAAAGTGTCGGGGCGAAAAAAAAAAAAAAGATCGTCGCAGGCGAAAAATTTTTTTAAAGGGGGCATGGCCAACGCTTTTTTTTATAAAGTGTTTATTAACCCATTAAGCTTGGAGCTTGCAAGCTTTCACGTATCGCTACGTTACGCAGTAATTTATACGCACTAATTTCGACGTTGTGAACAACTCCATGCTATCGCACTTGCCAAAGTTGCGTTAATTTCACGTACTAAGTTGGCCAATAATTTTACGTACTAATTTGGAGGTTGTGAATATAGCTTAAGACGCGCTTCCGTCCCTTGCAGGTGTTTCAGAACCGCTGTATCCGTCTAGTCACGGGGGCTGATAGATACGCCAGACTGACGTGACGTCACTATGATTTTAATGATAGAAAATCTACAGATTTTAATTTAGCAATCATTCAGAACGATTTATAGCGAAATTAGCTATAGTTTAGTGTATTATTTACACTGTATAATAATAATCATTGATTAAAACAAACAGATATAATTATAATATCTTTTCTTGAATAATTTTAAAATACAAAAAATACAAAATTTCGATAATAAATTACATCGTTAAACGAATATGTTTGAAAAAAAAAATTAGCTCATGCTGAGATTCGAACCGAGGTTGACGGAGGTATAATGCTTGGAACTCGAACATTCTACCATTAGACTACGAAGGCTGTTGACAATCGTCGCTAGAATAATACACTTTAACTACTGGGTTACAGCTTTAAAGCCGTTTTTCTAAAATTCGCCGCCGTTTTAAGGTGGTAGACTGTCGTTTTCTTTACTTACGATATCAAAACAACAATATCTGAAAGAATAGGCTTTGTGCCAATAAGGACATTTCAACTGTCGTTGCCTCCCGTACTATTAGTAAACTTCATCAGTTTATTCACTCTATTGCGTTGTAGCCCGTTAGTCTTGCAAAACACTTGTGTACTGTACTAAACCGTAATGCGAACGATTTCTGTATAGTAGCGAGTAGTTTAGCCACTAAATTACTCGCTACTCTACTAAATTACTAGCCTAGTGCGAACTAGGCTTTTTTTGTCACTTACCTACATGTTTTTTGTGCAATAACATTGTTATTTAAATTTTTTTTATAATAAAATAATGAAGGGGGCCCGCTGTGGATCTTGCACCAGGGACCGGTCTTGACTTGCTACGTCACTGCGTAGGGCTACGTAGTTTAGTAGTAAAAAAAAGGTTTGCGCAATTTTTGTTCGTAAACTGTACTACGTAATATATTAACATGTGGATGTTAATTCGTCGTTGCTGTGAATAAATACATAGTAAATAATAGTTAAAAAGAATTATGAACGCCGGACTTTTAAAATAAAATAATGCAAAGCCGGACCTGTGCGACATTTTGCGAAATCCGATTTATAATCGGTTTCCGCATTCCGCTGCGCTAATGCAGCTGGGAGTTCCTACCCTTTCTCTTTTGCAGTCTACCGAGTTAATCCGACGAGTTGGTCTCGGAGACGATCGACTTGCTTGTTTCCAAGTGGGGAGCTATCGCGTCCGCTGACCTGCCTCAACGTAACCTTTTGCTTGCATTTAAATTGTTCCAGTTTCTGGGTCAAATAATCGTAAATAACTTTACGATTATTTTCTGCAGAACCAGAACAACTTAAATCCGCACAATCAGGACTACTGTTGTTAATTAATCCTTTAATTAATAGGCGGCTTCGTTGTTCCTGAAAAATTTGAATTTTATAATTTTTAATCTAACCTGGTTCTAAAATGTTGCGTGGTGTCTTAGCCAACGGATAATCGCTGATCTTGTATTTTCCCAGGCATGTAGACTGAATTTTTTCTTTAGCGGTTGGGAGTGGCTAATGCACATAAACGTATATTCGTTATTTCGGTTCTATGTTTGTGTCAATTGGTGGAATTAGGTGTCACGGGTGTCTCCCTCCACATTTGCCGCAAGCCCATGTCACGTGCCAACCACTAAAGAAAAATTTAGCTCTATCAATGTGTTTTCTGAGTCAAAGTTTCGGTCATATAATTTTTCCGTGGCTTTTCCAGGTGAGTCTTCTGGCGTGGTCTTCTGCCGTGACTTCTTTGGAGGTTACAGATTTTTATTCGGGATGTACCAGTCCGCGTTGAGAATTCTTCTCAAACACACGTTCTAGATGCCCTGAAGTTTCTTTGACTGTGTCGGCGAAATAAATGACCATGCTGGGGCACCATTTATGTCTGTACTTGACGGATAATGGATTTGTACATTCGTAACTTGAGGGACTTATCAAGTGTGCTTCTACGGCCAATCAAAGGGCCAAATGTTGCCATTAGGGGCTTTGACTGGTTGTACAGCCTAGCTACCTGAGGCCCCCGGTTAGACGTCCGTCGGTCTAAGGTTAAGGTTATCCCTAATAGCCAGTTTCATAAAACTTTTGATCAGCCGACCCTGATCACTAGAGACACGATGATCAGGGGTCTAGGACTTTTCGGCTCAGCCGGTTGTGATACCAAACAAAGCTTATTATTACCAAGTTATATTATTATGGGGGGCCACGCCCCCCCCCCGACGGTATTTTTGTGTACTGTGGAGACTTTCCTATTCCTATAAACCTTCCTATTCATGCTTGAACTTGTAGAAATAAACGGCTTTTTTGCCCGTCCGCCCCTTGTGCCCCCTCTCTAGAAAAAAATCCTGGATCCGCCCTTGTATACCACCACAATATTGTACTCTGTACTGTACTGTACTCGTAGCGCTACAACCCTAATGGGTCTTGGCTGACCATTATAATGTTAACTTTTTAATATCAAATGGCATTCACAGCATTGTATTTTTTACCTACGACGGGGAGCCAGCCCGACGAAGAACCCCCCAACCTGGAGGACCAGAGAGACGGCCAGAATAAAGTTCTTACTTCACTCGGATTCGAACCGGGTATTTAGCGTTCATAGTCAACTCGCATGACCACTATGTTCCGACCGCCGACACCACAATATTACCAAATATATTTTAATAAAAAAATATTTTATTTTTCCGATAATCTATAGGTCTGTTTGTTATGTTACACCGAACGCACCGAACTACTCCGAGTAAGTTAGTGTAAAAAATTGCGAACATTGATTGTTGATTCGGACATTGATTTGACGGCGCCGAATCGGCGGCGCCCAATAGTACCTGCGCCGAATAGTCTTTGCGCCGAAACGGGATTCGCCGAATCGTCCTTGCACCGAATAGTGCCTACGCCGGACTGGCGGCGCCGAACTGGCAGCGCCGAACCGGCGGCGCCGAAAAGTCCCATACCCATGATCAGAGTGTCAAAATCAACGTGTTTCATAAAGCTTTCTCGGTTTAACAGTAACTTCATATTTGTTTATTTTTGGTTGACATGAAATTATTTTTGTATTTTATTAAGTCGAGGTCTGGGAGTAGTGAGCGCAGGGGACGACCATAGGGACGACCACCTCTTCAACACATTATTACGGTAGATTTCTTCATCTACCATAATAATCCTATACATTCTACAAGATTACGAAAAGATTAAAAAGCCATGGTGACAAAAGGGAACCTTGTGGCACCCTGGCTCTAATTAATCTCTCTGAAGAGCGAATATCTTTCAGTTTGAAACGAAACTTTTGGTTATGAAGGTACGACTCTATCATCTTCACTAGGCCTGGTTGGATTCACCGCAAACAGTTTAAAAAGTAGTCCGTTTTGTCAAACCTTCTCAAACGCCTTGGAGACGTCAAGGAACGTCGCCACCGTAGATTCCTTCCTGTTGAGCGTCTTGATGATCTGCTCGACAATTCGTAGAACTTGGTGGGTAGTGCTATGTCCAGGTCTGAATCCGAGCTGCTTGGGTATGACTTCTTTATCTACGATTGATTTTACTATACTCTGCTTTACCCAACATATGCACCTAGGCTCCTCGAGCCTAGGTGACGTCTCGAGAATTCAAAAACTTTTCACTTCCTCCGTAGTGCCACTCTTCTAAAATCTCCAAAATTTCACCAAAATAAAATAATTTTGTAGGTAAAGAAACATATTGGCGCCAATTTCAAATTTCGTATCAATTCTTTCTTTTGCAGCAAGGGCGGATCCAGGATTTTTTTCTGGGGGGGGGGCACAAGGGGCCGGATGGGCAAAAAAGTCAACAATAACTGTTATCATGTCACATAAAAATATAAAAATATACATAAAAATAGACCGTCTGTTCTCCGCTACTGTTTTGCAGGTTCACTATAATCCGTCATTGCATTCGCACGAATCACGCAAGATGTAAAATAAACAAAATAGTGGGTGTGTAGTGTTATAGGTAGAACTTCTGAAACAGAAAGGAATCGACAGCAAAGACCTCCGCATCATTGAGAATCTGTACTGGAATCAGACGGCGCATCTGACGGTGGGTCGTCGAATAACTGAAAATATTGAAATACAGAAAGGAGGACAGGGCTGTGTTTTGTCACCATTGTTATTTAACTTTTTCTCTGAATATATTTTTAAAAAAGCGCTGGAAGACTGCTACGTCGGATGTTGGACGATAAATCTATTGCTACCTGAAAAACGACACTCAGGGCTTTGTAGCAATATAAAGATGTAAATGCCCTCTTGGCTAGCTCGGAGTACGCAAGAGGCAATAAAGTTACGTGCCAATCTCCTTCCTTGGTGGTAATTGGATGATACAGGGGGCGCCTAAAGGTTATGCTTCAAAAAGCAAGGCGATAACTGATGGTAAATGAGCGCCACGTAGTTTGATGAACCACCCTGTATATCACGGCAAAGTACTCCCTGTAAAAAACTACGAAAAGCTGGAGTACTGGAATAGGGGAAGGTAGAGGAGATTGGGTAAATCACCTCCAGTAACAAAAGCGTATTATCTCGTTTTGATCTAGATGTAATGATCAACATTAAATTACAAAAACTGTCGCAATAATATTGAGCTTATCCTTAAAAAAAATATATATATTGTTATGATTATTCTTACTTTAAGAATAACCACCCCAAAAAAGAAAGACCCTCAAAGCTAACGTTTTATCGGAGTAGAGTTTTTCTCTTCCTCAGAGTCAGTGGATTCAGTAGACTAAATAAGAGGGCAATTTGTTGTAGACATAATTTATTAAGTAGCATAAAGAATTAATAAAAATTTGCATCAAATTAACTTGGACAACAATTTTGTCTAAAACCAATGTGTTATTTTTGTGCAATAATTAAAGCATCCAAATTACATTTAAATCCTTGTATTTAGGAGCTAAATTTGGATATTTCATTATTTGGTGTAATCATGTAAACAAATTATAATCATAAAAATCAATAAAGTCCTTTAATTAATCTAAAATCAACACAATTCATTGATTCATAATTTAGATTAATTAAAAATAAAACAAATCTTGTACCTTGTTACTTTTCACTTGATCTGGTGTGTTCCCATAAAACAGTTGGTAAACATCAGGTTGCCCATTCTGTTGGAAGCCATTAACGTCCTCACAGCTACCGGTGATCAGTGAATACGTTCCAAATTTGGTGATTAAAAGTGCTGCTTCAATCCTTGAATTTTGTTAACCAACTTTTGAAAAACTGTTGGTTGAATAATCTTCGTGTTTAGTTACACTTCGGTAAGTAATCAACTAATTTTCCAATCTTAACCTGTCCACCACGTGTGAACACAACCTCCAAATCGTACCGATTGTACAAATATCTGTAATCTGCTTTTATTTCAGATATTCAATTCACGAATATCCAATTACGCACGCAATACACAACTTTCATCAAATACTCGGATTCCGTAAATTTATTTACTTCCGTTTAATTAAGTAAATTAATGCTTTGGTCTTTTTATACCAAAGAATCGCAATTGAGTTCCTTAATTGGGATTTTATCGAGAAATTTACCTTTCTCAATCGACGTCTCCCCAAGAACTGGCTTCACTCTCCTTCTCTTTCATATTTGTCTTTACAAAATTCAATCTTTTACTTTTATGGTGGGAATCGACGTTTTTGTCTGCCAATATCACACTTATTTACAGGTAACATGGAATTATTAATTGCTTGTGCACTGAATTATCACTTTCACCTTTTGTTTTGCAGAAAATCGCGGCCGTTATCAAATTTAAAAAGCACTCACAGGGTGTTACAAAACTTTTGTATCTCATAAACAAACTCAAATTGTGTCTCATGTGTAATTAATCGTTACATGGGATGGTTTTTGTTTTTTGATGCAAATCTTATTTTTTATTAGTCGTATCGACTGACTACTGAACTTAAATCATAAATTTACCAATTATCTGTCTACCAATCCATCTGGATCTCTTAAACAAGGAAATATCACTACAATATATAGTACAAGTACACGTAATAAGTTATAAAAATAACTGATGTTTTGTTTACCTGGTATACGTATACTCGGCGTACAATACTGTATACACGTCTCTGTGTTAAATTCACAGGTTAATTGAACACACACTAATAAAATTAAATAGCAAGGGAACGGCCCAAAATATTCCGCACAGTAAAATTAAATGTACAAAGTTATTAAAAAAAGATATACAAAATTGGCTTATCTTGGCGGTGTCTTCTGATCCAAGGTGTGAGGTGGGGGGGGGGGGGTGCAAGATGAATGGCACGCTTACGAGTATGGTAGTTGGTCACCAACTTGGTAGATGGTGATACCAAGGGAATGATGATAGTCCAAACAACGAAGAACTCGCAATAAAAAAGAAGCCGGAACAAAAACTCCCAGTAAAAAACTCGGGACTAAAAGAAAAACCCTCAGATGGTCGAGGGTTGCTGTTAAAGCTTGAACAGCCACTATTCGATGAGATGGTCAAAAAACTTGGGACTGGTTGAATCCTTCAAAATAAGAAGTTAGGATTCTTTTGGGAAAAGTACTTCCAGGAAGTCGGTACCCAAAAGCAATCCGAATCAAGCGGTTTGAAAAGTATCCCAAAAATATGGATAGGACGAAATATATCCAAAATTGTTTCCAAAATCCGCTCACAGTCCTCAGAAAGTTGTACAAAAACGTAAAAATGTCGAACGAATAAAAATGGTGTTTTAACTTTTAACGTTTTCAACAACTAAAACCTGCAATCTTATCAATGCCTTTGTATCAGCTGGCTTTCCAAAAATATGCAAAATGATACTTGAAATGCCGTATAGCGACAAATCAACAAAGCATTGAAAGATTTCTATAAATATTCGAAACTAAGTTTGAATGTAAGGAAATTTAACTTGATTAAATTTTAAACCGTAACAAGACGTAGAGCAACGGGTTTGGTCTCAACATGAATATCAATAAAACAAAGATAATGGTCATCAGTAAAGCTGAAACTCAGGATACTCCAATTGTTGTCAATGGTTAGTCAAGTGGAAAAAGTAACAAGTTTCAAATACCTGGGATGTTTACTAACAGAAAACTGGGACCCTGATAAAGAAATACGAAAAAGGATTGCAATGGCACGAGGCGCTTTCCAAAAAATGAAGCAGCTCCTGTGCAATCGCGATCTATCACTGGAAACGCGTTGCCGTGCGGTGGAATTGTTACATAATTCGGGTTTTGTTATATGGCGTAGAGGCGTGGACGCTGAAAGTGTCCTCAGTTAACAAGCTTGAGGCGTTTGAAATGTGTTTATACCGTAGGATGCTTTGAATCTCATGGATGGAAAGGGTCTCCAACGAAGAGGTGATTCGCCGCATGAACAAGGACCGTCAATTGTTCAGCATGATTAAAAAGAGAAAGGCGGCATATTTTGGACACATATTCAGAAGCGAGAGGTATGCCCTCCTGCAACTCATAATGGAAGGGAAGATTAAAGGGAAGTGAGGCCTTGGACGGAAGCGATTCTCATGGTTGCAAAACTTGCGGCAGTGGTTTGGTGTACATCAGGGGTCGGCAACCCGCGGCCCCCGAAGGGTCTTGGTGCGGCCCGCGGACTCTAAAATAAATGACCTTTTTTTAAAAAATAGCTCTATTTGGCGAATTTCCGCTTTTTTTTTTTTTTTTTAAAAAGCTCTTTTCAATTGATTTTCCGAGAAGTGCGGCCCGCACTAATTTCTAAGTAAAATATTTGGCCCGCGTACAACAAAAGGTTGCCGACCCCTGGTGTACATAGTGCCACGGAGCTAATACGCATGGCACAGGACAGAGAAGAATTTCAAATGATGATCGCCAACCTCTGATAGGAGACGGCACCTCAAGAAGAAGAAGTGTTATAGGTAACAGATTTGGCCTTTTAGATTGAACAGGTTTTATTCTCAACGTATAAGGGTATCCTTTTTGCACCCCTTTTGAATATGATGTCTACCCCCGAGTCCTTAACTCGTTTGAAACACCACAATATGTTATATGGTTCTATTTAAAGGTAAACATTAACGCTTATCAACCTAGCCCTTCTGATCTGGCCCTTCAGCTACCATTAGTGATGAATCTAGTTTAGATTGAGATAAAGGCCTAAGTTTTTCTTTACAATCAAATATTGTAGTTGAGACAATAAATACTTCTACTATTGAGGTAGAAGAGTCTCTAATTGACAGAAACAAAATTCACTACAAGCAGTATGGTACAAGAAAAGTAAAAAAAATTAACTCTGCAATGAAGCGTAAACTTTTTGTAGCGGCTGAGGATCTAGATGACTCAATTTTACAAAATATTAAGAAACAGGTTTTTAGATCTACAAATAGAGCTAAAAAGTTGACGATACTTACCTGTCTACCAGAAAAATGGAGTATTAGGAAAATCATGCGGGAATTTAATGCACCAAATGGTACGACGAGCAAAAAAAATTGTAAAAGAAAATGGCATTTTAGAAAGTCGTAATCCAAAACCTGGTAAAAATCTTTCAAAAGATATTGTTACTACTGTTTATGTTCACTATATGAAAATGATGAAGTCAGCAGAGCAATGCCTGGTATTAAAGACTGTGTAACAATAGCTGAATGCCCTGGAGATGTCCCAATTAATACGAAGAATCCTTGAAGATGCTTTTGAAGAAGATCCTTATTACATCATCATCATCCTTATTACATCATTGTACATTCTTACATCCTGTTGGACCTTCACCATCATTTTCATATCCTTGACAGATGTGCCTGGAAGGATTTATGTGATAACCCCTTATGAGTGTATGAAAAGTACACAGGCACTGTTAACAAACTCTTAACATTTAATCAATGTAATTAGGCAAATGAGATCAATAAATACTACAAAACTAGTGAAATATTTAAAAACCATCATTTACTTAAAAATTATTCTAACTTTGAAGCCATTATTGATATTTTGCAAACCGTTTGAAATATTTAAATAAAAATTTGTATTTTTGTTAGTCTTGGTACATTCTATCTATATGCCAAATTTTATCAAAATCTGAGATGGTCATCAAAAACAGTGTTGATTTCACATGGAATCACCCCTACCCAAAATCTTGAAACTTAACGTCACATCCTTGATCCTGATTGATCCTGATTACTGTGTTGCAAGCAAACGCATCGAGGAAAACCCAAGCCTGAAACCAAAAACAAATTGCATTGTCCTTATCTATCCTTATCTAAAAATTATACATTATAATTTATTATAATTATATTTTTAGTTCTAAAAGTGTTTAATACAGTTTAAGTTTGTTTAAAAATGATAAAAATGTTTCTATCAAGTTTAGTCCAGTCATTCTACGAACGACATAATGATAAAGTCGAAAATGATACTACCTGGAAGCAAAAAATGGGGTTGTGTAGAAGAAAAAATTCTAAGAAAAATAGCGCTTTTTGCATCGCCCTAGCTGGTGTAGAACAAAACCTAAAAAATTAACCAAAGTCGAAAAACCGTTTTTTTTGCGATTTAAGAATAAACGAAGCATCTTACAAGAGAAATTTAAATTAGAAAGTTGTAGATAATGAAACCATCTATCGAATTCGACCAGAAAAATGGAAATTCGTTATTTATTTTCGGAGAAAATCGAAAAATAATAGTCAAAAATTGCTTTTTTTGTTTTTGCTGTGCTATTTACAATTTGCAAATTAAATTATTCTTTGTTCGAGGAAAATGTTGCCTCTGTTGAGTAGAAAAAGAGATTGTTTGAAAAATTTCAAAAAATGAATAATGCACGATTTATAGCGGAATTACGAAAAAATTACCTTTTCGTAAATCGACCATTTCTCACGATGGAGATGGACTAGGGAACCCAACCTGGGCTTAAATTCTTCTTAAGAGATAGTACTACCATATACTTTAAGAAATTAATATTTTCAGTCACTGTCTAATCTCAAAAAATGGGCATGAATATCGTAATATCGCAATGCGGGTATACTTACAGATGCAGATAAATGACACGGAAGTACACTTGCATGGCGATATTACGATATTCATGCCCATTTTTTGAGGTTAGAGAATGATTTAAAATATGACTTTCTTAAAGTATGTGGTAGTACTATCTCTTACGAAGAATTTAAGCCCAGATTGGGTTCTCTAGACCATCTCCATCGTGAGCAATATCCGATTTACTAAGAGGTTATTTTTTCGTCATTTCGCTATAAATCGCGCATTTTTCATTTATTGAAATTTTCCAATAAAGCTCTTCTTTTACTCGACAGAGGCAATATTTTCCTCGAACAAGGAATAATTTAATGCAAAATTGTAAAAAAAAACAGCAAAAACAAAAAAAAGTAATTTTTGATTGTTATTTTTTGATTTTCTCCAAAAATAAATAACGAATTTTTATTTTTA
Source organism: Rhagonycha lutea (assembly GCA_958510855.1). Classification (NCBI taxonomy): domain Eukaryota; kingdom Metazoa; phylum Arthropoda; class Insecta; order Coleoptera; family Cantharidae; genus Rhagonycha; species Rhagonycha lutea. The sequence continues at coordinate 44,889,294 of OY294038.1, forward strand.
TATTCGCATTCGATAGGTTTTTCCATTATCTACAACTTTCTAATTTAACTTTCTTTTGTAGGATGCTTCGTTGATTCTTAAATCGCAAAAAAAAAATTTTTCGACTTTGGATAATTTTTTAGGTTATGTTCTACACCAACTAGGGCGATGCAAAAAGCGCTATCTTTCTTAGAATTTTTTCTTCTACACGACCCCATTTTTTGCTTCCAGGTAGTATAATTTTCGTATTTTTTCGTAGAATTACTGGACTAGTTGTACTATATAGACTACGCTGTTACCTATAGATTATTAAAAGTAAGATTAGTTTTTTTTTAATTGGGATAAATGAAACGAAAATGATAGGAATTAAGCTTATTTAGGCTTTAACTAAGTTCTAATATTTGCCACTAATTTCACCCAAAAATTCAAAATGGAAGAGAAAATAGAAAAACATGTGTACCTCCCACTCAAAAGCTTCGCGAATAACTCGGCGACGGTTGAGGCTCAAACGAAAAAAATAGGTAAAGGCTCTAACGAGTTTCTAACGTTTGACACCAATTTCACCTTAATTACTATAATATTAAAGTTAGTGGTTATTTTTAATATTTGATCAACTTGAACATCACACTTATTTATGAAAAGTAATTTCAGATTCTTTTCTGTCAAACTTCTTAGAATTGCGACAAAATGATCATAATCTTAATAACGCTAACAATAAATTAATGAATATTTGAAACGATTAGAAAATTAATTTACATCTTCAACATGTATATTTGGTTGCAGCCGTTGTAGGGGCTAACTAGAAGGAAAACATTTCCCGCATATTCCTCCAAAAATGTTTGAGTTTCAAAACAACCTCCTTTAGGTACATGTGATGGCTATGTCCTATCCAAGAATATAAGATCATCTGTAGGTATCATATATAGGAAATTCTGTTTTGCAATAATAATAATAATTACCTAGACAAATTGAATGTTTTCAATGCTAATTTATCATAATTTTTTGTTTGTAATGTTTTTTCTGTGTATGATAAGTCACTGGAAACAAATCGCACTGGCTTTTTTGCAAAAGTTTTTGTATTTGACAAATTTTGCAATTTTCGGTGTGGCGCCGGCTTTAAATCTCAGTAAATAATACAGAAAACTACCGAAGTCGGTAAATATGTGCATTTTATAATGTCTGACCGGAACTTATATTGATTTTGCCTGAATTGAACAATACAAAGAAATCGCAATAAATTACAATGATTGGTGTTCAATTATAACAAATTAAACTTTTGGCCGAAAAGTAAGTACTTAATTTAAATTCGTAATGAAGTGGGATTGGGATAATAAGTTTGGTGGTTAAGAATCAGGGTGTGGCCGAATTAAATTTTACATTTTACGCTACAAAATTTTAAATAAATCCAAATGATATGTCGTACACTCTGCAATGATTACCCCGAGTGAAAAATCACTGAATTAATAAAAAAATCTGTTTCAGGAAACTTCACAGCTGAAAATGGTATGGCATCAAGGTCATAGTTGAACACTTGGCTTTGTGAATAGATTCGATAATTTCCTTGATTATGTTTTTGATAAAGCCGTCAATGGGTTCGATTTCGAAGTTATTTATGCATAAAATTGAGTGTAGTAAATCTAGAAAATTACCAATGATCCTCAGCAATCCGATCTGTATTGTCTGGATAGTTTTACTTTTTGGGTCCCAAATGGTAGCATTATAGGTGAGTTTCGAGTGAGCACTAATTTTGTAGATGGTAACTTTCTCTTTTTCAGTTCAATTGTGATCAAGTGAGTGTGCAGTGTTAGTGTGTGAGTGTCGAGAACTATCATGAAGATGGAAAAGTGGATTTGGTGGAGTAGTAATCCTTGTAGGAGTCTCGCTGGAATGTCGCTGACAGAAGAATTACTTTGAGGAAGAATTGTCATCAAGGTAAGTGTTAGGATTAGGTTGTCACAAATTTACCACTTTACAGGTTTTAATTTTCACCCAAATATTACAAAATTGTTTTATCTTATTTCCGATAGTTTTTCTTTTTATAGGACGCAATAGCGAAAGGTACGATTTACAATACTTGAAATTAAATTTGAAAGGAGGGGGGGGGGTTAATCTTTCATCATCGATCTGGGTACACTTTGAGAGATTTTTGGTACTTTTAACTGTAGATGCATAAATCCAGGTTTGAGTTCGGAGGTCTGGGAACGGCACAGGATTTTTCGTTTTCTTGCACCATCAGGGATGGCAGTACTATGGGCAATGGTCGAGTCATTTTTTGGCTTTGCAGGGACAATGGCTTTTGCTTTTAAGGTTGTTTTGGGATTGGGTCGAACTTCAAGGGATCGGGATACGCAGGTTGATTTTTTTCAGGTTGACGAATAGTCCAAATTTATTATAAGTTACAAATGAAGGTACGTCTTCGGGTATTTTTTGATGTTCTACCACTTGGGAAGTGGTAGCCAGGAAACAATGTTAAACTTTTAGGTTGCGGTTGAGTAAAAGTGATATTTATATCATTGCTTATGATTTTTTTGCAGGTTTAGCGGTATACTGGATTTTTTAAATGTGTATTTGAAAAACAGGAAAATTAAATTCATTAGGAGCGTGTTAAACATTCCACTGGTGACGAGTACCCGACCTCGAATTACTCATTACTCAAATCAAAGAACTACTTATTGTTTTAACTATATTGGGTGTTCAATTCAAAAGCAGACAGTCGAAATAACTTGTTTTTGGGTTTGAGTAAATTTGAGAGAAAAAAACATCAATTTTGATGGTGAGGGAGACGTTCAAAGACAATACTCTTTGAAATTTAAATTTAACTCACTCCCCACAAGCTACTCCTACTTCGAAATTTTAAATAGCACTCCTTCCTTGCTATACATCAATTTAAAGGTTGATAAAATCCTCGTTCATCCACGAAAAGAAAAATTGGATTTAGTAGATCCGTTCATGAGTTTGTAGTAAAAATTGAAAGATGAAGCATGAAATAATTTTATTCAAAAATTATTATTAAAATGTTGGAAAATTCATGAAATAACATTTACAAAATATTTTCCATTATTGGCCAAACAATAGTACAACCTATTTTGGAACTCTGCAGACTTTCTGATATGTTTCTGGACTAATCCGCTTACATTCTTGGGTTATCTTATTGTTCAGTTTTTGAAAGTTTTCGAAAGGAGTTCGTAAACTACCGTTTTCAAATCACCCAGAAGAAAAATTTAAGTGGCATTAAATCGGAGGATCTCACTGACCTTTCCTACCAATCTATTTGCCAAAATTTTTTCACTCAACCGTTGGCGCCCATATAATGGCGGAATGTGGGCGTGCTCCGACTTGTTGAAAATGTACATTATCGATAAGTGGAACCATTTCATGTTCTAATAGATTGTGTTACATTTTTTCGATCACGTTTGCTAATAAAAATTGGGCCATTGGAAATTACATTATTGATGTCATTTCCAGCTCACACATTGACCTTTTGCGGTTACGTGCCGATTTTTATTGTCTCTGTATCTACTATTGAAATTGTTGACAAATCCGTCAAAAAAAAACTTGATCCATCAGTTGAACAAATATTTTTTACCAAATTTGGGTCATCTTTAATTCTCTGAGATATCAGTTCGCAAAATTCGATTATTTTTTTAAAATCGTCTTCGCCAGGTTGTTGGTGAATTTGAATTTTATATGCAAGAAGCTTGTGAACCTTGGCACTTTATGTATGGGATCATTTGAATTGTTTGTTGACTTAGCAACCTTTCGAATGGGAGGTGCTAGGATTCTTCGCAGCAAAATTCAAAATTCTGCATTGATTATTAATTTTGTTCCATATGGAACCGCTGTCTTCAAATTTACGTACAAGTGGCTTATATTTTTTCAGGGTGATTTCAAGTGTTTTGAAATTGATTGATTTAGGTGATACTGGAATACACATGTTCTTCTATGTAACCGTGATTTTCTTAAAAATTCAATTTTTAACTCGTTAACTCCCAAACTTATTCACTAAATCCAATTTTTTTATCGTGGTGAACGAGGATTATGTTATGTATAAACCAAAAATTTTGAAAAGTTTTCGGTTTCGAAAAAACCGAGAATTTCCGAATATTCATAACTTTCGCCTACAGAACTCTGGTTCTGTAGTTCCAAGCGCTTTAACACTTTTTCCGGTTCCTCAATGTGTCCCGGAATCCATGTCATCGTTCTAACTGGTTCGGGGATGTCCTTAGCATCAATGACGCTAAGTTCGGCCCCCTCCCATGGGTTTCTCTCCGCTATCACCCGCTCCATCCAGTCCCTAGTGGACTGGTCAGCGCAGGAGGCAACGAAGAGACCCCCTTTGAGTCTCATCTCCGCAAATTTCGGGGATGGTCCTCCTTTCACTAACTCATCTAGTGCTTTGAGCAGCATGCCCTTTATCAGGTCACTTTGCTCTGCACTTAGAGTAGTTTCTGGAAATCCTTGTGGCTTAATAGCCACTCGGATATCCGTTAAAACTGCCTTGTAAAAACGAGTAGGTACTTGTCGCTTGCCCTTCTTAGCCGGTCTAGTTGCACTATTAGGAGTTCCTCCTGGTGACCGGATACGCTTTTGCCCACCGGTCGAGGTGCCCTCCCCTGCAACCAAAGGTGTGGTTTCCTGTGAGGTTCCCTCACCTTTGGGTTCCTTTCTCTCGAGTGCCCGCCCGTCTTAGCCGTTGCCGGCGTTTGATAGATGCCCCGGATGTTTTTTATTTAGGTGGGTTCGTCCTTTCGGAGACCCCATCTTTTAGGTTAGGATTTGGTGGGTTCTTCCTTTCGGAGACCCCATCGTTTGGGATTGGTGGGTTCGTCCTTCCGGAGACACCACCATTTGGATTTGAGTTTTGTGAGTTCGTCCTTACGGAGACCTCATCAGTTGGTTTTTTTTCTGTTGGATTCATCATAAATGTTCCCACGAGTAAAGGGGAAATAAAGGTCACCGCCGCACAGAGCCCCATGTACGACGGGGGCTAAATACAACAGGGTTCGCCTGGTTCCCTGAGGTTCGGTGACTAACAACTGAGCTTCCCCTCAGCCTTGCATCTCATTGGCGTCACCTACCGTGAGAATTGGGAGGTTTTTATGGTGGTTCCTCATCCACTTAGCCCAGGCGATTAAGCCAAGACTCCCGTGTCCCTTGTCACTACTATCTCCCAAGAATTAATTCCTGATGAAGAGTCTTTGCAGCCCACAAGCGGTTTACGGTTTGATCTTTTGTGCTTGCCAATTAGTCTGGTCTCTCAACTACAGCCGTTAGTAGCCTTCAGAAGACTTCCCAGAACCGCCACAAAGAGTTTTATGTCCCGGACGGCCCCAAGCCGACCCCCGCCCGTGCGACAGTCAACAAAAAATTTTGGAAAGTTTTCGGTTTCGAAAAAAACTCATAACTTCTGAAAAAAATGAGATAGCGACCTCGGGTTTGGATTAAACTGTAGCTAACAGTTATAGCTAAAATTAAGCGTTTTTGGATTTGGCGATATATGACTAGAAAATGTCCAAAAATGATACTTTCTGCTTTGAGAGATTATGATTATGCAACTGTATTGTGGACCTTGTCGATGTGGCCAGTAAGGGGTTTGTTGGACCCGTTTATAGGGTTGGGAGAAAATTGAGCCTGTAGTACGTCAGCGTAGCTAATCAATCGGTTTACGAAACGCGATGCTTCGACTGTATTGAGAATTACCGAAAGTGGTATTGTGGATGAAGTTATGTTGACCGTGAACGCCGAAGGATACAAATTCTGCAAAATTAAAATTCGTTCAAAACACAAGTAATATAACATACATCAACAATTAAATAAAATAATTATGCAATAATAATAAACTCACTCGTGAATCACCTCGATCCATTAAGTATACTTCTTTAACTCTCGCTTGTACGCTTTAATTTCACAATTTCTCATATTTGTTGGCAGTTAGTTTACATAAGATAGTTTTACACTATCTTCCAGTTGATTAATATTTAATAATTTGAACTCTTGGAACTGGTCAAGCAACGCTGGGATTTAAAGCCAGTATTGGTATCGAATTTATTATATCCTCAATGCTGTTCAAAAAGTATCTATTAAATTCCTCTGAAATTTCTATTTCAGTGACCAACGCTTTCGCCTGAAAGCATAATTCTTTTGCAGTTTCATTCATTAATCCCCACGCCATTCCATCCCATATAGTACGGGAGGCAGCGTAGTATTTTGGTAACTCATTTGATCCCTCAAAATTTTTGTATTAAATGATAGTTTGAATATATCTAATAAGTAAACCCTGCGTCAGCCGTTTGGATCTTGCTGGAATTTACTACGCCGAAATTGCAAACATGTCGAAAAACGAAAAAAAAAAAATTCATTTGACTCCTCCTGAAAATTTGTAAATCTTTAGTTTAAATAATATTAAACATAAAAATAATCGTCAGCTGCTCCAAAAAAGATGGATTATACGTCAGCCACCCCTATTTATAGGGTTGTTCCCGGATAAATTTTTCATAAATTAGGTGGTGATAGAGGACACTTTCCTAAGAAAAAAATTTAACAAACATTTTTTTCTAAATTCAAACCCTCGAGAGTTAGGCCTCTTTAAAGCATTTGTTTTAATTTCCACCTTGACGTGGCCCTAGCTCCGAAAATAATGATTTTTGAGTAAAAATGGTTTAGTGCTGTGAAATAGTCTACAAACTAGATTTAGACCTTTTATTGCCAAAAATCAACGGATTTCGAGTTATGAATTAAAATAAGTTAAAAAATGTTGAAAAATTCGAGTTTTTTGTTTTTGGTTCTGTTCTGTTCGTATCTTTTAAACGGAACATTTTACAAAAAATCTGATGCTCCATTTCGGATGGGAAATTTAACGGACTACAACTTTTGTCTAATAAAAATTTTTGAAAAACCAATCCATTTCCCAGAAAATCAGAAAATAATAAACAAGGCACCTACAAAACAAAGAATTAAATTCACAAAATTTCTATTTTTATTGAAAAATTATTATTTTATTAATTAATTTTAAACTATGATATTATTTAAGTAAATAAATGTTCAAAATGACCACCTTTCCTCTTTCCAACGTGGAAGTTGGAAAACACACTTTCGCAATTCGCTGTTAATTTGCTTATTATACACAAAAATTACATATTTAACACAAAAAATATATATTTTTTAAATTACACTTGAACGCAGACCGTGTTGTTTTTAATTTTTGTAAATTCAAATATTTTGCAAAAAAAATTTTTAAATAAATTCGAATTTAAAAAAATTATTAACTCTCATCCTGTTTTTGGCTGTCGGGTAAAAACAACACGGTCTGCGTCAAAGTGTCCTCTTTTAAAAAATAAATACTTTTGTAGAATTTCTTTGATAATAAGCCAAATAACCGCGAATTACGAAAGTGTGTTTTCCAACTTCGTGAATTGCTCTTAAGAGCCACTATAGCAGGGGTGATCAACAAGTCGATTCCGAGGCCAATTTTGGTCGATTTCTGTGTGAAAAGGTGTGTCAAAAAATAGAATATGTTTTATGAAACTTGTCGAAAAATCGATTTTATTCGATTTATTTTCGATAAAGTTGATCGCGACACATTTTTAAGATAAAAATTAAATTACAAATTTAAAAAACCCCCAACCCAAAAAAACTCTAAAAAGTAAAATAATAATTAAATCGATCTAACCGTCGCGTCGTCGTGTCGGGGGACCGACGGGATTTGCACAGAACGATTTGGTATTGTTAATATTTGCTTAACGGCCCCCGACACGACGACGCGACGGTTAGATCGATTTAATTATTATTTTACTTTTTAGAGTTTTTTTGGGTTGGGGGTTTTTTAAATTTGTAATTTAATTTTTATTTAGTGCTTTTTAAAGTTTATATATTACTCCCACCTATTATGTAAATAATTTTTATTTTTCGATGTTCAATATAATATATTAATTTTTACTCCACCCTGTATATAAAATAATGGTTTGAAGTGGTTTGAACTTTAAATTTTAAATGTAAATGTCAAATAATGAATGTAGTGCATGCGCACTAGATGCGGCTTACTGGGAATTCCTCGTTTATGTGGGGTATAAAAAATTATATTCTTTCTTTTTTCTAATTTTCCGGCCAACTTTTTTAATTTTTCTCTCCGTAAGAACCATCCTTGGACTATGGAGAACATTTAAAAAAAAAATTAGCCAAATTGGTGAATCCGTTTGGGAGATACGTGTCCTCAAACAAAGAGCGCACACACACACACACACACACACCCTCTCACACACACACACACACACCCTCACACGTTAAACTTATAACTCCCCTCTTTTTGGGTCGGGGGTTAAAAAGTAGATCTTTATGTACACAAAAGTTGACCGCCCTTGCACTATAGCATTCGTTACTCTCTCCATTTCTTCCTCTCTGGTGTCGGGCTTTCTTCTATTGCTGTACACCAACACTTTAACAGCACCCCATAAAAAATAATCAAAATATCTCTTAACGAAAGAGGAAATGTTATAAGTAGATACTAATACTATACAATATCTTTTAAAACCATTACGCCTGTGTATTGCAAATTTGTAGCTCCTTGTTTATTATTTTCTGATTTTCTGTAAAATGGATTGGTTTTTCAAAAATTTTTATTAGACAAAAGTTGTAGTCCGTTAAATTTCCCATCCGAAATGGAGCATCAGATTTTTTGTAAAATGTTTCGTTTAAAAGATACGGGGTTTTGAAAAGAACCAAAAAAACAAGAAACTCGAATTTTTCAACATTTTTTAACTTATTTTAATTCATAACTCGAAATCCGTTGATTTTGGGCAATAAAAGGTCTAAATCTAGTTTGTAGATTATTTCACGCTCTTTAAAAAAGCACTAAACCATTTTTACTCAGAAATCATTATTTTCGGAGCTATGACCACGTCAAGGTGGAAATTAAAAAAAATGCTTTAAAGAGGCCTAACTCTCGAGGGTTTGAATTTAGAAAAAAATGTTTGTTAAATTTTTTTCTTAGGAAAGTGTCCTCTATCACCACCTAATTTATGAAAAATTTATCCGGGAACAACCCTATAAATAGGGGTGGCTGATGTATAATCCATCTTTTTTGGAGCAGCTGACGATTATTTTTATGTTTAATATTATTTAAACTAAAGATTTACAAATTTTCAGGAGGAGTCAAATGAATTTTTGTTTTCGTTTTTCGACATGTTTGCAATTTCGGCGTAGCCAATTCCAGCAAGATCCAAACGGCTGACGCAGGGTTTACTTATTAGATATATTCAAACTATCATTTAATACAAAAATTTTGAGGGATCAAATGAGTTACCAAAATACTACGCTGCCTCCCGTACTAATATGACAATTGGTCATTTAATGAATGTTTGCTAAGCAAAGTTTCGGCACTCTGGAGAATTAGGAGATGGAACACCATTCAATGAGGCGGTAACTATCGAAAGCATTTCAAGAACTTTAAAAAGTTACGGTTATCAGCCTCATGGAAACGAAGTTATGTATAATGGACATACGGGACAAAAATAGCGGCCCAAATATTTATGGGACCTACTTATTATCAGAGACTAAAACATTATGGTCGATGATAAAATGCACTTGCGAGCATGCGGTCCGGTACAAGTTTTGGTGAGACAGCCAATGGAAGGTCGTGCTAGAGACGGTGGATTGCGATTCGGTGAAATGGAATGGGACTGTCAAATCTCTCATGGGGCTGCTCAGTTTTTGAAAGAGAGATTGTTCGAAGTTTCCGATCCTTCTCGAGTACATGTTTGTAACTTATGTATGTTGTTTGCTATCGTCAACCTCGAATCCAAAGCATTTGAGTGTCGCAAATGTAAAAACTATTAGGAAGTTTCGCAAGTTCAATTGCCTTATACGGCAAAATTGCTGTTTCAAAACTTATGAGCATGAACATAACTCTTATTTGCATAGTATGTCTTGTTGCCTGTTTGTATCCTACTGTTTATTTTGTGTTCGCTGCTATTATTACTATTTATTTGCACAGCAACTAACTATTTCTTCGATGGTATATTTATCTATTGTAATATCTTGTAGGCCATGCGTTTCACTCTTACAGCTTTTCATGTACTTGGTGTTTTTGTGAACTCTTAATGATTCCGTATTTGATTTACACCAGACTGCTGGTCTGGTGATAGTGGTGAAATGAGATATAAAACAGAAACAAAAATATAAAAAGGAAAAACTGTTGATCGAATACTAAAAAATAATTTTAATAAGAATGAAAACAAACTTCTTGAAAACGTCAATACAAAAGCGTGGGGCTATTATTTATCAATATCAATTATTATCAATATTTATTAATATCAAAATTGCTTACCTACCTTTTTTTTATTCATGTCGGAAGTATGCTGGTGGTAGTATGGGGTCTTCCCACTAAAATTCTCCTCCCAAGATGTCCGCAGGATTCACCTTGCGGTATTTCGTCCGCTGACGACATCGACATATCTTCAGTTTTCTGTCCTTTAGGGACTTTTCTCTTCTAGTCTTCGTTTTGTCTTGCGAGTTCCTCCCGATGTTTTTCGCTCATGATCTGGGTTAGACCTGCCACGACTGACGACTTCTGTGAATAAATATGAATCGGCTCCTTAATTTTTCTTTACTTTTCTATTCTCTCCCGGTCTAGAATGTCAATGTTGTCATTGTTGATGGTATGATTCTGATCAACCATGTTATGCCTGCATAGAGCCGTAAGTTTTTTATTACCCTTATCCCCCCCTCTGCATCAGCCACTCCAAGGATAAGGGCGTCCTTTAAATCCTTCGCGTGCTCTTTTATGCGGACACACAATTTCCTGCCTGTCTCACCAACATATACCGCATCGAAATCCATACACGGAATTTTATATAAATTTTATATATCCAACGGGAGGGAAAGTGTCTGAGTCTCAATACCGCGTTAAAAATATGCGTAATTCTCTCCAAGCCTTGCTTAGGGAGTTGGGTTAGCATGGTGTTAGTTATGCCGTCAGGGCCTGGAGCCTTCCTCTTGTTCAGACCCTTGACTGTGGTGAAAATTTCTTGATAGGAAGTTGGCTCGATTGGTGTTGGATCTAGACCCAACTCCTTAAGCTTGCTTTCTACTAATTCCTCCACCAGTTTGGTAAAGGCAGGTACCTGGAAGTCTTCGTTCGGAGTGAACTGTTGTTCCAGGTGGTCCGCTAGGACTTCGACCTTTTGCTCCGTGCTTGAGGCCGTCCCGTCTTTACCATCTAGTGGAGGAATCGTAGTTTTCGTGTTTTTTAAGTTTTTAATGAGGCGCCAAGTCGATTTTTCTTGGAAGTCAAGTTTTTCGAGCTTGGCGTCCCATTGGGCGCGTCTGTGTTCCCTAATTTCCCTTCTCACATCTCTATTTAGAAGCTTGAACCTGTGGTGATCCGCCGGGTTACAAGTGTGCTGCGCACGCTTCCTAGCCCGGTTTTTCTCCCGGATAAGCTCCTTGACCCCCAACGGTAACTGGTCGCGTGGATCACTGTAGGGGACAGAAATTGTGGAGTCGATCACCGCCTTTGTAATTTTTCCTTCAAACTCCTCGACGTACTTTTCAAGTTCGTCGATTGTCTGGAGGGGGGCCACGGGACCCAAATTACGCAGGAATTGGCTTTGAAACTTGGGCCAGATAATTTTGTCTCTTTTTAATTTGGTTTGTCCTTCCCTGTCCTCTCCAAGCTGGAGGAGAACTGGGTTGTGATCGGAGGAGAGCTCACTGACAGAGGTGAGTCTGTGGATGAATTTGAGGAGCGTCTACTACAAATTTATGGCTGTCGGAAAGTTTAAGAAGTTTGACCGATACCAGTTGCAACCAACCATTATTACCCGTACGGATTTTAATTATGGTTGCTTCAATATGGATGAGAGAGTCTGGAGTTGCTACTACGTGATGCTCTATGGAAGATTTGACATAGATTGCAGTGCCGCCCGCGCGGCCTGTCATTCGGTCATTTCTGTAGAGAGAGTAGCTGGGGAGTTTCGCTTTTCGAGAGGGGTTCAGATGGGTTTCGCTTACTAGAATGACATCGAGGTCGTGTCTGCGCGCAAATTCCAGTAGCTGGAATTTGCGGTTCTCTAGCCCGTTGGCATTACAGTAAGCTATCTGAAGAGACGTTGGATTTGCTTTCTTGCGACCAGTTAACATGTTGAGTCAAGGAGCATATCTTGGATGGCTTGCATACTAAATCCTGCCTTTGTCAGAGCGACTAGGCCTTCCTTGAGAATGGGTAACTGTAGTTTTCAGCGGCGCCAGGTGTTTATCTAATGGGTTTTTCCTTGAGAAAGGAGCTGAGGGTTTTGCCGTTCCCCTGCGGGGGGGGGGCGCCTCTTGCTCCTTACTAAGGTAAACCCTGAGTTTGGGTTGTTGCTCGCGGAGGCTGCTGGTTCCCTCCCCTGTGGGGGGGGGAGCAGCTCCCTGAGTGCGTGTTTTCACTTGACGCAGTTGTGGTCGGCTAGGGCAACCCGTCCAGTTGGAGGGGTGTTCACCGCCACAGCCTGCGCATAAGAGTTTGGTTTTGGTTTTATCTTCATGCCTTGTTGGGCATGAATTAGACCTGTGGTTTCCTGAACAGAGTACGCATACCGTGGCTGACTTGCAGATGTGCTGCGTGTGGCCAAACCTTTGGCATTTGAAGCATTGTGCCAGGTGGCTTTTGGGGTGACGATTTTCTATTGTGACTGGGATGTTCATTATGTCGGTAATATTATAAATTTCTTTGCCTTTGGTGTTTTTGGTCAGGGTAATTTGAAATAGTGGAAGGGGTCTGCGGTCAGGCCCTTTTCTAAATTGATGTACCGCTATGACGGGGAAGCCTAGCTCTACCAGGCTGGTCTGGACTTCCCCTGTGGAGAATTCCTGGGGAAGACCTCGGATTATTACCTTTAAAGGTTTTTCCTCTGGCAGCGGGAAGACCACGAAATTACATTTTTGCTCTGCGAGGAGAGTCTCGAGAGCTTTTCGAACTCTAAGAGAGGTCGTTGAGATAAGGATGCCTTCTCTCGTGTTCTTTACGCTGCCAAAGTCCGAAAAGCGTGTCCTTAGATTTGCTGCTAGAGCTGGCCACCTCTTTTTGTCAACTAGTAGGATGGGGGGGGACTCTTAAGTCCGGTCTGGTGACTATCACCGGGGACGACCTTGTTCCTGTAGTGCCTCCGTCTGCTGGAGTAACTGATTTTAGTTTACGAGGATCGTTCTTTTATGTTATTGTTCTGATCACTTGATTAGGTGATTTTTTGCAGGAGGAGGGGCTAGGCACTTTGAGTTTGGTGGCGGACTCGAACGGTTATCAATGTTCACGTTTTATGTCTTTTTATCGCGCTTTTGTTAGGTATATTGATATTGATTGTACTTAAACTTTAACGGGAAATTATTTGAGTACGTTACTTGTAGTTTTTCACTTTTGGCTGTTAGGGAATGGTAAATACCATTGATTGGTGAAGGCGTTTTTCACTAGTTATTATTTGTTGGATTGCGGAATTGTTTCGCGCAGGGGATGGTTTATTTATTGTTTTTGATTTATTAATGGGAAGAGTACACTATTAGTTTTGCACCGTGATTGAATAGTTTAGTTTAAACGAACTAAGTCTGTGGGGGAGGAGCTTACACTGGGAGCGCAACGAGTTTCACTTAACACGACGGTGCATAGGGAGCAGTGCATGGATGATTTTTGTGTAGTCCCTTCAGATGGTGGGAAGGTGATGCTAATTTAACTTTAACTTTGTTTAGTTATATACACTAATTAGGTTTGGATTAGTACTTGCACTGATTTTGATTAATTAATTAGTTGTTTTTTGCGTTTGAATTGTTTTGTTTTGCACTAGTTTGGGTTTTTAGACTGTTTGATTGCACTGATTATTGTTATCGAAAATGATTACTTTTGTTGGTGTTGGTTGTGATGAATTTATCCAAGAATTGATTTGGGTGTCGAGTATTTGGGATGGTCCTTGCAGTTGTAGTTGCCCAGGTTTTTGACTAGAGGATTGGTGCTTTCAGGTGTATTAGAGTACAGGCTGATTGTCTCGTTTTTTATGAATTCTTTGATGGAGATTGTTTTGGAGTCCTTGGCAATTCTTTTCGTGGTGACAAATGGGGGGGCGTTCCACGCCGCTCGGAGCGCCTTATTTTGGATGATTTGCATTTTGTTTATGTGGATGTCAGCAGCGTATCCCCATACTGGGGAGGCTAAAGCATTGTCGGTCTTATGATGATTTTGTAAATTTTTATTTTATTAGTCGGGGAGAGCTTGCTCAGCGTGGATGCTAGTGGGAACAGCTGATGCGTCATTCCTTTGGCTCTGTTGGTAACCGCTGTGATATGAGAGCCCCATGTAAGTTGGCGATCGAGTATTACTCCCAGGTACTTGGCGGTGGACTGCCATTCGATTTCGGTGTTGTACATTTTGAGTTTGTTTTTAGCGTTTTCTGGGGTTCTAGACACAATAATATATATATATATATATATTTCTGTATTATATTTTTAATTACAAAAAAACAAAAATTACAAACAAAAATTAAAATTCCTTCCAACAGAAAAATGGAAATAACCTCTCTTTCTTCTTTTATTCCGCCCACCTTCTCTGTCAGGGGCATTTCGCAGCCACGTTTTAATTAAATATATCTTCGACTTGGGTTTGTATGGCATCCTTACAGAGACGATCTTTCTGACGACTCCTGAAATTAAAGTGTATTATAAGTAGGTACCTATAATTTTATTGAAATAATAGAAATCGTAGAACTGATGTAACTTATGATCAAGTCGCAGGACTTGCAGTAGCGCATATAAAACATAATATTTACTATTCATACACACGCAATAAATAGATTCATCTAATAATAGGATTCTACTTACGTATTTTCGATTTTCGGAATCCATTCCTGGTGGGTGGTGAAAAACATTAACGACAATTGGTTGAAGCGCAGCCAACCTGAGCGGTACGAACATAAAAGTAATAGATGACAAATCTTACCAAAATCCAAAAATAAAAAGACAAAATCATATTTTTTTATTATAATTGGTGCCTCCCGGTGCCTGTAATTTTTGAAAATACAAAAAACACATAGTGATCTGACCAACACAATAATAATTAGACGTAAAAATTATGCCTATATTGAGATGATGCTGGAAACCTGTTGAGGGCCTACCGGCGGGCCAATGCACGTATTCAGATAGCGTTTCCGTGACTCTGGTCCTGCAGCGGCCCGGTAACTGAAACCCGTGGCCGCCTTGCTGCCGGCACAGTGCCGCCTTACGGTCGACGGTGTAGTGTTTGCTGGGAAAATTCAACAATTTTAAGTTTCGAAAACACCGTTTCACAGGTGACTTGTGTACAAGGTATAGTTAAAACAAATTGTCTTGTTTTTCTTCTCTTTCATTTTCGTTCTGAATATTTGCAGTTATAAAACTTTTGTATTGATCTGCAAACTGCTTCAGCTCAACTAATAATCGACTTCTTTCAATTTTACAAAGCTTAGAAATGCTGCAAATGACATATCCGTAGGAAAACTATCAAGTTTTTCGATGTCATAATATTTCTTTGGGTCTAACCAGGAACACTCAGAATTTCTTTGTTTGGACTGAATCTCTTTTCAATACTCTAACACACACAAATTATCCATAAAGTAGTGTAGTTATTGTAGAGATAATGACTGGACCTAATAGTCCCAGGGAG
This sequence comes from Rhagonycha lutea, assembly GCA_958510855.1. Lineage (NCBI taxonomy): Eukaryota > Metazoa > Arthropoda > Insecta > Coleoptera > Cantharidae > Rhagonycha > Rhagonycha lutea. The sequence continues at coordinate 44,904,931 of OY294038.1, forward strand.
TTAAATATCTGTGCGATTACTGACAAAACAATGCGTTTTGTGTTTACAGTGATCGGCTCCTTGATGGCTAGGCTATATTTAATTTCATCCTCGTTTGCATGCCAAGACAATCCTAAAGTCTTTGATTTGGTCTCTTTTACCATGTTCAAGATTGTTTGCGCATTGAATTTCTTCTAGGGCTTGGGGACAATAATTGGAGCTCCACTTCTGGTCCTGAATTGCTTCAAATGGAATTTTTGCAACAATTTGCACAGCTAATGTCTGTCGTTCTGCTTCAGTTAAATTAAAATACCCCAAATCATTACTGTGACTCTTTTACAACGTATCGCCAAATGTTGCCGAGGATAGCTGGAGTTGAAAGCTCCCATGAAGTCTATGTATGGATTGAATGTACCATACCAATTATCTGCATCCTTACGATCCTATTTCTTGTACACTAACCCCTGTTCTTCTGTTATTGTATTCCACGTCCCGGACACGGTCTCCTTGGTTAGGGCTATCAACTTACCCTTATACATTATTCTGAATGCATTCTTGTCAATCGTCGTCATGGAATTGGATGTCAATCCCAGTGATTCCTGCCTCTTGTAGTTGTGAATTGACGCTATGATGCTCGTCACTCCTGATGAAACTGTAAGGCTTCTTTCTGCATCCTCCCTTTCTTCAGTTATAGGGAATAAATTGACCATTAATGCAGTGTACCCCTTCAGGATGGCTTTCAGACATTTCAGCTTTCTCTCTTCATCTAGGTCTATCCTGGGTCGCTTCGAATCCTGAATGACTGCTTGTGTATCCGGCTTAAAAGTGTTCATACCTTGAAAATCAACGTGCCAACCTTTTATGCAAATTGATCAAGGTAAGCATCCGTTTGATACGCCGCCCAAAGTCGAATTTACACCAAACTTTTATTTTGCTTTTAGGCTTACTAACACCATAGGCGTATCATACAAATTTTACCATAGCGCCACTGTATTACAAAATTATGAAAATTATTGTGTAAAGATGTGTTTAGTGACAAGATACCACATTATGATTCCTAACATTGCTCTTTCTCTTTTTGTGTCAAACTTTTGACAGATTTTACTTTAAAAACAATCGCTCGGCCTTTTGATCAACTTTTGGTCACTACACAATATTTTACTTTGGTACTTCATGTGAATTATATACAGTCCAAAATGATAGATATATCTATTGTTATAATATAATATAGAAGATATAAAACAATTATAAACAATTCGAAACAATTCGAACATAGCCTTGGATTCGAAGGATCCCGATTTTCTTTTAATTTTCAACGTATTCGGACGTCACGTTATTTGTTGATTCGTTTTATTTGGATGTTCCAACATACGAAGCTTGTGCAGGGACTTGATTTGGTTGAACGAGAGAGATACCTTGATAGCCAGGCAGAGTTTGTGCACAAAAATGAGCCAAATTTCTAAAATGATATTTCCGTGAGTAATGGTTCTTTTTTTAACGGGGTGGATTACGTGGAGTTATAAACAAATTATAATTAGATCGCAACCATTTCATCGTGGCAAATACCAATTAATTTATCCTCTCGTCATACGGTTCTTGTCCAAAAGCACTCATTGAGGGTCCGACCATGGGACCATGAGCCATGGGATCGATGGTGCGGACTTGCTTGATTTCTGCCATAGTGGTACCAGGCACGAAGTTTACTAGGAATGATGAAGTCGGGTCTTGGTATTTATATTTAAGCTGCGTGACCTTTGTGGTTTTAATTTAGTATTCGAGTTCCAATTTTTCGATTATGTATTTTTCATCCATATATGGTGATCCTTTGAGTACTAGTTTTATGGTACGGTCCTCCTTATAACCGTGGGTGAAGCCATGGGCTCCACCAGGTACAAGGAGGTTCATCTTAAGGGCTTCGTGGTCAGCTCTCGTGCTAGGGTACATCCATGATTGTCCGCGGACGTGCTGAATTCGGACGCTGTCGGTGATGAGCTGCTTTATGCTGGCCAAGAATTTGCTGAGGTCACCGATGGATGTAGCTAGCACGATCGGTGGTAGTTTCTGAATTCTTGGGACTGCGGGTGTAGATTGGGTAGATGGAGCAGCCCCCTGGAGAACGGGGGGCTGGCTCGGGAGTTGCGGGTCGGGGGGCTGTTCCGGCGCCTTGGCCAGAATGCCGAACCGGTTTTAGACTTCAATATTTGGAGCTACCACTTCATAGACTGATAGGGTGTGGTTATCAGTAACTTCCATTGAGTCATCTGGGGGTGAAAACGTAAATTTCCTGGAGTACAGGAGATGGTTTGATGTGCTAAGAGGTAGGTGCAATATGTTTTTACACACCACTCTAAGCGCTTCGTCAATTTTCTCAAGTGTGGTGGTGCCCCGATAATCTATAGTTAATATACTGTCGTGATCTAAAAACTCGATCCTGCTTCCTAAATTTGTCGGTAACAAAATCTCGCCCGATATAAACCACTTGAACAATAATAGTCCCGGAATAGCCTTAAGCCGATTCACACTTACCCAGACTACAAATCTACAGTTTGTGGATTCAACGGAGTCAATTAAAAAATCAGATACATTAGAAGGTAATTTATTGGCTTTAATCAAATTAAAACCAGGACAATATCTCTACACTCTAGGGTGGATTTTTTCATTATCACAGAACCAGCGATTTACATTTGTCATTCCGCCTACTAAATTTTCAATATCTCTCAAATAAATTTTTGTTCAACTCGGGGATTGAACCCGCAATTCTCACGTACGAGTCAACGACTTACACTCTGCACTTCGCACTTCTTGAACTGATCTATCCCGAGGTTTTCGACTGCTACCTTGGCATGCTTTAAAAATTGTTTGGGGTTAGTCCCCTTTTGACCCTGCCCATAGAACCTGAGCTTCATGTCTTTGCTAATTATAGCAGACATCTCCTGCATTGACCTGTTTATGGTGTAATTACCACGGTCATACACAAATGTTTGATTACCTACACTTGATTCTAAATTTTGCATGCCAGATTTTACTTCCTCCAGCTTTTCACTGATGCCATGAACCCTTGCATCCACCGTTTGTTTTAACATTTCCATCTCTGATTTTTGTATAATCACATTGTGACCTAAACCTTTAATGTCATCCTTATTTTTATTTACACGTTCATTAACTTTATTATTTTGTACAAAACACCTTTGTACATCTTTTTTAACAATCTCTAACTCTCCTAATTTTTGACATACCAGTGACTCTGGATCAATAGTCACGTCTAATGCCGCTTTATTTACTTTTTCTATTATTTCTATGTCCCTTTCTTGCAATGATTGCGTTAACTCATTATTATATTTGACGATGCTTTCTTTTAAATTTGCTTTCGTAGCCCCGTCTTTACGTAAAGTCTCCAGATCAAATTCTACCCCTTCGATACGTACGATCGCACCAGTTAAACCCTCTCGTAATTCCCTATTTGCACCTTCAAATTTTACGGCTAAATCCTCGATTTTTTTCTCTAAAAGATCTCTGGTTTCCTTATTTACCTCTTCAATACTATTTAAAACCCTATTTAGGCCCTCTTCATTTCTTTTTTGAACCTCTTTATTTTCTTCCTTAATATTATTCAAAACTTCCTTTGTTTCTTTATTTTCTACCCTCATTTAATTCATATCCCCTTTTATTTTATCTATTTTTCCGTCTAAATTATTCATGTCTCCCTTCATCTGATTCATAAAACTTCTTAACAATGACATCATGTCATCTTTATCCTCAGGTTGTTCTACCATCCCCTTGTTTATCACCTCTGTTATCTTAATATCCCCCATTTCTATAGTACCCCTTCTTGTACTGGTCAATAACGGTGAGTCGATTACAACACCAGTATTAAGTTCTCCCTGCAGTTCCTCTACTGCGCCGTGCCCATCGTGCACCGCCTCCGTACTTAAGGCCATGGCCTCATACTGCTGTTCGTCTGCCATTTTATTTTTCTTAATTTACCGTTTCACCCCTAATTGACTTCTCGAGCCCCATGAATGGTCGCCAAAATTTCTTTTTGGCTACCACACAAAGCCGTACTACCCCTAATTGACCTCTCGAGCTCTTAATTACCCTTCTAATGTGCCCTTCAGTTGGGCGCCAACATTTTAGATGTGCTATACTCCCCCTATTTTATTTTAAAATTTTAATTTTTGTTCGTATATATCAATCCCTCCTTTACGACTAGCTCAATCGTAAAAAACTTTGAAAAATCTTGATACTAAGCAATTCTTTATTTTTGTAAAATAGAAAGATAAAAGTTTTGTTATTACAAAATGTTGACATGTATTATGGCATATTGGCTTCACATGTATAATTTTGAGTCTTATATTTCAGCGCTAACAAACAACACACTTTGCTTGGCTTGTGCAAATTCACACATGTTAAAATAAGTAATAATTTCCTATAACTTTCAACGACCAAAAAAAGAAAAGAAAAATTTACTACAACTAATATTTACAAAATTTAACACACCAGGCATGATTTGAATCCAGCACTTCGTAGAAAAGTCTGGATGTAATTTATAGCAGATACGTCGTAGCGAGTTTTCGGTTTTATTTACCTCGAAGGCTTGTATTTTATTAAAGTTCAAAATTTTACCTTTTCTTCTTGAAATTACTCGTGACACCTCCGCATAGATGATTGGTGATAACATCTAAACAATCTGGGACAGGATGACCTCGAATTTTCCAGATGATTCATAAATTTTAACATCAAAATTTTCCAAATTAGGACGCTTGCCCATTTATGCACTTTACAGCCGGATTTCTTAGTTTCACTACTAGATATTTATTCCACACATGGAGATACTGGCTGCTAATAAAATCAAACCCAATTGCATAGGTTTTACAATATTTTCCTCACTTTTTATCAAATTTATGTGGGAGTGCGCTCCACGCACGTCCACCATCACTTTTTAGAAGCAGCGCTCTCCTACCATACTCGCGAACCTCCAGCAACTCAAAAACAATCGTTCACCACGCCTCGCGGCACTTTTTCGAAACACAAATTCAAATATTTAAGTTCAAATTCAAATACAAATTAATTATACAAATACAGTTAAAACAAATTTTCTCTCTAATTAATTGTGGTTTTTTGTTCAAAATATTTGATACCCATTTGTATGTCACAGTCAAGCCAATATTTTATTATCTTCAAAATTTTAAATTTATTTTTATGAAAAACACAAAACTTCTATTCCTCCTTTTTTTTAACTTCTACTCAGGATTTCAGAATACTACAATACTTTGATGATGAACTTTGGCACCATGTAGTTCATTAACAGATCAATTTTTTGTGTGCTTCAGATATAGTCGGCGCCGGCGATAGCGCTCCGCCGCGCCGCTTCCGTAATGGTTTGTATCTGCAATTTGTTCGATAGACCTTCATTCACTGTGAAGGTGGTACCCAGGTATTGAAAGGTTTCATCTACAAAATAGTTTCGTAGGGCTTCTTGGTGAATTGTGACCTGTATATTCATTGTAGCTCATGTTTTTGTACCCTTCTTATTTCCACGGTCATTTTCAATTTCATTTTCAGCTTGGATATCATTAGATAGTCAATGTGCCCATTTCTATGGTTAATATACCTCCTAGAACTGAATGCTTTCAAATCAAAACTTGTTATTAATTTTTGTGATCTAGCACATCACATATTTAACGACGGCGGCTTCTCTTAAGTTACAGTAAATAAAAATCGATTGTTTGACTCATAAATAGAACAGATGACTGTTTTCTGACCTGTAACCAGTTTTTGTTCAAATTTCACCAAATTTTCCTTGGTTTTTAAATCCCACTGCTTGGAATGTTTTTTCGATAGAATATTTATTGATTAAACAATAATCTTGATAACACAGGAGGTCCACCGGACGTCTTGATCCGTATGTAAAATGAATAGTCAGGCTCTACCGCTCCCATCCCTACTAGAATATAGGGGTCATAGGCAACCCTTCTAGCTAGTAAAAGATAAATTGAATTTTTTTTCTTTTGTTGAGGTTGTTCTTTTGTAAGTTAACGGCCTAAAAGGGATTTTAGGCGTATCAGAAACGTTCTTCTTCTTCTTAGCTTGTACTCATCCACTCCTGATGAATGTAGGGCCTCTCTCATTCCTCTCCATGCCTCTCCATGCCTCCCTATCCACTGCTTTCCGAAACCACTCCCGTCCCGCTATTCGCTTTACAATTTTTGTTAGTAATTTATACAAATGCAATAGCAGGCTTGTAGCACGGCTTTCCGAATTTTGCTTCAGTAAGACCCCCTTCTCTCGTCTGTATTCTAACTCTGTTTTCCGCTGGGATTGAAACCACAACCTCCGACAGAGTTGCTCAGCGTGTCAGGATCTACCATCGTGAAGGTGAGAGTGGATTTGGGATGGAGAGGCTAGAGAATATCTCTTGTTGATATTCTTGTATTACGCATCACATCCCCTTAGATCTCTTCAGAAACGTTAAGGCGGAGTAATCCGTTTATATTTCAAATCGGTTTCCCATTAAGTACAATTTTAATTTCATTAGGGAATACACAATGGCAAGCATTTCTTTTTATTTAGTATTTTAAAATTTTGGATAACAATAAATTAACGAATTAACTAAATTAAGTTTTTGCCTAGTAGGCCCATTGCTTTTTTATCACCATATTCCCTTCCTTCCTGTCACGGGCGTGTTCTTTCTAATTTTCTAAACCAATTTCATTTAAGAGGAATCCTTAAAGTAGTAAAATATACACTTTCGCAATTCAATGATATCCTGTTTATTACTCAAGAAAATTGCACAAAAATATATATTTTTTAAAAGAGGACACTTGGACGCACGTCACTGTGTTGACGCTCTCATATCCAGGAGTTCGAGATTTGATCCATATTGAAATGTTATTTTCACAATGTAACTTTTTAATAAATTTTTGAATCGGGCGGAAAATTAATTTCTTACCCGCTAGCTCAAGTCGGTTATCTTTCTTACTTTATCCAAAACCGGCGCTCTTATCGGTCGACCTTCAATGCTCTTAATACTTTACATAATCTTGAAGTGCTTCAATTATAGCTTCACACACTTCCGGAACAATCAATGAAATACAACTCTTCGATACTCTAAACAGGTACTGCAAACTCGTGTAGAATCGCCAGTTGCTAAATATCTTAATGTTATTGCAAGTTGTTCCTTGACGGTTATGGATTCCCTCATGTTTGTATTCATTCATTCAGTTTTGGGACCGATTAGTGACGCAAGATATTCAAAATCCTCGGTTGTCATGCTAGTGAAATTCATGATGAGGTCATCAACTAATTCGACTTGCATGTCCTTCTCATCCTGTTACCGTATTCAAACCGCTTGCAAAATATTTCTTTCTGATTCTATTAATAATAGGTATTATTATCATAAAATATTAGTATTCTTTTATGATATGGAACGGGATATTTTAAACGCTGCGTTGCAATTAAAATGAATACACTGGATTCTATCCATTGTGATGCTCGGAACACCAAACACAAGTCTAGACGGCGGGAGTCAACAGTGCGAATATCCTTTGAGGCACGCTCGATACCGAATACCCGTCGTGGAGTACCTTATCTCAAGTCCCCTTAATGTGCGTGATACGAATGTGATTGGTACAATCATTCCTAAATTGAATTACGGCGTTGAAGGCCGGCGTGGGGGCACTATTCTCTATTGACTCTTGACAACCACGCCCCGTCTTAAAGCCAGTTCACACTATATGATTTCTCATACGAATTAGTCATAATAAAAGTCATGGCTACAGTCATACCATCATAACAGCCAATCATAAAAGCCATAACTTCTATCATCTAAGATCAGGTCATATGACAAGTCAGATGAGAAATCAGATAGTGTGAACCGGGTTTTAGGCGTAAGCGTGTCCCGGTCATTTTTGCGGATATTTAACGCCGATCTCAAGGTATCTCTATGACAAATGGGTTGGTCAGAGTCAGAAATGATCAAACCGTCGGGCCTCGAAGAAGGTCCCGCCGCCATCAAATCCCCATCCTCGACAATGTCAAAGTGCCCCTCTACTACTCCACTAGGGAGAGTTTCGTTGAAATGCTTTTCAGCCTCCCGTTCCTTATCCGCAACGTCAACCGCCCTTGGATTGCACGCATAGCTGCCGCCCAGTATCCTTAAAAATTCTATATAATCAGGAAGTCTTCTCCGAGCCTTAATGGCTTCCAGAGTCCGCCCCGTCATGACGCCCACTAGATGAATGTTTACATGTCGGCCTGTGAACTCCACTTCATCCCTCGCCATAGCCATGAGCTCCTCATCACTCCAGTGACCTGGGGCACGAGGCCGATTCTCGACCTGCCCCTCTACGTCAGCATTATACTCTCTCGGATGTGCAAGACGCAGGTGTTGGCGCATACCAGCGTAAGTCCGGAAGCACCTTTTCGCACACACAGTGCAGGCATACTTATTAAAATATTTATTTATATCAATATAATATAAACAATTTTTCCTTTTACAAGGTATTCAAAAATTTTTTTACAATAACAACATCGTCAATTCCCGCCATCGGTCAGTTTCACATGGATTCCAGGCATATATTCAAACATCTTCATCGCAGGCGATTCTAGTTTTAGGAATACCACGGGCACGGCTTGTTGTTCCATTCGAGCCGGTTCAGTTTCAAGTCTTTCGCATTTTGCGGAAATCCTCTTCATAAGATTCGTCAGTTAATTTCATATGGTACTCATAGACCTCACGGTCGGGGGAAGCTTCATTTTAATATATTAAATTAATAGTCGATATGGGCTCTACCAATCCCCACTGAGGACCTGACCGTATCGAGCACCAGATTAATTACTTCTCTCTTGTTTACGCCCAGGTTTTTGACTGCATTCTCGGTCATTTTTGGAATAGCACCCGGGATCCAAGAACAATAGGCACCACACAGACGGAGTTGACGCCCAATTGATGTTTGATTACTTCTTGTAAGACACCATATTTTTGAATCTTTTCCGTTGCTGCCTCGTCTAATGAGTAATTTTGTTCATATCTTATGGTGACATCCACTATTGTTGCAGCGGTTCCGTTCTTCAATACCAAGTCAGGCTTCAACAGCTGACGGTCGGGAGACATGAAGGGCTGTTCTTCATATACATCAACATTTTCGGGCTGGCATTTCGCTATGATGTTGACGATGTGGTTGTGTCTAGCGATTTCCCAATCCTCCGCTCTTGACCGGCGCATGGTGGAACGCATCACTACAAGTTCTGTTCAGATGTAAAGAACTGACGAACATTCGTATGAGCTTATCTGCCTCCTTCAGCACACCCTTAGTCACCCTAAGCGAGCAAAGCTTCGCTTGTATTCTGGGAACTAGATGGAATCGAAGGACCTCGACCTTTTGAGCTGGCTTAAGAGGTACCCTAATTAAGCGCTGCAGTCCCACCTTTAGCGACTGTATCGTGGGGCCCGACAATCCGTGCATGTCATATTTTTCCCCGAGGTAAGACATAAGCTCCTCGGGGGGCCAACGCTCTTATTGGCTGTCCCTTCGCATAGAACCGTGGCCTGGTAATAGAGTATAATACTTTCTTACCAGGTACCACTCTTACGGATAATGACACGGACTTGTCGGGATTTATAAGCAGCCCAGACACATCACCAAAGGCCACCACCTTGGACAACAGTCGCTGACATCCTCCAAGCGTATCACTCGCTATCACCAGATCATCTGCATACGCCGCACATGCCACCTGCATTCTAGGCATCGAGAGACCCAGCCCCGTATTCTGAAGTTGCACCAGTAACTCATCGAGCACGATATTAAATAAGAGGGGCGACAGGGGATCACCCTGTCGTACTTCCCTCTTAAGTGTGATGGATCTGGTTGCCTCCCCGCCCGACCAAACTTCTGTCAAAGCGAAGACCAAGCCACACATTATGAACTCGATGAGCCTTGGCTCGATATCGAATCTCATCAACGCCCTTCTTACAGCTGGGTGCAGCACCGTATCGAACGCCCTTCTAAAGTCGATCGAGACTAAATGGTGTTCCATCAAGCTCGACCGCTTTTCCTTTATCATCGAATCGAGAAGAGCCACATTCAGCAGCACTCCATCTCGATCGATGAAGCCCCCCTGACTGTCATGGAGGGTTATAGCGCTCGATATCCTTTTCGCTAGGATCTTATTGCAAATTCTTGTTATGATGCTGGTGACAGTTATAGGTCTCCAATTATCGACCCTTTCTAGTCCCTCGTCTGTCTTTGGGATTAAAATTGTCCTCCCTTTCTGGAGAGATACAGGCAGACGACCTGCAACTAGTGTAGCATTGAGGAGGAGTTCCAGTCTAAAGCGAGGAATCTTTTTCATGGTTTCAAATGTGATCCCATCTGGACCATACGCTGTTCTTTTGGAGGTCCTTATAGCCTTATCTATCTCCCCGCCGGTAATGGGTGTCCATTCGGAATCCTGTCTAGTTCTCACTTTTTCGACTTGTTTATCAAGGAGATCCGGAGCGCAGGTTCCCCATAACTCAACGTATCTCCTCTCAATGTCGAGAAGAGGTGGACGGGTGGTATCATTATCCGCAGACGAAAGGCTTCTTCCATCCAAGATGGTTTCTGCCAATCGCTTGCGGTTTTTCGCAAATAACTTTTGCGCCGTCTTATATTCTCCCACTCTCTTTCTAAACTTGTTAGAATGAGTGGGATCGGTATCGTGATTCCTCTTCTGTGAGTTTGAATTCCGTGCAACCTTCCCATGTTGTCAGAGAAGTCCTTCCTTCCAGGTCCCTAGCTCTCTCACTAGGGATCCTCGGGTTTTATTTGTTAGTCTTGAGACGCAATGTATGAGGGCTCTGTCACCCTCATTCCACTCGTCCCAGACACCTAGTAACCCTACAATATGATTAACAACCGCATCAGCAGCGAGAATCGATCTCCTGTTCTTATGCACTTCCTGTGGTCTAGCAATATTTGCATCAGGATTATGGGCTGAGCTATCTACGGACATGTTCGGAATCAATGTCCGTGCCTCGAAGCTGAATCCAGATGCCCTTACAGGTGTGCTACTGACCTGTACGCCCCTTAAACTCCTTGGAGCTGTGGTGGGCGTGATACTTGTGTTTTGAGCATCACGCATAGAACTGCCTAGCCCAGAGCACCCTGGTACCGGCGGCAGCTCCTCAACCACCAAAGGTGCGTCAGGCACCCTCATCTGACTCTCTGTTCTCTTCGATGTTTCTGTGCCTGATACGACTCTCTCGGCCCGCAAGCCTGCCAACATATCCTTATAATCGTCCAGTCGGCGTCTAGATTTGATTGCCTCCTGGGAACGGCCCGGAAGGACTCCGGCGAGGTGGAGGTTTACAAACCTCCCACTGAAACCAAGTTCCTCTTTGGCCATAGCCATCAGCTCCCCCTCTGACCATCTGGATGGGTCTATTATTGGGTTCTCTACCTGCCTCTCCAGGTCGGCGTTATATTCCCTTGGGTGCGCCTTCTTGATATGCTGCCTCAGTCCAGCGTATGTCCTGAAGCTCCGTCCGCAGGTCTTTCAATCACCCTCCTGGCGGCCAGGCTCTTGCTGATCCGGATCTTCGTGTGTAGGCGGTCCCCTACAATACTGCCGACGTATGTGCTGCTTGCGCCCGTCTTCCGACCCAAAGGTCTTGCCGCAGACGCAAATCACCACCATGTCGACTGACCACAATCGCTCTGATTGTTTGGGGGCAGAGTTGACGCCGGTAAATCTCGGCGCCCGTTAATCTATCAACTTTTCTCTGCCCCAACGAAGACTTCTAGCGGAGTTAAAGCTCAGACATGTCTGACCAGTGGTAGTAAGATTTGAGAGCAGTTCTCTCTGACCAGTGCAGCTCAAGATTGATCGCTATTTTTATCAATCTCCTGTGCTAGGGAGCTGCTTTTATATAAATACCACTGGTGGCGGCTGTGCTAATGGCCACTGCTGTGTTACCACAACGGCGTGGACGGGGGGCACCTCGAGAAGGAATTGCACGCCACTTGCTCGGAGCAAATCCCAAGAGCGAAGAAAAATCGCTGAACTACTCTGCAAATGTAAGCACTTATAACAGCTGCCTCTATGTGCTCAATTATCCACAACCAAAACTCAAATGAGAAAGCACCAGAGGACCCGCAGGCTATCTCGAAATATGCTTAATTATCCAAATGAGCTTAGAAGCGAGAGAAACACCGAGGACTTGTGCAAACAACTATCTCCAGAGCATATGACATCGGCTAGTTTCCATATTTCAGGAAAATGTTTTTGCCTAAGGCAAGCGTTGCAAGTATTGTAGTAAGGGCAGCAATGGCTTTAATTGGTAGTTCTTGAGAGCTCCATTTGTGATGCCGTCGGGACCAGGGGTTCTTTTGTTTTTGAAAGTTCTGTTTTTTTATTGCAGCCCTTCTAGTTTCTCGGGGAGCGTGCTTATTCTTTCGAGAATCTCCGCAGCTGTCCCCGCATCTCTTCGACTTTCTCTTCCATTCTTACAAATTTGTTTCCATTTTCTTGAATCTCTTCTATGACGCCGTCTATTATTTCTCTGACGTCTTTCGCGTTCTCTTGGTTTTGTTGAATTCTCCTTGCATATTCGAAGAATTTTCTTCTTCCTCTCTACTAAGGTAAAATCAGAATTTTTGTTGTTTGCGGTGGGAGTCGCTTGGCGGCGGAGGGGCTTTGTTCTTACCTGGCGCAGTTGTGGTCGGCTAAGACAAGCTGTATCCAGTTGGACGGGTGTTCGCCGCCACAGCCTGCGCACTGGAGTTTAGTTTTGGTCCTATCCTCATGCCTGGTAGGGCAGGTGGTGGACCTATGGTTCCCTGAGCACAGGACACACAGTAGCAGACCTACAAATATGTTGGGTGTGCCCAAACCGTTGGCACTTAAAACATTGTGCCAAGTGGATTTTCGGGTGGAGGTTTTCGACTGATCGGTATGTTTATTACTTGGGTTAGGTTAAATATTTCTTTACCCTTTATATCTTTATTTAGTGTAATCTGGAAGAGTGGGAGAGGTCTGCGGTCAGGCCCTTTTCTGAACTGATGACCGACGGCTACTGGGATGCCAAGCTCCACTAAGCTGGCCTGAACTTCCCCTGTGGAAATTCTTGGGGAAAGCCTCGGATAATAACCTTGAGAGGTTTCTCCTCTGGGAGCGGGAAGACCACGAAGTTGCACTTGTGCACTGTGAGATGAATCTCGATAGCTTTACGGACTCTGATTGAGTTCGTGGAAATCAAGATGCCCTCCCTCGTGTCCTTAGACTAGCTTCGAGAGCTGGCCATTTCCTCTTGTCAACCAAGAGTTTTGGAGGGATTCTAAGATCAGGTCGGGAGACTATGACCGGAGACGGCACTGCCTTAGCGCCCCCTCTGTCCGTTGAGAGTACCCCACCTGGTTTGGTGCAGGAGGGGAACCTGCGGAGCAGTGTCCTACCCCTGACCTCCCCCTGGATTTGGAACGCAAGGCGTAGCTTGAATGGGGTTAATATCGAGTGAGGTTGTAACTGTGACTACTTCAGGTGGTCCCCTCCCCGTTTGGAGTTTGAATTTGGATTCGAATTCCCTAAGTATTTGGTAGATTTTAGCTTATCTACCCAACTAATTTCGTCTTGCAAAGGTTTGACACGATTGCTTCGATGAAATTCCAGTTGAAATGTTCCCGTAAAATTTCGGAAATTCTACCGAAAAGTATATTGTTATTATCCATCTTACTAATTTATTATAATTATACGTAGGAAGCCAATATCGTCGGCATAGAGGAAGGCGTGGACATTGCGGTCTGTGGGAGTTGGGAAATCGCTCATGTAGACTTTGAAGAGGTCAGCGGCTAGCACTTACCACTGAGGAAATCCTGCTTGGATCGGGTGCCTTCGAGTAAGATATTGAATTTTCGATTTGATCAATATGAGCGGATGATGTGAACTAAAGCTTTCGGAATGCCAGCTTTTGGGAGTTTGTAAAGAAGGCCGGTATGCCACACCCACCGTGTCAAAAGCTTTGGCCACATCGAGAAATGGTGCTGCGGCGCATTTCTTATTATTAAAGCGTAAGTGTTATGATTTCTACTATCCTCGTAACTTGATGAATAGTAATATGTTTGACTTGGAAACCAAATTGTTCGTTTTGAATAATTTTTGCTGTTTCGATGGATGATCTAAGTCTTGTGAGAATAATTTGGCAGTAGGCTGATCGGACGGTATAATTTGGGGCTGTGACTGTTTTGCCCGGATTTGTGAATGAGAATGACATTGGCGATTTTCCAGACGGAGGGAAAATGCCGAAGACGTAGGCAGGCATTGACTATTATATACCTTGATTTGATTTTACGTGTCCGGTTGGGTCATCAGACATTCCAAGACAAATTTCCCCGTGACGCACACCATCCTGTCATCAAAGTAGCTCTCCCACATCGGGACTTCCTCACACCGCAGCTTTTTGAGCCTTTCTATGATGACAGACCATAGAGGGCCTTCGAACGCTCCTTTAAAATCGACAAGCAACCCCAGCACGTATTTCCTTCGTGAACCTCTCACGGTGTCTACTAGTGAGTGCTAGGCATCCTCTGAGCGCAGGCCCTTTCTAAAGCCAAACTGGCTATCACTCAAAATCCCCGACTTTCTCTTCTGGAGTCTTGTGACCAAGATCCTCTCGAGTATCTTGCCCATAACAGGTAACAGACAGATCGGTCTATAAGAAGACGGATCGGATCTTATCTTGTTCGGGGACTTAAGCAAAATAACCAGTCTCGCCGTTTTCCACCTTTTCGGAAATCTGCCTCGTGATATGCAGGCAGAGTATAGCTGAAATACGTGCAAGGGAATCGCTCTCATTGTCTCGGGGTAAAGGCCATCCAATCCTGGGGCCTTACCCATCTTTATGTTGCCGATTGCCTCCTCCACCAGCAACTCGGGGGACTCGGTCACCTCGCCTACCACAGGAGCTACTTCAGGATCCTCAGAATGAAAGAAGCCATCCAGCATGTGCTCGACTCCCTCCTCCCACGTCGTAGAGAACCTGTCCCCAATCCGGATTTGACCCAACTCGCTATGCTTCCTCCGACCAGTGCATATCTTGTATACCTGACCCCACCGGGTTGGAGTTGCCTTCGCTTCCCACAATACCTTAGGATAAGCATTGACTGGATGCCTCGAAGTTGGTTGGCAATTAATGGGTCAATATTAGATTTCGCCGAGATTTTTCAGGATTTCTATGTGTAATTTGATTAATTGATTGGGATCAGTTGGCAGTTGAAGTTGAGAATTAATATTACGCTGAGAACTGGGGTAGTAGTATCTACTATGGGCAGTTTCCAATGGTGGTCTCATGTCATTGTGGGTGTCGGGGAAGTTGGAGTGAGTTCTATTTGGGTAGTTGTCGCGATTGAAGTACATGGGTGTGCAGTTGTGGAAGATGGGTTTAGGATATTCTGGACATCCTTTGAAATTAGCAGTATGTGCTCCTTTACAGTTAGCACAAATGGCATCGGTATTTCGCGGTTTTACACAATCGGCAGAAAGATGATCACCTCCGCATTTGTTAGGGCATGTACAACATCATTGCGTTGGTTTATTTCTTCATCATAGTTTAGGCTTTCATGCCTGTTATTTCCAGCTTCTTGTGATATGGACTGCCAGCTTTCGTTCCATACTCTTCTTCGTTATCTCACCCATCTTACTACGTGCAATACCTTACACGTGTCTCGGATTAGTTCGTTTATTATCCTATTCCATAGTGTTTTTCCCGCTATTGTGCGTAGGTTTCTGATTTTTTAGGGTAGTTTTTTATTATCTGTATGATGGTTTCCGGTACTCTTTTTCTTCTAATTGCAGCATAAATTACAGGATGGGGGATGGAATCGAACGCCTTTGTCAGATCTAGTTGAGCTGCTGCGATGCTTGTTTTCTTTCCTGCTCTAATACATTCATCCAGGACAACAACATTTATGTAGCAGCCTCTCTGACGTTTGAAGAGGCTTACATGGTTCGCAAGTTGTAACGTCGGATGTTGGACGTTAAATTATTGCTACCTGAAAAACGACAACTCAGGGCTTGTAGCAATATAAAGATGTAAGTGCCCTCTTGGCTAGCTCGGAGTACGCAAGAGGCAAAGTGATGTGCCAATCTCCTTCCTTGGTGGTAATTGGATGATACAGTGGGCGCCGAAAGGTTATGCTTCAAAAAGCAAGGCGATAACTGATGGTAAATGAGCGCCACGTAGTTTGATGAACCACCCTGTATATCACGGCAAAGTACTCCCTGTAAAAAACTACGAAAAGCTGGAGTACTGGAATAGGGGAAGGTAGAGGAGATTGGGTAAATCACCTCCAGTAACAAAAGCGTATTATTTCGTTTTGATCTAGATAATATAATGATCAACATTAAATTACAAAAACCTTGCGTAATAATATTGAGCTTACCCTTAAAAAAAATATGTAAGTTAAATAGTACAAGTACACGTAATAAGTTATAAAAATAACTGATGTTTTGTTGTTACCTGGTATACGTATACTGGGCGTACAATAGGATATACACGCCTCTGTGTTAAGTTCACAGGTGATAATTGAACACACAAATAAAATTAGGTAGTAAGGGAACGGCCCAAAATATTCCGCACAGTAAAAATAAAATGTACAGATATTAAAAAACAAATATACAAAAAATAGGCTTATCTTGGCGGTGTCTTCTGATCCAAGGTGTTGGGGTGGGGGGTGCAAGGTGACTAGCACGATCAAGAGTTTTGCAGGTGGTCTCCAACTTGGTAGATGGTGATACCAAGGGAGTGATGATAGTCCAAACAAACGAAAAACGGTGCGGACAAAAGAACTCGTAATAAAAACTTGGGATGATAAAAACTCCGTACAAAAACCCTAAAGGAAACAAAGTCAAATAACCTTACAACTCAAAACATAATAAGAATACTACCTCAGATGGTCGAGGGTTGCTGTCAAAGCTTGAACAGCCACTATTCGACGGGATGGTCCAAAGAAACTTGAGACGGGTTGAATCCTTCAAGAATGAAGATAGGATTCTCTTGGAAAAATTACTTCAAAGAAGTCGGTACCCAGGAGCAATCCGAATCAAAAGCGGTTGAAAGAAATCCCAAAAATATGGATATGACGAAATATGTCCAAAAATGCTTCCAAAATCCGCTCACTGTCCTCAGAAAGTTTTACAAAAACGTAAAAATGTCGAACGAATAAAAATGGCGTTTTAACTTTTAACTTGTTAACGACTAAAAATACAATCTTATCAATGCCTTTGTATCAGCTGGATTTTCAAAAATATGCAAAATGATACTTATGATGCCATTTAACGGCAAATCAACAAAGCATTGAAAGATTTCTATATTAAAATATTCAAAAATAAATTTGAATGTAAAGGAAATTTAACGTATTTAATTTTGAACCGTAACAAAATTCGTCGCCTAGACATGAGCTGAAGATTCTCGCAAGGATGGATGAGATATTTATTGGTCTCCAGTTTTCGATCAAGTATAGATTTTTGCCTGCTTTTGGAATTAGTGTGGTCCTGTTGGTTTTCTAATTTATGCTTAATTGACCTCGATCGAAGTTTTCATATTTGGCTAGCGCTCAAATTGACCTCCCTCCCCAAGTACAAAAAAAGAATTCTCGCTTTTAATACATTATTTATTACTTTTTTAGTAACATTTCCAATAGTACCTTATACAAAATTTAAAAACACTGGGAAACAGATTGTACTATTTACATACGTATGTCCAGAACATAAACAAAACCATCACCAAAGCTGACGATCTCCTGTAGAATTCCAAGTAGCATCGGAAACTTCTCCACTTGTCTTAAAACTATGAAGCAATTCTCCGCTTTTAAGGGACCAAATATAGACAAACTTATGGTAAAAACCACTCAATAAACAATTTGTGGCTTTTAAACTTAAAACATTACAAATACCGAAAATTGAAACTTTCATTTTCAAAAAGATGTCTGGTCATCTTGCCATTTTCTTTTATTTTGTTTTTGTTTATTGACGTGTTCTATCACCATTCACTAAAATCGTCTTTCTGAAATTGGGCATCTTGCTGCTGTTTATAACGTTTTTCAATAGATTCGTTATCTAATTTTAAATTTTCTGCATCGAGAGATATTACTTCATATTTATGAAAATTTGCTTGAGACTGCAAATTGCCAGAAAGAAGCGCTGAAGGCGGTAGACCGACTTGCTATCATAGTCTCGCTTATTTTAGTTACAGGTTTCTCAGGCAAAACCTCGTAGAAATTCAGCATTTCGTTAGATTCCATTTCTTTTTCTATTTTTCTTTTCCTCAACTCGTTGGAATCTCCGGAGTTTCTAATCCCGAAAAGCTGTTCAATATTTCGCTACGCGTCTCCAATCCGTCTATCATCATTTCCTATTAGGTCTGTGACCTGGCCCATCTCTTCCAACATCTCTGCGTTGTTGGGATTTGTATTTGTATGCCTTCAGAGGTATTATTCTGGAGCTTGTCATTCTCTGGAGGTGTTCTTCCCATGTTACGTTGTATGTTGAACGCTAATATTTTTACTACCTGAAAACGGAAACTCAGGGCTGTGTAGCAACTTAAGATCGAAATGCTTCTTTGGCTAGCTCGGAGTAAGCAAGAGACAAAGTGATGTGCCAATCTCCTTCCTTGGTGGTAAATGGATAATACAGGGGGCGCCGAAAAGTTATGCTTCAAGAAGCAAGGCGATAACTGATGGTAAAATGAGCTCAAGGTAGTTTGAAGGACCACCCTGTATATCACAGCAAAGTACTCCCTCTGAAAACTACGAAAAGATGGCATATTGAAATAAAGGAAGGTAGAGGAGATTGGGTAAATCACCTTCAGTAACAAAAAGCGTATTATCTCGTTCGCTTTAGATGTAATGTTGTATTATGTATAAAATTTACAAACCTTGCGCAATAATATTGAGAGTACCTTTTAGTAATAAAATTTGAATTATAGTTGTAAAATTATACTACGTATGGAGTTATAAAAATAACTGATGTTTTGATGGTATACCGCGTATACTTGGCGTACAATTATACACGCCACTGTGTTAAACCCACAGATAATAATTATTGAACAAGCTAATTATTTAATAATTCACAATAAAATAGCAAGAGAACGGCCCAAAATATCACGCGCAGTAAAACAAAATATATCGTATTACTAAAATACAAAGTATGCTTAGCTTGAAGAATTCTTCTGGTGTCCAAGATGTTGGGGTAGGGGTAAAAAATAATTGATTTTAGTAATTTTTATTTACATACAAATAAAATAATTTTCATTTTACATTCAATTCCTTCTGTAATCTTTACGAGGCTTCTCTCTATTTTCTAACATTCTTTCATTGGATTCGGTAAGATTAGTAATTTTATCTAGCAATTGTGAACTTAACGATTGCAACCTTGATGGTTCACTGCGATGCATTACGAGAGTTTCGGATCCATCTAATGAAGCCATTAAGTCCGCGTTGAAGATTATTTTAGCAATAATTTTATAAGCAACAGGACCTTCCAGTTCAAACATTTCTGCTAAAGACGCTAGAGACATAGAGTCATAAACTTTGGAATACGTAAACAAATAAGTTTTTAAGCTTTCCTCCTTAATGAGATTCGTTAACATGACTCTTACGTTATCGGCATCTTGGTTAAACAAATTCCAAACTTTAACATTAATCTTTTCATTAACGATAAAATGTATTGCATGCATTCCAATCTCCGTTACGTAAAGCTTTTGCAGCAGCCACCACATGCTCCCTCATAGTTTCAGGTGGACCAACTAAAGTTTGCCTTTCCGAATTACGCAATTGATAATAAAATGCTTTCAAACGAGATGCATACATTCCAACAGTTCCAAGTTTATGTGTAAGTGGTAAGGCAACTGACATTGTTTTTCCAATTTTTCTTGTTCCAAATTTCGCTCATTTTGCCTCTGCTGTAAAAATCCTTGCGCCAGGAGTTCTTTTATTTTTCCACTCTACATCAACTCTCTCAAACAATCAAGAGCTTCCTGTATCTTACAGTTACGGAAAGCGCTGATGCCCAATTGTGCCATAGCTCTGTTGTAGAAACATTGTGTGACAACATCATATTTATCGATTGTTTCTTGTAAATTCGACATGTGGAACAATTCTTGAGATCTAAGGTAAAATACCCAGTAGTTGAACAGTTTTGAAAGTAAAACCTATTTCACTCTAATTTAAGCAAATAAAATTCGATTAATTTGATTAAAATATGTTGTTTATAAAAATATAGATAGTTTTGTATATAATAGCAAAGAAAAAAGTAATAATTAATATAATTATCATATTTTTACAAGGTTTTTAAAACATACTTCAAATGCAGCAGTAATTGAACAATCTATTTTGGATAGCAGAAGTAATTGAACACTCCGGGAGTAGTACTTGAACAAGTGTGGAATATAGTCAAAATCAAACAAAAATCCAATCGATATTCTAAAGATACATTTGGCAACATTGACAACAACAAGTGTATGACAAACGTGATCATTTTATGTTAGTTTTTTCGAGTTCAAGTTCATAACCTAAAATGTAAAAGATATTCTTTGCGTAAAAGCGTTCAAAAAGTGTTTAAATTACAATAGTAATTACACAGAAAACAATAAATTCGTGTTTTCATCTAATCTAAATTAGATGATTGACATTCTATGGTTTATCTAATGTTTTCTATCTTTCAATTACAGTATTTAGTTGTTTCAGACAATCAGTTTAGTAAATATATCTAATTTAAATTAGATAATAAATAATTTAAACTGTAGTTCAATCGGTTACAAAAAATATCTATTTCACTGAATCGTTATCTTTAATTCATTCAATCAAATTATATGATTATTGTAACCAAGTTTCAGTAATTTACATAATACAAGTAATTCAATCGTTTACAAAAAATTACTATTTCATTTAATCTTTGTCTTTCATTCATTCAATCAAATTATATGATTATTGGGGAGCAGTCGATTCTCCCGAACTCGTAAATTAAAAATTTACTATAGAAATCCTAACGGAATTAGAGAGATAAAATATAAACGAAGCGATTAAGGCAAAGAAAAAAGTCGTATATCGATTAGTTTGGCCAATAATCGATTTTAAAGTTGCCAATTTTTACTCAATCAATCAATCAATAACAACTCATATATTCATTTAACTATATACAAAATATTTGTGCCCCAGCACGAGCCTAATTAATACTAAGACAGTTTTATTTTTGTAATACATGATATTGCTGCGCTGCTCCTACCGTGGCGGTTCCATCAGCGAAATCTGGTAGCGGGTGTTGGTCGAGTGGCATCTTCGCATGAATGTTTCCTGGAAAACGAGTGCAAAAACCAGGCGAAATGATTAGGGTGTTGTGTGTTTTTGTTTCGATGTTTAAAGCATGATATTGTGTATTAATTTATGTTTTATTTTCCTGAAGGGTTTATTAGTATGATTGATTGTGTTGATATGGTGTGTACTTGGGTTCCGCTTAACCGTGTGTTCAAAGAAATTTGTTGCGGTGCGATGAATGAGTGTAGAAAGTCGTGGCATGTTGGCGATTTGGTGTAGATCGTAAATTTCTGTGTATCTGTTTGCTCCGGTGATCAGTCGCAGGCATTTGTTTTGCACTCTTTGTAAAATTAGGACGTTGGAGCGAGCCGCTTTACTCCACACTGGGGAGGCGTAAAGGATTATGGGGAGGATCATGGATTTGTAGAGCTGAAGGCGGAATTTGGGGTTTAATTTATTTTTATAGGATAAGAGTGGCGTAAGCGAGTTCATCGCACGAATGGCAGACCTAGCGGTTTGTAGGATGTGGGGTTTCAACGTCAATCGTCTATCCAAGGTTATCCCCAAGTATTTGGTTGTGTCAGCTGGTTCGATTTCTGTGCCGTCGAGTCTTAATTTATTTGTAATTACGTCGTGTTTATGAGAAAAGGTGGTTATTGTAGTTTTTGTTGGGTTAATTTTCAGTCTCCAGTCGTCGTAGTAGTCTAGCAAAATTTCCGAATGGTTTTGTAGTTTTGTGTAAGTCATATCTTTTACTTTGTCCGAGGCCGAAATTCCTGTGTCGTCTGCGTATAATGTGAGGGTCGTGTCGTCGGTTTTAGGGATATCGTTGATATAAAAGTTAAACAGGATTGGGGATAGGATGGCACCTTGCGGTACTCCAGCGGGGATGGTGTGTGGGTCGGATAGCGAGTTTTTAATTTTAACCCTGTAGGTGCGGTTGGAAAGAAATTGTTGGATTATTTTAATTAGGTGCGTTGGAAAATTTAGCGTCATAAGTTTGTGGATAAGGCCATCGTGCCAGACGGTGTCGAAGGCCTTTTCCATATCTAATGTCATAATTGTTGTTGATTTGTCTTGATTGTAATTAATGGTTATGTCGTTGACAAGTATAGCGAGTTGTAGGGTCGTAGAGTGTAATGGGCGAAAACCGAATTGCTCTTTTATCATGAGGTTGTGGATGGATTCGAAGGTGAGGATTCTCTTTAAAATTATTCTTTCGAAAATTTTAGAGAGAGTGGATAGTAGGCTTATGGGTCGATAACTTGATGGAAGATGTTTGGGTTTGCCTGGTTTTGGGATTGGAATGACTGTAGCTGACTTCCAGGCTTGGGGGAAAATATTGATTTTTGATGCATGCGTTTAGTATGTAATAAATTTGGGCTATTATTTTCTTAGGTAATTTTTTAAGGATGAAGGATGAGATCTTATCGTGACCAGGGGCTCGATTTTTGAGTTTTTTGATTATGCTTTTTATTTCAGCTGGTGACGTAAGATCGGTATCGGGTGTGGGAATTTGGGTATTATTTAATTTTTGGATGGATTGTTGGACTAGGAGGTCAATATCTGGATTTTTGGATTGGGTGGTTAGGTTATGGTGTTTTTGATATTCCTGAGCAATTAGGTTCGCTTTGTCTAGGTCAAAAATTGCTTGTCCGTTGGGAGATTGGAGGACGGGGAATTGTCGGTTGGGTTCGTCATTTTTTAGTGATTTGGCAATTTGCCACATTTTCTTTGTGTTGCTAGGTAAAATTTCTTCTAGGGCTTTGTCCCAATTTTTTTGTTTGATTTTTTGTATGTCTTGGTTTATGTCACTTGCTAACTTGTTAATTTGGGGTCTTAAGTGTTCGTATCTGTGTCGTTGGTATATTTTTCTTAATTTGTTTTTATTCTTAATTTTCGTCAGTATTTCACTTATTTAGTTACTTTTACGTTATAATTTGGTTTGGGGATATCCTTGGTATTTCGGTTGAACGTTTTTGTCAGTAGTTTTGTCAGTTTTACTATTGAGTCATCAATATCTTTGTTTGTTTTGATATCGTGGGTGATTTCATGACCACCCAATTCCACTCCAAACTTTATCCAGTTTGTTTTGGTGTTAGATCTTGGTGGAACGATTGGAATGGATATTGAACTTAGTTCAATAAGGATGGGTAGGTGGTCGGAACTGAGTTTTTGTAGGACAGTGATGCTGTCTACGGCTAGGTTGTGTGTGATTGCCAAGTCAATCGTGGAAGGAGTGTTGGCGTTGTTTCTAGGAATGTGGGTGGGGCTATCTGGATAATGCAATTGGAGTGGGAGCGGGTGGTTGTCGATGTACTCATCGAGGCTGGTGCCAAGTTGGTTTTGTCTCCCAGCGCTCCATAAGAAATGATTTGAGTTGAAATCACCCGCGATAATCGCTTTGTTTGAATTTTGGATTATTTTGTCAAATTCATCGAAATTGTGTTGGTTAGTCGGATTTGGTATAAGTTGCTGATCGTTATGTCGTCAAGTTGTATCGTTTGAGTCTCAGCGACGTCCGTATTAATGTTAGTCATTGCTGGGTTGAGTGAACTTTTGACGTAGGTCAAAAGTCCACCCGCAGCTGTCTTAGGTTGATTGTAAAGTATGTAGTCCGGAAGTTTAGGTGGTTTACGTTTACTTAATTTTGTTTCCTGTATTAGTATGATGTCGGGGTTTAAGTCGTTCGCTAGCACTGCCATTTCATGCATCTTTGCACTGACACCATTCGCGTTCCATGAAATTAACGTGAATTTAGTTTTCTTAGACATTGTATTTAGCTGATACATTTTTGATTATCTGGATTATTTGCATCGGGTCCGTGACTCCCGTGCATTTTTCAGTTAATTCTAGTACTAATTCAAGGATTTTGTCTAGGTTAATCAAATTATCTAGCACGTTAATTGCATGGACAAGGGAAGTAATGTCAGTGGGCTTTCTTTGCCCCTCGCTTGCGCCTGAATTCAAATTTTGTTGCATTTGCTGTGCTGCAACTTTTGGGGTTGTAAATTGAGGAAGGGGTGCTGCAGCAGGAAGTGCTGGGAAGGATTTTAAACTGGTGAAATTGGGAGTGGTTTGGGATAGTGGTGTTGTATTTTCATTAGTTTTTGCATTACGCCTAGCTTTTGCACTCACCTTCTCTGCATAGTCGATATATTTCGGGCACTCGCTCCAGTTGGCCGCGTGGGAACCGCCACAATTGCAGCGCACCTGGTCGTCTTTGGTGGTCCTGGGGCACATTGAGGTGGGATGTTGTGTCATGCACTTGACACAACGCAGATTCATATTGCAATTGCTGCTTCCGTGTCCAAAGTTCTGGCAACGGAAACATTGTAGCTGGTGGGTCCTTTGTCTGACTTCTTCAAATCGGACCAGTATTGGTCCAACACTTCTTATTTTCTTGATGTCTGTTAGGGTTGTGCCCAGCTTGAAGTTGATTAAGAATGATGGTGTTGGATCTCTGTATTTGTTTTTAAGCTGGGTGATTTTTTCGACTTCTATGTTATGTTCGTTTTTCAATTCTTCTTTGATAAATTCGGTATCTAGGTATGGCGATCCCTTCATCACCAATTTAAGCGTTTTGTCCTCTTTATATCCGTAGGTATAACCTTGAATACCGCCGGGGGTCAAAAGGGTGTTCTTTAATGCTATGTGATCTTCTTTCGTCGCGGCGTATAGCCAGCTTTGCCCCCTGACGTGCTGTATTCGTACCGGTTCCTTGGCGATTTGTTTTATGTTGGTGATGAAGGCTCGCAGGTCACCGATGGGGGTGGATATGATTATTGGCGGCGGTTTGGGTGTCTTCGCGGCTGGGGTTGATGGTGTTTGGCCAGGTTGGGTTGGCGGTGGTCGTGGTTTTCTGCGTTGTTGGATAATTTTCCAATCTAAGTTTAAATTTGGTTCATCCTCTTCTTTGCGTCCCGGTTGTTCGGAACAATTTTCAAGGATTCCGAAGCGGTTGTAAAGTGCTACATCACGGGCTATTATGTGGTTGACATCGATAGTGATTAGTTTTGGAGTGGGTTTGGTTGCATGCTGCTCGGTCTCAATTTCGTTTTCTGACAGTTCGCTATCCGATTGGTCTTTGTGGGTGGCTTTGTTCAGTATTTGTTCATTGTCTTGGTTTATGTTGGCCGCAGCCATGGCCATGGTTGTCTTCTCGACTTGAACTTTGGTTGTTAAACGTTTGGTGTGATCGTCACTTAACCGTTTGACCTTTTTTGAGGCTTGGGGAAAGCGTTCCGCAAGCCTCTTATAAAACAGGGCCTGATTGGGCGGATCGAAGAGCGACAGCTTGTGTCTTGAAAAAGACAGTCAAGCAAAACTGGGAAAACTATTTAAAAACTTCTTGGCACGTCTACTCACGTTCGCTGTCCAACAGCGAATGTTTTGTTTCGGAAAAATTACGATATGTGCTGACGAGGCATTCTGTTAACGGTATGTGCGCACCGTAAGAGGTTACGGTGATAGGCCGTCACAATTCTTGTTTGACTTGTCGACTCGAATAGACGTGCTCTAAGCGATAATCTGATTTCCTCAAATCAACAAAGCGATCCAAGCGATTTTTACTAATTAAAAGTTCTTTACAGTGAAGTCTTTGTGTTGTTGTGTGTGAAGTTTGTGGAAAATTCGTTAAATTTGTTTGTTGGGCTGTTTAATTACTGACCCTCAAATCAATCAAATCAAAAGACTCTATTGTTTTTAAATATTTACATGTTGCGTATTATAATTTAAACCTAGTGCCTATTGCTACTACAATTAACCTAGGTGAGTATAATTTATTTACAGTTTAATTTATTTACAAATATGTTTTACCCTGGGAAAAAACGAGTGCAAAAACCCAGCGCTCTGCACAGAGAAAAAAAAATTATATTATTTACAAAGCCTTTTTTGTAAAAATATTCTATGAAAATTTGTACATTGTACAGAGCTTTTCTAAAATATATTAAAGTTTTGTAAAATCTACGATGACCTTTTGTAGTATATACAAATAACACCTAATAAAATTTCTATGACATTTTTCTAAATTGAACAGAATACTTTGTAGTATTATTCTAAAATAATTTTTATAAAAATAATCTATGAAATTTTGTACATTGTACAGACCTTTTCTAAAATATATTAAAATTTTGTAAAATCTACGATGACTTTTTGTGAAATTTACGATGACTTTTTCTTATATATACAAATAACACTTATTAGAATTTCTACGACATATTTCTAAATTAAACAGAATACTTTGTATTATTATTGTAAAATAATATTTTATAAAAAATAATCTATGAAATTTTGTACATTGTACAGAGCTTTTCTCAAATATATTAAAATCTTGTGAAATCTACGATGACCTTTTGTTATAATATATTGTAAATGATTTTCCCCCAATTTTTATCTGCCGCCTATTATTGCTAGGAGCGAATATCTCCGTAAATATTTACAAGTTCGTAGCTCCGAGCAACCGGCGTCGAACACGTGGTCGGTAGAATTCGATCGTTAATTTAATTATTAACGGGCTGCTTATTAAATTATTAATTTAAAAAATTAATTATTTCGTTCGATTGCATAAATTTTTTTATGTGTTCATAATATTAACAATTAGGATCGGGCAAAGTCATTCGTGAAAGAAAACATATTTTTTATTTAATAATTACTCCTCTCTATTTTTATTCGTTAGTTTTTTCGAACGCACGGTGGGTGTAATAAAAAGAATTACCCGCTACTAATTATCATGAAAATAAAAAATATAAATAAAGACAAGATTTTTGATTTTTTTGACAACCTACCACGCGGTAACCGGGGTGCGTGCGTCGTTCTTTCAACATTACGTTTCCGCCCGCCATATTGAAATTATTACGTTATCACTACACTTTTCAATTAGTTGTCAACAAAGTCAGTCCGTTCATGGGGAAAATGTATTGGAACATTACAAAACACAACATGGTCGCATTAGTAATGATGACGTGCGAAAATTGTTACTAGATGCAATTGTGGATTATTATATCCAGAAAAAGCTTGAACTGACCACACAAGATTGCGACAATTTATCGAATGAAATTCTAAGTTTATTTAAAGGAGAAACGAAGGTACCTTTTATTATACTGTTATGTTATAAATATTTTATTTTATGTTGTAATGTTTTTTAGGAATATTATTATAGCTATCGTAATAATTTCTATCCGAGAGGAAAACTGTACAATAAGTTCCATAATAAAAAGTCATTATTCAAGAAAACCACTGCCGAAACCACAACCAGTGGCAAGCAAAAAAAAACAGGTAATGAGCAACAACAAACCGATGGATTTTAATGAAGAAGATGAATCTTATATTCGAGCCTTAAAATTCGACAATCTTAGTATCGAAGAGATACTAACTCATTAACTAACATTAACTTGATTAAAATTTTTAGATGGTCGTAATGCAGCACTTCTCTATCTGCTTCCTATCCTATTAGGACCGACAACAAGATCTGTTGTCAAGGATAGCGATGGCAGTAAAAGAACTAAGCGATATACAATTAAGGATGCGCAGCTGTCTATAATTAATGTTCATCCTACAGTAACTGCATGAGATTCTTTTATCGCTCATCAAAATGCGCATGAAGCAAACGTCCAACCCAGTATAGGGATTATTGGAGATTTTTTATTTGTTTTGTTATTTGTTTTTTTTATTTTGTTTGTATTGTTTATATTATTTTATAATATATTATTATGTTTATCAATAAATATTAATAGAGAAGTAAATTTACCTTATTTTAATGATTTAACCACGTGTCCCCCATTCCCTAAGCCTAGCCGTTTGTTCTATGTACAATTTAGTTCTAAATACTACAAATATTATTTTACAATATATTGTACAATCGTTTGTTATATCTACAATTTATTTCTAAATACTACAAATGTTTTTACAATATATTGTAAAATTGTTTGTTCTATGTACAATTTATTTCTAAATACTGCAAATGTTTTTACAATATATTGTACAATCGTTTGTTCTATCTACAATTTATTTCTAAATACTACAAATGTTTTTACAATATATTGTAAAATCGTTTCTTCTATGTACAAATCATTTCTAAATACTACAAATCATTGGGTACAATGTATTACAGCCTGGGCTAATCCCTCTTGGTAATATATACAATGTACTATTGTACATTTTAGAAATGCCTTTCTTGGCCAAAATTAATAACCGTATTTTTAGAATGTACAAAATTTTTTGTAAATACTAGAAATTTTTTTTCTCTGTGTGGTTGTACAAAAAAAGAAAAGGTTACAAGGGCGTGATTTTATTTATATTTGGTTGATTAATTGATTGTAAGTTATGTGTTGAAATTTATTAATTGGTGGTGAATGAGTTTATGTTTGTATTTAAAATGAGCATTTTTGGTAGATGTAATTGATGTGATGTTTTTGGTAAGTGGGTTGTTTGGTGTGGCGTGTTTATAAAATTTGATTGCTTCGTTTGTGATTACAGTGAGTAATGGAGGTACGCTAGTGAGCTGGTGAAGGGTGTGGATGGGTGTGGTGTATTGTGAGCCGGTGATTAGCCGAAGACACTTGTTTTGTATTATTTGTAGTTGGTTTATGTGTGTTTTCGAAGCTTTGCTCCATATTGGAGACGCGTATAGCAAAATTGGTCTTATCATTACCTTGTAGAGTTGAATTTTAATGTTTTGGTTTAGGTGATTTTTGCTGGTTAACAGCGGGTACATGGTATGAAAAGCTCGGTTTCCCGAAGCTTTCTTGTTTTCGCAGTGTTGTTTGAAAGTTAGTGATTTATCCAAGGTCACCCCTAAGTACTTGACCATAGGGGTTGGCTCGATGATGTTTCTGTTGACTTGGAGGGTGGTGGTGTAATCGTCATGTTTTTTGGAGAAAATTGTTAACGTTGTTTTGTCTGAGTTTAAATTTATTTTCCATTTCTTGTAGTAAGGAGTTAGTAAGTCTAAGTGTCGTTGAAGATAAGAAATGGATTTATTTTTTCGTCTGGATGATGCTATTAGTCCTGGGTCGTCCGCGAATAGGGCCACTTCGGTGTTTGAGTGTTTTGGTATGTCATTTATGTAGTAGGTGAATAGTATGGGGGCTAAAACGGATCCTTGTGGGACGCCTGCGGGTATGGAGTGAATATTTGAAAGGGCGTTTTTGATGCGGACCTGATAAGTACGATTTTGGAGGTAAATTCTGATGATTTTGATGAGATAGCGAGGGATGTTTAGGTTTATTAATTTGAATATTAAGCCGTCATGCCAGATAGTATCGAAAGCTTTTTCGATATCCAGCGTGACGACCGAGGTGGTTAGCCCTGTGTTGAAGTTGGTGGTTATGATATTTGTTAATCGAGCTAATTGTAGAATCGTACTATGATTGGATCGGAATCCAAATTGCTCGGGTATGATTAAGTCATTTTCGAAATTGAATTGCTGAAGGCGGCTTAATATGACTTTTTCTAATAATTTTGAAATTGTGGGTAGAAGACTGATGGGGCGGTAACTGTTAGTTAAATTTTGCATGCAGTTAAATTTTAAACAATTGCATGCTTCCAGGATTGCGGGAAATATTGATTTTTAAGGCATTGGTTTAATATGTAGTAGATTTGTAATATTGGTTTTTTGGGCAAGTGTTTTAAAATTTGTGGAGTGAGATTGTCGTGACCTGGTGCTTTGTTTTTGAATGTTTTGATTAGTCTTTTGACTTCTGGTGGGGATAGCAGGGCTTCAGGGGGTTGTGTTTCATGGTCGAACGCACTTAGGGTTTGTTGGACCATGTTTTTGGTTTGTGGGTCAGAGTGTCCCATGGTGGTGGAGTGGTTTTCGTGGTAGGTGGCCGCTATTGCGTTTGCTTTGTCGATGTTCGTGTTTTTCTGCCCTTGCGGCGTTTGTAGGGTGGGTATGGTTTTTTTGTTTTTTAGTGCTTTTGCTATACGCCAAAGCTTCTGTTTATTTTGTGGTGTGATGGTAGCAAGTGCTTTATTCCAGTTTTGATTTTTGATGTCTGCAATTTCTTTGTTAATGTCGTTTGTTAGTCTTGTAATTTGTGTTTTGGTTGATTGGTAATTGTATCTTTGGTATATTTTCCTGAGCTTGTTTTTATTTTGTATTTTTGTTTTTAGTTTTTGTGTTAAGTTTAGTTTGATTTTAATTGGTGTTTCTTTTGTATTGGCTTTGTATGCGTTCATGACTTCATCGGTGAAGTTTTTTACTGCTTCATCGATGTCGTCATTTGTTTGTATATTTATGTTTAGTGGTATTTTGTTTGTGTCGAGCCCGAATTGTTTCCAATTCGTGGTTCGAGCGGGTATGGGTGGGTAAATCGGGAGTTGCAATCTCCCGATTTCTATAAACAAAGGTGTGTGGTCTGAACTTAGTTTGCTGAGGGCTGTGATTTCATCGACCGTAATGTTTTTGGAGAGCATTAGGTCGATGGTGGATGGATCTTGTGTTTGGTTGTAACTGTAGTGTGTGTAATTGTCTGGGTGTGAAAGTAGAATATTTGCATCTTCAACGAGATTTTTGAGGAAAATGCCGTTGTGATTGTTTGTTATGTTGTTCCAGTCCGTATGCTTGGCGTTAAAGTCTCCAATTATGGCTGTCTTGTTGTTAGTTTGTATTAGGTCGTTGATTTCGTTCTCGTCAGAGTGACGCCCTGGCGAGACGTAGTAATTTATAATTGTGGTGTCATTTAATGTTAGTGCTAGTGCTTCGGCTATGTTTGTGGTGGTTGGTGTGATGTTTGCATTGAAGATGTCTTTTACGTACGTCAGACGTACGTAACAATGACTGGTCCTATGGCTCGTATATTCCTCAACAGATTGAGGTTTGCATCAGATCTGAAATGTATCAGATACGAGGAGGAGGTCTTTCCGGCCTTCGTCCTCATGTTTACGATGTTGGATGGCGGTATGTTTACTTCATTTAGTTGGATTTGGATGTCTTCAGCAGTTAAACATGGGGATCCTTTTAGGACCATTTTTTGTGTTCTTTGGTCGGGAGGGGTGAAAGTGTATCCTTCTACTCCTCCTTCTTTGAACCATTCCTTCTTGAGTTTTTGTTGATCGGTTATGGAATTTGCGTAGACCCATGTTTGTCCCCTGATGGTCTGGAAGGTCACTGGATTTTCTGTAATTAGATTCGTCGCTTGTATGAAGGCTTTTGCGTCCTTGACTACCGCTGGTAGTATTATGGGTGGCGGTCTGGTGCTTCGTGCGGCTGCTGGAGCAATGGTTTTGTTCGCAAAAGTTGTTTTCATGTTGTTAAATCTCGGTGGTGCAGTGACGGTTGGCGTTGTTTGTACTGGAGCGTCTTGATTTTCTTTCAGGTTGGCCAGTAGACCATACTTGTTGTAGGTGGCATGTGTAGAAACAATAGTCTCCTCTTGTTCCATGGTTTTGTCTTGGATTGATTCAGCCTGGATTGGATTTTGTTGGTTTACTTCAGTGGTTTTCGTGTTTTTCTCTACCATTCTGGCGATTTGCGCCAGTAGTAGGACTGGATTTTTAATGTTGTCTTGATGGATTTGTTCTTTGCCATCGGCAATTTTAAGGTTTTTTGAAGGAATAAATTTTTCTGGTAATTGACGTTTAATACTTATTTTGTTGAAAATTTGTTTATTCTAATTTTAATCTACTTTCCCCTATTCTTAAAAGAACCGGGGATTATAACTTTATTGGTTTTACTAGTTGAAGCACGTCTTCACCCGTCGAGCTCTCGGACTCCTTATCCTTTTGGTTTTATGGAGTTCACAACACTATAATGGTTCTTGCTCGTTTCTTAGTGCGGTACGTAAGTATGATAGTTCGGGGCGCAGAGCCTTCTAAACGAGCTTCTCAAGGGAGGCTCTCCCTCCTCGCCAGACCGGCCTCCCGGGGCCTGGGTGACTCATAGCCGTCTCGTGGCGTCGGGCCGGGACTCCGGTCGACGAGAGACTCATGTATGTTAGAGCCCCTACGTCGCGGGTGTCCCTTTCGGACGGTCCGCTCGAACGGCCGAGCTTGGCAGCCGGTCCTATCATGGAGTGGTTCAAGCCTTGTCTCTTCATCATACGCAAGCGTCCGAAGAGGGCAGGGCTCAATGAACTTCCTGAACCGAGTGGTCGGTCTGGAGGGGAGGGAGTGGCTACCCGATCGGGTCGTGAGTTGCTTTTTATTTGTAGCTAAGGCTATATTCTCTTAACTAGGGAAAAGCGAAAGGATGTTCGTGGCACTAGTTCGTTTCACCCGCAAGGTTTTCGGAAACCCTGATTAACTATCAAGATGACGTCTCGCGGCTCGAGAGACAAAGGTCCAGTGACGCCGCGCAAGTAAACTTTGCGCGGCGCTTGAAAAAGGATGGAACGGAGACGGAGCTAGGTTCCACACTTAACCCCCAGGAAAATCTTTTCTACCGTACCATTACTACGTTTGGCTGGGGTTGGAGATTGGCTCCTCCCCCTTGCTTAGGTTGGCTGTTTAGTCGCATTCTTTCGGTCGTCCTCCAGGCTCCCCCTTTTTCCTGCTCGTGATCCCGACTCTCGTTGGACCGGAGTCTGTGAGAGGAAGAAGTGGGATTCGAGTGTACTGGGGGGGGGGGGCGCTGGTGAACGATTTGATCCTGCGAGGCCTTTGGTTGGTTGCGATCTTGTCCGGGTGCTTATCTGGAATCAGAAAGAAGAAACTCCCTTCCCCCAGGATGGCTTTGGGCCACTTATATCGCGTTTGGTCATCGGGTTGGTACGAGCCCAATCCTTTGATTAACGGATTTTCAGAGTGTCCCGCGGCCTCATAGAATCTCTCCGCCTGGCGGCGGATAAATTCCATGATGGACTCCGTATTGGAGTCCTTCCTGAGTTGGGAGTTGGTTACACGGACAAGGTTTTTTCCGAGGGCTTGCCTAATGGCAAAGCCCTGCTGCGATTTTAGCAGTTTGATTTTGTTTGAGTGTGCATAACCCCAGGCCGTTGACGCATACTCATAATGGGGCGGATGCAGGTTTTATAGAGTCTTATTTTATTGGAGGGTGATAGTTTGCTGTTCCTGTTAGTGAGGGGTTGCAGCAGAACTCTTGCCCCTTTTACTTTGTTGCGCGCTTCCCTTATGTGTGGGCCCCAAGATAGTCTGCTGTCAAAGATGACCCCCAAGTATTTAGAAGTCTTAGACCATTCAATGTTAACCCCGTTCATATTTACGCAAGTTTGTGGGAGTCTCGTTAAGTTACGGCTCTTTGGTTTTTTCTTTCTCATGCGCAGGTTGCCGTCGTGACATCGGGTGAAGAATGTTGCGGTACTTTTGGAGGGATTGACAGCAATCCTCCAAGTTCGGTAGTATTCGCTCATCTTCGTCGCGAAAGCGTTCAGCCTGCGCACGATAAACTCCGGCCTTTTGCCACTGGTGAACATGGCCGCATCGTCGCAGTAATACCTTACTTGCGTGAGCGGGTCCTCCGTGGGGTCGTAGGTCGGGGCGTCGTGGGTGAAGAATGAGAAGAGGTCCGGGGAGAGTATGGATCCCTGAGGCACCCCCGCTAGCATGAACCTCAGGGTGGACCGAATGCCCTCCAATTTAACCCTGAAACTCCTCTCAGTTAGAAACGACGCTATAAGAAGTATTAGGGCTGGTAGAATTTTGGCGGCTATCATCTTGAACAACAGGCCCTGTTTCCAGACCCTGTCAAATGCTTTAGCGATGTCAAGGAAGACCGCGCCTGCGGAGTCTTTGTGCTCCCAACTGTGAAGGATAAATTCTACCAGCCCTAGGATGGCGTGTACCGTCGAATGCCCTGGCCTAAAACCAAATTGTTCATTGGGAATAATTTGTTTTTCCAGCATGGCGTTGACCAGTCTCGTACGAATTACGCGTTCGCACAGCTTGCCCAAAGAGGGTAAGAGACTGATCGGCCTGTAGGAGCCAGGGTTTCTATGGTTTTGTTTTGGTTTAGGTATAAGAATGACGTCAGCCACTTTCCAACGGGAGGGAAAGTGTCTTAGTCGTAATACCGCGTTTATGATGCTTGTGATTGCAACTAGACCTTGTTTAGGGAGATGAGTAAGCATCAGATTTGTAATACCGTCGGGGCCTGGAGCCTTCTTCTTGTTCAGGCCGCCGACTAGGGCAAAGATTTCTTGGTAAGAGGTAGGCTCTATTGGTTCTGGGTTAATACCCATCTCCTTAAGCTTGTCTTCTACGATTTCTTCCACCAGTTTGATGAAGGCGGGGATCTGGACGTCTTCGTTCGGAGTGAACTGACTCTCCAGATGGTCTGCTAGTAGTTCAGCTTTTTGCTGTGGGCTAGAGACTGTTCCGCCTTTACCATCTAGTGGGGGAATCGTAGTTTTCTTATTTTTAATGTTTTTGATCAGTTTCCAAGCCGAAGGTTATTGAAAGTTAAGATTTTCGATCTTGGAATCCCAAAGTGTGCGTTTGTGCTCTCTTATTTCCCTTCTAACATTTTTATTTAGAGTTTTATAAGTAAGGAGATCTGCCGGGTTGCAGGTGTGCTGCGCACGTTTGCGTGCCCGGTTTTTCTCTCGTATAAGCTCTCTGATTCCCGGTGATAACTGGTCGCGTGGGTCGCTATAAGGGACTGAAATAGTTGAATTACTGACCCTCCACAAATTAACGGTTTTCAAAAGTGCAATCTAGGTTGTGCTTGCAGGCTCCGCCCCCAACACAAATAAAGTTAGTGGTTCCTAGTAGGGACCGCAAACATCTAGCAGCAGCCGATCCACCAGCGTTGAGGTCAACGTTTTCCCTAGTCGACAACAGTAATTTATTCTTACATAAATTACTGTTTTTCATTGCCCTCCCCAATAAATAATATAAACTGCGTTGTTTTATTACTCCCTGCAGTTTTATTATTAATTACCCCCTATTACATAAAATTTTTATACAATTTTGTGTACTTAGAAGCCGTCCAGTAATCCATTTATTTCAGATTACTGTGATTTTTGTGTTTGTGTTTTTGAAGTTGCCCATTTCGGAGACACACCCAACCCTACACCCACCTGTTAGCCACAAATAAATTGTGCAACCCTTGAACGGCGTTAAACTGAAACTTAAACTGCTCGAAAAGATGCCAACCATCCACGAAGTGATGACCTCCTTCAACGATGAAGCAGTGGCCCAGCAGATTGAGGACCTTCAGGAGCGTATCAAGAACGCCCAGGCCGTCATCAACGCAGCCACCAGTGCCATTTCCACCCTACAAGGCGGACGGGAAGCCGTGAGAGAAGTGGCCCCACCTCCCGTACCAGCAGTTCCCACCTACGTCCCGCCAGCCTTGAGGAGGCAGACCATCGCCACCCCATCGTTGGCAAGCAGTAGTGACCCAGACGACGACAGCTACCTCCCCGTCCGATCCAAGAAGACGGTGCGTTACATGCGCAAGGCAATTGCAGAAGCGGAGGCGCACAAGAGGCAGGTCGAAGAAGCAGAGAAGAGGGCCAAGGTTAAACCTTCGCCCCTCATCGTCCCCCGGGTTATTGTAACCACCCCCCCAACCTCATGCACGTCCACACCGCCCCACCCCCACCTTTCCGGCTCAACACGGCGCACCGTAATGCAGCGGCGAGAGCCAAGGCTACTGCGGCCGCTCAGAGCAGTATTAAAGGTAGGGCACCAATAGCGACCGCTGGCTCGTCTCAGCCAGCTGAAAAGCAAAAGAAGACGACTGGCCCGTCTCAGCCAGCAAAGAAGTCCAAACGCAAGGAAGAGACAGGTCCATCTCCACCTGTGGGCCCATCTCCGCCCTGCGCAACGATCCCCGAGGTCGTCGTAGAAGACCAACCAGCCGTCGTTGTCTTGGACAAAGTCGTGCTGGTGACCCCTGCGTCTCCCATCTCACCCCCCGGCTTCCCTCCCCTACCGCCCAGCTCTTCTCAACAAGAGCTGGTCATGGAGTTTATGCAGGATCCCACTCCTAAGAGGAAGCCAGCGGAGCCCAGGCAGGGAAGAAGTCGCGACCCGCACCCACCCCAGAACCCAAGGAACCCGAACCCAGCACCTCTTCCCAGCCTACGGTGTCGGAAACGCGCCGTAGGAAACGACCAGCAGTCCGGGAGGAGATCAGCACGTCAGACTCCGAAGGTGAGCAGCAGCCGATCTCCAAGCGGAAGACACCGAACCCTAAACCCACTCCAATTATCCCCCCCCCCCCACCAATTCCAAAAAACCCAAAATCCCACCCCTCACACTCCGTGAACCCTCCCATTGGCCCGCCCCTCAGGCGATCTTCAAGTTGAAGAAGTTAGCGTACACCAAGGCTTGGACGGTCAAGCACGGGTTGGCTATCTACCCTTTGACAGTCGAAGATCACAGGGCCATGAGGAGGATGATGGAGGAGACCCTTGACCCTGCGAGTGGAGGGTTCTTCACTCATGAGATACGCGACGAGAGGTCTCTGAAGGTGGTGATCAGAGGCTTCCCGTCCGATCTCCCTACCAGTTTTGCTATCACTGATCTCGAAGCGAAAGGCTTCATCTGTTCGCAGGTCGACCGGATGAAGAACCGACGAACAAAGAAGCCCATGCCCCTGTTAATGCTCACCCTTCCAAAGGATGAGCTAAACAGGGAAATCTACAATATGAAGACCCTTGCGGGGATCGACGTCGTAGTCGAATCCCCGCATAAAAGAGCGAGAACAAACCAGTGTTTCCGCTGCCAGTGTTTCGGGCACACCCAGCGAGGGTGTAGCTCCACCCCCCGGTGCGTCAAGTGCGCCGGGACCCACCTGTCAGCGGAATGCCAGCGACCAAGGGGGGTTAAGCAACCTGCGCAAATTGCGGGGGTAAACACCCCGCAAATTTCCAGGGTTGCTCGCGCCACCCTAGAAGCTGGCTTTATGGTAACAAAACTAACGATTTCAATTTCAGGAGCGACGGCCCGTCGGGAAAATTCCCCCCCCCATCGGGCACACCCCAGCTAATGCTACGCTCATCGAGCTGCCCCCCCCCCCAACACAACCCCCACGTCCTAGATCCGCCCAAAATCCCCACCACCACCTTCACCAACTCCACCAGCCCAAATCCCAACCCAAATTCCCCCCCCATTAACGAGCCAACTCACTGTTTTCAGTGAGGAACGCGGCCCCCCTCCTATGTTGCAGGTTCCAGTAGCACCTGCTGACTTTGCGGCCACCTTGACTGCAATGACGCAGATGCTAATGGCCACAGGAACGCCGATGAACTTTATCGTTCAATTCGGCGCTCAACTTCAAGCGAACTGTTTCGGGAGATTGTGTTAATTTAACACAACTCCCAAGGTAAACCCATGTGATTCTTAATTTTTCAATGTTTACAGAGCACAGAAGGATTCCTGCCCAACTACGGATGGCGTTCTGGAATGCTAATGGGCTCGACATCCATAAGCGGCAGGTCCTGCTGGATTTTGCCCATGAGCATGACCTAGACGTCATCCTAGTTAACGACACACATCTGAAGCCGAGCCACCGCGCTCGGCTGACGAATTACGCTCTCTACAGGACTGACCTCCCCCAAGGAGCCGGGGGGGGGGTACATGTATCTACGTGAAAAGGAACCTCCAGCACAGCGAAGTCGTCCATGACGACCTGGAGGCCCTGGAAGCGACAACGGTTAGTATAGTGATGCATAATTCTCAGAATTTACAGATTACTTCGGCGTACAGTAGACCCAGTGATCCGATTCCAGCAGACGACATCGAAGAAATTCTACAGGGCCCAAGATCATCGCTGGTGACCTCAACGCCAAACATTCCAATTGGCACTCGAGGTCGGACAACCAGAAAGGTAGAACCCTTCTTCGCCTTTCCGATGACCTAGACTTCGATGTGGACGGCCCCGAGAAGGTGACACACCTTGCATCCCAGGGTCCTCAAAGTGATGATGTCCTAGACATCGCCATTTTTAGGAGCGTGGACCTGGTGCACCATCTCGAGACCGCCTCGGATCGAATGTTCTCGGATCATTTCCCTGTCCTTCTAACCCTTGGCGAGGAAGATTCCGGTGATCGAGACCGTTGCGGACTTGGAAGAGTGCGTAACGGTGTTCGAAGACAAGGTTGGTGACTCTTTGAAGTTCGCTTCTAACGCTATTCCAATTACAGACTCCAGAGACCACCTCCCTTTCGAGCTTAAACAACTCATCAGGGAGCGCAGAAGGGCGGACAAGTTAGCTAGGCGAACTTGGAACCCCGCGGACCGCAGCAGAGCGAACCTCCTGAAGACGCAGCTCAGAGACCGACTGAGGGCTTTTCGCAGTGACTCTTAGGCCCACAAGCTGGACTCATTGAACTGCGAGGACAACTCAGCCTGGAAGATGGTGCGAGCGTTTAAAGGGCAAAAGGTAGAGATTCCAGCTTCAAGGTACAATGATATTCCTCGATTATCAAATATTGACCATTAATTTTGAATCCCTACTATTTACGGATCTAACGCGTGACCAAGGTTATTTAAAGTAAATTTTCATAGGTATTTAAATTCAGGGTGTTTGATTTGCTCGTTTTATTCTTATCTTTGCTTCAGCCTCGAACCCAGATCATAATTGAAATAAAAGATTTGACATAATCCAAATATATGTAGTTTCATTTGTGTTGCGAGTTTAGATCGTCCCTCTTTTGGAGCGGTCATCAATTTTGTTTCAGCTGTGTTAACAACTCTGTTTTGTACAACGGAAGAAAGAATTGGTCGCTAGATGGTGTTCGGTAGGTAAATACATAACGTGGTGGCTTTGGTGGCAATCTTGGCTATTTTCCGTGTTATCGATGATAAGATGTTAGCGCTAAATTCAAATTTAGAAGTCGCATCTTACAATTTGGTGCCGTGACCAGGATTCCGTTTTCGACAAGTACATGGTGGTAGGGTAGTAACCGGGGATGTCGATACGTACCAAAACAACCGTTAGCAGCTGAATACATTTTGTTACCGTGACGAATGATTTTGAGGACAAGGATACCATCTCGTTGATGACCATCGACGGCGTTGATGTTCAACCAAAACTATATAGAGATGAGTATAAATTAGGGTGAATTATGGTAAGTTTGTTGTATTTTAGGTATTTGCGTTTGAAATTTACTAGTTAAGATGCCGAGACAAGTTGGAAAAGTCAATGGAGAGGAGGGAAGCAGTAGCCAGGAGTCGCCTGATCTTGCGGTGATGCAGAAGTTGGATTTACTGATGGGAATGGTGACGGAACAGCGAAAGGAGTTAGACGAGATGAGGAAGAGGGAAACGGACCTGACAAATTTGATCAAGGAGATGAAGGAGGACAGAGGCAGTAGTAGGACTGAGTCGGAGGTCAATGTACGGGTGAGTCCTGTTTTGGTAAATGATGTTGAGAGTAATGCAGGGATTTCTGGGGCAAATCTTGGGGGTAATGGGGAACGAGTGGTTGAGGGCAATGATGTGGTTGAGAAGGAAGGTTCTTCAGGAATAGGTTGGTGGGAACTAGCTTTGGGGTACATGGCTTCACCATATAATATGATTACAACCTGGAAATCGAATTTTAAAGGAGGGATTGAGAATCCCTGTCTATTTTTGGAGAAATTTGAGGAATTTTGGGGTAAGCAAAGAGTGGTAGGGGATAATAAGTTACTAGCGGTGCTATCTACAATGAAACATGGTGCAGAGGTGTGGGCAAAGATAAATAGGAGAAACTGGAATGGGTACGATGAGTTTAAAACTGATTTCCTGAGATACTTCTGGAGTATCGAGAAGCAGATGAATTGCTTAAAACGCGTGATGGGCATGCAGTTCGATCATCGGAAACCGTTGAGTATGAGTGCGTATTTCGGTATGCAGGTAGCCGAAATTAGAACAATCCAGATGATAAATACCGAGGGAGTGGGGATAGATACTATAATGAAGCAATTCCCGAGAGAAATACGCACAGCCTGGCGAGTGAGTCGGTGAAAAACGACTGAAGAGGCACTGGAACTCTTAACACAGGAAGAAGAGGAAGACAGGAAAGAAAGACAGAGGCAATTTAAGGAACGACCAAGGCAGGCAATGCATAACCATCGTAACATTCGACAGTTGATGGCGATAGAGACACCGAATGAGGATAGTCAGAATGTGTATCATAACTATTCGGGAAACGGTTAAAAACTGTACAGCAAAGGGTTGTCCAGTTTGTAGAAGAGAAAATCCCTTTACCTTTCCGATTCAAAGAATTTATTGAAGAAGGTGCATTAGTGAAGTTCAAAGATGGGAACCAAAAACAATTTGCAAGTTTCAGCAAGGTTTTAGAACAACAGCAATTGGGTAATCGCGAACTTAGGCGTACATACGGGAAGGGTTTTGACATTTTAGCTAAATAAGGGTGGAAGGGTAGAAATGGTTTAGGTAAACGAAATGTGGGAATTAAAAATGCGTTGTCAATGTCTGGGAATGGGGAAAATTATGCTAAGGGCTTACCACATATTGTTTTAAATTTTCAGGGTATAAAACTTTTTGCGTTGTTAGATAGTGGGTGTGAGCTAACGTGTATCGAGGAGTCATATTTTAATGAGATTAGGTCAAAGGGAAGTTTGTCGGTTTTACCAGTTACGTGTACGCAACTTAGGACAGCTACGGGGCAGCAAAGTCAACGGATTAGGGTTCAGGCGTTGTTAGAATTTAATATTGAGGAGGTTCAAGGGAGTACATTTCAAGTAGCACTTGTTGTTAAGGGATTAATTAGACCGGTAATTTTGGGGGTTGATTGGATAGACCAGGTAAAGGGTATTATACATTTTGATGATGGGCACTATTATTTGGAATTAGAAGAGAAAAGACAGAGAGTTAAGTTTATAACAGAAATTGTTGAGAAAAGGGAAGTTGAAGTCAATGTTATGGGGTCCACTTTAGGTGATTCAATTGGTGACAGTAGTAGCGGGGAAATGAAAGGAGTAGTCACGGAAAGCGCTTTGAAGAGTAAAGTATTTGAGTCGAAATTAAATGATGTGGGGACGGAACAATTATTAAAGTTATTATTACCATTTCGGGCGAGTTTTAGTAGTATTCCAGGGCGTACGACGAAATATACACATATTATACATATGCACGACGAAACACCTTTTGTTCGGAAACCTTATCCGATTCAAGATCAGCTACGACCCGAGGTTAGAAAAACTATAGATGAGATGCTAGAGATTGGTGTTATTAAAAGGGAAGCGTCCGATTTTGCTAGTCCGATGACTGTAGTAAGGAAGAAGGACGGTGGGGTACGGATTTGTTTAGATGCCAGGTGGCTAAACCAACAGATGATTGCTGATACCGAAGCACCTCGAACACCTGAAGACATTTTCCAATCATTTAAGAGGGTGAGATTCATGACGACGATAGACCTCAGATCGTCTTTTTGGCAGATTCCACTAGATGCAAAGAGCACTAGATATACTGCGTTTCTTTTCGAAGGAAAATCTTACACTTATCAGGTACTACCATTTGGTTTGAAGACTTCGGTAGGGACATTCACGAGAGCGACGGATGTTATTTTGGGTCCAGAAGTGAGAGAGTTTACTATTAACTAATAATTCAAAAATAATTCATGTTATAGAAGTTCGAGAGAAATAAAAAAAAAAAAACGTTTAGATCCCAACAATTTCTTGTTTTATTTTTAAAGTTTGTTGTATAATTCTTAGTTCCTGGAGTTTTATGGATTTTTCCAAATTTTAATCTTTTAGTTGGGATTCCAGTAATTTTAACTTTGTTTGGCACGAAATGTCATTATTAATTGTAAATGTTTTTTAATATTTTTAATCTCTAAAATCACTTCTTTTTTTTCTTGTAACATTTTTTTGTTTGTTTCATTGAACTGTTTTTTTTACCGTAAGCTCTTTTTCTTTAAAAATTTTATTTCTGTTCCGTTTTTCACGTTTTTCAGACAATTCTTCTTCTTTGAATTTTTTGGCAGCGTCTTTTTTCTTTAACATTTCCAACATATCATCTACATTGCAGGCAATTGGGATATTTTCATTAGACATTTTCCTTTTCTTTTTTTTTTATTGGTATTAAATTTGGTTTCGGGAAAGATGTTTCAAAAGTCAACGTTGATTCTCCTGATGTAGATGATATAGGTGTTGAAATTATCTCGACACTTGCTTGGATACTTTCATTATTGTTAGCGGTCCATAATTTCTTTGATTTATCCGAAATATTAGGGTGACATGATAAATCTTTTTTTTTTTTTTTTTTTTTTTTTTTTTATTAACTCCATGAGTACAGCAATTTGCCCGGAGGCATTAGGCATTTGGTTTGATAATTATACAGCAAGAAGAAAATTGTTCCAACAAACAATATCTATTTTAATCACTTAGAAGTTTGTCTATTCACTCAAATCTGTTTATCAGGTCGATAGGTTGGTATCTCTTTAATCGCCGCACTTCACTTGTATTTTTGAGCAGTTTGTTTGCGTATATATTAGGATGGTGGACAAGTCTTTCACTGTATTTAGC
Organism: Rhagonycha lutea; assembly: GCA_958510855.1. NCBI lineage: Eukaryota > Metazoa > Arthropoda > Insecta > Coleoptera > Cantharidae > Rhagonycha > Rhagonycha lutea. Next base: position 44,947,577 of record OY294038.1, read on the forward strand.
ACTGTACCCTGTGATTACCTCACCAACGGTGGGCATTAATATGTCGCGTTGTATCACTTCATTAGTTACATATCTGGGTGCGTCAACAATCGCTCTCATTACTTTGTTTTGGAATCGTTGTATTATCTCGATGTTAGAGTTGGCTGCTGAGCCCCACAGCTGAATTCCATAGGTCCATATTGGCTTGAGTATTGTTTTGTACAGCAGTAGCTTATTTTCTAAGCTAAGTTGGGATTTTCTGCCTATTATCCAATACATTTGACTAAATTTGATTCCAAGCTGTTTCCGTTTAGTCAAAATGTGTTTTTTCCATGTTAGTCGTCTGTCTAAGTGGATACCAAGATATTTGACATCTTCAGACTCGGGGAGTTGCTGGCCATTCATTGATACTGTTGGGCAAGTTGTCCTATTTAGGGTGAAGGTAATGTGGATAGATTTAATTTCGTTAACCTTCATGCGCCATTTCCGTAGCCATAGCTGAATTTTGTCTATGTGAGATTGGAGATTTTTTGATGCTGTTAAAGGGTCTGAATGGGATGCCAGTATTGCAGTATCATCTGCGAAGGTGGCTGTCTTTGTCAAAGGAGTAGTTGGTAGGTCAGCCGTGTAAATCAGGTATAGCACTGGACCCAGCACACTACCCTGTGGTACTCCAGGTGAGATGGGATATAGATCTGTGTATTCATTTTGCTGCTTTACCAAGAAATGCCTATTATGTAAGTAGGATTGCAATATTAAAAAGTGCTGATATGGCAATGCCTTTTTGATTTTGTAGCACAATCCCCTGTGCCAAACCTTGTCGAAGGCTTGACTCACGTCCAGGAATGCTGCTGAGCAATATCTCTTTCTCTCAAAGTCTTTATTGATTATGTTAACCAATCTATAAACTTGTTCGATGGTACCATGCTTGCTTCTGAAACCAAACTGATGATGGGGTATAATATTAAGTTTTCCTAGTAAAGGTTTAAGTCTCTTGAGATATATTTTTTCGAAGATTTTAGAAAGCATTGGCAGCAAACTTATTGGTCTGTAAGATTTTGCATCTTCCGGTTTTTTGCCCGGTTTCAGTATCATAATTATTTGAGATACTTTCCATATGTTTGGATAATAATGTATGCGAATTATTGCGTTGAAGATAAATGTGATTAGTTTGATGCACTTTTCAGATACCTCTTGTAGGACCTCGCCTGTTATTAGGTCAAACCCAGGAGCTTTTTTGATTTTAGTTTCCTTTTGCAATGCATGTTTGATTTCTTTAATTTTGATTTTCTTGATGGGAAGATCTAGCTGAAAAGGAGCTTCGAGATAGTCTGTTATTTCTCGTTCTTCTTCTATTGTTGACATTGACGGATATGGTTGAAAGACCTTTTCCAAGTGTTTAGCAAACACTTCTGCTTTTTCTTTATCATTTCTTGCCCATTTATTGTTGTCATCTTTGATTGGTGGTTGTGGTACTGATGGTCTTTTAAGTTTTCTGGTTGCTTTCCATAAAGAGAAATCTGTGGCTTCTGTTGGAGTTAAACTCTCCAGATAGCCCTGGATGCCTTGATTTTTGTACTCCTTTAGTATCTCCTTCAACTCCTTAGTTGATTTGTTCAGTTTTGTTTTGTTTTCAGTTGTTCTCGCTTGTTGCCATTGTTTTTTTAAGGTCCTTTTTTCAGCAATTTTTTGTTGAATTGTGTGTAGGACTTTCTCTATTACGTGTGTCGTATTAGTGTTTGGAGTAGCAAACCAAGCTGCTTCTTGAATATTTTTAGTCAACTCAACAGTTGCTGCTTCTATGTCGTATTCTGTTTTGAGTGATAGGTTCAGGGTAATTAGTTCGTCCAGTTTTTGTCGAAATAAGTTCCAATCTGTTTTTTTATTATATAGTGATGGTTGCTTTTCTTTATTTACTATTTGACCGTTAATTGTGACCATTATAGGAGAATGATCTGATGACAAGTCCAAACATGATTCTGCTTTGATTCGTTTGGAGTCAATACCCTTTATGATGCAGAAGTCGATAACGTCTGGAATCTTCTTTAAGTCTGATGGCCAGTAAGTGGGTTGTCCTGTTGTAATATGCTGGAGATTGTTTGCTCTCATTGCTTTAGCCAATTCTCTGCCTTTTGATGTGGTCAATCTAGATCCCCACATGGTATGTTTAGCATTGTAGTCTCCGCCAGCAATAAATTTACTTCCCAGTGTATTGTAGAAAGCTTCAAAATGTTCTTTTTTGTTATTGTGCTTGGGCGGACAGTATACCGCAGAGATGGTTAATGGGCCCAACTTATCTTCGATGGTGATGCTAGTAGCTTGTAGATGTTCTTCGGCGTATTTGTTCCTTTCAAAGTGTTTGATGTTACTACGAATAATTATAGCTGTTCCTCCATGGGCTTTTTTATCTGGATGTTTTGTATCATATATCTGGTAATGAGGTATTCTTAAGTAGTGGTTATTTGTGAAATGAGTTTCTGAAATTAGCATTATGTCGATGTTGTGAGTTTGTAAAAAGTTTTTAACTTCCTGTGCGTGTTGGTAGAGGCCATTTGCATTCCAGATTGCTAGTTTGTATCTATGGTGAGTAATCATTGAGACATTTTACCGACAAGAGTTGTTAGCAAGCCTAACATGGAGTTCATTTGTGTCATAAGTTGTTCTAGCATTTTTTCGAGTTTACTCAAATTGTTGAACTGGTGATTTGTATCTTGGGTTGATGTTGTATTTTGGATTGGGGTTTGGTTATTTTGCCAAGCCTGTACTTGTTGATTATTGCCACTTGGTGGGTTTGTGATTATCGCGCTGGTCTTGGTTGGGAGCTGAGGAAACGCCATATTATAATTAAGTGGTGTTTGGTAGAATATTTTGGTTGGTTGTGGATGTTGATTTTGCGTCATTTCCGGTACTTTATTTCTGAGGGCAGGGTACAAACGTTGTTGTAATTGCAAATGTACTTTGCATCCACGGTAGTTTGCTGGGTGTTTATCACCGCAATTCACGCATTTTACGTTGTTATCTCTAATCTTGCGAGGGCAGTCCTTAGTGATATGATCCTCTGCACATTTTACACATCTTGCAGTTTTAAAGCAAAAATTTTTGGTATGTCCGTAGCATTGGCACCTCGAGCATTGTGGGATGGTTCGTTTTACATGGGGAGGTTCAAATCGAACTACATTTGCTCCTAATAGTTTTATTTCAAATATATCTTTATTATTATCTTTCTTCTTAAGATCGACATAATGCAGAGGAAGGGGTTTCTTGGTTTCCTTATCTCTAATATTCCATATGTTAGTTGTTTCATGCCCGAGCTTCAGTAGTTCCCCTTGAATCACTGTATTTTCTACCGTTGGGTGCAAACCTCTCATAATCACCCTATAGCTTTTCTCTTCTTTGGGCTTGTATGTATGGAATAGGGTACCTTTCTTTTGCAGAGCTTCTATTACATTCTTAAATAGTTCAGGCTTTTTGAGCTGTATTTTAATTTCTTCGGCTCCTATTGCTTTTATTGTGTATTCGTTTGGTGCTATTTCAGCCAGTAATTGGTGAGCTGGACCAATATTTTCGGAGTGGTAGACTGTTATTGGTGGTGGTTTGGGTAATGTCTGTTGTGTTTCTTGACTACCTGTTCCTGCGTCTTCTTCTGCTAGCCCTTCGAATCTATTTTGAGTTTGTACTACATCTTTTGCAAGCCAGTATTTAGTGATTTTTGTTTGTTTTTGAGCAACTTGTTGTTCAGGGCTACGTAATCTTTTTCTATCTCGTACCGTAGTCCATGTATCTTGCATTATAGTTGAGGGTGGGTTTACTTGAGCATTCATGTAGGGAATATTTACATAGTTATTTGGTACTGCTGATGTTGATGGGGTCATAATTGTTTGATGTAATTGCTGTGCAGGCACCATTGTTTGACCTGTTTCGAGCATCGATGGGTAATTAGGATTTTCCATTGGGACATACTGGACATAATGCGGTTGGCCTACTGGCGGATGTCCTCCTGCTATTTGCTGGTTGTAGTAGGTGAAGCCATATGGGATCACAGGTTGTAACTGTTGAGGGTGTTGTAGTGTTTCTTGAATCGGCTGTGTAATCTGCATCGGTTTTGGTTGTACGAATTGCATTTGTGTATCTTCCGCCATACCTACATTTTGAGGTTATAATTTTGTGGTTTGCTTTATTTGTCGGTTTCACTTGGTTTTATACTTCAATTCCTTTGTATCTAAAAAGAAAATAAAACACACTGTGTTCACTTCCACCAATGTTTGAATAAATCCACGTTTTACGAATAATAGTAAATAAATTTACGACTTCGCTTCTGTAACGTTGCCAACCTCGCTGAGAAATATCTATCTATTCGCCCCAAATTTGACAGCCTATAACTACATATTAACAATTAAGTAACTTTAATAATAATACTGACTACAATATTTAAATATGTTATCCAATATAATTTGCTAGAAAACTACTCCTCTATCTCCGTGATATTGCCAACAAAAAAGTTGATCAACATACGAAAAAGGTATCAAAATGATATCATTCAACAAAAGCAATGATAACGATGATAAATGTAAAAATAAAAACATGAGTTAGTTATTACTATAATATCGAAAACTATATTGGGAATAATAATATTATTAATAAATTTACCAGCTTCACAGTCATCTAATGTTTTTTGCATTTCTTCAAATACCTCAGGACTGGTCTTGATAGTAGTTTCAGATGAATTAATACACACAGAAGAAGACTTTGATGACAAATTAAAATTATTTTCATGGATAGATAAATTATTATCAAAACTTATCTCCATTGAATTCACAGAATTCGGTTCTTCACAATTGTCTACCAATAATTAGATTTATTAAATAAAACGATATATAATTTTCATATTTAGTCTAGTAGTTCTATCTTACCTGATTGCAGCAAGTCAGATGATGATTTATTCGGGAATAAAACAATGTTTTTTTCAGGTTCTTGTACAATTTCGATGCTTGCGGTAGGAATTGTTAAAACATCATATTCAAGAGGACTGTTTTGCAATAAATCACCGTGGATAATGTTTTCAACTTTTAGTATTTGCTGAGAATCTATAGCTAAATTTTCATTCACTTGTGTTTCTATTTTATTTTCCAAAGAGATACAATAATCAATATTAAAGTTAGTTAATAATTAACTTATAATCATGAATCATGATAAATAATTGTTAGTTTAAAAATATTCGCGTTAAATAAATTAATTAGTATTTTAATTTTGAGCTTTCGAGAATTGCTCAAATATTTTTAAAATATCAATTATTTCACGAGTTAAAAAACCACAAATTTGTAACGCTTTTTTCCACGCTTGAAAGAGTCCTTCCAGTTTAATGTCGCCGGTCCAAGATGCTTCGGTTTCGTGCTTTTTGAATAACTCAAGTGTACTTGGAGAAATTATCTGATTTTCAAACATTTGTAAAAATCCCACTTGACGCTGAACATTTGAATCAATTTTTGGAATATTTTCACTATTATTTGACGTACATGCTTCCAAACAATTTTTTTTTTTTTTTTTACTTTTGTTGAGGATATCATAATTAACAGCATCCGGATTGAATGGACACAATCCGGTAGCACGGAATCCACTTTGAATAGTTTTACTAAAGTCAACAGCTTCCAGAGCTTTTTTTAGAACTGAAGCAAACATCCATTTCTTAAAGTCTACAACATTGTTTTTAATTTTATATTTTCTGTTTTCCTTTGCATATAGGAAGCTTTCAATGGACGGAATAATGCAACATCCAGTGGCTGAATTACATGGGTTGCATTAGGATATAAAGCTATCAATTCAATTTGATTATCTTTACAAAATTTTGTCTTTGTCACTGGCACTGACTATTTGATATACTGATTTTGCCCCTTTCTTGGTAATTACTGTGTTATCTTTGGGGACCATCATGAATGCACTTTCATCAAGATTAAATATTTGCTCAGGACCAATAGACAGCAAACCTTTCTTTTTCAAATTGAATTTCAATCATTCAATTGACTTACCACGGTCGCATCTCGGCTTGCGTTTATTCGTTATTATAGGTGTTTGTATAGATGTGGTGCTGGTCCCTTTAGAAACAACTGTAGATGATTTTGCCATTTTAACACTAGAATTTAAAAAAAAACTTAAAATTCAAATTAAATCGTTAAATCAAAAAAATTGATTTAACGAAAAAACAAACAAATCACCATAGATACTGTAGTAACCCGCCTTGCTTAAAAAGCCAACCCTGCTTTTTGTGGAAAGACACACTATATTAAATTATTCTTAAATGCCTGATTTTAGAAATCTTATACGTCGAAAATTATCTGACACCCAACGTATGAGATAGAAAGAGATAGATACAATCGTTCTTAGCGTGCATAATAATTTTAATGAAAGTAGTTTTTATAGTGACTGATGCTTTAATTTTTTAACAAATTAGTTTGATTTTAGGTTATATTTCTTCTTAGCCGGTAACTTAGAGCAATCCAAATGAAGCGGTTGAAATATTTAAATCCCACAAAATATGGATAGGACCAAAAACTTCCAAAAATAATTCCAAAATCCACTTGCCGTCCACAAAATGTTTTACAAAATCGTAAATATCTCGAATCTCGATCGAAATAGAAAATAGAGCAACCAAAAACTTTTTAACTTTTCAACACTAAAATGTAATCTAATCAAAGCATTCACACCAGTTGGCTTTCCAAAAGTAGGTTATAAGTATTATTTTGAATTCATTACAATTTTTTAATTAAATATTTTTGAAAAAAGTTAAATTTTTTTCAAATATTCCGAAACTTCATGAAATATGCTAATACTACTACAAGGTGTGGGCCAAAAGAAGTCATCCGATGTTGTTTGGCTCTCATTTTTTTTCTAAATGAAAAACTTCGATTCTGTTTTTTGATTATGTTTATTTGAACCATTAGAATTTTATTGGTCAAGTCGAGAAGATGATATCGGCAAAATGGGCGCCGTCACAATTGATTGCCATACGGGCTCGTTTTATGACATTTTTCATCACTTTGGCGAGAACTTCGGGCGACAGATTCTCGCACTCGTGTCGAATGTTGTCCTTGAGGGCTTCTAGGGTCCCGGGCTTGTTCACGTAAACACGGGACTTCAAAAAACTCCACAAAAAAAAGTCTGGAACGGTTAAATCTAACCGGTTAAAACCGATTAACCGATTAAATCTATTTAATCTAACGGTTAAATTTAACCGTTAAAACGATTATTCCGCGTTCTTGGGGAGTGTATCGCTCCATGGCTTGTTCACTTGTATTCTACATCTGTCTAGTCCACAAATGTCAAAACAGATTTGACATTGGCGGGCATTTCAAAAATAAGAGCATCTTCCAATAGGGTGATCTCTTTTGGTACACCTTGTACAATAAAGACAGGAAAAATTCTAAGCCCTAAATTGCCTTATATTAAGCCCTAAATTGCCTTATATTTATGATTATTTTGATTTCGGTGCGATATATAAGAATATCGTAGAAAACTCTGTCTGTCTGTACGCAACTATCTATCGCAATTCTACTTGGTTTAATTTTTTTATTAGTTAAAAAATTATTCAAAAAGAAAACTAAAATAACAAACACAAATATTTCATAATTATTTCGATCTAGAAGTTATCTTCCCAATGTTTTTCATTTTCGGGCAGCTTTTCGTGCGGCCGTCTCTTCTTTTTTTTGCTTATTCACTTCTCGTCTCTTTTGGGTTTCGTCCCTTTTGTGTTTAATAATATCTAAAGAGCCAATTCGGAAGGTTGTAGCTCAGTATTTGCAAGAACTTTTTTAGATTGGTAATAAATCAAATAAGTGACGCGGAGGGGGAGTTTTCTAGCAAATTATTTATATTGGAAGAATCTGACATGCTGACTAATTATATAGTTTGACGAACACTGATTTGATTTTCTAATCAAAGAAAATTGACCTTGTTGCCACCTTTAAAGATTTTCAAAAAATCTCCTGTGGCGCACAGAGGGATAGATTCAAGTTTTGTGCTCTCAAAATTTTATAAATGTATGGTAAAACTGTACAATGCGCAGCCACGCATGCGCTTTATTATTTTCAGTTTTTTTCCCGATGTTTTGCTTATTTTTTGGAATTTTGGGGAAAAAAATTAATATATGAAACTTCGCTACAAATGGAAGCTATGTACCAAATTTCAGCTTTCTAGGACTTCGGGAAGTTGGTTAAAAACGGCCTCAAAAACGTCCATCCACACGAACGACGGACAACGCTCTCACACCAAGTTATATAAAAGCTTTTAAAAAAGAGAAATGGAAAGAGAAAAATATTCAAATAGATAATACGCCTAAATACCAACCTAAAATATTTATTATATTATATAAGCAACAAATATGATGATTACTCTTTGCTACTTATCAGATGAAAGGATTAATTCCGACCGACACTACAATAATAATTAATAAAAAAAGAACATAAATCGGAAAAAGAAGTAAATTCAATTATGGAAACTAACGCGAAATATGAAAAAAAAATTAAGGAAATATCAGACGGTGTTACCGATGAACTTGCAAAAATTGAAAAGTTCTTGCTCAGGAGCAAGCAAGCTCTTTCTTCCAGGGACGAAGCACTTAACAGCATTAAGTCTATCCAGAAGTATGTAAATGACCTTACCAGAATGAATCTAATATCAAATTTAACATTTAATAATTCCGAAAACGAGCCAAACAAAATACCAGAAAATGTGGTCGAAAATGTTGTCCCAGTCTCGGAACCCAAAACTTTACAAGTTAGTATTCCTACGTTCCAATCAGAAGAAATAAACACAGCACTCGTCAACCAAGAGCTCCACTTAGATAATAATCTGGTGGCAACAACACAGAATCATGAAAACCCCAACGCATTATCACCAAAGAAACAATTTAAGGTCGTAGTTTATCCTGGATTTGGTAGTACGGCTAGGACTTCAGAACAAACTTTAAAACAATTAACCAGCATTAGTCTGATTCAGTTGAAAATCTGCCCAAATAGAGTAGTGCGAACTAATTATAATGGGGTGCTGGTGGAATCCACCGATGATTCTGTTAAAAATTTAATCAATAACCCACTCCTAAAAGACAAAAAATTGGAAGCCTTTTGGTATATCGAGCCCCAACTTAAATTCAAGAATTTATAGGATTAAAATTCAAAAGACAAGATTTATAGTTTATCTACTACAATTAGTTCGTCCAGTTTGGATTGTCGTAATTTTTTTTCAACAATTTTGATTATCTCGATCGTATTTGCAAAGGAGATAAAAATATTATTTATAAAATAATTTCGAATTAATTCAACGCAATAAAATTAACCTGTAACTAAAATAAGCGGGACGATGATGGCAAGTGTCCGTGTTTATGATATGACAGGTGTCGGTCTACCGCCTCCAGCGCTTCTTTCGGTCAATTCGCAGTCTCAAGTTATGGTATCTCTCGATCCGGAAAATTTACAGTTAGATAACGAATCTATTGAAAAACGTTATAAGCAGCAGCAACATGTCCAACTCAAGAAAGACGATTTTAGTGATATGGTGCTAGAACATGTCAATAAACAAAAACAAAATAAAAGAAAGCGGCAAGATGACCAGGACACTACTAAAAAAAGTGAAGAAATACAAAGATTTTAAATTTTAATAAAAATAAAATTCTTAAATTCAATTTTTTATTCTAATAAGGGCCGATTTCATAATCAAAGTTAACATGGCATTAAAATTTAAAAGGAGACTTAAAATAAAAATGAATTTCATAAACAATTTTAACGACCTGTCAATATTTAATGGACTGTTAATTTAAGTCATCGGTTTTTGGGCATTAAATTTTTAAAAGGCCTGTTAAACATAACATAACCTATAGAAATCATGAGTATTATTCTATATTGCGGGTTTTTGTGAAATAATGAATATTTTATTAGATAGCAGATGAATTATAATATGTTAGGCGTAAAAAATGGTAGGTACAGGATAAGACAAAATCACGTAGAAGACTTGGACGAGTTAGATTTTTTTGAAAGGTTTCGATTAACTAAAGAAACGTTTAATGTAGTATTGCAACAAATTTAAGATCGTTTGTAACTCAGGACGAGTCGATAAGTTACCTCATCACAGGAGGTTGGCTACCATGATGTTGTATTCGTCTTTGTTCTTCGCTAGTTTTGTTGCGGCGTCCCGGATATCGAACCATTGCCTCAGATTTTTCAGCCATGATTGCCTTTTTCTTCCGAGACCTCGTTTACCCTCTATCTTCCCCTCCATGATCAGCTGGAGAAGAGCATACTTTTCATTTCTGAAAATATGCCCGAAGTAAGCCGCCTTTCTTCGTTTGATAGTTGTGAAGACTTCTCGATCTTTGTGCATGAGGCGTAAAATCCAAGAAAATTATTTTGAGCATTCTTCGGTACATCCACATCTCGAAAGCCTCCAGTTTATTAATGGATAAAATCTATATAGTCCATCCTTATTCAACTCCATAGAAGAGTATCGATAGGACATAGCACTTTGCGACGCGCCAGCGGGTTTTCAGATCTAATTCCTGGCCACATAACAAGGTCTTCAACTTAAAAAGGATGATTTATGTGCAATCTGTATCCGCTTCTTGATGCATCATCTGGATTCCAATCTTCGTGCAACCAACATCCCAAGTACTTGATCTTATCCACCCTCTCTAGTCGATCACCCCCTATATTAATATTTATGTTGTTAAATTGGTCTCTTTGATATTACCATCACTTTTGTTTTTTGTTTGTTTATGCGAAGACCGTATGCGTTGCTTGTTTCATTTATTTTATTTAACAATATTTGCAGACCTTCAAGGCTGTCGGCAAATATGAGGGTGTCATCTGCGTATTGGATATTATTGACGATTTTTCCGTTCACCTTAATTCCATGCTGTGACTCCCCCAGAACTTCCTCAAAAATGGCCTCTGAATACAAACTGAAGAGAAGCTGTGAGAGCACACAGCCCTGACGAACTCCCCTCTGCATCTCTATGTCCTCGCCGGTTAATTAGTTAAATTAATTATTGTTGTTTATTAAAGAGGTGGAAGCATTCAACCTGTTATTCAATTGCTGTTAACTCTTTGATTTTATGCAACAGGATGTATGCAAAAATCGGTAGCGGACTTCTGTGGAGTTTCAACATCTTCGACATCGAGAATTATCTTTCGAATTTCTGATTCCATTGCTATGTTAGCTCCAAACTACATTCAAATGCCTGAAACCCGAGAGGATATGACGAAAACCGCTGAAGAATTTTATAAAATTGCTCGATTTCCAAGGTATCAGATTGCTTGTTCTCTACAATGTGCTTCAAATCTTCTACTTCAGTTAACAAACGAAGTTCTTCTTTACTTCGAAATCTTGCTGCTCCTTTATCCATTGTGTTAAAAAATTATGTTATTCACAACAATTCAATCATTATGGTCAAATAGTTGTCATAATTCATAAACAATATTTGCTTTACCACACATAATAATATATTGGTTGGTAATTGGTATCAAGTATACCGTACGTCAAAAAATTTATATCTGACAGTTTTTAGTTCAAATTTACGAATTATAGTTCTAAATGCTCCATTAGCTAAAAATTTTTGGAAAATTATTATGAAATGCAAAATTTTAACAGGGTACTTAAGTGTCTCGTTACACTAAAAAAAATTTTAGTTAAGTGTCCATTAACGTTTTGATTATGAAATCGGCCCTAAAACATTTATCCAATCAATGTTTATACCTTTTATTTTTTTAACAAGACATTTTTTGCAGAAATTTTCTATCAATTATAGGTCAGCCGTTATGTGTCTTTTCAGTCTTCGCACTTCACTGTGGTTGTTTGCAAACAGTTCAGTTGCCAGAACGTTAGGATGGACTGTGAGTCTTTCACGGTAGTTTATACTAAATCTTTCGATTTCTTCTCTGATGGAGTTTATAGGTATGTCACGTTGTATAACACTATTTGGCATATACATTGGTGCATCAACTATTATGCGAAGAACCTTATTTTGAAATCTTTGTAGTATTTCAAGGTTTGAGTTTGCTGCGGAGCCCCAAAGCTGGATGCCATAGGTCCAGATTGCTTTCAAGATGGTCTTGTAAAGTAGCAACTTGTTTTCTATGGAGAGTTGGGATTGTCTGCCGATTAACCAATACATTTGTCTCAGCTTCAGGCCAAATTGCTTTCGTTTTGTAAAGATGTGCTTACGCCAGGTAAGCCGCCTATCGAGATGTATTCCGAGGTACCTAACATCCTCAGCTTGTGGAATCAGATGATCATTAATTTTGACGGGTGGGCAGGTGTCTCTTCTCATGGTGAAAGTTACATGCACTGATTTGGATTCATTGGCTTTAATGCGCCACTTTTTGAGCCAATTTTGGATTTCAGTTAAGTTGATCTGTAAGTTTCGAGATGCAATTGCAGGATCATCATGAGAAGAGAGAATCGCAGTGTCATCAGCGAAAGTCGCAACTAATGTAAGTCTTGTTGTTGGCAGATCATGAGTATACAGTAAGTATAGGACTGGACCCAGAACACTACCCTGGGGTACACCCGCGAGGATATCATGTAGATCGGTATATTCATTTCCATGTTTAACAATGAAACTTCTGTTACTTAGGAAGGATTTTAGAATTTGGTAGAGTTCATGTGGAATCGCTTTCTTTATTTTCTAGAACAGGCCATCGTGCCACACTTTATCGAAGGCTTGACTGATGTCAAGGAAGGCCGCTGAACAGTAACGCTTGCCTTCCAAGTCTCTATTAATTTGTTTAGCTATCCGGTGCACCTGCTCAACTGTCCCGTGCTGGTTACGGAATCCAAATTGGTGGTCAGGAATTAGTGTCCGTTGCTTAATTATGGGCATTAGCCGATTTAGCAATAGTTTTTCGAAGACTTTAGATAGTAATGGAAGCAGGCTGATAGGTCTATAAGATTTTACTTCTTCGGGTTTTTTACCTGGTTTTAGAATCATTATGATTTGTGCCACCTTCCACTGGTTAGGGAAGTGATGGAGTCTAACAATCGCATTGAATATTTGTAGAATTGCTGCAAAACATTTTTCCGTTACATCTTGCAGTACCTTTCCGGTGATCAGATCGAATCCCGGAGCTTTCTTTGGGTTGATTTTTTTAATGGTACTTTTTACTTCTTGAAGCTTAAATTTTTTAATAGGATGATTCATTAAGAGAGGGGCTTTAAGATAATCCGTAATTTCAGTCTCATCCTCTACTGTGATGCTTGATGGATTTGGTTGGAAGACGTTAGCTAGATGTTTTGCAAAAGTATCTGCCTTCTCCTTGTCACCTCTAATCCATGTGTTGTTTTCGTCTTTGATCGGTGGTATGTGTTGTTGTGGTTTCTTGAATCTTCTTGCAGCCTTCCACAACGAATAGTCTGTAGCCTGCGTCGCCGTTAGGTTTTCCAAGTAATTTTGCATGCCTTGGTTTTTTAAATTGGTCAGCATTTCTTTCAGTTCCCTAGTAGCTTTGTTGAACTTGGATTTATCAGCAGCGTATCTTGTTTGCTGCCATCGTTTTCTTAACGTTCTTTTTTCAGATATTTTTTGTTTTATTGTAATTGGTGTCGATTCTTTAATTCCATAAGTATAAGCATTTGGAGTGGCTTGCCATGCAGCTTGTTGTATGCTTATGGTAAGATCATTGACTGCTTCTTCTAATTCATGTTCTGTTTTCAGAGATCTCTCCAGTACGATTAATTTGTCCAGATTTTCTCGATATGTGTCCCAATTAGTTTGTTTGCTGAATAAAGATGGCTGCTTTTCTTTATTTTTTATCTGTGCGAGGACACTTATAATTATCGGTGAGTGATCAGAAGAGAGATCTTGACAAGAATCTGCTTTAACTTTTCTAGTATCGATTCCTTTTGTAACGCAGAAGTCGATTAGGTCGGGTATTTTTTCCATGTCAGAAGGCCAATAAGTCGGTTCGCCAGTAGAAATACATTTGAGGTTGTTATTTTGTAGAGTTTTATGCAGTTCTCTGCATTTTGTTGTAGTTAATCTTGAGCCCCATATTTGATGTTTTGCGTTGTAGTCGCCTCCAGCTATGAATCGATTCCCAAGAGAATTGAAAAAATTTTCATAATCTTCTTTTTTGATTTGATGCTTTGGCGGGCAATACACAGCTGTTACGGTACAGTTACCGGAATCATCTTCCAGTACAACGCTGGTGGCCTGTATGTGCTCCTCTCTGTACCCCTCTGCTTCATGGTGCTTAATTTTGTCACGTATAATCAGGGCTGTTCCTCCATGTGCCTTTCCCACTTTGAGGTGCTTCGTGTGGTATATTTTATATTTTGGGATCATTATGTAATGCTTGTCGGTTAGGTGGGACTCTGAAATTAACATGATATCAATGTCTTGATCTATTAACAATATTTTAAGTTCCTGTAAGTGTTGGTTTAGCCCGTTTGCATTCCAAACGGCTATTTTATATTTGCACTGCTCCATTACTAATTTTGTTGACAAGCATAGTTAAGAGGTTTAACATATAGTGCTCATGTTGCGGGAATTTTCTTTACTTTGCTCTATCAGCTCACGCAATAGGCTTTTCAAGTCGTCTGTATCGTTATTTGTGGGGCGATCATCATTGTTACGGTTTGAATTAGATTTATTTGTTTGCCAGTTTGGATAATTCGGCTGCGCTATGTTCTTCGATGTTTGAGCGTGTATTTCATTTATTTGAGAAGGAAGTCTGGGGAAATTGTGATTATAGTTGCATGCCTGTGCGTATGATATTGAATGTATTTGTTGATTTGCGTGACCATAACCCTTATTTGTTGGGAGGAATGTCATTGTTCGTTGTGGTTGTTGGTTGGAAGTGCCTTTTGTTTGAAGTTCTTCACTTTTCTCCCTTAGTTTAGGATACATTTTTTCTTGCAATTGTTTGAAGACTTTGCATCCTCGAAAATTGGCGGGGTACTTGTCTCCGCAATTGACGCACTGTACTTTGTCATCCCTGATCTTTCTAGGACAGTTTATGGTTTCATGACGGCCTGTACATTTCCAGACTTAAATCTTAATATTGACTTAAATTTTGTAATTACAATCATAACATACTTATTGTATTATATATAGAGATTGCTTATTGAAGTAATTCTCTACTTATTATTGTTACTTTGTCAAAACATAAGCTTATTATCTTGTAGATAGATCGCTGTAACCGAGGAGTTAAAATAAAAAAAAAAAAATTATAGGTATGTTAAAGTAAGGGTGCTATAAGCTTGAACCAAAGATATAAGAGCTATAAAGTAAATGAATGACGTTACTAATTTTCCCCTCCATTTCAGACGCAAATCAGTTGCACCATCCGATCGCTTGCAGTTCTGCAAGGAGCAAAACCGCAAGACATCACCGCCCGCACTTAGATCCCCCAGCTCGCCCTAAGACTTACTAAACAGACCATCATAACTCCTTCCCTCACCAGCAGCGACCCAGATGATGACGAATACCTGCCGGTTCGCTCAAGGAAGACCCTCAGAGTGATGCGCAAGGCCATCGCCGAAGCTGGGAAGAAAAGAGAAGCAGTAAAGAAGCCAACACCCTCCATCACCATCTTCCCCAGGGTCTATGTAAAGACGTCCACACTATAGTCATCACCCCAAGATTCAATCTCAACTGCACTCAGAAGAGAGCTGTGGCGGAATCACAAGCTACCGCGGCTGCCAAAAGCAGACAAGGTAGGGCAACAGCGACAACCGGCCCATATCAGCCGGTAAAAACATCAAAGACGACTTCTGGCTCATCTCAGCCGGAGATGAAGAGAAAACCAGCAACAACAGGTCCATCTCCACCTACTCCCATCACTCAGGGCCCGTCTCAGCCAGCAGTGATGGAGGTGGGTCCGTCTCCACCTCCAACAGAAGCTACAACGTCCTTAGCAGACACCTTTCCCGACCCCCCCTCCCCAGCATCCCCAATCCGACTCCCCCCGCCCCCTATCTCCTAGTTCTTCGCAGCAAGAACTACACATGGAATTCATCCAGGACCCTACGCCGAAGAAGAGCTTCTTGGAAGTTTCTTCGGATAGTGAGGAGTCGTCCTGCACTTTCCGTGAAGGAAAGAAGCTACGCTCCTCCTATTTCCCCAGGATGTGCTATCAAACCCAGCCCCTACCCGGTACATCCTACGGTTGCGGAAGCGCACCTTAGGAAACGCACCCACAAACGTGAAGTGATTAGTTCGTCAGACTCCGACGAGAAGCAGAAACCAGCCACCAAACGCAAAGCCTAGAACACCCAGTATCCCCCCCCAACACAAGCCTCATTGAGCCCTGAAGTCACTGCCAATAACCGCCCCCCCCCCCGCCACTACTCAAACCAAATAACGCCGAATTCCTCCCATCACTGAATGTGGTAGTAAGAGGAATTCATCAAGACATCCCCTTTTCATTTATTACTAACGACCTTGCATTGCAAGGTTATATCTGTTCGCAGGTCGACAGAATGAAACATTGAAGAACCACGAAGCCGATGCCCTTGTTTATGATCACCTTGCCCAAGGATGATCGCAACAGGGACATCTTCAACATAAAGAAGATCGCGGGGATCGACGTCGTAGTCGAATCCCCGCATAAGAAGGCCCGAAT
Source organism: Rhagonycha lutea (assembly GCA_958510855.1). Taxonomy (NCBI): domain Eukaryota; kingdom Metazoa; phylum Arthropoda; class Insecta; order Coleoptera; family Cantharidae; genus Rhagonycha; species Rhagonycha lutea. The sequence continues at coordinate 44,964,160 of OY294038.1, forward strand.
GAACAAATGTTTCCGCTGTCAAGTTTTCGGCCACTCCCAGCGTTGCTGCAGCTCCGCCCCCCCCCCCCCGGTGCGTTAAGTGCTCCGGCACTCACATGTCATCAGAGTGCTTAAGACCGAGAGGAGTCAAAGCCACATGCGCAAATTGCAGTGGGAAACATCCTGCGAATTTCCAGGGATGTTTCCGACACCCCCGCAGTTACAACCTGGGTAATAACGCTCTCTCTTAGAGGCGCGACGGTCCTACGGGGAAATTCAACTGCTCCCATCGGACCCAACCCCAAACCTCCTATGCTCATCGAGCGGGCAAAAAAAAGGAAAAATTGCGTATGAGTTTGCTGGGCAGTTTAATTACGGACCCTTCACATTTAACGGTTTTTAAAAGTCAAAAAGTAACAGAGATGTTATGACGACCTTCAACGACAACTCCATCGCACAGCGAATTAAGGATCTGCAGTCCATTATCATCACCGCCCAACAGCAGATCGAATCAGCCACCCGTGCATCTTTGCAAGTAGCACAACCTCTAGCGTCCAGCACCTTCGTCCCCCAGCCCGCTTCGCGACTGACGAAAGAAACCATTATCACTCCTTCCCTTACCAGCAGCAACCCTGACGACGATTACCTTCCAGTGCGATCGAAGAAGACCCTTCGCGTGATGCGCAAGGCCATCGAGGAAGCGGCGATGAAAAAAGAAACCGCAAAGAAGCCATCCCCATACATCATGATCGTCCCCAGGTTCATTGTAAAGAGCCCCCCTAGCATCCTCCGCACCGCTGTTAACCCCCCCTGCCATCAACCTCAAATTTACATAGAAGAGAGCTGTGGCCGAAGCTAAGGCTACTGCGACGCGAAAAGCAGGCAAGGCAAGCCACCACCAGCGACCGTCGGCTCATCTCAGCCGGCAAAAACCGTAAAGAAGTCTACTGGCCCATCTCGGCCAGTGAAAAAACCAAATACAGGTCCGTCTCCATTTGCTCCCATCACTCTAGTTCCGTCTCAACCTGCAGGGATGGAGGTGGGTCCATCTCCACCTGCAGAAGAAGCTCCAACGACCATAGCCGTCACCCTCCCAGAAACACTCACCCTAGCTTCGCTATCTCCTAGCTCTTCGCAGCATGAGCTAGACATAGAGTGCACCCAGGACCCCACGCCGAAGAGGAGTTTCCTAGAAGTCTCCTCGGACAGTGAGGATTTGTCATCTGCAGTCCGTGAGGGAAAGAAGCTACGCACTTCCTCCCTCCCCAGGATGAGCGACCCTTCCCAACCCCAACGCGGCACCTCCTTCGGCCCCACAGTGGTGGAGGCGCGCCGAAGGAAGAGGGCCCCCAATAGGGAGATGATCAGATCCTCCAATTCGGAAGATGATCAGTAACCCTCCATCAAACGCAAACCAGCGTCGCAGCAGTCCCCCCTTCACCACCCGCTTCCCAGGCCTATACTACCCCAGAGCCAGCTGACAACCCCAAACCCAAACAGCGTCGAATCCTGGCATGGAAGAGACTCTTGACCCAAATAATGGTGGCTTCTACACACACGAGATCAGATATGAGGTTTCTCTGAAGGTAGTCGTAAGAGGAATACATCAAGATATTGCCATAAGCTTCATTACAAAAAACCTTGACCTTGGTTTTATCTGTTTACAGGTTCACCGAATGAAGCACCGTCGAACAAGGAAGCCGATGCCCTTGTTAATGATCACCTTGCCCAAGGATGATCGCAACAGAGGCATCTTCAACAACAAGAAAATCGCGGGGATAGACGTCGTAGTCGAATCCCCGCACAAGAAGGCACGCACAAACCAGTGCTTCAGGTGTCAAGCCTTCGGCCACTCCCAGCGTGGTTGCAGCTCCATCCCCGGTGCGTCAAGTGTGCCGGATTTCACATGACGGCAGATTGTAAAGACCTAGAAGAGCAAAGGCAACTTGCGCAAGGAAACATCCCGCGAACTTCCTGGGGTGTTCCCGCTACCCCCGCAGCTTCAACATCGGTAACGACGCTAATGCCTTCTCTTACAGACGTGACTGTCCTACTGGGAAATTCCCCTCCACATGTCCCAACCTCACACCTCCTACGCTCACCGAACGGGTACTCCCCATCCCAGTCCCTGAGACTTCCACCAACACCATTGCCACCCATAGCACCCTTATCACCATCCCCAACTCTTGTTGAACCCCCCCCGTACTAATGAGCCAGTCCACTGTCACCAGTGAGGCAAGTGCGCCAAATCCAATGTTGCAGATACCCACCGTCTCACCTGCTAATTTCCTAGCCACACACACCCCGATGAACATCATCACCGATTTTGTGGTGCAACTCAAGGCAAATTGTTTCGGGATATTGTGCTAAATTAGCACAACTCCCAAGGTAACCCATGCGATTTTTAAACTTTTAATGTTTACAGAGCCCAGAAGGCTTCCAGCCCAACTACGGATGGCGTTCTGGAATGCTAATGGGCTCAGCATCCAAAAGAGGCAGGTCCTCTTGGATTTTGCGTAAAATTGAGTAAATGGAGGATTGAGGTAAATCCTGAGAAATCTACTGCAATAAGATTCAGAAGACGACCTCAACGCAGCCCGTCCCAGACCTCGATCTATTTAACGCAATTATTCCATGGGAAGAAACGTTAAATATTTAGGGGTCATCCTGGACCGCAGAATGACCTGAGGGCCTCAGATGGCTAGACTACAGTCAAACGCATTAATGGGTTCTTTATGTCCTATGATTGGACGTCAGAGCACGCTCGATAAGTCCCTCAAGCACAGGATGTACAAATCCATCATCCGCCCTGTAATTACCTATGCTGCTCCAGCATGGGCATTTATTTCAGAAGCTAAGCACGAGAAAATTCAGGCGGTCCAGAACATATGCTTGAGAAGAGTACTTGACGCTGAGTGGTACGCCCCAAACAGGATTCTGCAAGCCGACGCGAAGCTACCGAAAAATAATACGACCGAAGTGCCGAATCAGAAAACTCACTAATACGGGAACTGGGAAAGTACAAAGTCGCTGATTATCCGTTAGCCAAGACCGCGATGCATTCTTGAACCAGGTTAGAAAGTTATAAAATTACTAATTCTATTAATTTTTCCAGTTACTCCGAGGACGATTCTTATTTGAACAAGAAAAATCACACCACCAGCAGAACCAAAAGTTTGTTCATAGAGTGCTTAGGTAAAAAGGAAAAATTAGTTACAAACTAGTTTGTGAATAATTGACCCAATTACTTGAAGAATTTATAAACAATCAAAGAAGTGTTGAGGCAGGTTACATAAGCGGTCATCCCCACTCGGGAACGAGTGGGTCGACGATTTCCGAGACCAACTCGGCGCATCGACTCTGCAAACTGCAGGAAAGGGTAGGAGTGCGCCGCACTGATCTAGCGCAACTTGTAAGGTTGCTCGATAATGGAATGCGGAAGCTCCAGCATCCACATGAAATTACTGGGTCATTGAACGAGTTCGCAAATAAGGGTGGCCTTGCAGATTACTATTAATTCCAAGAGCGTTCAATTACCATCGAACAATGTTAATAAGTTTCATTCATGAACAAAAATGGCTTATCACCTTTTTCTTCATAATCAAACAACTATCGAAATCAAGGGAGCCTAATAACTACTTGATTTTGAATTGAAAAGGCGGACATTATTATCCAATCTTTAATTTTCCTCAGCTGAGACGTTGTTATTCCTCAAGGCACGCAGAGCGATGAATTAACCTAGTTAATTATGCGTAGTTCATGGATGATAATGACGCGAACATTTATCACCATGTTTCTATAGTTCGTTGGGTTAAAACTGAAAACAATAGAAACTCCTTCTAAAAAACTGGAGGTGGGCGTGATAAAATGGCACCGAATTGCAAATTTGGTCCAACAACGCAATGAAACGACAACTCTATCTCCGGAAACACGGAAAATCAGCACTGATGAAGAAAAACCGATTAAAATCGTTGAGACGTCTCCAAAGACCTCCACGTAGCTCCCAACCAAGCAAGACGAATTTCCCCCCGTTTTTCCGTCACCCAAAGTGAGGTCAAAACCGATGACATAAACCAAGATCAAATCTGAAATGACAATAAAAAGGAAGTAGCAGAATTCCGCTCCCAAAAGCGACGTAGTCGGCGCACCAAAAAGTGAAAACAAATTTACTTTGAAGTATTTTATTTATGTAGATAGATAACCTATAAACAGTAATTTCATTTTTAACGTGGTGAATGGATAATACAGGGGCGCCGAAAAGTTATGTTCCACGAAACAAGGAGATAACAGGTGGTGGAAACTTATTTTTTTATAATAATTTCATAAACACTTGCCCCTCCGAAAATGTTGTTTTGTTTGAACCCCCTCCCCCTTATATACGGCCCGCACAACATTTTTTAATTTGTAAGTGGGCCGTTTCAAAAAAAGGTTGCTCGTCCCTGCTCTACAGCATATTATTTGTACTGATAATTTTTTCTATTATAAGATTTATTTAAAACAATAACCCATTGAATATCACCCAAATATCCACTCCGCCTCCAGCGTGTCATTTTTTTTAGGACACACAACGCATTCTGATTGGTCGTTGATAGTACCAACTTAAAAGTTGAAATCACCTCCCCCTGGGATCGAGTAGCACACCAATCGAGTTTTCAACCTTGGCAAACTGCCCATCCGTGGATGAGCCTGCCAGCTATTAAATAATAAATTATTAAACAGTAGTACCAATCCGCAATACAAAAAAAAGTGTAGGTATATTATAAACGCTAATCCAATGCAATTAAAAATTCTAACTGAACCAAACGTAATGGAAAAATTTGATATTATAGGAAACCTTCCGATTGAAGTTTCTCAGGAATGCTTATTATATGTAAATTGCAACTCAACCTTAAAATTGGTCAATATTTCGAAAGCATGGAGAAAAATTTTATATGAATATTACTGGAAGAAAAAATGTATAATCAATAACATTATGGATATAGATAATCCCAACGAAACGAGGATCAGTAAGAACTTCATGAACAGTCTCAGTTTTCTTTCTCATTATGGGGTATGTACTTATTAAAATAATTTTTGTGACTCGTATACAGGGTGAATGAGAGCACCCGTATCTATCAGTCATTTTTTTCAAAAACGGCTAGTCGTAGAGAGTCGGGTTAAAAATATTTATTATAAAAGCCATAATAAAGAATCGAATGGTGATATTATTATTTCTTGGAAAGGTCGGCGTCCCGAGTAGTTTGCTCCAGAAACTCCAGAACTCCATAATTTTAAATGGCACCATAGGTCGAAAATGGTATCGTTAAAAAGATCTTGCAAAAATAAGCAATTTTTGTAGGAAAAATTATTTTATTACTCCCACCCCTTTTAAGTAATGGTAGTCTCATTCACCCATATGCAATCGAATATTACCTAAAAGGGGAGGGAGTAATAAAATAATTTTTCCTACAAAACTTGCTTATTTCTTAAAGATCTTTCTAACGATACCATTTTCGACCTATGGTGCCATTTAAAATTCTGGAGTTTTGGAGTTTCTGGAGCAAACTACTCGGGATGCCGACCTTTCCGAGAAATAATAATATCACCATTCGATTCTTTATTATGGCTTTTATAAGAATTTTTTTTTACCCAACTCTCTACGACTTACCGTTTTTGAAAAAAATGACTGATACGGGTGGTCGCATTCACCCATAATATTCAATCGAATATTACTTAAAAAGGGTGGGAGTAATAAAATAATTTTTCCTACAAAACTTGCTTATTTTTGCAAGATCTTTTTAACGATACCATTTTCGACCTATGGTGCCATTTAAAATTATGGAGTTCTGAAGTTTCTGGAGCAAACTACTCGGGACGCCGACCTTTCCGAGAAATAATAATATCACCATTCGATTCTTTATTATGGCTTTTATAATAAATATTTTTAACCCGACTCTCTACGACTAGCCGTTTTTGAAAAAAATGACTGATACGGGTGCTCTCATTCACCCTGTATATCATGCGATAAACAAAATCACAAGTTTCCTAACTGGTTACATAATAGGTTTGTTCCAACCAGCCAAGAAACCGTACAATGTACGGTCACGCTCGTTCACAATAGACAAAAGGAAACATTTTTTATCTATTGCGCATGATCTTTACATGTTGCGCCTAATCGTGACCGTACGTTGTACGGTTTCTCGGCTGGTTGGAACAAACCAAATGAGACATGAAGTTGTGATTGTTTCATCGTAGGGTAAGATTATGAACAGTTAAAATATTGCAGTTTAAACTACAAAGTTGCCTGTATTAAACCATTCAGATTTATTAAACACTATTTTCCATTTTTAGCGGTTATGGATTTATAGAACCCTTTTAATGCAAAACTGGTTGACACGCCCAATTATAGAAATACGAAAACCTGGAGTCCTTTCGATTAATAATGTTGAATCATACCTGATTGACTCCTACAACGAGAATGTCATAGTTACGAGCTCTGAAAGTTTTGGAAAGTATAGAATATACAATGCGGATGTTAAGGTAAGGTTTAATACAATTTAATAATTACACAGAAGAATGTATAACTTCTCAGATGGCAAGCTCTTCGTCATTGATTTATACATCATTGTAACGCTTTCTCAGCCTTATACTACACTGAAAAAAAAAGTCAATGAATATTTCATCACGATGATGAAAATAAACCGATGAAATAAAATTCATTGTATTGATGAATCATTCATCATTCTTTAAACTTCATCGATGACTTGGTACAGCGCATTGATGATTATTTCATCTCCATTATGAAAATAAATTGATGAAATCAAATTCATTATTTTATCTAAGTTTTTGTACATCATATTGATAATTATCATCATCATTACGATGAATTTCACTTGATGAATGGTGTTCATCAATATGGCGTACCTTTTTTTTTCAGTGTATAAGGTCGTGTTCTGGTTTGGAATCTAAAAAAATCAAGTTTTTGTTTTTTTTGCATATTCTTAAAGTTTAGACCTTTCTAGATTTTCTAGATTCTCAAGAGAAAATTTTAAAATTCCAATAGTTTTCCACGTTTTAGATTTTTTAGTGACGCAGCAACTGAACCTAGCAGTGAGCAACTTACCGAAGGTCGTAGTAATTATGTATTTTATGACATTTTAACATTTTTCAACAGGGTTGACATAATATCTCAAGTTCTATTTAACCGTTTTATTTCAAATTTTATATCAACCTTCAATATATAATTGTCCATCGCCCCTACCACTTTTGTATCAACATTATTTGTTTTACTGGCTGAAACTTTTGCTTAAAACTTTCATCGAATTTTTTTCAAAACTACATTTTGCAACATGGGTTGACATGATATCTCAAGTTTCATTTGACCGATTTACTTCAAAATTTGTACCAACCTTCACCATATAACTATCTATCGTCCCTACCACTTTTGTATAAAAATTATTTGGTTTACTATTTTAAAAAATTAAGAATTGTGAAAAAAATAGTCAAAAAATGAATTTTTTTCTTCAGACAGCCGCCATTTTGCGAAAAAAATTTTTTCCGTTTTCTCTTTAGTAGGGACTATAACGACATTCTTAATAATAAAGAATCTTTTTTTTAATATTGTTTCCGATGACCAGAAGGGTTGTAATCGTGTCAACCAAGCACACCCTCTATTTTTTTTACCCCCAAGTTTACTAGCTTATAGCTTGTTTAATTTTCATTTTTTTTTTCAAAATTTTTTCTGTATATTCTCGAAATATCAACAAATATGTTGTAAAGATTTTAATGGTAAAAATATTGTTTGTTTTGTTCGCTCATAATCGCCCATAATTTATGCTTTTAAACCAGAAGACGGCCTTAAATCTGAACCCTCCTATGTCTCCACTTTCAACCTGATCCTCACACATTTTAAGTTGTACCGTACCACAGATTAATGATTAGTAGTGATGTGAATTATTACTTTTGCTTTTATTGCTATTGCTTTGTAATGAATTTCTAAATAATGTCATTCTTTTTTAGCTTATAGACGCATTTTCAGAAAATGCAAGTGATGAAGCACATGTTACAATAAACGGTAATCTTGTCATTATTTGCAGTACACGTATCGTTGTCCGTGATGTCAAAAATAGAATTTGGTTATGGAAACGTGATTTTATGCATTTTATGTACAATTCTGGAGAATCACAATTAGCCATTGATGGTGATTTGTAAGTTTGAATTTTGTGGTTGGTTGAATCTTGAAACTATATTGTCATTAATTCTGTTGCAAAATTATTAGTTTTTGAACGACAGTTCATTTTTAAAATGTCATACTTTTTATCACTTGGTAAAAAATGAATTTACTTTCACTGTAAATCTGGTTGCATAAATAGCAGATAACTTGATAAATCAATTGAAAGTGTTTTTTAATAATTATTTACTTACTTATACATTTATTTTAGAATTGCTGTTCCCCTTAAAAGTAGAAGAATAGTTAGTTTTATCGATAAATGGACGGGCAATATTAAATTTAATTTAAACGTTCATAAGCATAAATTCCTGATATTTTACAATAATACTCTTGCAACTATTACATCGAATGGTTTTGCAGATATATATAACGTTAAAAATCGCTCTTTAGAGATTTCCCATCAGTTTGATAACCCCAGGTTTTTTCGTCGAATAACTTGTTATAAGGTAACTAAAAAAAATCCTTCAAGTTTTTCATCGAATTTGATTATATTCATTTATGTAATGTTTTAGATCGAAGGACCATATTTGTTTATTTACAATGATAGAGATATCGTGTGGCTATGTGACATAAATGAGAGACAAACCGTAAAGATGTTTCCTTCACGTTATTACCTAACTATTAAAGGTTTTATATTGATTAACCAGGAGTCATCTAATGGCATTAAGATAAGGGATTACACAAATAATGCAAATGTTATTTCAACAATCGGTAAGTTTAAGAAATTTATTTTGGAAATCTAAAATTCACAACATTTAATCACCAAAATATATGGAATTTATTAATCAAAATATTATCTATATACAGTACTACTTCGATAATTCGAACTAATTAATGTAAGACTATGTTTGGATTATTGAATCGGTTTAGCGAACATACAAAACAAGCAAGTTTTGTGCTAATAAGAATAAAAAGACTGGAATACAAAACTTTCAGAATCCTATAACCATGTATTAAATATTTGTATTACTTTTTGTTTTAGATACTAAAACAGATATATGTGCATTCGCCGCAAATAACAACTTTGTATGTGTTTACACTGTAAATAATACTATCATAACAATTTATGATATCTTGACAGGAGAGGTAAAACGGATTATACCAATGCAAGAATTATTTGGAATAGTAGAAAAAGGTTTTATAGATTTAGATGCTACAGATACAAAATTAATTGTGTGTATATCTGACACCGACGATAATATTTTGCACAATTGCATTTTGGACTTTGATATTAATGCTTAAAATAAAATATTATTGTCACACAACATAAATAAATTAGATTTCATAATATTAAACCATAATTAATTGAATAATTAAGGCAGGAAATGTTATTGTACAAGTTAAGTCGGACGTATACGTAATGAGAGATCCGTCCCCTTTCCAGTAAGTAGCACACTTTATGTTGGAAATGGAAGCTCATTTAGGCTCCAATAAAACTCTAACGTTTGACTCCAATTTCACCCAAAAATTCACAAAAATAGCGAAAATAGAAAAACATGTCTACAGCCCCCCCCCCCCCTAACTGTTTCGCAAATAACTCAGCGACGGTTGAGGCTCAAACGAAAAAAATGAGAGCTCATTTAGGCTTTAACAAAGTTCTAACGTTTGACACCATTTTCACTCCAAAATTCGACTTGGGGGGGCCAACGTGTCTACATCCCCCCCAACTATTTCGCGATTATCTCCGCGAAGGTTGAGGCTCAAACGAAAAAAATGGAAGCTCATTTAGGATCTAACGAAGCTCTAACGTTTGACACCATTTTCATCCCAAAATTCGACTTTGGGGAGCAACGTGTCTACAGCCCCCCACCCCCAAACATTTTCGCGAATATCTTGGCGACGGTTGAGGCTCAAACGAAGAAAATGGGAGCTCATTTAGGCTCATTTAAGCTCGCCTATCCCGACTGACTCGTGGTAAATTAAATCCTTCACCGTACCAGTCGGTGTGATGCTGATGCACTTCGCTGTGTGATTCGGAAGCCGGTCTATTTTGTCTTCCCGTTTCGGGTCTTTTTTCTTCTTATTAGTTGTTTCGCATACGCTCGTCGGCTTCCTTTTCCATCATTATACTTTTAATTGGGACCACCATCCACTCTCAGTACCGTTCGTCGACTAGCATGGTATCTATCAGGTTTTCGGGGGAATAGTTGGCGAGTTCACCCCTTTTGGTCTTCCCACAAGTATGTTCGGGGTCGTCTATAACCTCCTCATCAGTGCAGTAGAAGCAGTATGGTGTTGGTTGCTACTTTATTCTATGTAAGTATGAGTTAAAGTTGCCGTGTCCGGTCAGGGCTTGAGTGAGGTGGTAGTCCATCTTGCTATGTGTCCTGTTTAGCCACACCATTATGTCCGGGATGAACCATCTGGTCCATCCCCCAAGGATTTCTGTGGACTACCTTATCGCCATTTTGTTGCATGTTCTCTTTGTTTGTTTTTTTATCTTCGAGGTTTTTTGAACTTTTTCCTTTGCAGTACCCTGGTAGCGCTGCTCTTATCTACCTTAATTGAGGCCGCTTTATAATACTTGTGCGCATGGTAGAGGACCGGGAGGTTATGTGTCCCTCCGGCCCTATGATGGCGGGCACCGCCTCCTCAACCTGCTCCACCGTAGTGGTGGGGTCGAAGTCCAGGATCCTCAACGATTTCGTGGTCTCTGTGAGCTGCTTTATCTTTTCTTTTGGGAATTTTCCCCCATCGCTCTGAGCACTCTAGTTAGTCCCTGTGTTGTGGATTCCACTAAGATCCACCCGTTATGTGTGGGTCTAACATGGCTGACGTCCGCCTCCACGCCAGCCGTTTTAAATTAACCTGCCGTTTAGAGATACACGCCCAGTGGCGGTTTTAGAACTTATGAGGCCCCAGGCGCAATTCAATTTTGAGGCCCCCCTCTAAGTTTTTTCACTCGTCTTACACTCCCTAAAGCAATTGATTTGAACTCCTGGTGAACGGGGGGCTCATTCACCAGCACCGCAAATGATTTATTTTTTTAATACTTTTTTTTACTAAAAATTGCACTGAAATCAAAATAACTGCAAATCCATAGCATCTTAGGGCTTAGAATTTTTTTGTTATTTTTCCTGAGTTTACTACTAGAAAATTGATATTTTTATAAAATTTCAGAATATTTGACCAAAATTAAATTTTTATCAAAAATTGTAAATCAAAAATAGCATTCAAATAAAAATTACTGCAAATCTAAGGCAACTTAGGGCTTAGAATATTTTCGTTATTTTGCCTGTGTTTATTACTACAGAATTAATATTTTCATAAAATTTCAGAATATTTGAACAAAATTAAATTTTTATCAAAAAATGTAAATAAAAAATAACACTGAAATCAAAATTACTGCAAATCTAAGGCAACTTAGGGATTAGAATTTTTTCGTTATTTTTCCTGTGTTTATTACTACAGAATAGATATTTTTATAAAATTTCAGAATATTTGAACAATATTAAATTTTTATAAAAAATGTAACTCAAAAATATAGCACTGAATTCAAAATTACTGCAAATCTAAGGTAACTTAGGACTTATAATTTTTTCGTTATTTTTCTTGTGTTTATTACAATAGCGTTAATATTTTCATGGAGTTTCAAAATATTTCAACGAAATTAAATTTTTTGAAAAAAATAAATCAAAAATATATCAAAATTACTGCAAATCTAAGGCAACTTAGGGGTTAGAATTTGTTCGTTATTTTTCCTGTGTTTATTAATACAGAATTAATATTTTCATAAAATTTCAGAATATTTGAACAAAATTAAATTTTTATCAAAAAATGTAAATCAAAAATAACACTGAAATCAAAATTACTGGAAATCTAAGGCAACTTAGGGCTTAGAATTTTTTCGTTATTTTTCTTGTGTTTATTACAATAGCGTTAATATTTTCATAGTTTCAGAATATTTCAACAAAATTAAATTTTTTGAAAAAATAAATCAAAATATATCAAAATTACTGCAAATCTAAGGCAACTTAGGGGTTAGAATTTTTTCGTTATTTTTCCTGCTTTTATTACTACAGAATTAATATTTTCATAAAATTTCAGAATATTTGAACAAAATTAAATTTTTATCAAAAAATGTAAATCAAAAATAATACTGAAATCAAAATTACTGCAAATCTAAGGCAACTTAGGGCTTATAATTTTTTCGTTATTTTTCTTGTGTTTATTACAATAGCGTTAATATTTTCATAGAGTTTCAGAATATTTCAACAAAATTTAATTTTTTGAAAAAAATAAACCAAAAATTGCATTGAAATCAAAATAACTGCAAATCTAAGGCATCTTAGGGCTTAGAATTTTTTCCTTATTTTTCCTGTGTTTATTACAACAGAGTTAATAGTTTCATAAAGTTTCAGAATATTTGAACAAAATTAAATTTCTTTCAAAAATTTTTAAACAAAAATTGCATTGAAATCAAAATATCTGCAAATCTAAAGCACCTTAGGGCTAAGAATTTTTCTTTATTTTTTCTGTGTTTATTACAACAGAGTTAATAGTTTCATGAAGTTTCAGAATATTTGAACAAAATTAAATTTTTATCAAAAAATTTAAATCAAAAATTGCACTGAAATAAAAATAACTGAAAAACTAAGGCATCTTAGGGCTTAGAATTTTTTCAATATTTTTCCTGTATTTATTACAACATAGTTAATATTTTCATGAAGTTTCAGGATATTTGAACAAAATTAAATTTTTATCAAAAAATTTAAATCAAAATTGCACTGAAATCAAAATAACTGCAAATCTAATGCATCTTAGGATTTAGAATTTTTTCATTATTTTTCCTGTGTTTATTACAACAGGAATTTAATTAATAAAAATTACATTTTCCTTATTTTGAGGCCCCTTGATTTACGGAGGCCCTAAACGCGCACCTCTTTCAAAACGCCAAAACATCCTCAAAATTTCCAAAAAAAAACCTAAAAATTCTTCTCCCAATTCGGAAAAACACTCTGGAATAATTCTCAATGATAAATAATCAAAATGAAACGCCAAACTGATCCAAATTTGTATACTTGTCGCAAATTACGGAAAAATTCAAAATGGACGTCCGTCTATCTCGACATCACGAAGTAGAACCCTTATCTTCTTTCATTTCCGGGTCTTCTTGCGCGGTCCATTTATTTTAGTGCCAACACAAACTTTTTACAATTCCTATCACTTTTCACACATTGATAAATTGAAAAATTTTTCCACTCATCAGCGCTTTTATAGGCTGTTCAAATCTCTTTTACACAAGGCACATGCGCCTTATTTCTCAACTGTGGTGCTGACGCAACCTCCTCAAAACGGAAGTCATACTTGAAACTTAATAGAAAAATATACATTCGAAACTCTAATTTTACCGAATAAATTCATACATTTTTAGATTCTAGTTTTGAACCGTCAAAATTACATGACAATACATAATATGTTGTGAGTGCTTATGTTTAAGGATGGGTCGTTTAAGTAGATAATAAACAGAATTGGTCCAAATACTGTTCCTTGTGGCACTCCCACCTCTTATTTTTTCCTCTTGTGACGTATTGTTTTTCCATTAAACTACTTAGGTGCTATCATTTAGATAAGATTTGATAATATCGCGTGCAACACTTCTAATTCCATAAAATTCTAATTTTATCATTGGCGATTGTATCATTGTAGGTCATTTGAACATTAATTTGAAGCATCCTGTATCACATTCCTTACTCATTTAGTTCCTAAATTTGACGCAGAATTATTTTCAAGATTTCGCTTGTTTTTGTTGTGACATTATGAATTTTATGATAAGTAATTGAATAATAGAATTGATTGTTCAGGTAATTAAATTAATCACATATCTATTAAAACATTGTTATTTCAAGCCACTTTGTTTTAGCATGTTTGGGAAACGATCTGCAATTGAGTGAACTTAACCTCAAATACACACTTCTTTTTTGTAATTTGTTTCATATTATGATGAAAATTTGTAAGCAGATTAGTGATAACTGGACCGATTGGCATACATATATTTGGAATTTTGGTATAAGTTTATGTAAATACGGCTTATAATTTCCAATGATGTTTATCTACCGACAGTGTTGGGTCTTGAAAGTGCTTCATACTTTGAATTATGACAGTCTGTACCTCCTTTTATTTATCACTTCATTGATTTCTTAATTTAATCATTATTTATGTGCTACGAAGGAACCTTCAGTTAATTTAGAGTATTTGCTTCGGTTTTAATTTTATGGATTTTAATGAAACAAAACAATTTTTGGTTAAATCTTGTTTGTAATTAAATTTGAATTTCGTAGGTTCATTCATCTACCAGTAATCTGTGGGAGCTGGTGTAATGGGAATCATAGTAAGAGGAATACATGGATTTTTATACAGACGAATCTTGGATTCCTTTAGGGGTGAGTTACATGCATGTATATTGTTACCATGGTTCTACAACTAAACAGATATATATTTTGTGGGAATTGTTTGAATTTGGGAAGTGCAAAGTATTCTTTTGTTGGGTAGAATCATAGATGTTATATATTAGATAGTACATACTACATAGATCCATTTGTTGTAAAGAAAACGAGGTTTATTTCCCTTTTATGGTGCATCATTGGTTGCATACTCTTAAGGACAAGAAAGGATTAAAAAGTGTTAAAAGTGCCTTTTTTGAATTTCATGGTGGGAATTTTTTTACAAAGTTTGTTATGTAAAAAGACAGTCTTGTGCAAAATTTCAGCCCTTAAATTCAATTCTTGTTGACTTGAGAACGAATAAACCGTTTTTTCACATTTCTTCACACTTTTTTCAATTTTCTTGTACTAAAAGATATCCAATTGATCAACTTTACACTAAATTATTAAACCATGTTATAATCTTCGTACTATTCTAAGAAAATGTACCCTGAGAAAAATTATAGTAATCAAAGTGGAATTTTATGAAGGAAAAACAAAAATGGTCTAATTATGGAGGCGAAAAGGAACTGTAAAAATGATGGCAAGACAAGAAATATTTTTACTAACGATGAATTGTCAAGAAACATTCAAGAGCTATCCGTAAAATCACAGTAACTAAAACAAATCAATTATAAAAAAATATTCGTGTTTATCGTGTATATTAAGTTGCAGCCGTTGTAGGGGCTAATCTAAAGGAAAACATTTCCTGCATATTCCTTCAAACTTTTCGGAACTGCAAAACAACCTGCTTCAGGTACATGGCTATGTCCTATCTAATAATATAAGATCTTTAGGTATCGTATAGGAAATTCTGTTTCAATAACTGTTTTAATAACTAAGGCCGTCCATTTGCCTAGATAGACAAACCTGTAATGAATGTTTTCAATGCTAGATTAACATAATTTTTGTTTGAAATGGGTTTTCAATGTCTAATAAGTCACTAGAAACAAGGGGCAGTGACTTTTCTGAAATTTTTTTTTCGATTTGAAAAATCTTGCAATTTTCGGTGTGACGCCGGCTTTAAATCTCAGTTAATATTACAGAAAACTACCGAAGCCGGTAAATATGTCAATGTCAGCATTTTTTTATAATGGCTGCAATTTATATTGACCTTGCTTGAACAGAACAATGCAAAGAAATCGCAATAAATTACAATGATTAGTGTTCAATTATAACAAATTAACTTTTGGCGGAAAAGTAAGTACCTAATTTAAATTCGTAATACTTCGTAATGTAGTGGGATTGGGATAAATAAGTTTGGTGGTTAAGAATCAGGGTGTGGCCGAATTAAATTTTATATTTTACGCTACAAAATTTTAAATAAATCCAAATGATATGTCGTACACTCTGCAATGATTTCCCCGAGTGAAAAATCACAAAATTAATAAAAAAATCTGTTTCAGGAAACTTCACAGTTGAAAATGGCATGGCATCAAGGTCATAGTTGAACACTTGGCTTTGTCATATTATTCTATAATGTCCTTGATTATGTTTTCGATAAAGTCGTCAATGGGTTCGATTTCCAATGATTTTCAGCAATCCGATCTGTATTGTCTGGATAGTTTTACTTTTTGGGTCCCAAATGGTAGCATTATAGGTGAGTTTCGAGTGAGCACTAATTTTGTAGATAGTAACTTTCTCTTTTTCAGTTCAATTGTGATCAAGTGAGTGTGTAGTGTTAGTGTGTGAGTGTCGAGAACTATCATGAAGATGGAAAAGTGGATTTGGTCGAGTAGTAATCCTTGTAGGAGTCTCGCTGGAATGTCGCTGACAGAAGAATGACTTTGAGGAAGAATTGTCATCAAGGTAAGTGATAGAATTAGGTTGCCACTACAGGTTTTAATTTTTACCCAATTATTACAAAATTGTTTTATCTTATTTCCGGTAGTTTTTATTTTTATAGGACGCAATAGCGAAAGGTACGATTTACAATACTTGAAATTAAATAGAAAGGAGGGGGGGGTTAATATTTCATCGTATATCTGTGTACACTTTGAGAGATTTTTGGTACTTTTGACTAGATGCATAAACCCAGGTTTGACCTCGGAGGTCTG
This sequence comes from Rhagonycha lutea, assembly GCA_958510855.1. Lineage (NCBI taxonomy): Eukaryota > Metazoa > Arthropoda > Insecta > Coleoptera > Cantharidae > Rhagonycha > Rhagonycha lutea. The sequence continues at coordinate 44,980,827 of OY294038.1, forward strand.
GGAACGGCACAGGATTTTTCGTTATCTTGCACCAGGGATGGCAGTACTATGGGCAATAGTCGAGTCATTTTTCGGCTTCGCAGGGACAACGGTTTTTGCTTCTAAGGTAGTTTTGGGATTGGGTCGAACTTCAAGGGATCAGGATACGCAGGTTGATTTTTCAAGGCTGGCGAATAGTCCAAATATATTATAAGTTACATGTGAAGGTACATCTTCGGGTATTTCTTGATCTACCACTTGGGAAGTGGTAGCCAGGAAACAATGTTAAATTTTTAGGTTGCGGTTTAGTAAAAGTTATATTTATATCATTGCTTATGATTTTTTTGCAGGTTTAGTGGTATACTGGATTTTTTAAATGTGTATTTGAAAAACAGGAAAATTAAATGCATCAGGAGCGTGTTAAAAATTCGACTGGTCGTGACGAGTACCCGACCTCGAATTACTAATTACTCTAATCAAAGAACTATTATTTTAACTACTTATATTGGGTATTCATTTCGAAAGCAGACAGTTGAAATAACTTGTTTTTGGGTTTGAGTAAATTTGAGAGAAAAAACATCAATTTTGATGATAAGGGGGACGTTCAAAGACAATACTCTTTGATTTTAAGTTTAACTCACTCCTCACAAGCTACTCCTACTTCGAAATTTTAAATAGCATTCCTTCCTTGCGATACATCATTCTAAACTTGGAAAAAAATCCTCATTTATCCACGAAAGGAAAAATTGCATTTGGTAGATTCGTTTATGAGGAGTAAAAATTGAAAGATGAAGCATGAAATAATTTTATTCAAAAATTATTATTAAAATGTTGGAAAATTCATGAAATAACATTTTCAAAATATTTTCCATTATTGGCCAAACTTTATCTTATCTTATAACGTTATCTTATTGTTCAGTTTTTGAAGATTTTCGGAAGGAGTTCGTAATAAACTACCGTTTTCAAATCACCTAGAAGAAACATTCAAGTGACATTAAATCGGAGGATCTCACTCACCTGTCCTACCAATCTATTTGCCAACATTTTTTTCACTCAGCCGTTGTCGCGCATATAATGGCGTAATGTGGCCGTGCCCCGTCTTGTTGAAAATGTACATGATCGATAAGTGGAACCATTTCATGTTCTAATAGATTGTGTTACATTTTTTCGGTCACGTTTGCTTTAATAAAAATTGGGCCATTGCAGCTCACATATTGACCTTTTGCGGTTACGTGCGGATTTTTATTGTCGCTGTATCCATTATTGAAATTGTTGACAAATCCGTCCAAAAAAAACTTGATCCATCAGCTGAACAAATATTTTTTACCAAATTTGGGTCATCTTGAATTCTCTGCGATATCAGTTCGCAAAACTCGATTATTCTTTCAAAATCGTCTTCGCCAAGTTGTTGGTGAATTTGAATTTTATATGCAGGAAACTTCATTTGAAATATTTGTTGACTTAGCAAGCTTTCGAATGGGAGGTGCTAGGATTCGCAGCAAAATTCAAAATTCTGCATTGATTATTAATTTTGTTCCATATTATGAAACCGCTGTCTTCAAATTTACGTACTAGTGGCTTATATTTTTTTAGGGTGATTTCAAGTGATTTTAAATTGATTGATCTGGTATCTTAGGTTATAGTGGAATACACATGTTCTTCTCTGCTACCATGATTTTCTTAAAAATTCAATTTTTAACTCTCATCAACTCCTAAACGAATTCACTATATAAATCCAATTTTTGTTATCTTGAATGACCGAGGATTTTTCCAAGTTTGAAAATGATGCTATTTATTATTTAAAATTTCAAAGTTGGAGTAGCTAATACCAGAGTATATAGAAAGATAAGTAAGGACAGTCGCTGGTCGACCCTTTGTTCTTGGATGTTCCAAAAAATTTGAAATAGTTTGAATTCATCTGTACTTACAAGGGGACCTTATCAACTTTATCAAGGTTCTAGTGGTTACGGACTGGTTACGGTCTCCCGAGCTTCAATGAACCGATCATTGACCCATGAGTCGATTGTGGAATAATTTTCCACTCGTGTTCCTCCAAGTTTAACATGTGCTTCCCATATTTTCAAATCCTTCTTTGATTTGAGTTTGCATCCTCCTTTCTTATGTTGAAGAGTTTCTAGGGTCCATGTTGGATGTTGTTTTGCTAGATTCACAATGTTAATTTTATCATCCAGCGAAACATGTAGTTTTGTTTTTTTTTTCAACTGGCTCGTCTTCAAAATCCGACATTTGGATAGTGTCATTATATTCATCGTCGTCGTCTTGTTCTTCCGCAAGAATTAATTCATCGTCTACCACAAATTTCTTTTCCGTTAGCATCTTTAGAGTATTTTGGTATATCTCTTCTCCCAAAAGCATATCTTCTTCAGTAATAAATTCAGAAGCTTCTGTTGCAATTAAATTATTTTGCCGAAGCAGCCGTTCACAATAAACAAATGCGTTCTTTAATCGTAATTTTGATTTTTCACTGTGAAGGGAATCATCAATATCTTCCCTTTCTGCCACTGTGGAAGGACCAGGTATTGCATCATTATTTGTTGACATGATTTCTCAATTTAATTAAACTAATTTTACGATATTTAATTAGTTACGATATTTAATTAGGTTATAAATACTGTAGTGATACCACCTGTTAGCAGAAGTAAAGTAGGTAATTCCCCTAGCAGCGGAAGTAAAATGAAATAAAGAATTCGTGATAGAAATGGTACCAAAATTTGTACTGCTTTTTGGAAGCAAAGTTATCTTTCAGCCCAAAAAAATTTCTCAATACCCATTATAAACTAGTATTTCTTTCCACTAAAAATGGGCCACTTTTCCCCCTTTTCGCATAACCTACTATTTGCACTTTCACTAACATTTTAAATTGATTTAAATTTGTCATTATTGCAATAATTTACACTTTATATAAATTTAAAACAGTAAAAATATTTTAATGCACAGGGGATCGTGAAATAAGCTCAGAATTTTTCAACAATTTATTACCACGACTTCCTTAACACACTGCGTGCCACGATATATCCCTTTATGTCATTTCATACATGCTGTCATTCACGTGTACGAGGCATGCAATGTGTTAAACGATACACTTAAAACGTATCTTCATAATGACCATCTGCAAATCAAGCTCTCAAAATAATGACACTGCATACGTGTACATTGACACCTCTTCCGATTTGGCATACCAAAGAGGAAATTTTAAAATGTAACAATAATAATAATATACTTACTGTACTTTGATGTGAAACGAAAATAATAATTATTATAATAATTTTTATTGAAACATTTATGTCTGGCTACAACAGAAACTTTTTGTAATAAAATAATAAACCTACTATTAATTATTTATTAAATTTATTATATAATCAATTAATAATATATTATGGACTGGATGCTCGAATTTCTCGATTCAAGTGGTAAGTTCTTGCAATCTAAATAAAAATCATCTAAACAAACCGAAACAAACTTAACTTTAAACTTACCTTACCGTATGTAATACTTAATAAAATTTATTATTTTTACTTCGTGTTGTGTTGTGCTCAACGTACATTGTTTGTTCATGTGCGTTGTTTTTATTTGTATCTGTTAAAAATTTCTGTAAATTGATTGACCACTTCTTTGTGCATCCTGTATTTGATCTTGAAATGACCTAAACATTTTAAATGTATTAATTAGTTATCTATACCAATCACCCTTGTTTTTATTTTTTTTTAACTAAATAAAGATACTTACAATCACGATCTACTTAAAATCTTCTTAAAATAACCATTTATAATATCTGAGGTTAAGTAATAAATTAAATGTCAATTGTAATTTTTCAAGGCGATAATGTTGGAAGCACTACAAACCTACGAACCATTAGACCTACTTTTATGTCGTCTTTTATAAGAAAATATTGAATTTTGAAAATCGATTTTCTCCGAGTTGCCTAAATTGTGGAAGTTAAGATTTTAAATTTATGTATGTTAGCGTTAGCCAAAAATTACAGTAAAATAAAATAAAACAAGCCTTTTTACTTACTTTTTCGTACTTACGATTTATTACCGTTATTACTTTATTTCTATCTTACTTGTTATTACATAATTATTCTCCGGTATAGTATACCTCAGTTGATTACCGCCCTCATAATACCAACTTAGGTTGGTATTACTTAATCAACACTTAATTTAAAATTATTAGTCAGGACCGTATTCATTACAGGTCCGTATTCAGGTGGTATGGCTTAGTAGTCCTCGCTTATTCTAACGTACAGGTCCGGACTCAGGTTGTATGGCTTAGTAATCCTTGCTTATGCTAACACGGCCTTCCTGCAATTGTCGCGTCCTCGTGACATAATCTTGCTCTCATCCCAAATTTTGTAAGGCCAATTTATCAATTTCTTGTCAATTAGTGCTTGTGAATCACCATTGTTGTCCTAGTCATTGCTCATTACCGTGTCACGATTTTACCGGCGATATAAGGAAAAATAATAATCAAAATTAATATTGCACAATAAATAATCAGTCATGCCGCCGAAATAATCAGTCTTGCAGTCGTAATAATAATCCTAATAATTCACCATAATAATCCTAATAATCCTGAAAAATAATCAAAGTTAATGTTATACAATAAATAATCAGTCGTACAGTCGTAATAATAATCCTAATAATCCTGAAAAATAATTAAAGTTAATGTTGCACAATAAATAATAAATTAGTCGTAAAGTCGTAATAATAAGTAGTTCGGCTTTGCCGATATAATAATAAGTAATCCGGCCTAACCGCCATAAAAATTTCGGCCTAACCGCCATAATAATTCCGGCCTAACCGCCATAATAATTCCGGCCTAACCGCCATAATAATTCCGGCCTAACCGCCATAATAATTCCGGCCTAACCGCCATAATAATTCCGGCCTAACCGCCATAATAATTCCGGCCTAACCGCCATAATAATTCCGGCCTAACCGCCATAATAATTCCGGCCTAACCGCCATAATAATTCCGGCCTAACCGCCATAATAATTCCGGCCTAACCGCCATAATAATTCCGCCATAATAATTCAATAATAATTTTTTATTATCTTTTAAAATTAAGAAGAAAAATAAAATTTACAACCTTTTTGTTTTTTCAACTCATAATACCAATGCCTGATCCGATGGCCAAGTTCTTAATTGTTCATGTGCCGCAACTTTCGTCACTTTTGTGTTTTTATTACATCGTTTCAGTACGTACCGTTCATTAGGCAAAATCTTTATAATTTCATAGGGTCCCAAAAATTTGTTGCCTAGTTTTCCCGATCCCGCTTTTTGCGTGTCCTGAACTACTACTTTATCACCAATTTTAAAAAGAATCGCATTAAGTCTTTTTGTATCAAATTCTTCTTGTTGTATGTGTCTTCCTTGTACTAATTTTTGGTTTGCCTTTAATCTCATTGTATCCATACTTTCCAAATTCTGTTCCTTAATTCCTTTCAAAAATAGCTCCTCCGCCGGTAATCGTTTTCTGGTTCCGAACATGAGTGCATTTGGCGAGAATCCTGTTGCCGAGCATACCATTTCATTTAATACTGCTTCAATTCGTGGTAATATCGTAATCCATTTGTGTTCATCTTCATTATTTAAAGAGCTCCGCATTAGATTGAACAATGTTCGCATTACTCTTTCTACCTGACCATTTCCTCGTGGTACTCCTGTTGCTATGAAGTGTAATTCGATGTCTTCTGTTTTTAAATAGTTCTGAAATGTAATTGACGTAAATGCACGTGCCCTATCCGCTATAATCCTTTTCGGTTTCCCAATCTTTCTGAATAATGACTTCAGCGCTATTACTGATTGCTCCGCAGTTTTGTTTTCAATCGGAGTAAGCATACAGAATTTTGCAAACGCATCGATGACAACCAAAATTTCAGTACAGTTATTAGATTTTACCAATGGTCCTGCATGATCAATATGCCATACCTGCATTGGTTCGGTTGCTTTTTCACCTTCTTGATATTTCCCACTTTTTGATCCTGTATGAGATTTTCCAAGGGTACACGACCTACAGTTTCTGATGTACTTTTTAAATGTTTGTCCCATTTTGGGCCAATATATCTCTTCTTTCATTCGTATGATGGCCTTGTCCCATCCTATGTGCGTAGCTTCATCATGATATATTTTCATTGCTTTTAATCGAGCTGATATCGGTACATAACATTTTAACATGACTTCCTTTCCTTTGATTTCTTGATGATAAACAATTTCATTTTTTATTACAAATTTGTCATTAGGACTTGTAATTAACTCTTGGCAAAATGGATCATTTGCTTGATGCTCTATTATCGTATCAGCTTTCGTAGTTCTTTGTATCCTCCGAATTAGTGGATTCCTGCTTAGATAGTCCACATGTCCCATTTTGCACCCAGGTCTGTATTCTATTTCAAAATCGAAATCTTGAAGCTTCATCCACCATCTAGCCACTCGCGGATGTAAATCTTTTTTTAATGCAGTTGCTCTTACGGAATTACAATCTGTATAGATAGTAAAATGCAATCCGTATAAATAGACTCGAAAGTGTTCCGTCCCTTCAACAATCGCTAGTGTTTCTAAATCATACGAGTGATATTTAGATTCACTTTCAGTCGTTTTTCGACTGAAGTATGCAACTGGTCTTATTACATTTTCTTCCTTTTGCATCAAAATCGCACCGATTCCAACAGAACTTGCATCAGTATGCAATTCAGTTGGTAGCTCTGGATTAAATATTCTTAACGTTGGTTGGTTTACCAAAATGTTGATAATTATCTGCCGGATCTCTTCATGCTTGACTGTCCATTTGAATTCCTCATTCTTTTTTAGCAATTGAGTGATAGGGGCAGTAATTAATGAAAAATCTTTAATAAAGCGTCTAAAATATCCAGCTAGACCCATGAATTGTCTAATCCCCTTAACGTCATTTGGTGGTTTAGTACCAGCTAACGCATCGATCTTCCTTAAACTCGGTTTTATAATGCCCTGCCCTACTATGGCACCAAGATATTCAGTTTCCTTTTTAAAAAATGTACATTTTTCTAGGTTAAGTAAAAATCCGCTTTTAGATAGCGCTTCCAACGTGTTTTTTAAATTTTCGAATCCTTGTTCGATTGTCTCGGAAGCTATCATAACATCATCTAAATAAACCTGTGCCACTGTGTCCTTTAAATTTCCCAGAGCCTTATTTATAGCTCGTTGGTAGCAAGATGGTGCATTTGCAAATCCAAACGGCATTCGGTTGTATTCATAGTGACCGTCAGGTGTAACGAAAGCGGTGTATTTCTTGCTGTCTTCTTCAATCTCTATTTGATGAAACCCATCCTTCATGTCAAGAGTGGTAAAGTAGACTGCCTTTCCTAATGCATCGAGTTGATCTCTTAAATTTGGCAACGGGTAACGATCTCGAACAGTTTTTTTATTTACTTCCCTATAGTCAACACATAGCCGTAACGATCCATTTTTTTTTTTAACTAGCACGATGGGGCTAGCATAAGGTGAGGAACTTTCTCTAATTATATTTTGGTCTAATAAGTCTTGAATTATTGTCTTCAGCTGTGTTCGTTCGCTGTATGCTAGTCTCCTAGGTTGAAATGCTACTGGCTTATCATCGGTTAAAGTTATTCTTAATTTTCCGGTGGTTACTGCTTGCGGTATTTGGTTGCGAGTAGAGTCCAAAAGTTTCTGAATTTGTTTTTTCCATTTCTCGTCCAGTCCTGACAATTCGTTATTATTTAGTACACTTCGAATTTGAGGTTTTACTATTGGTGAAAGTTTTAAATCCAAACCATACTTTCTCACGACCACTTGTAATCCCGGACGTTGAATCGTCTCCCACCCAATCAATGCGTCTACACCAGGAATGGTATTATCCGGTACAACTAGAAAATCAATTTCAAGAGTGACTTCTTGAAGCGCAATGTATAGTCGGCAAATTCCCAAGGTCTCTACATCTATTCCAAATCCAGACAGGATTTGAGAACATATGATCATTTTACCATTAATTTTTTTTACTACGCAATGATGGATTATAGACTGATCTGCTCCGGAATCTATCAAATAGCTAAATTCTTGCTTCGTGTTGTTAGTTGATACCGTAGCGGTTGGCGTGATCTCGCATCTATTATTTAAACAAAATATCTTGGGATGTCCATTCTTTTTAAAACAATCAGATTCAGCATGCCCCAATCGTTGACAAAAATTACATTGAGGAACGATGTTTTGGTTATTAATTTTTTTTGCATGAGTTTGCGGGCTAATCAAATCTGGGGCATTTTTACAATTTTTTCTTTCATGACCTTTTTCTCCACACTTATAACATCTGTCTTGTATTGGACTTCTTTGTGAGTACCTTGAGTTTGGTAAACTTCTACATGCGTCTTTGAGATGTCCTGGTTTACCACATTTGAAACATCGTTTTAATCTTTGAGATTCATTATCCCAATCAGGTCGCGTGGTGTTTATCGTGTTCATCCTAGGTCGTTTTGTTCTTCTCCTCTGATCATCTTGGTTTTCATTATCGCATTGGCGTAGCAAAAGCATTAGTTCTTGTTGGTCTTTTGGTCGATTTGTTCGCATTCTCTGTCGAATTGTATCATTTGTTATCCCACCAATCACAGGACATAAAACTTTCTCCCAGATCAATTGTGGCTCGTACTGATAAATGCTACGAATTTTTTTTATCGCATATTCGCATAAACTATCGAAATCAGCACTTTCCATAGTCGCGGCTTTAACTAACTTCGTGTGCCACGTTTCTTGATTTGGAAAATTTATACGCAGATCATACGCGAAATTATCCCAACTCCTGTTGAAAGGTTTCCAACCATCAAAAAATTTCTTACCGTTTCCTCGTAGAGCGTTTCCCGCTTTCAAGATCATTATATGATCGGGTACTTGAGACAGCTCCTTCAAACTGTTTATGTGGTCGATCCATTCGTCCGTTGAAAATTCGCTACTATCTGGATCATGATCCGGTAAGGTAACAGGGAATTGGTTATTTTCACTTGTTGACTTTTGTCGAAAATTAGCTATTTCTTTAAAAAATATTTGCATATTTTGTTCAAAATCCATCTGATTTCCACCAGGATTTTGGATTGTATTATTTGGAACATCCCCTGTATTTTGACCCATATTGAACGGGGGAAAAAAAAAAATAAAACAACAAAACAAAATAAAATAAACACACACAAAATAAAATAAAACACAAAACAAAACACGAATATTTCGATCTGATTTAATCCAATCTGATCTCCTAAATCACCGTTTGTGGTTAAACGTATGCTCGAATCTCCACTTCTGATGTTAGCGTTAGCCAAAAATTACAGTAAAATAAAATAAAACAAGCCTTTTTACTTACTTTTTCGTACTTACGATTTATTACCGTTATTACTTTATTTCTATCCTACTTGTTATTACATAATTATTCTCCGGTATAGTATACCTCAGTTGATTACCGCCCTCATAATACCAACTTAGGTTGGTATTACTTAATCAACACTTAATTTAAAATTATTAGTCAGGACCGTATTCATTACAGGTCCGTATTCAGGTGGTATGGCTTAGTAGTCCTCGCTTATTCTAACGTACAGGTCCGGACTCAGGTTGTATGGCTTAGTAATCCTTGCTTATGCTAACATGTATAAATAAATATGGCCTAAAGGTGTGTTAAAAATTGTGCAAATCGGTGAGGGGGAGTTGATAAGGTCCCCTTGTTAGTACCCTAGGGGGCAATTGGGGATGGCTCTACTTAATGTTATAGGGTCAAATGGGGGTAAATATGAAACAAAATGTAAAACTTTCTATTTTTAAGGCATTAAAATGGATAAATTAAAATTTTTAGCATCACTATCTGATGTAGTTTTACGCCATCTTGTTAATTATGTATGATTTTTTAAAATTAAATGCTGAGTAAGTACTAAAAAAATAAAAAAACAGTTTCACTTTTAACCTTGATTACGGGAAAAAATGAAACAGTTACGGGAAAATGTGAAACAGGTCTGTTACTCCCACGCTATAAGTAGTATTGGAATGTTTGTGACAAAAATGAAAAAAGCGGACAAAACTGCATAGAAAATATACGCTGCAAGCCCTCATTTTTTATTTTTCCGCACAAAATAATATAAAACACAAAACAAGGTAATGAAAATTAAATCAAAGCTGAAATTAGGTAAAAAATACTTTACTCTAGATTTGTCAAAATAATCAACCATTCAAAAACTATGAAAAAAATGTAAAGCCAATCAACATAAGATTATTATTTACAAAAAAAAAACCAAAAAAAAACAAATAGATACGTATTATTTAAATAAAAATTTGAAATATGACAAACAACGGGAAAAAATGAAACAATTTAATAGTTAGTTACATCTCAATCACTGGCACTAACTTTGAAAATAAACTTTTTATATTAACTTATTTTGCCTTATTTTTCACTTTTTTATAATTTCGTACCATTTTTAAATATGAACTAAAATTACTTTTAATGATATAACACTAATTTATTATTGTACACTCTTAAAAAGTGACAAATTAAACAAAAATTCCGAAAGTATTTATATTTTGGGACAACATTGTAGAAGGTCAAAAAATTATGAATACGATTCTTGCACCCTTTTCCGCCCCCCGGAATATTGTTAAGTTATTAAAAAGAGAACGTAAATTTGTAATAATTATGAAAGAAATTCCGAAATTTATGCAATTCTTGGAGAACATTTTAATAATTATTACACATCTTCTATAAAGTTTCCACCCTACTACGATGACCGGAACACTGCAAATAGTTGAAATAATTAATTTGCCTATATGACTGCATATGCAATTATTTACATACTTTTACAATTTTTTCCGACAGGATATACTATATCAAAATGAAATTGATAAGCTATCATTTGCAATGTTCCGGTCATTGTAGTGGGGTGCAAAACTTTATTGAAGATGTGTAACAATAAATTATTAAAATGTTCTCAAAGGTTTGCATAATATCTGAATTTTTTTCAAAAAGTTATTGCAAATTCACGCTTTTTGTTAATTTAACAATGTTCCCGGGAGCGGAAAGGGGTGCAAAATCGGATTTATTATTTTTTTACCTCCTCCAATGTTGCCTCAAAATTGGAAAACTTACAAAATTTTTTCATACCCATTTTTCTACAATGACTGGCCTATAAACTTAAGACTATTCAATTCAGCATAAACCTGGGCTGCTACGCAACTGTCCTCCAGGCGGAAATTATCGCCATAATGGTCTGTGCTGAGGAGATGATGGGGAGGGCCTATGTAAATAGGCGTATCTGCATCATGTCCGACAGCCAAGCGGCACTCAGGGCCCTGGAAGCGGTAGAAATACAATCCAGGGCCGTGAAGCAATGCCTCAAAGCCCTGGGTGGGCTGGCACAACGCAACAGCGTTATGCTGAGGTGGGTTCCGGCTCACACAGGCATAAGAGGTAACATACAAGCAGACTTCTTGGCAAAGAAAGCTGCAAGAAAGCATCTAGTAGGTCCGGAACCAACATGCGGGTTAGCTTATCTGACCGCAAAGGGGGTAATTAAGGAACTACTACGTAACAAACACCTTGAATACTGGCGGGGCCTCCAGGGACTCAGGCAGTCCCGGATGTTCATGGAGGGCCCCTCCAGTGGACAAAGGAAAAAGGAAATCCTCCAGCTGAGTAGAGTGCGGCTGAGAAAGATAGTAGGACTGTTTACCGGACACTGCTGTCTTAACAAACACCTGAACGCAATAGGTGTTGTGGAAGATCCTACATGCAGATTATGCGGGATGGAGGAGGAAACTCCGCACCACATACTATGTGTATGCACAATTCTAGCCCCTAAAAGGCTACAACATTTTGATTGTCTATATCCGACTCTCGGTGAGATAAATCAGGTTCCCATAGGTCGAATCCTCAATTTTATAGAGGATACAGAACTATTGGAGTAAAACACGGAACGCGGGGTACAATAAGCCAGGAGCTTCAGTGCAAGTGGTTCGTAAGAAACACACCCGTTCAGCAATAATAATAATAATAAGACTATTCAATGTATAAAATGCAAGTCAAACTAATTGGAATGTGCTATTGCAAGCAAGATAATGTACTTACCTACCTATATTCTAGTATTTATTGGATTTCTAAGCAATTTCTATCAAACGTAGGCGTAGATATATCACTATATGAATCAAAAACATGCAAGTTAAGGATTACCATGCTACCAAATTTTATATTGAAGTACTGAAAGTGGTTTATATTTTCCCTGCAGCTGTTTCATATTTTCCCAAAAGTTTAATTTAATATTATAAAAAAGCACTTTATTAAAAAAAATAAAACAAGTAAGGCATTCTCATCTTTCATCTATTTTCTGTGTGCAAAATTAAAATAAATCCAAAATTTCAATTTATATTGCCGTAATAGCGAAAGTTGTACAACAAGAAATGAAATTAATTTTACATATTTTTAGATTGTTTACGAAAAGGCGTTATCTACGGTACTCATAGGAAGATATAATATTTCAAATTTTTATATAATTGAAAATAAACTTTACAGAATATGATAGCGCTTTCGATTTTGTAATTAAGTCATATTGTTTATTAATTACATGCCTGTTTCACTTTTTCCCTTCTTTTTAGGTGTGTCATTTTTACCCCACTTGACCCTATGTGAAAATAAATATATCTAAATAACATTTTCGAGTTTATATAATATAATAAATAATTACACTTTATATCTAATTATTGTTAAATAGTTTGATTGTTTTTTTTACATCGCTTGCAAAAGTTTAATTATTATGCTTTTTTAAACACCTTTTTTTCTATTTTTATCCTGACTAATTATTATTAATAGATTTCTGACGAAAGATAACGCATCCGAAAGGTAAAATATAAGGTGTTTTGCAAGTGATTAGAATTATTAACTCTATATATTTATAAAATAATTTTATTTGTTAAAATATGTACATAAACTTATCATTAGGTACCAATAATAATAGGAGCAGACAAGTTGAGGATTCCACATATTACAATAAAATTTTCATTTGTGACATATTTCTAAAATTTGCTAAAAATTTCAAATATACTTTTATTCGCTGATTGGAGCATTCAATATGGATCCTGGCTTTTGCAATTTTTAGCGCCTCTTCTTTTGAAAACTGCTTTTTGCCTCTTAAAAATGGTAGCCCAATTATGTTAATGTGTTTTACTCGACATAACTTGACTCTGTTCAAGAATTGCTGTATCGGAACATCTTCCTCGAAAAGTCCAACCTATATAAATTATTACACCGGATGGGCTAACAGCAGTCATAAAGTTAATTGTAGGGTTGCCTTTGTATTGGGAGTATGTTCTCACATGACAACACATACAGTTTGATCGTTGCACTAAAATTTTTGTACAATCTAGTAGTATTTTGTGCTGATGGCCATAAAATTGTAATTTTCAAAACACAAGCTAACTTTTTAATTATATCGTGGCAAATTATTGAACAAGTCTTGTTACTTACTGCCCCAAATAGTGTTGCCAGAACCGAGCAAAGAAAGTAATCCTTTCACTGAAGTTTGTTGTCTTCTGTGAGCAACTTTGGCTCATTTCAGCTACATTCTGGATTAATATCGTCTACTGCCTCTTTCTTATCTTAAACTGTAGCAAGCATACACGTGTAGCTCGCAATAAAACTAGTTCAAAAATAAGTTCACGATTAATTTTTTCGATCACACCGAGCTTCTTGGTTATGGTCCCTAACCTAGCATTTTTGCGTGAAAAGCAATGAAAACCTACATTCTTTTCTCTGCCATACTTGCTTTGACACCCGTATACACTACAATTTACATTGCCACTGTTATATTTTCACGATTTTAGCCATTGCACTTAAAAAAATACCTACAACTTCATACAAAACCATATTGAAAACAACAAGAGATATTACACACGATAGTTACCATTAAAGACACTACGTGGCGCTTCAGCAAGTGTAAAAGGCCAATAAGTTGACCTGCCTCTTTCGAATGTTGAGCCCGTGAGCATTCCAGAACCCCATCCGTAGTTGGGCTGGAATCCTTCTGGGCGCTGTAAACATTAAAATTAAAGGACGAGTAAGTCGCATGAGTTTTACATGTAGAGACTGCTATTTAGCACGTCTTTCCGAAGCAATTCGCTTGGAGTCTGACATGACAAAACATGACAAAGGTATTAGATTTCCGATATAATCAAGAGCGATTAATTTGCCAGGTTCGGAAATGTGCACGCTTTTAAAATAGTTTTTATTTACCCATTTGGCAAAGGTTACATTGGTTTATGGTCTGTTTGATAATTCTTAGGTCCCTTTTGCAAAAATAGTTCTCACGAAATAACCATGTTTTCCTTATGTCAATGTAGCCATATTTTAGAAGTAAGTGTTTACTAATGTTAATCGTTGCTTGCTCGTTAATTACGTACAGCTCTAGACCCCTTAACATTTTAACCGCATTCCAGAACGTCATCCGTAGTTAGGCTGGAATCCTTCTAGGCTCTGTAAACATTAAAGGTTTGTTAATCGCATGGTTATCTTGGGAGTTTGTGTTAAATTAACACAATCTCCCGAAACAGTTCGCCTGGAACTGCGCCACGTAGTCTTGGATGATGTGCATCGGTGTCCTGGTGGCAATTAGCACCTGGGTGATCCAGACCAGAGCGGCCGCGAACTCGGCAGGTGCAACTGCGGGGTACTGAAATATTGGTGGCGCATTTGCTTCACCAGTAATGGTGGGCTGGCTCATTGGGGGGGGGGGATTGGACAGGAGTATCAGTAGGGGTTTGGATAGGTGTAGGGGGTGCAGCTGGAGGTGATGGTGGAGGTCGTAGGGGTGGAGTAGGGATGTAGGCGTAGGAGGTATGGGGTTGGGACCTGTGGGGGGGATTTCCCACAGGGACCATCACGTCTAAAGGAGAAGGCGTTGGTGTTATTACCGACGTTGTAACTGCGTGGGTGACGAGAACACCCCTGGAATTTCGCAGGGTGTTTTCCACCGCAGTTTGCGCAGGTGGTCTTTACTCCTCTTGGTCTTATGCAATCTGATGTCATATGGGTTCCGGTGCACTTGACGCACCGGGGGGACGAGTTACAGCCGCGCTGGGAGTGTCCGAAGGCTTGACATCGGAAGCACTGGTTGGTACGGGCATTCTTGTGCGGGGACTCGACTACGACGTCGATCCCTGCAATCATCTAGGTGTTAAAGATTTCCCTGTTGCGATCGTCCTTTGGCAAGGTGATCATCAACAGGGACATCGGTTTCTTGGTGCTGCGATGTTTCATCCTGTCAACCTGTGTGCAAATAAACCCTTGACGAACAAGGTCTTTATTAAAATGATCTAGTGGAATGTCTTGGTGGATACCTCGCACCACTACTTTCAGGGGAACCTCATCCCTGATTTCATGGGTGTAGAACCCATCTTGGCTCGGGTCGAGTGTTTCTTCCATGACAGAGCCATGTGGAAGTAGGCTGGGGGGGGGGTCTTTACGTAGATTCGGAGGACAATGGTGATGAACTTCTTCATGGATGGTTGTTTCTTCTCTCTCTTTTCAGCCTCCGCTTTGGCGATGGCATTGCGCATCACGCGCAGGGTCTTAGGGCTGACGGGGAGGAATTGGTCGTCATCTTCGTCGCTGCTGGTGAGAGTATGGGTGATGGTGGCGTCTCTCTTTGTTCTCGGGGCGGGTGGGGGGTGGATGATGGTGTTGGTGACCTGGGGCTGGGTTGCCTGCATTACTGCTAGATCCATATAAGAATAAATTGTTGTTCGCAGTCAAGGGAAATCGTTGACGTCTCGAACGGTCGGTCAGCTGTTGCTGGGAAAATACTCGCTCCTGCAAGTTGACACTAACCTTTTGAAGGGGCGGAGTCTGCGCACAACTTAGTTGCACTTTGAAAAACCGTTAAAATGTGAAGGGTCAATAAGTAAATAGCCCAGCAAACAAATTAACAAATTTTTTTCACAAACTACACTTTCACTTCACAATAATCGCACTGTAATAAACTTTTATTAACATATTAGGCCTCGGGTAAACACCTGCTAAAATATCTTTGGCATAATTGTAGGATATAAATTTGTTTTCGTTCACTTTCCCCGACACATGAAAAACATCCTCGAGTGAAAAAGTTTCGAAGCTTCTACAAGAGCTTATCTTCACATGCTCCAGCTCGTGAAGGGGTGAAAGGGAAACAAAAATAGCAATTTTACAGTTTTACTTTTCTTGCTTTAATTGAGGCAAATTCATTTATTACATCATCATAGTCAAATTTTGATGCTGTTTGGTACTCAATCGATAAGATTGCCAAGTTGGTAAGTCGGGTTTGGCCAATCCTTGACCGTAAGAAGTTATTGATAAGTTTGAGCTTGCTAAATGTCCTTTAGAATACGAATGCCTGTGTGTTGTTTTTTTATAACGTATTTAGTTCTCATTTTTATAACTCCACCCACCGATTTACACCTTTTTGGAGATATTGAAAATGGTATAAATTAAAACATACCTAAGAATAACAGTATTGGCACAGCTAACACAGTTAATGCCGTCAGCTCGAAATCTATGATTTTTCCGAACCGGGGCAAGAACTTGACATTGGCACTCCTTTCTTGACATTGGCGCCCCTTTCCTCCAGCATTTGAGTTTAAAGATAAAAAATCTCACGAAATATAATTTATAATTTGGTGCTCCCTTGAATTGCCTCCCGGGGCAGCAGCCCTGGTTACGCCCCCGCCCCCTAGATCCTAAGTTAAATGCCATTACAGTTAGTAAACAAGCAAAATTACAACATTTGATCGACTTGTATTCTGACAAAACAATTACCAGGATCCAATTTATAAAAATTCGAATTTTTTTCAATAAACAATAAATTAAAATAAAATTAAATATTTTGGGCATCTATTAGTGTTTTTTTTAAGTTTACCTAGTAGGATTAGGGGCCTTTCTGTTAAGCGGCTGAGTTTACCATCGCCCTTTCATTTTCAGTAAAAAAAACATTACGGGTAAGGCTTACAAGCTTACTAGTAAGTCTTTTACTTAAAGGAATTAAGTATTTATATCGGTGCAATCCACATGTGGGGATCGGTGCAATCCACATCTGACCATCGGTGCAATCTACATCTCGGTCAAAATCCTCAAAAAAAGTATTAATTTCTTTCCATCGGTGCAGTCTACATGCGTCCGATTTTACTGAGGACGCCGCTCTATTAAATGTCCACGCGCTGATAGTAAACACAAGACCGGAACGATAAGCCAATGGAGAATTCATATATTCCTTAATCTGCGCGAAACTTAAATAAAATTTTCTTTTATGTTCTTTACTTACAGTTAAAATCTAACGTTATGGAAACGAAAGATTAAAAATAAGATAAAATTTTACGTTAAAATTGTCACAAAACTGCAACTATGACTATCTCTCTGTACTAATGAGAACAAAAAAACAAAAAAGAACTTATTAACTAATTGGACATAGATAAAAAAGTAAAAAAAAAGGTACGTCCAGAACACAAAAGTTGTTTAGAGTCGCGAGGGACTAACCGATAAAAGTTGGTCGGACTAAAACGGAATACGTAAATTCCGGTACCCCTAAGTAAACCGAGTGACGTGTTTCTTAACCAACCTGATGACCGGAGAAGCCTAATCACCAGGGGGACCTATCTAGCGCAAATTATAAAAAATAATCCTTATTATAGATTCCGATGTTCGTAACTCTACGAAACATCCCACCGTAAAAAAAAACATCAAACTATAAGTGCGAACACATGACTATCACGGATACAAAGTACCAAGTATAAACGTAAGTCGACTCTCAATCAGCCACGGTCCGAAACACTCAATGAAGAAAAGGAAAAATAGATAGTTCGAGAGTAGTACGATTGAAGGAGAATACAACCGGAAGTAATTTGTTTACCCAGTGCGCATCAGAATCAGCTTCATTTTCAAACTTCATTTTGTATTGCATCTGCTGTCATCCGTCACAACCCCACTTATTAAAATTAAGGATTGTTTATCTTCATCACTCAAATTTTCAACAACTTCTCTAAGATATAAAATCAATCGTGTTGCCGTGTGATCCATCAACTTTTGCACTTGTACCTCACTGCATGTCTCGGTTACGCTGTGAATTTCTGTATAGCACTTTTTTTACTTTTTGGATGACAGAGTAGCACGGAAAGAAGCTTTTGTTAGTTTCTCGTATTATCTCATATTGGGCTTTAGTAAGTCCTGCTTCTGTATACATGGACAAAGCACGTAAAGGTGATAATTGGCTAGGTTGTTCTTCACTACTTTTTTTTTATAGCCGTTGCATATTTTCTTGCTCTTAGGGGACTTTTCGTAAGATCTTTTACGATTTTCGAAGCATCGACTTTGCCTAACTCCCGCAATTTCATTTGTGTAGCATAGGTCAATTCTTCCACGTCTTTTGATCGAAGGTCTTCAGTTTTTCGTCTTTTGCTTCTTTCACTCGAGTCTAAAAAGGATATCTGAGGACGACCGGGACCGACTACGACTCATGCACTAGGTAGCGATATAGTGCCGTTTAGCCATTCAGCATTGTTTTTTTCGAATCTTGCTTTCATTTTGCGAGCAGCTAACCATTTTTGTTTGAATTGGTGTTTTATAATCGAGAGCTTTTGCTTCATATCAGCTTTCCTTGGACCATCTTCAGCATAGTTACTTAAAAAATCTTGCTCCATAAATTCAAGCTTTCCGTCAAATGAAGATTCACTTGAGCGTTGCATTATAGTATACAACTCATTTCGAGTCATAAACCTCAATCCAGAAGGCCCTGTCAAAAAATAAACAAAAACTAAATAACATTAATTTACTTCAGAAATTGAGGGTACGAACAAAAAAAATTGTTAAAAAAAGGGGGGCGGTTTCGGGCGGCTGATTTTTTTATAACTGTTTTATACAAAGTGCTCATATTTACACAAATGTTATCATTTCTGAGAAATGTTTAGAAATATAACAAAACCCTTTTTAAATATTATAAATAATTATTAATGCAACAAGTAATTACACTTAAGTTGTACAAAAGCTAGTGTTACTTAAAATACATACCTGGCTTAGAACAATCCATCACAAAAACAACCACTAAATTGTTTGTGCATAAAACCACAAGAGTTTTTAAAACAATAACATCTGAGCTTTTCGATAAATTACACGACTACTTAAGCGACCAGTAACTTCTGACAGCTCGTGTGGCGCGCTGTGTTGCGCAAGCGTTTTGCGGATTTCGCTTTTGGTTGCCGTAACTACTTAAGGCCGTGTGACACTTGTACTAATTTGTTTACAAATTTGGTAACAACCCATTGATTGGTTAAACAAAAATAAACAATGAACGGGATTTTTAATTTAACCAATCAATGGGTTGTTACCAAATTTGCTAACAAATTTGTTAACAAATTAGTACAACACGGCCTTTAGCTTTTTGAGAAATAAAATGCAGGGCAGGCAACCTATTAAAAAAAAACGGTTTTTGGCCAAGTTTTGGGACCCAATACCACACTGTGTTAAATTGTTTAGAAATTAAATTACATGATTTAAAAAAATCTTCTCCAAGTGGGAAGCGAACCACGGACCTCCTGATTACCACTACCTACACGCTACCTCTACACCACTACGTCTTGTTGTAGTAACAATCATTATTAATAGCAGTTAAACCTCCTGAACACTTCAAAAATTCATAACTCAAAAACTAAGGCCCATTGGACAAAACGCCGAGAAAGTGATAATTTTTTAGCTCATAGAATCACAAAAAAAATTGGGATCTCGATTGGTTGGTACCTCACGGTAATGGCCCCTTGTAAGTAAATTTATTCATGCTTTACAATAACGGATCTTCATTGGCGACCTTATCATTGGCACACGTGCCACGGATTAATTTATATCTGTATTGCATAAATGAATATAAATGCTGAGCAGTACGATCAAAAAATTCGGAGTGGTATTTCTCTATAAAGCCTTGGAATTCTTTTTTAGAGGGCATCGAATGACTTTTAATTTTCTTCTTAAATGGCGTCGTCAAAAGTTCAATTTCGCGTCTCGTATATGTTCTTTTTCTTTTATTTTTCCTCGTTCTTACGGGAGACCGTAATTCATGTATAATTTCATGTATACTTTGTTTACGATTTAGTGGCGTCTTGATTTTAATACTTCTGCAATAAAACAAAAATAAATAAATATATTGTCGTGAAACACTGCTCAATCAAACCCCCAAGTAATACTACCGGGAATAAAATCTCGCCCAATGTGTACACTCGAACAAATGAGCCCCAGCTAGCTTTACGTCGGTTTGCGAAATTAAGGCCACAGTATCTGCAAGTTGTAGGTATCGGCGAGATAAGATCAATTAAAAAGTGCAAAGAGTCAAGCGGTAATTTATTTGAATTTATTTGATGCGAAACTGGAGCAAATTGAGACAGAATTGACACAATTGTCAAAGAGAAAGTAAATTTGTGTACTTGTGTGCACAGTGTAAACTGGATGGTATTATTTAAATGCAAACAATATTCTATACCTCCACTTAACACAGTGTAAATGTAAAATGTGTAATAAAATAGCATAAATCAAAAATGTTCACAAATATAAAATTTTGTACCTTTTTCATAAAATTCTTGATTAACACAAATCTTTGAATCACCCTGTACCTCGTAGTCGAAATTATTGTGGTAGAATGGTAGGCAAACAGCACGGCAATGTGGCTTCCGGCTGGAACGCACATGTAGTATTCAGCTCCCGTATTTTGCTCAAATCTTCTTTATTCGCAAGAAAACAGTGAAAGTGGTATGTGTTATCTTCTCAAGTGGTATTCAAATCTCGAAAATCGATTTAAATGGAATTGCACGGCTTCTGTGTCGTACAACAAAAATGTGAACATGTGTTGAGAAACTTAACCTCCAAATTTTAATCGTGGTTAAAATCATCCAATTTCTTAAGCATCAAAATCGGTAAATAGGATAAATCTTGATTTATCTAACGCAGCATTCATGAAATAATCAATTTTCAGGATATTTTAGACGCGATGGCATCCAAAACGTGAATTTTATAACCAAATCGAAAAACGTGTTCGATTCACAAAATAGTGTAAAAACCTCAGTTTTACACAGTAAAATATTCAACAAACTCACTTGTTCTATTAATCGCCAATATAATAGCTTTTGTGGCAACAAAAGCTTGCAGGAAGGTTTTCTTTGTAAAATCGCGAAGATGTTCGCAATTTACAAACGTCTCTCTTCACTCTCGGCACAAGACAAAACAGCTCGCCGCAATTCTTGCTCAAAAGTCGCTATTACCATCCAAATAACAATAAATTATAGCAACAATAAAATGTGAGTATGCACGATCATTTTGCCGCCTTAATTCAAAAAATCACTCTCCACTTTTCAGAACAGATCACAAAATTCGCACCAAGTTACAAATACAAAAAATCAAGTTTGTTTGTTTTATGTGTCATGGGTTACAAAATATCTCTTTTGTGTCGTCAACTTGCATCCAGCTTTGATGTCTTCAATTCGACACAATTAATTTTAAGCAAATTCAATTGGCTAAAATTCACCGAATTTTTGCACACTTCAATATATAAAAATTAAAAAACAAAATAAATACCAAATGAGCAAGATCCAATATTCCTACGAGGTTTTCTCAATTTAGAACCTCTAGTTTTAATTGGCGACCTTATCATTGGCACACGTGTCACTAGAGAACTTGGTAATTTTTCTAAAAGAACACAAGGAATTTGTTGTCTATTTAATGAGGTTTCATTTGTTCCTGTTGAAGTCTGCGGCTGTGTCTCTTGACAACTGTCACATGCAAAATTTTTTAAAGTTTTTGACTGTAATTACACAAGAGCTACTTATCTAATTTATTTAATGATAAGTGTATTACACGGGGTAATTATTTGGTAAAATTCTGAGAATGTATCACAACTCGAGGAAAATTAAAACAGATAAGTTCCTAAATAAATTATAAAGAAATTAATAATTATTTAAAATTACCTACAATAAAATGTGAATTAAATTTGGGTTAGAAAAAAATTTAATTTCGTATGCTACTACTTAACCCATTCCTAGAATGCGTACTATGATGGAATGGGTTAATATTTCAATTTGATTTGGTCCCACAGTCACCGTGGCGATTGATAAGGTCCCTTCGGATCTTTTAACCGTAAGTGTGTGTGGATTTGCCCAAATCACTCGCGTAATAAAAAATATAGTCATTTCATTGTTTAGTAGGTAGTATTATCACAAAATTATATAGGAACTTATCTTTGCAATTTTTCATTATACAAAAAGTTACATAAAAACACGTCGACCATGTCTTCCACTTCCTCGTCCGTTTATTCTTCATTAATTGCTTCATTTTCTATTAAAATTTCTAATTCGGTCATAGATTTACCTTTGAATTTTGTAATATCCAAGTTTCCACCTGCACCCATAAAAAAACGAGACAAGACTGTGATATGTCTCTGCAACTCAGGTTGTCTATAATTTTGTCTGTGAACATTAATGTCATGACCCATAAAGTCAGCTAGTTGCTGAATTTCGTTTTCGTTCAGGACTAAGAATTGAGAAATAGTAGCCACTTGCTTACGTAGACGAGTACAGCGAAGCAATTCTGGATTGTCCGCATTACATTCTCTTGCGAATGTTGCCATAGCACGACCTCCAGCTTCCAAATGCCTAATAGAATTTTTGGAACAGAAAAGAATGAAGAAGCTTGCGCTTTTGTCAATAATGCAGACAGTACCCTACCGCGCTTTCCAATTAATTTAATCATACAAAAACGTTCGGCTAGCATAACTTCCATGCGAGTCATATTTTCATGATCTTCTTTTTGTATCGTTCTTCTTTCTTGATACGATTGTAACAACATTCGGGAAACCTCTCCAGGTCTGCGTCGGTTAAAAAGGACCACCTCGTGTAAAACGATTGTACCCATGACCTCTGAATTACACATAATATTAAAAAACCCCCAACCCAAAAAAAACTCTAAAATTAAACCTCTAAAAAGTAAAATAATAATTAAATCGATCTAACCGTCGCGTCGTCGTGTCGGGGACCGACGGGATTTACACAGAACGATTTGA
Source organism: Rhagonycha lutea (assembly GCA_958510855.1). Taxonomy (NCBI): domain Eukaryota; kingdom Metazoa; phylum Arthropoda; class Insecta; order Coleoptera; family Cantharidae; genus Rhagonycha; species Rhagonycha lutea. Next base: position 45,003,890 of record OY294038.1, read on the forward strand.
TATTGTTAATATTTGCTTAACGGCCCCCGACACGACGACGCGACGGTTAGATCGATTTAATTATTATTTTACTTTTTAGAGGTTTAATTTTAGAGTTTTTTTTGGGTTGGGGGTTTTTTAAATTTGTAATTTAATTTTTATTTAGTGCTTTTTAAAGTTTATATATTACTCCCACCTATTATGTAAATAATTTTTATTTTTTCGATGTTCAATATAATATATTAATTTTTACTCCACCCTGTATATAAAATAATGGTTTGAACCATTTTGAACTTTAAATTTTAAATGTAAATGTCAAATAATGAATGTAGTGCATGCGCACTAGATGCGGCTTACTGGGAATTCCTCGTTTATGTGGGCTATAAAAAATTATATTCTTTCTTTTCTAATTTTCCGGCCAACTTTTTTAATTTTTCTCTCCGTAAGAACCATCCTTGGACTATGGAGAACATTTTAAAAAAAAAATTAGCCAAATTGGTGAATCCGTTTGGGAGATACGTGTCCTCAAACAAAGAGCGCACACACACACACACACGTTAAACTTATAACTCCCCTCTTTTTGGGTCGGGGGTTAAAAACAATCTTTTTCAATAAAAAAACCCATTGGAATCTCGCTAATCTATTCGTGCGCGTCACTGCCACTCTCGAGTTTTAAACATGAAAATATACAGGGAACATAAATCCAAAAATTTTCTTAGATTAAAATACTTTTCCATACTATGGTAGGGTCAAGTAAAATAAATTAAGTTTAGCTACAAAAATTTTCTAATAAATTGCATGAATAAAATAATTTCTTATGGTTTTTCTGCTTTACGTTGCAAAACTTGACTATAGAAACTAAAAAATTCTAACTCCTTTTTTTAAATCTAAAACGTTATTGAAATCTAAAATTGTTACCGAAAAAATTTCATTTTCAGATTTTGAAGGACTTAGTACATTCCTAAACCGTCCCACGAGTTGAAAGAGACCAAATTAATATCAACAAATCTCTGTGCGCAGGTCCGGAATGGCTCATTTGGATGCCCTCGGCTAGAGACTGATGAGGGGCCCCCTTACCAAATGCATTCGCATTCCAAAAAGCGACGTGTATAATGTTTTGGGTTGCGTTCTTTTTTGATTCATGCGTCGCGGCCGCCAGTCAAGGTGGCATTGGCGAATTGGGCATCTCTTAGAGCAGAGACCAGGTGTGAGCCACCCTGGTTGTCGGTTAATACTTCTAACAGATTCTTGATCATGGCGTAGATGTTTGGTTTGTTGTTTGTAGTAGAGGAGTCTGAGTTTTCGGGTATTGTATTGTCATCTGAGGTGGTTTTTCTTGTATTTTCGGATTCGGTTACGACCCAGCAAACACTACACCGTCGGCCGTAAGGCGGCATTATGCCGGCAGTGCTGGCAGCAAAGCGGCCACGGGCTACAGTTACCGGGCCGCTGCAGGACCAGAGTCATGGAAACGCTGTCTGAATACGTGCATTGGCCCGCCGGTAGGCCCTCAACAGGTTTCCAGCATCATCTCAATACATGCATAATTTTTACGTCTAATTATTATTGTGTTGATCAGATCACTATGTGTTTTTTGTATTTTCAAAAATTACGGACTCCGGGAAGCACCAATTATAATAAAAAATATGATATTGTCTTTTTATTTTTGGAATTTGGTAAGATTTGTCATCTATTACTTTTATGTTGGTTATACAGCTCAGGTTGGCTGCGCTTCAACGAACTGTCTTATGTCGTTTAACGCGCTACGTATGTGTCTAAGGTATGTGTAAGAATAAGCGAAGATTTCACCATCACCCACCCAGGAATGGATTCCGAAAATCGAAAATACGTAAGTAGAATCCTATTATTACATGAATCGTCTATTTATTGCGTGTGTATGAATATTAAATATTATGTATTATATGCGCTTCTGCAAGTCATGCAACTTGATCATAAAGTTACATCAGTTCTACGATTTCTATTGTTTCAATAAAATTATACTTATATACACTTTAATTTCAGGAGTCGTCAGAAAGAATCGTCTCTGTAAGGACTAAGGATGCCATACAAACCCAAGTCGAAGATGTAATTAAAACGTGGCTGCGAAATGCCCCTGACAGAGGTGGGCGGAATAAAAGAAGAAAGCGAGGTTATTTCCGTTTTTTCTTTTCGAAGGAATTTTAAATTCTGTTTGTATTTTTTGTTTTTTGTAATTAAAAATATAATACAGAAATATATATATATTTTATTGTGTCTAGAACCCCAGAAAAGTACCAAAATTAATGTACGGCAGATTGCCGGGCGGGTGCATGTTACAGGCAGACAGCCAGCGTTGGCCCGGCTGACGGCCGCATTCTCCTATAGGTACCGGCCTAGTGCAGATAACAGACACTGGCCCAGCACGGTCACTTCAGGCGTTTCGACGCTTTGCCGTTGCCGGCCCATCAGTAAATTGTTTGCTGGGGAGGTTTTGGGATTCGTATGAAGGATGGGTTTCTTGACTTGGATTGTTACGCATGGACTTTTGGCTGTGATTGTAGGATGGTCTCGGATTCTAGTTGTAGTGGGGCCACTTCTGTTATATTATCTTCTGTTATCTGGTGACAAAATGTGTTTGAGATTTTGTGAATATTGGCAGGGCCGTCGAGAGCCACGTCGGGCCCCGTGGCAAGTTTTTTCGCGGGCCCCTTGCTCTTAAAAATTTCATGTATAAAAAGAAAACATCTAAAACTTTGTATTTTTATTTAGGAAAAATAAGTATAGAATATCAAAAAGAGGTAAAATGAAATAAAAAAAAATAGAAATCAACATCTTTTTGATATTGCCTTATAGTTATTATTATTTATTGGTTTTTTTTTTAAGAAAGAAAAAAACATGAAACCAAATATTTAACTTTTTATTAATTAAAATTTCAAAAATTCGCTGTTCGCGCCTTTTGTTGTGCAGAATCTTCAATTATGTCAACGTAATTAATTGTTCTCGCCGTTTTGCTTTCAATATTAGCCAAAATAGCAAGACCGTTTAATCTTTTCTGGCCCATGGTGGCCATACAATGATTTTTTATTCTAGCTAGAACGCTGAATGAGCGCTCGGCACTCGCTACCGTTACGGACAGCGTTAGGAAAATTCGTAAGACGATACAAACATTCGGAAAACAAGTCACACTACCAATAACCTCAGGAACTAACACTTGACTAACATAGGCGCCAGTTTTTTTTAGAAAACTTGTCCACTGCGCTGGACAGCACAAAATTTTTCTTCGCTTTGGACGCTTGCGAAGATTGTAGCGAGCTTTACCGCGCTCGTATGCCTTCCTCATTCACTCAATAACAGTTCGGTATATCTTGCTGATGTTCACGTCGGATACAAGTTGCTCACGGTCACTTAATTTATACTCGCCAGGTTCAGCCTACCGTAGTAAGTACCGTTATTCGGCACTGTCCCACCAAGGTTTAAAAACGAGGGGGGAAACCAGTAACCTCAGGCACCGAGTTACAAATAGCATGTGCGACTTGATGAACGTGCGGAGATCCCAAGAACGATGGTCGTCTTCAACGAAAGAACGCAAATAGGTATCAATCACACGGTTTGAGCGTTCAACCGGATTGACATGTGGACTATAAGCACTACTGTACCAAGTCTTTTGGACTTGGTACTTAGCCATAAAGGTCCTTGAAAAGTTTGCCTGTGAACTGGGTTCCGTTGTCACACATGACTATCTGGGGGACCCCAAAGGTTAAGAAAATTTCCTCAATTTTCCTAACAATAGAAGCAGCAGTTGCTTGTCTCAATGGGTGGACGACCATGAATTTCGTAAGCCAATCAGACACCACCAGGAATATGAGTTACCTTTCCTACTTCTAGCTCAGCTTCTCATTGTTATATCTTGCGATATTCCTTCCGTCACGCATCTGCCCATTCAAGTTTGTTCTCTTCTGCCCTTTCGGGACTTTTCTTCTCAGTTGGTCTGTCGTTACGGGTTTCGACTTCTTTCTTCTTTTCGTTCGTCCACTTCCTTTGTCCTCATTATCTCATCGATGGAAGTTGAGATCTCGTTCCATCGCTCTTCCGAGCGGAGCATTTCTGGGACAAGGGTGGGAGGAGTCAGTTGCTGCATGCTTGCATTTTCTTTAATTTCGTTCTATCGGGCACATTCAAAGAGTGTGTGCTCAACGGTGTCCTCTTTCTGGCAGTAGCGGCATCCAGCATCCTCGCGCTTACCCATTCTTCTAAGATATTCATTAAAAAAACCATGTCCAGTTAGGATCTGAGTAGTATGGAAGTTTGGTTGTCCAAAGGATTATCAACCCATGGTCTTATGGTTGGAATTATTTTCCTGGTCCATGCACCTTTGGAACCGGATGTCCATCTGTCCTGTCACCTATTGAGAAGAAAATCTCTCCACCTTCAAACTCTGAATTTCTACCTACCATTTCAGTTCCTAAAAGCTCTTAAACTTGATTTTCAGAGCTCGATAACGAAGTCGTTGTTGGTGGTCCTCTTATGTGGTTTTTAATATCAGCACATTTCTCTTTTGTAATTTTTTTTATATATTCTTATTTTGTTTTTAATGCCTGCATGTCTCGATGTGTATTACTTGACTATGCATTGAATTCATTCTCAATTTTTACCATGTAGTGGCCTTATCAGAATTCGTTACTACATTACTTTTTTTTACATTCAATTATGTGGTGGTATTTTTTTACCAAAGGCATTAATAAGTCCTCATCGCATTGCGTAAAATTAGTCGTTCTTTTTTTGTTTACTTTTGGATTTACCATTTTCAATTTTTCAAACATAAAACACCACAGAATGCAAAGAACACTTCACTTTTCATTTTTAGGTTATATCGAACCAAACAAAAAAACTTCAGCAGTACAACTTGATGGATATATGTCGCTTCGAATCATTGTAGCATTGTCTTTAAAAATTTGTAAAAAATTTTCTATATTTAAATATTTCAGATCACCAGCATTTGGATGTAATGTTTTAAAATCCTGTTCAATCTGTAAGTTGAAAATTAAAAAATAATTTAATTTACTTTACTCTATTTACCAGTCCTTCTGTATCAAAAAGTCGCGGAAAATCATGCAAAATATTTTCTGTAGGTAATATTCTACGGTAGTCAAACGTGGTTTCCATTTTTTCCAAAATTCCTAATCTTTGCTTCTCTGGCACAGCATTTGTTAAATATATTATATTGTCGTGATCCACAGCTTAATTAAACTTCCTAGATAGAACAGAGAACAAAATCTCGCCTAATATAAAAAAACCCTATTTAGGCCCATTTCTTTTTTGAACCTCTTTATTTTCTACGAACATATCGCTCATTTTCCCTTCTAAATTATTCAAATCTCCCCTTAATTCACCCAGAACTTTATTTAAAGCCGCTTCATTTTTTTGTTGGGACTCATTTAATTGCGCTGACATGTTTTGGTTCATGAGATTCATCATGGCCATGAGTTTATCCATGTCCACTTGTTGACCTACTGTCCCTGTATTCTCTTTATCATCTTTTTGCTCTAACGTCCCTATATTTATCTCCTCCGGTATCTTAATGTCCCCCATTTCTACAGTACCCCTTCTAGTGCTAGTTCTTTGGGGTGACTCGATGTCTTCACCCGCATCGAACTCTCCCTGTAAGTCCTCCACTACGTCGTGCCCATCGTGCACCGCCTCCGTACTCAAAGCCATGGCCTCATACTTCTGCTCGTCTGCCATTTTACCCCTAATCTGACTTTGTGAACCCCTAATTGACTCTTAAATCTGCCCTTAAGTTGGGCGCCAAAATTTGTTGTTGTCGTGATCCACGGCCTTAATTAAACTTCCTAGATAGAACAGAGAGCAAAATCTCGCCTAATGTAAATACTCGAACAAAATAGCCCCGGTTAGTCTTAAGTTCACACTTCGGAGACCACAGATCTGCAGTTTGTAGATTCAACGATAAAAAGTCGATCACAAGACCCAGCAAATCAGAAGGTAATTTATTCAGATAACTCAAATTTAAACTTGGAGCAATTTCGGACTTTTCCGACACAAATGTCGAGCGATTTTGAAAATTGTGTGATAATGTAGACAACATCAAATAAATAGTATTATTTATGATCACGAATCAGCTCCGCTGATCTACGAATGGAATGGTAGACAGGCCAGCTAAGGGATTACACCCCCGTCCAGTGCCAGAGCATGGGTCGCGCGGACGCGGTTCGCAGATTCTTCCGTTGTGGGTCAGGCGATCAATTGGAAACTAACTAAGAAAAAACCTTCCGGGCGCCAGTCCTCTAAATAAAATACGGAAGTAAACAAGAATTTAAAAGTGAACCCTGTTTATCTTTTATGTTCATAAGAACTTTCTCTTATTAAACCCCAAATATAGTCTCCCATCATATTTTCATTGTAAGGGCCTTGATAACGGCATTCAAAGTCAATAACGTCTTGATGAAAACGTTCTCCTTGTTTTTTTGAATATATAACATCAATGAAGGTCGGACCATTTTTTCTTTCCCATTTGGACCATTCGTTAAAGTGACGAAGTCATCTTGTTCAAGTGGCTTTCGTGGAGCACTGTAGACTGCAAACCTAGAGGTCTGTTCTCTGGCTAATTAAATAGATACGAACGACTTCGAAGCCGTGCCTTTTCCTGGCTTTTTATAAAAAATTCTGTATATCTGGGTGTCTTTGATACCCTTTTTGGCGAGGTACTTTACATTATTCGTTTCGTCTTTCAACGCAATATCATTTTTGCACGTTTCATACAAACCAGCAGCCCACGCGTAAAATAATTTAACTCTGGAGGGTTGTTTATGCCAGAATTTTCATTTTGCCATCATGTTGGTAAAGTGGTAAATATCCAGACGTACAAAACAACCTGGAGTTGGGACATTTCTATTTTGAATTAAATTAAAACATCGACAGATAAAATCAGCCACAGAATTTTGCTTTGCAAAAGCTCTTACCACTGCGCCCATTAAAGCATGATCAAAATCTGTAATTACTTCTTTAGGAAAAGTAAAAGTAGATTTTTGCAAATTCGTAAAAATTCCATAAACTACATAGTTATAAAATTTGTATTCTGAGCTGATGAAATCATTTGAAATACGGGACCAGTGTTTTCTCCGATCTTTGCTACGGCTTGATATAAGTAAATATGGTAATTATTATAAACAATTAAATTTTAACAACAATCAAAATAATTCATAATCATGATAAGGCTCAATGCCTAATTAAATTCTTCTAAATTTTCAAAGCCAGTCATCACACAGATGAAGGAGGAAATTGGGCTAGTCCCATAACTGCTCCATTGAAGCTATAATATTATGATACCTGAAAACAAATTGTTTACTTCTGATTGCCGACGCTAAAAATTTTTCCGTGCACTTAGTATAGCAGCACAGAAAGAAAGCAGGTAATCGGAAAGATATTCACATGACTGTTTGGCGCCGATAAATCAGGAGCAGGCTGTCTTTGCTGTCTTTCTGTTCGTATCTTAAAAGAGGAATTTAGAAACGTGTCGCCAAAAGATGGCACGAAAATATAAATGAAAACAATTAAAATGTTTAATTATGTGATTATTTACAAAAAAATGTTGAGAAAAAGAGAACAATAGTTCTCTTGCTCTGTACATCCCAATTCAAGTGTTACATCATTTCCGTCTTTCAACTCTAATTTCAACGGTTTTACAAAGTGAATAAATCCATTTTTATCCAATTTGGTTACCTCATGTATTTGGATAGATTTATTTCCCTGGTATATTAATAATATAAAACCTTCAAAATTAAGTGCCTTTAAGGGTGCGTCTTCCAGCAGACCTAAAATATATCAATAGAGTTGCGTTGCAATTTTTGGGTTAATAGTATAACTTACTCGACGAAAAGAAATCATTTTTAGTAAATATATTTTCATCTTCCTCGTCCACGAAGCCTAAAAAGCATGAATAAGTTAGCAATTTATTTTTGTTGTATCTCAAGGCTTACGTAAATCAGCTTATCATAAATCAGAGTGTCGTTGCACAGCTGAAAAATTACAGCAAAACAGAATTGAAAGTAATCAAAAAAAAATTAGACAATATATTTGCATGTACGCCTGGACCCTATCCATCTCAAACCTTTTCTTCTCTGCAACTTCCTTCATCAATTCCTCCTTATTAACACGTGGAATTGCTAACTCTTCCGAATTACTTCTATCGCTTCCGTTAGAAAATTGTTTCTCAATGGAAACTCCAGAAAGCGAGCTCCCTTCATCGCTCGAACTGCTATCGCCAAAAATACGAGCAATGTCTTGCTCTCTTCTTACTAAATTTAAACTTAGATGTAATTCCTTTTCGGGTTTGTTTATTTCTCTTTCGTATTTCTCTTTAACTAAGTCGTTAATTACGATTAGAGAATCGTTTTGCTTCATGTTTATGGTTGTCATGCTATGATCAGTTCTTCCTTGGACCAAATTATTAATTTGTCAAAACAATTAGATAGAAAGTTCTTGAAATCTAAAATATTTAAAAGCAGTCAAAAACTTGAAATAAATACAAAAATTATTGCAACTTACCTTATTGAGCCTTTGTATGTTAGATCGTTTGGGTAGCTCATGTACTGGTCTATGAACTACTGGATACTCCAAAACCTTGTTTACTGTTTTGCAACCGAAAAATTGGAATTAAAATTTTCTAGACGATTTTGCTTTATATTTTTTAAGTTCCAGTTTAAGATAAAAGAGATTTAATTCAAGTACATTTGAGTATACGTAAACTATTTTTGACAGTTATTCAAAGCCGATTTTAGTTGTTGACGTCCAATTGACTGTTTTAAATTCAAACTGCGCTAGAATTCGACATTTCAACAATTATTATTGTTGGGATCACCCCCCCCCTTGTATGCAAATAATAATTCTCAATCATTGTTTTCATACATACATTCTGATAACAAAATTCTGGAAATCCTACTAGCGAAGTTGATAACAAATATTTCGATTCCATATCTTTCTCGATTATCTCAAGTTTGCAAAAGGTTTGCAATCACCCCCCCCCTTCCTCGCTCATTGGGTTTTACGTAGGTTTTACTATCTCGTATTGGTAAAATAAGTAACACATTGAATTTTCGTGCAATTGAAAATTGTTTCAAATAAGAATTGAATCCACGACTCTCGAGTTAGAATACCGAAAGTTCGATCACGATTTTTCAATTGTATTCGACTTCTTCAATTTTGATATCGTTCCAAATCGATATAATATCAATCATAAAGTATATGGTATCTTCGTTATTATCGGAATCGTTTAAAATTGGTTCATATTATACGCAACAATACAACAAAAATTCCAAACTACCGTTTTGTTTAATCTGCGCCATTTTTGTTCCCGTTACGTTGACGTCCTCAAAAAGAATCTGTGTGGGTCGTCGATAACAAAATTAAACTTTTTGTTCTCACGCACCACATTTTAGCAATTATGTGTGAAACTGTAAACACATGGTGACCATTTATAGATTGAATTCCCCAGAATCTGTAAAAAAATTTATTTAGAAATTTGCGACAAAATAAAAAACAATCTGCTAACCAATGTGTTTTACGTAATTTCCTTAATTTAGATCGAGGAACACAATATTTTGTGGGTATCTCTCATGAATTTTTTCTTTTCTTAACAAAAAAGTAATGTTTGGTTTAGGAATTTTACACCAGGTGTCATATAAACCTTCTCTTTAACAGAATATAAACAAGTTTGTTGCTTCATGCTCCAAATAGATACAACGTAATCGTAACCACAACAACTTTTTTGGTGGAAACTGTCCAAGTAATCGTCTTTTATCTAAAAACAAAAATTAAACAAAGTTGGTAAGGTGTCAAAGCAATTTAACCATTATTTTCCAGATGGTAACGTTCGCGTTGTATTTGAGTCATCAATTTTTTGAATTTCAAACTTAGAATTTTGATCATTCCTCTACTTGTTCCTAATGCGACTATACCATCGCCAAAACATACACTTCTGGGTCTTTCATTGCTGTAAACAGTTGTAAATGGTTTAAACGTACAACAGTCCATTTTGTTTGTCCAAAACTGCGGCACTGTAGAAGCAAAAATAGATAGTAGTCGTTTTGTAAAAAAATTTAAATAAACTTCAATAGAAGTCATCATGTCCCAATTGCTCGAAATGTCGAGTGCAATGTAATATAAATCGCCTTCTCCAATTTTCTTCCAACACAAAACGATTCTTCCAAAAAAATAACCCACTTTTTATATCGCACTGCGCAACGGATATTTCCATATATTGCGACGTAAAAAAGTAATACCTAAAAGCATTTTTGTTTAAAGAAAATCTAAATTTATCGTAACACATACCAATCCGGTGGAAGAATCTAAAACGAACAATTGGTTGAAATTTGTGGTTAATACCTCATCGTCAAAATGATTAATTTTGAAAAAGGGTGCGTAATTTACGACCACACTTTTAAAGTTGTTGCTTTTCCAGTTTTCAGTTATACTGTGGTACATTATAAATCCCCTAAATTAAAGTTTCACCAAAAGTATCTGGTTCTACGTAATGATATGTATATGAAACGTTACAGTAACGTATTTGAAACGTTACATTGTTAAAATAGACAAAGCAATGAAAATACCAGTAACAAAATATAACTTACCTTCCAGGGCGAAGAAAACTTGGTTATTTAATCTTCGTAAAAAATTGAACGGAAATTCTCAAGAGTACGAAAACCTTTCAATCTACATTTTTCATACCAATAATAATCGTAATTTATAAGAAGGTTCCATCTTCTGCTACATCTAAGTCCATTGTTAATGGATTCGTCGGTGAAATATTTCGAAATTTCTAGTGCAATCTCAGGTGGTAGGTTTCTCAACACATTAAATTTTTGGATTTTCATTTCTGACTCCATCGTTCTTGTTGCAAGTTTTTCTTACCCTGCTATTTAAAATTTTTTTTAGGGATGTTATGTACGAGAAACCAAACAGAAATTAATTATAATGACCGATAAATTTTAATAATTTTTTTTTTTAAATTGTTCTTACATAAATTTATTATATCTATTATAGTATTTAGATAATTATATTTCGATAAGCAAACATAAGTACCTACCTTTAGAATGTTTTAGGTTGGGAGGGTTGTCGAGTTAACTTCGATGCACCAGGTTTCGCCTGTTTCCACTTCGTTAGAGACCTGCTAAAGTTCGGATGCCATTTAAGGGATAGTTGATCCATTCACCTATGTAATTCGTTTACTCAACTGAGTTTAATTATGCCGGATATCGGTTCGCCTCCAGCTGTTTGAACAAATTTACTGTTTACGTCACATTTTTAAACAGCTGTGCTGAGTTTTTCTTGGAACTTGTAACACTCAAAAACACTAGGCCAAGGAGCCTCCGGCAAAGCGGGGTACTCATCGTAGAGTTGCCAACCATACTTTATAATATAGTATCTACTTTATATTAGGTAACTATACTTTATAATTAGAGACAAGGTAATTAGACAAAAACAGGGCGGACTTAGGAGAAGCTCTAACATAACTCACCAATAGGGAAAGTTTATTGCCAACTAGAACGTTTATTAGCGTTAATAAACTTTCTCTATTGGTGAGTTATGTTAGGGCTTCTCCTAAGTCAGATCTTTTTTTTCTTAACTATCCTGTCTCTATTTATAAATTATAATATACTATAATTGAAATAAAGTATGCGAAAATACTATATTTTGAGTCTTGACTGTAAACTGTAATGCATTTACTTCAAATCTTATTCCAATTCTTTTTTCGAATTTATTTTTTGAAATTTATGTTGATACTGTATAGTTAGGTACAGCACACACTACTTTATAATTCATTTGAACATTGATAATTTGTTGCCATTATGATGGTAATTCCATGATTCCTTTCTCATAAATCCCAATGTCGCTATTGGCAAAAGACTCGGACAACCAATTTTCACAGACCAGTTTTACATCACTAAAGAGAGTTTGACATGGATTGGAAAAGATGATAGTCTCTTGGTACTAGGTCCTGACTATAAGGTGGATGTATTAAAACCTCCCATCCGAGCTCTCAGAGTTTCTGGCGAGTCACCTATTGACGTGTGTCGGGTGGTAGATTTGGCGTTGTCCTAATGGAAGACGACTCCTCTCCTTTTTGCACAATTCTGGTCGCTTATGGTCAATCGCCAGCTTTAACCGGTCCAATTGTTGGCAGTACAGGTTCGAATTGAGTGTCTGGCCAAATGGGAGCAGCCCCTAGTGGATAATTCCTTACTAATCCCACGAAACACACTGCATAGCCTTTCTGGCCGTCAATCCTGGCTTGGCAACCGTTTGGGCGACTTTGCCGCTCTTCCACCACGATCTTTTTCGCCTTAAAATAGTTCCATTTCTTGACGTTTGCCCAAGGATTCGCAGATGAAAATACGGTCCATAAAGTTTTTTGCGTCAATTCGTGAGGCACCCAAACATCGAGCTTCTTTTTGAATCCAACCTACTTCAAATATTTATTATACTAATTATTTAATATAATAAATATTCCACTGCTCCAATGGAGCAGTGGAATCATATATGTTTACTTCAGTTCCTGGTGGCTCGCTGAGTTGAAGGACCTTCTCTCCAATAGCATCTAATAGATGCTTGACGGAAGGTCCTTCACCTGTTTTGTATATTTACATCTAGATTATTATTATAATATACTATTAGTGCATGTATTAATAAAAAACGTCAATTATTATTATCTGTGCAAAGCAAGGCACAGATAATCGAAGTTCTACTATAGGTAATTGGAATCAACTTACCTTTTCTTTGGCAGCATCTTTCTTGGCTTTTTTTAGCACCTCGTATAATAGCCGCAATTGTGTACCAGTTCTATGACCACTGGTACAAGTTAAATTATATAGCGTTGCCGCCTTATCCCATGTTAAAATTTTCTTTTTGGCATTCGCGACGTCCGTTTTCTTATTTTCAAGGATTGATTTAAACTTTGAGGCAATATCAACAATTGCAATACAAACAACACATTACAATACAGATCGTAACAGAAATCCAACAATAAATCGTAATAATACAAAGTTTCTGCAAAAACTTTAAATTTTAATGATACTGGGTTGTCTTTAGGAGGTAGATCGGGACCAACACATTAAAATACAGAGCATAAAAGAAATCCAACACTTAATCGTAATAATACAGAGTTTCTGCAAAAACTTTTAATTTTTAATGATACTGGGTTGTCTTTAGGTGTCAAATCGGAGACAGTTACATCAAAATACAGAGGAGAACAGAAATCCATAACTTAATTTTAATAATACAGAGTTTATGAAAAAACTTTTAATTTTTAATGATACTGGGTTGACTTTAGGATGAAGATCGAAGACCGATACATTAAAACACAGAGCATAACAGAAATCTAACATTAAATCGTAATAATACAGAGTTTCTGCAAAAACTTTTAATTTTTAATGATACTGGGTTGCCTTTAGGAGGTTAATCGGGACCAATATTTTAAAATACATGGCAAGTTACTTGCCATCTTCGCACCATCTATCGATTGTTAGACCAGAGATAATTCACAATCTACTAGCTTATCAGAAGCTTAGCAATAATCATAACAAGTTGCTTGTAGCTGTTGCCCGCGACTTCGTCCGCGTGGAATTCACTTTTTTGCGCGCAAACCTTTTTCTTTCCTTCCGTCTCTATATTCTCTACTCCATCGGTCTCTCTCTCCTGGTATGTTGTCCACAGTTTCTTCATACAGTCCTGTCCTGCACGCTCTCTTTCCACTCATCCACCTCTACAGCTCCCAAATTGTACTTCGCTTGTTACTCCTGGCTTCAACATTACTCTGGCACTCCAACTCCCATCAGTTCCCATTTCCGGCTACCTCCACCTCTCGTACTCTTAAGAATATTCCTCATAATTCCTCTTTCCATTCCGTTTGACATTTCATTTCTCTCTCTCTACTCGCGCTAGAAACGACAACCCAAATCAACTTTTCGGAGGTTCTCGTTCTATCCTAACCTATCTCACACTTTTATTTTTTAATTTCTAAAAGTTTATTCTTTTCCTTTCTAAAGAAAATTCCATGCTTCTGGACAGTAGACCCACCGGTTTAGGCTGTGCTTTGGAAACTTGAAGGACGTCTACAGTGGGAATCTCGTTAATCCATTCGCGCGCGTCACCACTAATTAGATATTAGGTGATAAATCCCATATTTATGTATATTTTTTGTTATAAAGAAAATCCCATGCTTCTAAACGTTGGCCCACCGGTTTAGGCTGTGTTTTGGAAAATTGAGGGACGTCGACAGTGGGAATCTCGTTAATCCATTCATGCGCGTCACCACTAATTAGATAATAGGTGATAAATCCCTTTGGGATAGGATTTTCATGAAATCCTTTCTTAGTGCTCGCCTACTTGATAACAGGAACCTCTGTGCAAAATTTCATCGCTAAGGACCCAGTAGTTTGGGCTGTGCGTTGATATATCAGTCAGTCAGTCAGTCAGTTTATTATTTTATATATATAGATAGATTGCCTCTTTTTCAGCATCCGTATAATTTTTTCCCCTAATGTTTTGTCGTTTTCCATTTTAGAATATTCAAAAAGCTACAAACAAATTTGAAAATTAAAATTGACAGGAAACATTCAACCCACAATTGTTTAAATAGGTAGCTTTGGATGTAGAATTGACATCTGTAATAATTACATTTATTATAAATTATTTATAAAATAATTATTGTTGATGGATGACAATAATATAATAGCATTCGTTTCCGCATGACCTCAGAGGTAGAATGCAAGGTGCGTTTTTTTATATGGTTTCCCCTGTAGGCCTAATCCATGTTGATTGTTTTTTACAGAAACCAAACAAAAACTAAGGCTTGTTTTTTGTTTTTTTGAAGAGACAAAAACTCCACTAAAAACAAAAAACTACAAGAAATATATATATATAATATGGTATGGTATATATAATATGGTAATATATATGGTATATATTGTAATGATATTCACCCTTAAAAATGAATGATCACCCCATAAAGGCCCCAAAAACTAACGTTATGCCGGAGTAGAGTTTTTCTCTTCTTTAGAGTCGATAGGTTCGACAAACGAAATAAAAGGGCAATTCGAATCTACTCTATATATATAAAAAGATAAGAAAAATATGCAACGTTTTTATGCAACGTTTTTTTGCAACGTTTTTATGCAACGCTGAGAACAGCTATTGGACGACACCAAATCAACATTATAATCACATCAACGGACGAATCAAAGCAAAGCAAAGCAAAAGCAAGGCAATAAAACCATGCGACGCAAAAACACAAAGATTGAAAGATTTATGTAAATGCAAAAATCCGTTTGGTGGCAAATTTGTTATTTTCGGTGTTGACTTTCGTCAAGTTTTACCTGTTATAAAATACGCTTCACCTGTGGAGATAGTCAATTATACTTTAAAGTCAACATCAATTTGGCCAAGCAGCATTATATTATTGAAAGTACCGAATAGCTGGAAATCTACAAATATAATTCAGGGACACGGACAACTCGGCACCGGACAACTCGGCACCGGGAAAACTCGGCACCGGCATAACTCGGCACCGGGGAAACTCAGTTCCGGGCTAACTTGGTACCAGTTGAAAAACTTAAAAAAAATTAAAATATAAAAAATTTATTATATTAAAGAAATTATATATCTTTTTATAATTCACTTTCCGGAACAAACGCTACCGAAGTTATCATACGTGACTTTGCGACGGTAATGGTCTTAAAAATCCGAGGTGACCTTCTCTTTTAAAAAAAAGTCGTTTCCTAACACTAACACTAACCTAGCCTCGACCGGGATCTACCTTTTAATAATGATCCTCATACATTTTTTAAAAGTTTTTAACTGGTGCCAAGTTATCCCGGAGCTGAGTTTCCCCGGTGCCGAGTTGTCCGGTGCCGAGTCGCCGGTGCCGAGTTTTCCCGGTGCCGAGTTGTCCTGTACCGTATAATTCAGGACATTTACAGCAATTCAATTGCTTCTAATGCCGATCTCTCCGACAGAATTATATTAGCCTGCCACAATGATGATGTTCGGGAGAGATTAATACCTACTTAAGTCAAGATATAGCTAAACATCGAGGGGTCGATCAAACAGAAGAGGACATTCGGTTGGAATATGAAGTCGAATAATTAAATTCATTGAATTTCCCTGGTTTTCCGGTACACAAATCAAAACTTAAAATAGGATCTGTTGTTATGCTAGCAGACCTTTAACAAAGTTGGTATATACATCGATAGGCCTTTGTTTAGTCATGGACAGTTATATGCAGCAGTATCAAGATGTCGAGCGAAGGATGGAATACCAATTCAAAGTGAAAGGAACATAAAAAATGTTGTATGGAAATAAGTTTTATAACTTGAAGTTATTAGGGCCGCAAAGCGGCCCTGGGGGGTTGGGCCGCGTCAGCGGCCAGGGGGGCGAAGCCCCCCTAGTAACACATAATTTATTAATTGAAAATAATTAAATTGTAGAAATTTGCATCAAATTACGTTTGACAATAGATTTGTCCCAAACCAAATGTGTTCATGTGTAATAATTCAAAAGACCCAAGTCACATTTAAATTCTCAATTACGGAAGCTAAACCTGGGTATTTTGATTATTCGTGTAAAAGGTGTAAATAACGGTTGTGTACAAAATTTATTAACAAATTCATTAACAACACATATCGTTGCATTACTTGAATTTGTTAAATTAAAACAAATTTTCTACCTTACAAATGGTAAACTTCGTAGATTTCTCTTGTGCCACTGTAAGTTGAGTCGATAGCAATCATCACCTGTTCTTTCGTCTTGAGAGCACCAGATGTCCCAAACTTTATCCAATGTTCCAATTTTCAAGTCAATCTCCAACAACTTCGAAGACACGTGCAGAATTTTTATAATCACTTTCTATTGTAGGTATCCAATTAACCAATACCTTAACTCGACAGAAATACACAACCGCTCACTAATTATGAATCGTAATTAGCAACTACGCGAAAATTTGATTTTCGCAAATTATTCACTTTTAGTGAATTCACGAAATTACACTTCCCTGATCTTTAGAATAACAAGAAGTCTCGCGAGTTCTTCCTTCTTTCAGGATCACGAAAGAACTTTACTTGAATTCCCAGTCTGGAATTGACCAAGCAACTCAAACACGAGTTTCTGCTTTGGCCTTCACAGGAGAACTGCCTGTTTCTGCTCGCCGACTTTCTGTCCCTTTCCCAGTTTTCGAAATTGGATTTTTATAGGTGGGGTTCTTTTCATCCTGGTTTGCTAAAATGGTTCCACTGACAGGCAACACAACGTCGCTAATTGCTCGTGCACTAAATTGTTATTAACACTTTTATTTTACAGGAAACTGTTGTTGTTTTAAAAATCAAAATCATACACAGGATGTTACAAAATATTTGTATTACACAAATAAATTCAAATTTGTTTTGTTTTATGTGTAAATTGTTACATGTGGTGGCTTGTTGTTAATTTGATGCAAATGTTCTTTATATCAGCCAAATCAACTGACTATTGAATCAAAAATTAAATAAAATTGAATCACTACCCTTATTTGATTTGCTTGCTTACACCCTCTAATGATCAAAATACCACCACAATATAATATGGTAGTCGTTTGATACCTACTGTTTGCTTTTGGGATCAGTATGCGTCCACACACACTACGACAGGTGGCGTCAGATAGCCGGGGTGCCTAGCCAACTTTTAACGTTATGGATTTATGTTTTTGATAGCTCGTTTGCATTGTACCGCAGAAACCAGGGTGCATCTGATCAGACTATGCCGTATGGCTAAAGTCGAAATCAGCTGATAATGCAATGAGATTTTTATAGATCGGTGTTTTCGCGCATTTCATGCGTTTTTTGTTGGTGAAGTCTGGTTTATCTTGACTAATTACACTTTGTCAAATCGTGTGTGTTGGTCCATTGTGATGATGGTTGTGTCTCTAAAGAGAACTCCTTCCTGTACAAGAAATATATTATATTTAGCGGAAGTCGGCAATCGTGAACGATCAATACCCACGACGAGCGATATATGGAAATTTCCTTATCCGCTAACTATTATCCAATAACTTCAAAACAGGATTCACCTGAAATAAAAAAATAGAAATCAGATATTACATTAAAGGAGCAAAAAAATTACTTATTTTAAAATGCAAAAAGGTAAAGAAACTATAGGAATAGATATGCTGTTAATAAAAAAAAAGATTTGGAAACAAAAATAAAAAACAAAAAAACACAAATGGATGGTACTAGAGTTGAAAGTAGAAGAATGAAATTACAAGGAGAGCTTTTCCCATTTAACATTTTGAAGCTAAATTGCAACAATATTGCTGGAATTTAGCTTCAAAATGCTACTTGGGTTATAACTTATATAAATAAAAAAGTTTTCATTTACCTGGTAAATATTGAGTTAACCAATTCCCTTCTTACATCGTTTTCTTGAATTGGCTTATTTACAACCGGTTCTTCTACAACTGGCTCTTCTACATCCAGCTCTAATTCATTTTCCTCTTTTGGTGCATCTTCTATTGCCTCGTTCATATTCCTGGCAATATTGTATAGAACAGCACATGCCACATAATATTTGAATGTTGTTTATTTTTCATATTAAACATCATAGCATACATTGAAAGAGAAATAACCTTTTCGATATCGTTCACCGTCATCGCCACCCGGAGACTAAATCGGAATATGGGTTCCGTCAATTGTGCCTATAACGTTTGGTAAGCCCGCTTATACGAAACAACTCTGCAGATATGGTATTTCGTTCATTTTGAGTATTAGGCATTTTAATAAATTCGCTATTTAACATTGCCAGATGATGCGATACTTTGTGTACGATTCTTCCACAAGATTGTCTTGACACATTGAAGTGATCACCGATGTTAATTTGAAAAGAGCAAGTTGCATAAAATGGAAGAGTTAATCAACAGCATATTTAATGGCAATATTGCTCGATTTCTTTTCGTCGAAGGTTTAATGTTTTCCTCAATCAAGTTTAACGTGAAAGCTACAGTTTCTTTGTTAAAGCGAAATCTAGCCAATTGGCTGGGTGTTCGCCTCCGCAGGCTGCGCACTTTAGTACAACTTTACCTACATTTTCTACTTGTTTGCTAGGGCATGCACTTGCGCGTTGGTCACCTGCACACACAACACAATGTTGGGCTGCCCGGCATATGTGTTGTGTGTGCCCATAGCGCTGGCACCTAAAGCATTGTGTTAGATATCGCTTAGGATTTGGTGTTTCCACTGTAACTGGGATAGCCATAATTTCTGTGATATTGTATATACTTTTCCCTACCAGGTCTTTCTTTAGGGTAACCTGGAATAGAGGCAGGGTCCTTCTGTCCAGACCTTTCCTAAATTGGTGAATTGTGGTGACAGGAAAACCCCGCTCCACCAGGTTCTTTTGAATATCCTCTGGAGTGAATTCCAGAGGGAGGCCCCTAATGATAACTTTTAGTGGTTTTACCGCCGGGGAGGGAAGGGGGTGAGTTGGAGTCGCACGGTTGCAAGGTCGGGGCACTTAGATGAAGTGTAGATCCCGGTGTCATCGGCGTAGAAACCGTATTTCACTCGCGGGTGTTGAGGTTGAGGAATGTCGCTGGTGAATATGCTGTATACGTCAGCGGCGAGAACGGAACCTTGTGGGACTCCGGCGTGGAGTGTTTTGATCGAGATGCGAAAGGTGCTATTTGTTAGGTATGATCTGATTATTTGTATTATTAGAATTGAAATGCCCGCCTTGAACATTTTGTATAAGAGTGCGGCGTGCCAAACCGTGTCGAATGCTTTCAAAATGTCAATGAATACCGCGGTTGTGTACCCGTTTTTGTTGAATCCTTGTGTTATGTCTTCTACTAAGCGTAAGATTTGAAGTGTTGTGGAGTGTCCACCACGGAAGCCGAATTGCTCTTTCCGTGATTTTGCCAATTGAGGGTAATAGACTTATTGGACGATAGTTTCTGAGAATTCTGGGGTCGAGTCCGGGTTTCGGAATAACTATTACAGTGGCTTTTCGCCATTGTGATGGTTTTTAAGGCATCATGCTCTGGTTCCACTGGAAACTGAGTAGGTACATGCTTGTTCTCTAACCGTTTACAGGCTTGAGTGATTTCACTCGCCGATGAGCAATCAAGAAAAATAATTTTCTCCCTGAACCGTGGAGCTAAATTTTTAAGAATCAACTGAACGCATTTACGCTGGGTTAAAGGTTCTTGCAACTTGTTAAACAAACTTTGTAGGTGTTTTACAAAGACTAAAGGTGATTCGTATGCACCTTGTTTACGATTCATGATTTGCGATAACAAGTCGATTTCATAACCAGGTGGTAAAAATCTTTCACGTAAATGAATAACTACTTCCTCCCAAGTAACACAAGAAGATTTTTCAGTCCTAAACCACGTTAACGCATTACCCTAAAAAAATACATGAGCGCATCTAAACAAATAAGTGTCGGGTAAATTTCTGGCTGTTTGAAATTCTTTCACCCTTTGCAAAAAATTAGTAACACCTGCTGAGTCACTGCTACCAGTAAATTTAAGGTTAGCGCGTGCAATCAAATCTGGCTTAAAATTTGAAGCTGCATTTGCAAAAGTGGTACGCAAGGGACTAGATGTAGCACCAAGACCGGACTGCCGTCGTAATAAATTAAAAACTGACGTAGGGTCTGCATTCGCGCCTGCAATGTTTGCCGCAGGTGGATCATCATTGTGCAATTCATTTATAGAGTGTTGACCGTAAGCCTCTTCGATGTCGTTTAGAGTTATCCCTCTTCAGAGATAACCTAAGATAAGAACCTAAAATTGTCAATTTGAGACAACATCGCAATTATAAGTAGTTTAAGAGTTAAGGCAAAAGTCCCTAAGATCTCACCAGGTAAAGCATGTACCGAAGGAGTCGACGGTAGAAGGTCGTAAAATTTATTAAATAGCAAATTATTACGTAGGTAGCAAAGGTTGCTCAAGCCACAGGCGTAATTTATATTTTATACCATGAAATAGTAAAAAAAGACAGTGACGTGCATATAGCAGGTTACTAAAGTACCTAAACAATTTATCTTAACGTTACCCCTAAAAGTTAAAAAATCGCCTATGTCGCGGCAACACAAGGCCGACACGTAGGCGCCAAAAATATTTGTTACAGACCTTTCCTTCACTACGACCGGTAACAAATATTTTAATTTGACCGGTAGGTCGTGAGTTTAAAATAATTCGAAACGTAACGAAATTCCCTAAATGTAGTCTCCCATCATATTATTGACCTTGATAACGGCATTCGAAGTCAACAACGTCTTGATGAAAACGTTCTCATTGTTCTTCTGAGTACGCTTCGTTGTTGTATTTAAATTTATCTAAATGATCATACACAGAGACATCGTGCAACCCATGGCCTTAAAGTTTTCTAACATATTTTCAACTGTCTTGGTAATTTTTGGCTTCGTTATTCCCTAAAAATCCAAAGACCACTGCTTTGAAACTATACCAACCTTTTTTTTTAACACTAATCAGCAATTTTGAAAAATGTTTTCAAAAATGATAAGTAAAAACATTGATTTCTCTTGACAATATTTTAAGGCACAAAACGGAAAACTTCTTCAAAGGCATTTTTATGAATGTTGCAAGATTGATGCCATTGAGTTTTCTCGGATGTAGTCGCGGTAAGCATATGACTGCTGCATTTTTATAGCTCAATTGCAGCATTTATGATAATATAATTATTGATGGTAGACTTATCGCACAGTAGTTATTGATTTTATTTAATAATTTTTTATCGTTCATTTCTCTCACGTATCCGACATTTTCGTGTCATCTTCTATCGAAGTATATAGCAATCGTTTGCACTCTCGCTTCAACATTATTATTTGAATTTCATCATCTTCGACGGTTTGGTCGCGTGTACCCGCTCCTCAACGCTTTCATCGCATGCATCTGCATTTTCACGACCTTGGTCACTACTTGTTCCTGCGTTTCCTTGCAAACTAGAAAAGAAATTATATCATAAAATGAAATTTGTACGCAAGACCAATAATCTATAAATGATCGTTTTAGTTATCAGCAATGATGAAATCAAAAACGTTTTCATCGGTTGATTTTCTTGGACATGTGGCCTTCAAGTGGGGTTGCAGGCATTTCACGCATCGTGAATTCAGGTTGCAATTTGACGAACCATGGCCAAATTGTTGACATCTGTGACATTGAGTGCGACTTGATTTTGGTGCATAATTTTGCCACTTAACTATGACTAGTCCAATGGTCAGTAATTCTTGCAAGTCGGTGTCGGCAGGCAAGAGTAGCAGAAAGTAATAATGTAACATGCATTTCTTGTGTTCAGACGTGGGGATCCTTTCATAACATTTTTTTTGGGTTCTCATGCTGGGAAGGGGGGGTGTAAAGTAACCTTGCACTCATCCTTTTTGTTTTACCATACTAAAATCTTCTGAAAATTTTGCAAGTTTTACTTAAAAAACTGCAAATTTGTTTAGTTCTTTGTCATTAGCATGATCAGTTACAGCAGAGTACCTTTTAATAATTATGAATGCATTGTCACCATTCAGAACACTTACATTTATATTATCGTCCACAATTAGAGTAGTTTTTGAACTGTACCGAGTCATCTTTGACCATATCAACAGCACAGCCGAAGGACCATCACGTCTAAAGGAGAAGGCGTTGGTGTTATTACCGACGTTGTAACTGCGTGGGTGACGAGAACAGCCCTGGAAGTTCGCAGGGTGTTTCCCACCGCAGTTTCCACAGGCGGCCTTTACTCCTCTTGGTCTTGTGCATTCTGCTGTCATATGGGTTTCGTCGCACTTGACGCACGGGGGGGGGGACGAGTTACAGCCGCGCTGGGAGTGTCCGAAGGCTTGACATCGGAAGCACTGATTTGTACGGGCCTTCTTGTGCGGGGACTCGACTACGACGTCGATCACTGCAATCATCTTGGTGTTGAAGATTTCCCTGTTGCGATCGTCCTTTGGCAAGGTGATCATCAACAGGGGCATCGGTTTCTTGGTGCTGCGGTGTTTCACCCTGTCAACCTGTGTGCAAATAAACCCTTGACGAACAAGGTCTTTATTAATATGATCTAGTGGAATGTCTTGGTGGGTACCTCGCACCACTATTTTCAGGGAAACCTCATCCCTAATTTCATGGGTGTAGAACCCACCTGGGCTCGGGTCGAGTGTTTCTTCCATGACCTTCTTCATGGCTCTGTGGTCATCTATTGAAGCGGGGTAGATAGCCAACCCCAGATTGACGTTCCAAGCTTTGACGTGCGCTATCTTTTTAATGGTGAAAATTGCCTGAAGGGCGGGCCGCTGGGAGGGTTGACGAAGGGTAATAGGGGGAATGCGACGTTTTTTGGGCTGGGTGGCGACAGGGGGGTTAATTGGGACGGCTGTAGGGCTGAGAGGGGCTTGTGTTGGTGGAGGGTTGGGGAGTCTTGGCTTTGCGCTTAGAGATTGGTTGCTGCTCCTCATCGGAGTCTGAAGAACTAATCTCCTCGCGTTTGTGGGGGCGGAGGAGGTGCCTGGTTGGGGATCGGTCTCGTTTGTGGTGGAGGTGGTGCTTTGCTTCTTCCCTTCACGGTTTGCACAGGATGACTCCTCGCTCTCGGAGGAAACTTCGATGAAGTTTCTCTTTGGCGTGAGAAGAGACCTTCAATCTTCGTTGAAGGTGGTCATAAAGATAAATGCTATCTACATATTTGTCTCTTTGATACTTTACAACCTCAATATCACTTTGAGAGATATATATAAGCGTTTGTGGGGGCGGTTCCTACGGCGCGCTTCCGCTACCGTAGGCTCGGAGGAGGTGCTTGGTTGGGGATCGTGGACGACTCCTCGCTTTCGGAGGAAACTTCGATGAAGTTTCTCTTTGGCGTGAGAAGAGACCTTCAATCTTCGTTAAAGGTGGTCATCACGTTTCGGATTGACATTTTGGGGGTTGTTAAAAAGTTTAACGTTTCGTAAAGGGAGGGTTGCACAATTTATTTGTGGCTAACAGGCGGGTTGAGACGTGGCCGTGGGTGGCACTGAAAAGGGCTACACAAAAAGGTACACAGTAACAAATCGCTGTAAAAAATTTGGTTACTGCTTGGCACTATTTTTACCCAAAACACAAATATTTTTTATGTAAAAATGGGGAAGAGAATAATAAAAATGCACAATTATTTGTTTTTATTTGAGGAGGGCAGTGACAACAATTTATATAAGAATAAATTGTATATAATATACCATAGTTATAAAATTTGTATTCTGAGCTGCTGAATCATTTGAAATGCGGGACCAGTGTTTTCTCCGATCTTTACTACGGCTTGATATAAGTAAATATAGGAACTGCATTCCCCATTTGGTAATTTCATAGTGTTCATCAAAGACCCAGTTGCATCGACGTATAATACTTGATGGTATTTTTGATATGGAGCTAGTTAGATTTTACGTGGTCGGTTACGGTCCCTAGGTCCGGTAGGCGGACCTTCGCGGTGACCGTTCAT
This sequence comes from Rhagonycha lutea, assembly GCA_958510855.1. Classification (NCBI taxonomy): domain Eukaryota; kingdom Metazoa; phylum Arthropoda; class Insecta; order Coleoptera; family Cantharidae; genus Rhagonycha; species Rhagonycha lutea. The sequence continues at coordinate 45,028,369 of OY294038.1, forward strand.
TAACACATACGGCACCTACCGTTCGAGTTTGGTTGGCAAGACCGCCCTCACCCTTTGGCATGGATCTATCGCCAAGGGCTTTCAAGTCATCAGGGGCGGTATCTAAGCCCCTGCTGGCCCTGTACAACTCCGCACGTTCTTTGGTCAGCAGGTCCCAAGGGAGAGCACCGCCCCCCGCAGCATCTACATGGCCTTCGTGGCATAAAGCGCAACACGTTGGGAGCGATTAACTGCCTCACGTGCATACGTTAGGCGCATGGAGACTTCCCATCCCCTCCTCTTGCAATTTTGGAATTGGGGAGATTTTTTTAAGATAGTTCGTGTGTTTAAATTTAACAATTATTTGCTGTCTGGCACCTGTTTCAGTTAATCTCAACAATTTATGCAGTACTCTAGGGTGTACTGGGGTGGCTTGTATCAGATATTCACATAACTCTTTATCCTCCTCAGGACTCTCCGAATGAAATATCGACTTTAGGTGTTCATTTCTTGTGACTTCTAAAAGAGACTCATGTATGTGTACCCTTAACATATGTGACACTTGTCTCGGTCTTTCAATATTAAGTGATAATGGATCTGATATCTATAGAAATGGATCATCAGATCCTATCGTATACATCTTTTTCTGGAGATAACTATAAATTCCAGCGCAGGTATCACATGTATCATAATTATTATATGTTAATGACAAGTAAGCTGTTAAAGAAACTTTTTTTATTATTTATAATAATTCCTTTGATAATTTTTTAATTTTTAACTATAATAGTATACACTCGAGGTTTGCTTTGCGCTTCTTGATGTTCTCTTCCTGCTCTGCTTGGCGTTGCATTATTTCCATTTCCTGTTCAGCTCTCCGAATTTTTATTGTAATATCTGCTTCTAAGCTTTTCTTTTTTAACAGCACAATTTCTACAAATACAAATGTAATAAATTTTTACTAATATGAAAAAATATGCATTATAAAATTTGGTATAGAGGTATTTTTGTGTTATAAAACAAAAAATCAAAGCAATGATACTTATTTATATCTAACACCAAAAAAAGATGCAAAATGCATACATTCCGGACTCTAATTATTACCATCATCATCCAAGAGCAGATCTAATATTGTCTTCATATTTATTTGCTTCCCTGTTTAATAATTTATAGTTATTCCTTTAGCTTTTATTTTAGATTTAGTTTCTTAGATCACAAGAGTAGAAGACACCCAGCTCTCTTCTGTTTTAACTTTTAACCCTATATCACTTACCCGTTTTTTCAATGTCTCCAAAAAGTCTCTATTCTCTCAGTCATGTATTCTTGATGTGTTAATAAGAACTCTCTATTAGCCATAGTATCATTGATCTTGGGAATCATCAATTTCCCCAATTGATTCCCAATTGAAACCTTGACCCACGATAATGCACTTAATTCCTGTTTCATATTCTACCAATAACAGTAAACAGATGGTAATCAGTGTCCAACCTTTTTGTCTTAATCCCTCTAATCTTCCATAATGGTTTGTTCATATCGTCAAGCATAATAAATATAAAATAATAAAAGCCATAGATAACACAGCTTTGTTTTTTTAATTTCTCATTATCAACCAGTGTATCAGGAGGATTACAATAAGATGAGAGAACTAATACACACTCTTGGAAAAATTGGTATTGCCTCGGGCTTCCACTATTGGTCTCAGTTTGTCTATAAACACCTTCTCAAATACCTTCGACATCAAAGGAAGCAGGCTATATGATTTGACGTCATTTGGTTTCTTTCCAGGTTTCGGGATTATGACTATCTGTGCAACCTTCCATTGACTTGGAAAGTGGTTAGTGCTAATAACAACATTGAATATTTGGGTTATTGCTTTAAACCCTTTTTCGGACAGTTCTTGTAGGACTTTCCCGGCGATAAGATCGAATCCAGGCGCCTTTTTTGGGTTGACCTTGTTTCTAATAGTTTTTTTTAATAACTTTAACTTTGAATTTTGAGATCGGTAGGTCCATTTGGAAAGGAGCTTCCAGATAGTCGTGAATTGTATAAAAATTTCTAATTTTCTAAAAATTTTTATATCGTTTTAATTTTAGATTCGATGTTATAATAAATGTTCATGGACACATTCCAAAACAATTTTCATTTACACAAAAAGTCTGGATAGTCTAATAAACTCGTAATATGATGATTAAATTTCTGCCGAAGAACTGAAGATTACTTTGCAATGGTGATTAAATTTTATAAGCCCACATTTATGTGTCGTCCTTGTACACTCCACAACTTAATTATTAACATAAAAAACTTAGAACTAACAAATTAAATCTTTTAATACCAAAATACTCTTATCGTATGAACATATCCTTCCTCGATACCCTTCTTGGCCATATGGACCCTTAATTACTTTACTGAACTCTCTATTCTGATAATATAAGCAAACAAACACCTTTCTTTGCATTCACAATCTAAAATTGTATCTTATTATGAAAATTTGATTTGAATATGAGACTTCGTCTCCTCTCGACATATGATTATTAGCTGTGCTACTTGTTTACCTGTTCTCGACACGACAGTATATTCAATAATTTAACAAAACAATGTCGAACAAAAAGTAGCCTCGGTGTGTTAAAATAGCGGTTTTGTTTATTATAAATTATTATGATATCAAATAATAAAGTTGATGACTCAATACACATCCAAATTTCATTGCTGTTGTAAAAGTTTTACCCAATACTTGACAATAACCGAAGTTTCAAATGCAGTGTGTAACAAAAACCATTTTGCTATCATGTTTACGAGGTTATTAGAAAACCAATATAGACCATACAAAATTTCAAACAATTTAATTTCCTTATTTAGAATTCATACCCTATTATGTAACAAATAATAACACGGTTAGGTAGGTATAATAATAAACGTATAATCAAAAATAATCAAAATAATAAAATACATTATCAATATTAATTTAATAAACAGATAGCAAGTGCAGAAGGAAAAACGTTCAAATTTTAACAATGTAGATACACTGAGAGAAAGGTTTGTTAATAATAAACACATTTTATTTGGTGTAAAGAAATGGTAGTTTTGAATAGAGAAACAAATATTTGTTTAATATAAGCAAAGCATTTGTTTGACCAATTATCTTTACAGTAAATTTATATTTATTAACTTACTATTAACTTATGAGATTGTTAGAGAAACAAAATATTAAATCAACACAGATTCAACTCTTTCTTTTAGTTTGGGATTTATTATTTTTTATTAAAAAAAACATACTTGCAGACATATACACAACTCCAAGACACAGTCTATAGTTTATTTTTAGCTGGTAACAGTGAAAGGTAAATAATAATAATTAGATACTATCAAATTGAAAGAAACATGGAATTTAATTTTTGTATTTATTTATTACTAGGTTACTTCTATTCTCTCAACACTTCCGGATTTACGTAGCTAAAACCTTTAAACGGATCGCTATCAGTATTCTGTATCAAAAAGAGTTCCGAATCCAATCGCGGATTAGGAAGGTTATACTTCTTCCTTACAACTTTCCTCTTAAATTGAGGTGGAGACTCGGAGCATTCCAAAACTATTTTCCAACATGTATCACCAAACTATTCATGTGATTTAATTTCGGAAGCTCCGTTATACCCCAGCCTATCTTCAGGTTTGAATTTTAAGAAACCATGTACCAGACTTTGGGCTTCGTCGGATACATGGTCCGGTGCTTCGTATTCTGAAGCTCTCATCAATTCAACTAATTCTAAAGGGTTTCTGGTGTCTGGAAATGGCCGGTCGTACATTAACATTTCATAAAAAGTTACGCCTAGTGACCACCAGTCCACTTCTTTGCCGTATTCCTTCCCCTCTAATACTTCTGGAGCCATATAGGAAACGGTTCCGCACATGGAAGAGGTTCGGCACGTGCTGGATATATTTGGTTTACATAAACCGAAATCCGTTAACTTTATGTGACCGTTTACGTCTATTAGTACATTTGACGGTTTGATGTCCCGATGAATAACATCATGATTGTGTAAATACTCGATTGCCAATACTAGCTCCTGCAGATAAAATGCAGATAACCCTTTTCAGTTAGTGCACCTTTCTTGCAGATAAGTTGCTCCAAATTCCCTCCACTTATGTACTCCATTATATAGTAAAGCTTAGCTGCACTGTGGAAGGAATAAAATAAATTAATAATAAAGGGATGATAACTGATCTCAAAACACTGCTTTCCGACATAGCGGATTACAGTGATTGAGGATTGTCAATAATCATCCTTTTATTAACAATTTTCATTGCAAACATTTTGTTTTGATTGTTACCTTCTTTTTTGCGCACTAAAAGTACGTTGCCGAAACTTCCGGCATCCAAATACTTCAATAAATCGAAAGATTTTGATGATAATCCATTATCATCACAATGATTACGGGGATTACGGGCGCCCCACGCACACTAAACAAGTTTGTTGCTTCATGCTCCAAATAAATGCAACGTAATCGTAACCACAACAACTTTTTTTGTGGAAACTGACCAGGTAATCGTCTTTTATCTAAAAACAATAATTAAACAATGCTGGTAAGGTGTAAAAGTAATTTAACCATTATTTTCCAGATTGTAACGTTCTCGTTGTATTTGAGTCATCAATTTTTTGAATTTCAAATTTAGAATTTTGATCATTCCTCTACTTGTTCCTAATGCGACTATACCATCGGCAAAACATACACTTCTGGTTCTTTCATTGCTGTAAACAGTTGTAAATGGTTTAAACGTACAACAGTCCATTTTGTTTGTCCAAAACTGCGGCACTGTAGAAGCAAAAATAGATATCAGTCTTCTTGTAAAAAAAATTAAATAAACTTTGGGCTGCTTTTGCAATACCCGGTTAAGATTATGTGTAACTCAATATTGAAAAAACAACCCTGATGGTGGAGAAACCGTACACGATCTAATTCGTGACATTTTTGAATCTTGTTCTTGACGAATCGGGACATCTTAAATGAAGACTTACACATTTTTATGAATTTCAATAGAAGTCATCATGTCCCAATTGCTCGAAATGTCGAGTGCAACGTAATATAAATCGCCTTCTCCAATTTTCTTCCAACACAAATAGTATTCTTCCAAAAATATAACCCATTTTTTATATCGCACTGCCCAACGGATACTTCCATATATTTGCGACGTAAAAAAATAATACCTAAACGCATTTTTGTTTATAGAAAATCTAAATTTATCGTAACACATACCGATCCGGTGGAAGAATCTAAAACGAATAATTGGTTGAAATTTGTGGTTAATACCTCATCGTCAAAATGATTAATTTTGAAAAAGGGTGCGTAATTTACGACCACACTTTTAAAGTTGTTGCTTTTCCAGTTTTCAGTTATACTGTGGTACATATAAATCCCCTAAATTAAAGTTTCACCAAAAGTATCTGTTTCTACGTAATGATATGTATATGAAACGTTACAGTAACGTATATGAAACGTTACATTGTTAAAATAGAGAAAGCAATGAAAATACAATTAACAAAATATAACTTACCTTCCAGGGCGAAGAAAACTTGGTGATTTAATCTTCGTAAAAAATTGAACGGAAATTCTCAAGAGTACGAAAACCTTTCAATCTACATTTTTCATACCAATAATAATCGTAATTTATGTACAAGAAGGTTCCATCTTCTGCTACATCTAAGTCCATTGTTAATGGATTCGTCGGTGAAATATTTCGAAATTTCTTGTGCAATCTCTGGAGGTAGGTTTCTCAACACATTAAATTTTTGGATTTTCATTTCTGACTCCATCGTTCTTGTTGCAAGTTTTTCTTACCCTGCTATTTAAAATTTTTTTTAGGAAAGATGTACGAGAAACCAAACAAAAATTAATTATAATGATTAATGACCGATAAATTTTAATAATTATTATTTTTTTAAATTATACTTACATAAATTTATTATATTAATATCTATTAAAGTATTTAGATAAGCAAAGATATAAGTACCTACCTTTAGAATGTTTTAGGTTGGGAGGGTTGTCGAGTTAACTTCGATTCACCAGGTTTCGCCATGTTTCCACTTCGTTAGAGACCTGCTAAAGTTCGGATGCCATTTGATCCATTCACCTATGTAATTCGTTTACTCAACCGAGTTTAATTATGCCGGATATCCGCCTCCAGCTGTTTGAACCAATTTACTGTTTACGTCACATTTTTAAACAGCTGTGCTGAGTTTTTCTTGGAACTTGGAACACTCAACAATACTTGGCCAAGGAGCCCTCCTGCAAGGCGGGGTACTCATCGTAGGGTTGCCTATTATACTTATTATACTTTATTATAATAAAGTATTTACTTTATATTAGGCAACAATACTTTATAATTAGAGGCAAGGTAATTAGACAAAAACAGATCGGGCTTAGGAGAAGCTCTAACATAACTCACCAATAGGGAAAGTTTATTACCAATTTGAACGTTTATTAGCGTTAATAAACTTTCTCTATTGGTGAGTTATGTTAGGGCTTCTCCTAAGTCAGATCTGTTTTTACTTTACCATACACCAAATTAATATGAGTATACGTAGTATACCATATAGTATGGGAAAGTTATAAATCGAAAAAAAAGAGATATTGACGGATTTAGAGTCCTTGGGGTCCAACGAGTTGAAAGAGACCAAACATCAACAATGGTCTGTGTGTCTGTGTGTCACTTAATTTTGTGTGCGCTCTAGCGCAGAAACCAATAAGAATTTCATAACCAAATTTCAGATTTATGTCTTTTATATTAAGACTTAGAACTGATTAGATTTTGGTTGAAATCGGTTCACGGAAACTTGGTGGTGGGGTGACGCGAGGGAACGGATTAACGAGATGCCATTGTTTTTATATAAATACCATATCATTAATGTATGGTAAAGTCATGGGATGGCCACATCAGAAACCCAGTGAGGCCGTAGGCCGAACAACCACATCCGACATTTTTTTTTCCTAACTATCCTGTCTCTATTTATAAATTATAATATACTATAATTGAAATAAATGCGAAAATGCTTTATTTTGAGTCTTGACTGTAAACTGTAATACATTTACTTCAAATCTTATTCCAATTCTTTTTTCAAATTTATTTTTTGAAATTTATGTTGATACTGTATAGTTAGGTACAGCACACACTACTTTACACTGCTATACTTGGCCAACCTCTTTATAATTCATTTGAACATTGATAATTTGTTGTCATTATGATGGTAATTCCATGATTCCTCTCTCAAAACCTATTTCCCTATTGGCAAAAGATTCGGACAACCAATTTTCACAGACATCTTTTGATGCCAGTTTTACACCACCAAGAGAGTTTGACATGGATTGGAAAAGATGATCGTCTCTTGGTACCAAGTCCTGACTATAAGGTGGATGCATTAAAACCTTCCATCCGAGCTCTCAGAATTTCTGGCGAGTCACTATTGATGTGTTTAACCTGGCGTTGTCATAATGGAAGACGACTCGTCTACTTTTGGACAATTCTAGTCGCTTATGACCAATCGCCAGCTTCAAACGGTCCAATTGTTAGCAGTACAGGTTCGAATTGAGTGTCTGGCCAGATGGGAGCAGCTCATAGTGGATAATTCCTTACTAATCCCACGAAACACACAGCATAGCCTTTCTGGTCGTCAATCCTGGCTTGGCAACCGTTTGGGCGACTTTGCCACTCTTCAACATCGATCAATTCATTCATTCAATCCAACCTACTTCAAATGGTTTTATGGTCGATATTTAGCTCAAGGACAATGCTACGACTGATCGCATACCGGTCTAACTTAATCATTTCGATCATTTTATCGACATTCTCGATGATTGGCTTTCCAGAGCTTGCTACATCTTTGACATCGAAATAACCGGAAAGGAATTGACTAAATCAAATTTTTTCGTGATTAATACTATGTGCAAAATCTAGCAGCAAGTATTTTTTGGTATGCATTCGCATTCCAAAAAGCGACGTGTATAATGTTTTGTGTTGCGTTCTTTTTTGATTCGTGCGTCGCGGCCGCCAGTTCAGGTGGCGTTGGCGAATTGGGCATCTCTTAGAGCAGATACCAGGTGTGAGCCACCCTGGTTGTCGGTTAATACTTCTAACAGATCCTTGATCATGGCGTAGATGTTTGATTTGTTGTTTGTAGTAGAGGAGTCTGAGTTTTTGGGAATGATTGGGTTAGGTATTGTATTGTCATCTGAGGTTGTTTTTCTTGTATTTTCGGATTGGGTTACGAGGTTTTGGGATTCGTATGAAGGATGGGTTTCTTGACTGGGATTGTTACGCATGTATTTTTGGCTGTGATTATAGAATGGTCTCGGATTGTAGCTGTAGTGGGGACCATTTCTGTTGTAATATCTATTATTGTATCTGGTGTCATAGTGTGTTTGAGATTGTCTGAATATTGACTTGATGATATTTGGGCAACCTCTAAAATTGGCTGTATGTTTCTTCTCGCAGTTTGCACATTTGGCATCAGTGTCTCTGGATTTGGTGCATTCTGCAGAGAAGTGCCCTTGCCCGCATTTTACACAATTCGGTGGGAGTCGGCAGCCATTTTGTTCATGGGCATCTGTGGCATTGTCCTATTTGAGCTTCAGGCATTGAAGAATGGAGATACGACATTGATTCTAAATTTTAGAAGTGCTCTTTGATCGAAGATTGATTTGGGGTTAGGTGTTATCTCGAGGAGCACTAGGAAGAGTGGCATAAGACGTCGGTCGCCGCCTTTTCTCGTTTGTCCATGGTATTTAGGATAATGGGTGCAATTCTCATTTTATACGCAGTTTGTTCATTTTGGGATTTAGTTTTAGCGCGTGCACTTGAATTCGGGATTGGTCGTAGAGTGCGTGTTATAGACCGTGGGGTTTTGTTTTTATTTATTTTTCCACAATACATACAAACTTAGCGACTTGCAGTAAGACCAAATTAATTACTAATAAAGATTCTTACCTTCACTTCCAAAGATCTTTGTACGAGCAGATTTCCAAGCTTCTACCTTATACAGTGTTTAGCAAATAAATCAATTATGGTCGCTCTGAAGATGTTGATAATTAAAATTACGGAAGTGGTGGTAACGCTATTGCGGTGAAGTCCGACTTACGGAACCAAAAGATTATCCAGTACTGATTTGTTTGATTGCAGAATGTACTAATGATAAAGCACCACTTAATGATGTGTTGAATAATGTAGTAGACGATATTACAATTATGAATATTTAGATTAAGGTGTAATTCACTCGATTCTAACAATATATTTGGTAAATAATTACCGGTCTTCCAAAATATACGTGTTTTTTCGCTTAATGGTGTACTCATTGTTCCATATAAATCCTGCGCTTCATTCAAAGATTCGCAAGTCTGCGTCGTACCTATCGCTAAGCGAGTACATACAAACTGCTGACAAAAAGTAACGAATTAAAAATTCGTTACATTCTAGGCTATCTGCAAACACTTATGCCTTTTCGGTATCTGTGAAAACTAAACCATATCTGCGATATCTTGTTTAGTTGATATATTGCTATTTGTAGCTCATCCTGTTTTGTTGCGAATATGACCCCCCCCGAGGTGAGACACACATTATATCTATGTTGGCAAACGGCAATTGCTTGGACCCATGATCCAAATTTATTGTATAAAGTTTATTACCCACCGAGGTCATTTGTACCTTGAATAGGGGGCATCGGAGTGGATGTACCCTTGAACGAGAGGACCATGCACCAAGCCGAATTGTCTTCGCAAGACAGCTAATGCAATTTCCTGGACCATGAGCCATTTCGAAAACCCTTAGTACCGGTCAAGGTCCGCAGCGGTTTCAATTATGGGAATAGGTCCCATGTTGTTGGGTAGGTCGTGATGTCTATGATATCATCACTCTGAGAACCGTTAACAGCAACGTCTATCACCTCCATGGGGCCGTCGACCACGACGTTGAAAGAGCTGAAAAAGAAAGTTGCCTGCTGGATTGTCTGTTCGTGAGTTCCAGTAGGGATGCCTCGCATTTAGGTGATGATCTTTGAGCCGGTTCCCCTAAGAATTCTTAAAAAAGATGGACTTTCTCCTTTAATCGAATGCTTACATTTTCGGAAATGTAATAAAACTTACTGTAAACTTTTCTCAATATCTCTCTCACCTTCAGACATTACCCACAAATCCCTTTTAAAAGATTGCACGCAACGTTCCGCCAACCCGTTTGTTTCAGGGTAATAAGGCGGTGACAATTTTTGTGCGTAATTCCATTTTCTCGTAGAAAGTTTTGAATTTGTATAATACAAATGTAGGGCCGTTTTTACTTACTAATACTGAAGGTATTACAAATGTACAAAATATTTTTCGTAATAAAAGTATTGTATTTCTTTTAGTGACATTTTTACCTGTGTATTTCTGGCCAACGCGAAAACGAATCTATACTAGAATGAAGTAATAGTGGTTCATAAAAGGACCAGCAACAAAAGGTTTTGTACTGGGTTCCGAAGGGTGAATTGGAACTTTTCTAAGATTACGTTTGTATTTATTGCATTAGCTACAGTGTTTAAACCTCTTGTTCTATATCTTGAGTAATTCCTGGTCGCCAACAGTAGCTCCTGGCCAATTGCTTCATTTTAGTTATACCAAGATGAGAAGTATGCAACTCCTTTAAAATGTGTGTACGTAATGATCGTGGTATAACTGCAGTGTTTAATCTAAATACGCAATCCTTTTGTAGTTTAAATTCAGTTCAATGCTCAATTTTGAACCATGCAAGTAATGGAGATAACCCAAACTGGTACCGAATTGCCTGAGGAGATTTTTCTAAACATATCTATTTTGTTCATGTCTGATGGTAAAGCTCCACAAACATAACATTTACATGGAGCCTGACATCTTACGGCACTGCACACTTTACCGTGCACCATAGTCAGTATTTGTAAAGTGTGTTAAACTTTGTAATCATGGTCTTTTGTGGGAATCAAATTGCTTATTTTCTCTTTAAAATATTACTTTTTCCTCTTGATATCTCAGAAGACTCTTTTAAAAACTGAAAATGAATAGGTCTGCAGTATCTAGTGGATAAAGGTCGAGGATTTTTCCACAAAACTTTAATATTCTCCGGATCGGAATTACTAACACAACTTTGCAGTATGGCTGCAACTATTGAGTCATATATTACTGAATGTGTAAGAGTTAGGCAAGTGATACCTGTAGAAGAAAGTTCGCGAAACTCGGGTATAAAAATCATAGAAATAGGCACAATAATTAAGAATTTCGGCATTTTAGGCTTTATATTTATTTTTTATTACAAGAACTACTTACAAACGTAATATTTAAAAAAAAACACGCTTTTCACCAAGATAAATACAAGATAATAACATAACTCATACACACTGTTCGGCTATTATTATTAGAATAATAATAATAATGTCGAATGTTTTTCTTTCAGCAGGATTTGCAAGTGTAGTGTTAGTAAAACTGGTGTATGGTCGGATGAAAGATCTAACGACGACTCAATTTTGAATTGTTTGACATTTATTCCTTTTATCACTTAGAAATCTATTAAATCTGGTGTTTTATTTTGATCGCTGGGCCAATATGTAGGTTGTCCCGATGATAAGCTTGATATTCCATTGCTCACCATTGTTGCGTACAGTTCTCTTCCTTTGGTCGTCGTACATCTTGATCCCCAATGCGCATGCTTCGCATTGAAGTCACCCCCAACAATAAATCTATTACCGAGGGTGTCAAAAAAGTGACCATATTGTTGTCTTTTATTGTTGTGTTTTGGTGGACAGTTTCCTACCTATTGATATTTGCTTTATTTGATATTCATCAATATTTATGTAATTTAAGGCTGTTTTCAGATAATTGGATGTTGTTGAATCGGTTACAACAATCGGAGGTGGTTTACTAACCTTGATTTTTACGTTGTCCTTAATTGCGGGTTCTTGCTTAGATCCTCTTTGATAATAATTAATGTCTGTTGACATAGAATCGTCTTCTTCATGCGATGATAAGATTTCAAATCTGTTGAAATTAGGATTACTTGGGCATTGCAATGCGCCAGGCATAATTTATTTATTTGACATTGAAACCAAATTTATTTTATCACATGTGTTCAGTTTGATAGCTAATGCAGCCGGTTTGGCTACATTACGATTAACTTTGCTTTTTTTGACAATTGTTTTTAACTTAAGGCCTATATTGATCACCAAAATTCACAGTTTGCTATATTATCACCAGAAAACAAAAAAAAAATAAAAAAATTCACTTTTATAACAACTAAATTAATTGATAATAACTCAGAGCGAAAAATATTACGTGCAACCACGAATGTCATGCGCACCTCTCCCCGATAAATATTGTGTGTTATGTCCAGTTTCAAGTAAAACGTATTATTTACTTTACAAATGTGAGCTATACGTTTACTCGACACTGTTATTGTGTTAATCTGTGTAGCAATAATTAAAATCGTACAAATTTTGTTAACAAAATAAATGTTCAGAAACTTACAAGTTTTATTTATTCTGTTGCACCCGGTATTTGCATTATATTCAAATGATCGATGCATGCGCATATCCAATATGGCTTCCCCACAGTGGCTAAATGAAGTAGCAGTCGTGACGTCTGTTGAACAAATTTCTTCTCTTTCCAACCAAATAAACCAAATTTCGAACAGGAATATTTCCAGTGCTGTGTTAAATTATCCTCCAGTGTCAGTTACAACAAATTTCCAAGTTTTCAAGCAAACAGATGTCTTCCTTACATGTGGTCAAACCGAGGGTCAAACGGTAATCGGTAAAATGGTCTAAATCAAAATAGTCTACGGTAAATTGGTCTAGGTAAAAAGGTCTATGGAAAAAAAGTCTACGGGTAAAAAAGTCTAGGTAAAATGGTCTAGGTAAAAAAGTCTAGGTAAAAAAGTCTATATTTCCAATTTTGGAATCCATTTTGTTGTCAAAATGGCTCGGGAGCGGAGCGGAGGCTAGGTCATTTTTATTTGTAACGTTGTGGTGTAAGGTTGAAAGTGAAGGTTGTGTGGCAAGTAAAACTATTGCGGAAGCCGCCAGCGAAGCGAAAAGTATTTTATTACCTTCAAAGTCGACGAAGATTTTTTTATTTAACCCCCCCTCTTTACTCCCTAGGACGTAAAAAGGCACTTTTTGTACCTCAAATGAGGCCGTAAACCACTCACTTTACGGCCGGAACAACGAAAATGTGAATTACAAAAAATTTTAGAGTCTGCAACCAATGAGTAACTACTGGTAAAATGGATGTGATACAGAGTGGATGATAAAACAAAAAATTCGAAAGATTTACTGTTGCCAACCACACACTACAGGCCCGTAGCCAGGGGGGACACGTCCCCCCTCGAAATGTTGAAAGACAAAGAAAAATTAAAAGGAACAACAGAAAATTTTATATTTTACAAAAGGCTTTTTACAAATGCCCCCCCCCCGAAATAAAATCCTGGTTACGGGCCTGACACACTATGTAAAAAAGTTAACAAATGGTTGTATTGATGATACTGATAGAGAGAGGATTTATATGTACAACAGACGGGTCTTGAGGTAACACCCCGGCGATAAACAATTTGGTAAGAAAAATTTGTTTATTAGCGCTAATAAAATTTTCTTAACTAATTATTTATCTCTCCGGGGTATTACCTCAAGACCGGTCTGTTGTTGCATATAATTCCCTGCTCTACTGATGATGGCTCTGTTTATGAGATAATCCATAATAATTTTTAATAATATTAATTTTTTGTTTTAAACTTGTAGACATATATTTTCCCAAGTGCGGATCCACGCCGGGGGGGGGGGACCTTTGGATGGAAATATAGACCTTTTTTTACCTAGACCATTTTACTTAGACTTTTTTACTCGTAGATTTTTTTTCCGTAGACCTTTTTACCTAGACCAATTTACCGTAGACTATATTTCCTTAGACTATTTTACCTACAATCGGGTCAAACTAACCTCAAAATTAGACAATGTGCTTATAAAATCGACGAAAATATCAATCATCCAACTCCAAATATAACGTAAATTGATTCTGTGATAAATAACATCATCATAATCATCAGAATAACACGTTTTTGTTATAATTTTAGGTGTCGTAGCACGTAAAACAAATCTCGATATCAATATGGTCGACAATCGCTCGAAGATACCAAATTCTTGTCAAAATGCAATTTTTACAAAATTACGCAGTTCAAAACACTTGTGAACACTTTTAATAACTCGCAGATACGCTTCTGAAATAATCAAAAGCCCCCAAACTAAGATTTACCGGATTTTTACAAAAACTTTGTAAAAATCGACTGCTCTCTCGCGAGATTGGTAAGAATCTGTTGACAAATTCGGCTTGCCCGTTCTGGGTTTTGTTAAACCATTGCCTCCTTTACTTACAAGCCGTGAAGTTACATTTGGCAACGTCACATTTTCAGCACTTGGTGGTCCTACTTGCAAAGTGTCCCATATACAAATTATTTGTTATTTTATGTTAATAAATAGTTTTAATAAATTATACAATTTTATGATCAAAAAGTTAAACTAATTATTATAAAAAAGTACTTACTTTACAATATAAACACAAATATAACTAATAAAAGCAATTTCTAGGTTTGTGAAAGTGGATGTAATTTTCTCTATTTTGTTAAATTTTCAACAGTTTGAAATTGATCATTTGTAAGTTTTCTGTTATTATTTAAGTGAATATAACAAAACGATTTGTACATTTGAATAATTAAATTTTTAAATCACTTTCCATATTAATAGCATAGTAAAGTAATTGCACCCATCACCTTCGGCAAATAAATCGACTTTGATAATAATTATCATAGATATTATAACATTTACCTTTCGCATTTTTGCGAAATTTGAAAATTGCAGAATTTTGACAGTCATATTTTAAGAAACTGAAACACTTATCACTATATTGTCTCATCTTCGACATGACAAAAAGTGTTGGAAATTTCACAATTGATATTCATTCTATAAAATAACGTAAACTTTTCTTCATAAATTTTATAATTCCAGTTTTCAAACTTTAGCTTGTTTGTAAAACTTGCAACGAATTATAATTTTCTATTTTGTCGTTTTTAAAAATTCTTAAATTTTTGTAGTTCTTTTTAACTCTTCATTTCTTCCTTGTTCCGGATCCTTTCTAGGTAATTTTTTGATGTGCAATCTGGCACACAGCATCTAGGATCTATTAACAATGTCAATAAAGTGTACTAATAAATAATTTTCTTCAATATGAAACGAATTACAAAAAGTAACGTATTACCTTTCAACTATTTAATAAGGAATTGAATCAATTTTTAGGCTACAGACTATTTAATACAGTTCTTGTACACTTATCTATGATTGTAGTTAGTTTTAGTTGTTAATTATTACTAACAAAGTGTTCTTACACAAATTTAATATGCATAAATCACATAAACATCAATACAAGAATTTGAAAATTAGGACCACCAGCGACGTTGCCAAATTTGCGACTTCACGGCTTGTAAGTATAGGAGGCAATGGTTAAACTCAATCAGTGTTGCCAGCACTTAAATTTACGAAACCGCTAGATGGCACGGCGTTCCCGCCAGAAACCCGCTATGAGTGCGTACCACTTAAAGCCCACGGCGACCGCGGTCGACCATGGGCGACTATCAATCGTTCCACTTAAAGCCGTGGTCGTTGCGGTCGAGCTCAAAACGTCAACAGTGACGTCACCGATTCAAAGTCCACGGCGCCCACGAAGCTCGTAGAAATAGGTGGGTCGTCGTGATCATTCTTACAGAAACGCGCGCAAATAGTTCAAATTTAAAATGGAGCGTGTAAAAACTGAGATTTTTTAACGCCGAAGAAAATACTTATTTGGAAGTGATGATCACAAAAGTTGATGCAGAACGTGCACAGAAATGTAAATTATATAATATTATTATGAATTCTTTATCAAATTAAAATATATAAATTAAATTATTGACAGGTTTTATTTTACAATAAATCAAACACACTTTGGAATCTTCATCGGTTGCTATAGTTTTATAATTAATTTGAGTAAAAAAAAGTACTTTATCTACCCTTGCTGTTAAAATGCTATTTTATCTACTCTTGCTGTTAAAGTGTTACTTGTTTAATAATTATTTTGAGCCGGACAATTCGCACTTTAACATCTGCTATAAAAAAATACGTTTATAATTTTGAATTTCTTGTAAATGTTTCTTTAACATCTGCTATAGAAAAAAATTAAATTCTACACACGACGATAAAATTTTATTATCGTAAAATTAATAATTTCCCCTGATCACTATCGGATGAATAGTTTCCTCTTCTAATTACTAATAACTAATAAGCAACGATATTAATTGCTTGTCTTATTGTTGAATTTGACATGTTAAAATTTTAAGTTAGGTGACTATTGCAGGGTTGCCCGATTGTGCCTGATGCTTGAAATAAATAAGTTTACATTGAATAAGAAAGTTAAAAAATATCTAATTCTATATACAAGGCACACAAAAACATACTACAATACCACTAATGGCCGTATTCACCAAGCTCTGTTAATTTGCTATCAGAGAGTTAAGTCATTAACAGTTTGTTAAGTGACAATTTCGTATTCACCAATGATTGTTAGCAGTAACAGTCTGTCAAGTCGTCAAATAAGTTAATAGATCAATATGGATCTGTTAATTTTGGTAACCTACTGATAAATATTTCAAACAAGTCAGATCTAGCGGGAAAACCGCTAGATTGACAACACTGAACTCAATGTACCAACATTGTTTAAACAAATTTATAACAAAAGGTAAATTTCCGCTCCTTCGCGCTATTTATTTAAATTACAACTTTTCTTGAATTGTTCCAGATAATTCAACTCACACTGCTTTTTAATTTCACCATTACAACAAAAATATTAAAACTCAAATAAGATGTATAAAACAAATGTGTTAAAAGTAACATAATATCACATTTGATTCTATAAATTGCTCTCATTTTGTGTGTATTATAATTTATTGACAAATTTAAATTTTACAAAAATTTATTCCTGGACCTTAAAATCAACTTTTGGATATAACAGTATATGGGTGATGTTCAACTCTTTCACTGTATTTAGCACTGAATTTTGTTATTTCTTCACTAACGGTAGGTATTGATATGTCGTGTTGTATTACTTCGTTGGATACATATCTGGGTGCGTCTACCATCGCTCTTATTACTAGGGTACGGATTTGTAGGCACTAAAAAACTTGAAAATATGCAGGCAAATATGCTCTAAAAACTTCAAAATAAGCACTCAAATATGCGCTAAAAAATTTTATTAGTTGAACTGTGGCTACAGCAAGAATACAGCGTTATAAATAACAAAATATTGTTTTATATTTTATTCTTTCAAATCCTAATTAATATTACAAAAAAATTTTTTATAAATTTTCGGGTGTCAATCGGCGCCTGTTAGTTGTCTGCTAAAATTTGCTTGTACACAGAAAAAGATCTTTTAACATCACAAGATGTCACTGGAGCATATTTAAACACAAAAATGTCAGTACCACATAATTCCGATGGAATAAAATGGTTGGCTGACCTGACAGCACTTTACTGATTCTATGCAATAAATCATATCCGGGATTTTTTGAAAATTTTTTTAAATTTTAAATTTTTTGAAAAAAAAAATGTTTGAAAAAAATTTGAATTTAAAAAAAATAAAAACAACACGACCTGCGCCCAAGTGTCCTCTTTTAAAAAATATATACTTAAATAAAATATATTTATTTGCGACAATTTGAAATCCAGACAGACTGCTGCCTTGGTAACATGATCAGAGCAGTACTAATATTAATAGAATAATATGCAGTTATTGCACTGAATCACCTACAGTTGACAAAATAGATAATTAATTAAAATTATTGTTTTAAATAATACAAAAGGCGGCAATATCAGAAAGAGAATAATTAAAACTATTTAAAATTTTATTACTTGATTTGTTAAATATGCAAAATATATATACCAATATAAGCATTTATAGGCAACAAACCGCCAAATATGCACTTAAACTCAAAATATGCATTATAGGCAAAATAAAAACTATATAAAACGATTCCGAAAGGGGTAAATCATGCTCCCCTTTTAAAATTTTTCACCTGCCTGTACCCAAAAAAAACATGCAAATGCCTATAAATCCGGACCCTACTTATTACTTTGTTTTGGAATCTTTGTAGGATCTCGATGTTAAGAGTTGGCTGCTGCCTTTAAAAAGTTTCAAAAGACAGAAAAAAAGTTTTTTTTTTATTAACATCCCTGAATATTACAATCTGTCCGAATGGGACAATAAATAATAAATTTGTCTATAATAAGATAGGAATGTCACAGTGGAAGCAACCCCAGTGGATTGCTTCCATAATTAATAATAAACAATGTTTGCTTCTTTGTCTACATCTGCCTGAAATTATTCAATTTCTTTGGGGCAAATTCAGTGGATCAGTCCTCTTAAGTCTCTTCACTCTGGGAGCTATGAGAAGATCAGAAACAAGGGTGTTTGGATGGTTTGAAAAAAAAAAGTCTTATAAAATTTAAAATAAGCACTAAAAATCAAACATCAAAATGTATCTTTTATTAAATATTAATTCGTCTTATAATTATAAAAAAATTAATTAGCATATATTTGTAACGTCGTTTGCACAAACAAACGCCGCCAATGCCTCGATGCCCCGTTGGCATCGGCCACGGGTGGCTAGCTGAAGGATTGCACCTCCGTCCAGTACCAGAGCTGGGTCGCGCTTGCACGGTTCGTGAGTTCTTATGGTACTTACCTCACTCAACGAGATAAGCTTAGAATTCTTGCTAACTAGGATAGAGATCGGGCGCCAGTTAAACACAAAAGAAATGCTAACAATCTTTAATGTAGAACAAAAAAGTGGTTGATCAGATCAACCAAGTACACGCAGATGGAATGTGCACTGCTATCACAAACAAAACAAGTAAGCTGGACTTGTAGTCCCAAACAATAATGTTTGTAGCTGAGGGCTACTAATGAAAAAACCGCCAGATGGCTGGTCGGTTGCCCCAGCAACAGGCTTACTCTACTACAGAAACAAAAGTAGAACAATGGGTAGTGACCACAGATCACTCCACTCAATCAAATATAGCAATACCCACTCGGGTATATCTGACGTTAAGGCTACGCTTTACTATGGCAAAACAAATCCATTGCAAAGAAATAACTCTCCAAATGGCCTATCTTAAATTCAGCTTGTTCCTTCTTGATTGGAAATGAAACAAACGCACTTTTGTTTGGCAGGATTCCTCTCGTCCGAGATCTCTTTGGAAAAGTATCCAACCAGTGCCTGATGATGGATACAATTGCTAAAAATAAAATAAGCACATCCAGATTGTTAAGTTTACAAATGTTTGCTCCACCTCAAGCGTTGAAATTGAATGAAAATTTAATTGAATAGAGTAAACCCGATAGTCACGCCACTGAATTACTTGTGAGTCATTCCATGTGAAAACACCGAAAAAAAGAAAAAATTGTTGCTGCACTGTTTCAGATTTTGCTTAAACTTTGTGGAGATGTTCTTTAGGATTCTAACGACCAGAATCCGTAAGGATTTAATTTTCGCACGCGCCACTTCCGGTCGACACAAAATAAAGCAATTGAAATTGCATGAAAAGTCTTATTTTTTTACTTTGCGGTATTAGCTGTAAAATTTTTTCTATTAGAGATGTCTACTCGATCAAGGTGGCATATTGAAGTAGAAACATGGTAGTTTCTAAAAAAAATAAAAATTTACATAATTTATATATACCTGAAAAATAACATGGTATTGAAAATACATGTATTTTATTGATTTTTTGTGATTTTCAATGGGCTCCAGTGTCTGCGCTGTTGAATATAAAAGTTTAATCATTCTCAGATCTTAAAGTGCTTATATCGTAAGAGAACAAAAATTTAAAATCGACTCGTTCAATCGTCCCGTTTTGAAAAAATCTTTGCTTGAAATTTTGAGAATTTGCATATTTCAGGCTACAATTTGGACGTGTTTAGGAATAGACAAAAATTTGAAATTTACAGGATACTTAGTTCTTACCTTTAACTTCAAAAACCTTCAAAGTCCAGGTTGGTTATTTGCCCTCTCGCGGATATATAGGCGTTTAAAAATAAAGCTTTGCTTGAAATTTTAAAAATTTGCATATTTCAAGCTACAATTTGGACATGTTTGGTAAGAGACAAAAATTTGAAATTTGCAGGATACTTAATTCTTACCTTTAGCTTCAAAAACCTTCAAAGTCCAGGTTGGTTATTTGCCCTCTCACGGATATATAGGCGTTTAAAGATAAAGCTTTGCTTGAAATTTTAAAAATTTGCATATTTCAAGCTACAATTTGGACATGTTTGGTAAGAGACAAAAATTTGAAAATTGCAGGATACTTAGTTCTTACCTTTAGCTTCAAAAACCTTCAAAGTCCAGGTTGGTTATTTGCCCTCTCGCGGATATATAGGCGTTTAAAGAGAAAGCTTTGCTTGAAATTTTAAAAATTTGCATATTTCAGGCTACAATTTGGACGGACGTGTTTGATAAAAGACAAAAATTTGAAATTTGCAGGATATTTAGTTCATACCTTTACCTTCAAAAACCATCAAGGTCCTTTTTGGGTATTGGTCCTCTCGCAGATGTACAGACGTTTAAAAAGAAGCTTTGCTTGAAATTTAAAATATTTGCTTGTTTTTAGGTTACAATTTGGACGTGTCTGGTAAGAGATAAAAATTAAGCGCACTGTAAGGAAAGCTAGCCTCCAACGAACCGCAGGAGAACACATACTAACGCATAGAGAAATGTTTGATTTCTGTTGTAATAAAATTTCTGGCATATAATTCTTTTTGTATCAAATTCTGATGTTGATGCAACAGAATCTTTTTTGTCCAAAAGATTTAGTGATGTTGATACAATTAAAAATAAAACATACGTATTTAAAAATACTAGAACCTACCACAGTTTTACTCCGCTGTCTCATAAACAATTAAGAGTACGAAAGTTTTCAGCTTCTGATCATTTTGAAACTGTAAATATTGTAAAACCATGTGATAAATTTAAAAAAATAAATTAACTATAAATTTGAAATGATTTTTCTTTATTTTGGAAATCCCAAAAAGAACCTTGAAGTTTTTGAAGCTAAAGGTAAGAACTGAATATCCTGCAAATTTCAAAATTTTGTCTCTTACCAAACACGTCCAAATTGTAGCCTGAAATATGCAAATTTTTAAAATTTCAAGAAAAGCTTTCTCTTTAAACGCCTGTAGATCCGCGAGAAGACATATAACCAACCAGGACCTTGAAGGTTTTTGAAGTAAAAGGTAAGAACTAGGTATCCTGTAAATTTCAAATTTTTATCTCTTACCAGACACGTCCAAATTGTAACCTAAAAACAAACAAATATTTTAAATTTCAAGCAAAGCTTCTTTTTAAATGTCTGTACATCTGCGAGAGGACCAATACCCAAAAAGGACCTTGATGGTTTTTGAAGTTAAAGGTAAAAACTAAATATCCTGCAAATTTCAAATTTTTGTCTCTTATCAAACACGTCCAAATTGTAGACTGAAATATGCAAATTTTTAAAATTTCAAGCAAAGCTTTCTCTTTAAACGCCTGTACATCCGCGAGAAGACAAATAACCAACCAGAACCTTGAAGGTTTTTGAAGTTAAAGGTAAGAACTAAAAGTATCCTGCAAAATTTCAAATTTTTGTCTCTTACCAAACATGTTCAAATTGTAGCTTGAAATATGCAAATTTTTAAAATTTCAAGCAAAGCTTTCTCTTTAAACGCCTATATATCCGCGAGAGGGCAAATAACCAACCTGGACTTTGAAGGTTTTTGAAGCTAAAGGTAAGAATTAAGTATCCTGCAAATTTCAAATTTTTGTCTCTTACCAAACATGTCCAAATTGTAGCTTGAAATATGCAAATTTTTAAAATTTCAAGCAAAGCTTTCTCTTTAAAAGCCTATATATCCATGAGAGGGCAAATAACCAACCTGGACTTTGAAAGTTTTTGAAGCTAAAGGTAAGAACTAAGTATGTTGCAAATTTCAAATTTTTGTCTCTTACCAAACATGTCCAAATTGTAGCTTGAAATATGCAAATTTTTCAAATTTCAAGCAAAGCTTTCTCTTTAAACGCCTATATATCCGCGAGAGGGCAAATAACCAACCTGGACTTTGAAGGTTTTTGAAGTTAAAGGTAAGAACTAAGTATCCTGTAAATTTCAAATTTTTGTCTATTCCTAAACACGTCCAAATTGTAGCCTGAAATATGCAAATTCTCAAAATTTCAAACAAAGATTTTTTCAAAACGGGATGATTGAACGAGTCGATTTTAAATTTTTGTTCTCTTACGATATAAGCACTTTAAGATCTGAGAATGATTAAACTTTTATATTCAACAGCGCAGACACTGGAGCCCATTGAAAATCACAAAAAATCAATAAAATACATGTATTTTCAATACCATGTTATTTTTCAGGTATATATAAATTATGTAAATTTTTATTTTTTTTAGAAACTACTATGTTTCTACTTCAAAATGCCACCTTGATCGAGTAGACATCTCTAATAGAAAAAATTTTACAGTTAAAACCGCAAAGCAAAAAAATAAGACTTTTCATGCAATTTCAATTGCTTTATTTTGTGTGGACCGGAAGTGACGCGTGCGAAAATTAAATCCTTGTGGATTCTGGTCCTTAGAACCCTAAAGAATATTTCCACAAAGTTTCAGCAAAATCTAAGATATGCTGGCTTTGCCGATTTGTTGATTTCATATGGAATGACTCTTGTAATAAATAAATGAACAAATAATGGTTTCAAACAATAAATTATCAATTGGGTAGCAGGTAAGTAGGCTCAGCTCGAGAATATTAAATTTATTAAAAAAAACTCGACGGATTTAGATAGAAAAAATATAGACGAAGCGATTAAGGTGAGGATGAAAGTCGTATATCGATTAGTTTGGCCAATAATCGATTTTAAAGTTGCCAATTTTAGCTCGATTTTCAAACTTCACAGTCATTCTGTTGTCAGTCCGTGTGGTGTGAGTTACTCTAACACTTGGAAAAACCGGAGCTCGCTTACGCACCCAGTAGTACCTAGTCCGTCGCGCAGTTAACATCGACATAATTTCACTTTTTAGGGGTATTTTTGACTAAAAAACACGGGGAAATTCATCGTACAGTTAATGTCGAGGTAAATTCACATTTTCAACGTATTTTTGGCTTAAATTTGCAGCAAAAAAAAGCGAGATTCACCCCTTGCTAATAGCACAATTTGCGAGTTGGATCACCCTCGGGGGATGTTTTTAATGAGTTTAGTGTTGCCGAAAAATGGGTCTGCACAAACACACCCGCCAAAGATGCATAACAAAAGCGAGATTTACCCCTTGCTAATAGCACAATGTGCCGAGTTGGACCACCCTAGTGGGATGTGTTTAATGAGTTTAGTGTTGCCGAAAAATGGGTCTGTAGCGTGCGGAGCGCAGCGTAGCGCGCGAAAGGCCCATTTCGGCAACACAACCACCCCCGCCAGAGTTTCAAAAAAAAGCGAGATTCAACGTCGTTAAAACCGTAACCCTTTCTAAGTATTTTTGGCCCTAAAAAGAACTGTTTTTTAACGCTCAACACACGACACATTGTTGTGATCGCCAGTATGTACTGAGAGCATTTTATGAAGTACACACCTTATATAAGCTTTTGGTGGGATATGTTAGAGGCGGGGTTTCGGCAGCCAATGGAATGTTCTAAACCGTTTCTAACTCGTAAGACTGCATCGGACAATACAAATTTTGAAAATTTGACTTTTTAGAGCCCTATTTACAATGGTTCGCAAATATTTTGTTTTATAATAGCTTTTTGTACCGTTTTTAATGATTCTTGACAGTGGAAATTTTAAAAATCCGAGCTGAGGTTACTTACCTACCACCAATCGGAATTTCCTTATCTTGCACGATTGCGCTCCCGCACGTACAGCTACTGATCGTCGCTCGTAAATTATCACCCTGACGATGGTGAATATGGGATGCGGTCTAAAAGACTGGTAAAAACGCAAAAATATGCGTATTGCTTGCAAAAATCACTAAATTAATTAGCGCACCAAAAACTGTCAACCACCATTGATCGATAATCGATCGAAAAGCCTTGAGTTTCAATAACCAATCGTGGCCGTTAAAAATTGATAAGCCCATATACTCCAACGTACAGAGTGCGTCGTAATAAAATTCAGAGAGCATAATTCAAAATATGCATTTGGAATGCGACATATTTTTCCAGTTTGAAAGAATGTCTTCAATCGTTTAATACTTGCTTATAAATCGAAAAACTTTGCTCTACGTCTACATCAACCGACCGACGTAATGGGAGCAAATTTGTACACATTATGGATTGGTACACTCGGATCAACTATACCTAGCAGTACTTCAGAAAATTTTGCAAGTGTACGGAATCCTTAATTTTTGTCCAAGATGTCGTTTAATTTATTATTTACAATATTATTCCCACACTCCCTTGCACCTCTAAAGTTATCTATCTGAAATTATTTATAATTTTTACAGATTTCACTCACCAGCAGTCTGGCGTAAATCAAACACGGATAGACTAGAGAGCGGAAAACCGCGGTTCTAATCCTGATTGCGTCGGATATGTGCTGTGACCTAAAAAGTCCAAAATCGATCTGTGGACTATGGGGAAGGCATCGGGAAATCACCCCATTAACATTTCCCTACTAGGTATAGTCTTCCTGGCTTAGCCAGGAGGATCGCTAAAATCCGGAATCGGATAGGCACCTGAAGAAGTCAGATTTCATTAAAGGCAAATATCTTTTTTGCAAATGTTCAATGGATGATGGAACGTAGGAAAAGTTAGCTTTGATATAGCTTAATTGTTGTCGAATTAATGGATCTTTAAAAATCTCTTGACATTCTTTTATTGCTGGCGACCACGATTCTGATAATTCAGAAACAAATCTTTGAAAGATTTCAAAATTTGTCGAATAATATAGGGCAGCATTGAATACTGCTTATAATTTAGAGCAATTAGCAAAATGCTTATAATCCGGGCTCTAATCATCATCAACAGTTGATGATTTGTCATCGTTAACAAAAAACACGGCTACAGGCACATCTGAAGACTAGCCTAGCAAGCTACTCCAAGGTGTAAAACAACTCTAGTCCAAAAATTGATCTGTAGACTATACTCGCCAACTCGTCTGACCAGTACAGTGAGTTATGGCCAAAACCTCCATTAATCAATTAATGGAAGAGGTTTATGCCCAACAGTCGGCGAAAAGAGGCTGAGAAGAAAAAGATTTCTCGTCGAATAAGACTTAAATTTTCCTTAAGAATATATTATAAGCGATCGACGATCTAATTCGCCCTAAATCCAGACTGT
Source organism: Rhagonycha lutea (assembly GCA_958510855.1). Classification (NCBI taxonomy): domain Eukaryota; kingdom Metazoa; phylum Arthropoda; class Insecta; order Coleoptera; family Cantharidae; genus Rhagonycha; species Rhagonycha lutea. The sequence goes on from OY294038.1 coordinate 45,053,762, forward strand.
TCGCTCACATACTTTCCGAGCACTCGTCCGCAAAGTGTTACTAATGTATTGTTGTCTTAATCGACGGAGTTGTGAATGCGTTAGGCCTTTCATAGTTGAGACAAACTTTCACGCTACCGATGGCTAACGTCCTCACCGGCAGTAGTCCGTACAGCTCGATTTTTTTTTGTCCAGTATAGTGTCGGTGGCTTGGGGGGAAGTTTTCTGAATGGCAATAGACTAGCCAAACACTTTGTTATCTAATTAGTGACGCCGATGAATTAATTAACGAGATTCCCACTGTCCCTACCGGCCCTACGAGATTCCCACTGTCCCTACCTACAGGGTTGTTGCATGATTGCATGTGATGCATGTGTGTTCAGTACTGTGAGTGATTTATTGTGTTTTGGACAGTTTTAGCGAACGAAAAAAGGTGATTTTTGGTACTGTGGACAGTGCAATAGCGAAGAAGGACTGGTGGTGTTTGCAGTCCTCAGGAGTGATTGGTATGACCTCCATATAGAAAGGAAAAAGGTAAGTGGAAAACGTCAAATTTGACGAATTAATTGACATTTGAATTGTGAGGTTAAATCGATTCGAAGGTTGGTAACTCGTAAAATTTACATATTTTAGGTTAAATTAGTAACACTTGCTGTCATACTTTGAGGTTAATTTGACAGATCGGAGTCATATACAGGGTGAATCGTCGGTATATTGTCAGGGGGGTAAAAAAATACGTGGACAAATTGTCGAATTAGTCTCGAGGTGTACATAGTGGTGGCACTTAGTTGGAAACACCCCCTCGTTTGAAGTTTGTAACATATAGGTTATATCGCCTCACGAGTATACAGAGTGTTACATAGCTTGAGCTGGTGGGTGGAGCTAACTAATTGAATCGTAACGGTACTGCGAAGTGACCAGTGCAGTTAAAGTGTCTCGAGTGGTAAATATAGTGGTAGAATACATAGTGGTGGCACTTAGTTGGAAACACCCCCTCGTTTGAAGTTTGTAACATATAGGTTATATCGCCTCACGAGTATACAAAGTGTTGCATAGCTTGAGCTAGTGGGTGGAGCTAACTGATTGAATCGTAACGGTACCGCGAAGTGACCAGTATAGTTAAAGTGTCTCGAGTGGTAAATATAGAAGCCACCATAGTGGGGCCCTTACGGAAATTATTTCAGGTTAGGAAACTTACATACAGGGCGAGTCAATGCATATGGTTGTGGGAGGAGCCTAACAAATTATCCAATAAACAACTTGCGATTTTACCCAAATTTTTAATATATCATCCAATAGGAGAGTACATTTCGGAAAAACAAAAAATTTCGATTACCCCCACCACTTTGCCAAAAGCATCTCAGATTTGGCTGAAATTTTTGGCACAACATTGGACCAACGTTAGAATTTCAGGTGACAAAAAATTAATTTACTCCCCCCCCCTTTTTACTATAGTATCTCCGAATTAGAGGAAATTCAGTATACACCCTCAATAAGGCCGTCTTAATTAAAGAGCCAGAAAAAATTTCAAAATAATTACCCCCTCTACATTTTTTCTTAAAGTATCCTCAAATTTTGTGAAATTTTACATACACCACCACTGGGCTTATCTAAGAACAGGAGCCAGAAAAAATTTCAAAATAATTACCCCCTCTACATTTTTTTCTTAAAGTATCTCCAAATTTTGTGAAATTTTACATACACTACCACGTGGCTTATCTAAGACCAGGATCCAAGAAAAAAAAAACTTCCCCTCCACATTTAGTCCAAAACATTTTCAGAAATCTCATAAATTATACATTTATTGAGGATAACGTACATCATAACATGCCCAAAGGTCTCCCAAAATTAAACAAAAATAAAATATTGCCATCGATCGCACCCGTACGCACAACCACAACCATGGCTGCAAATACGAACAAAAATACTATAGGAACCTTCTTGCCGGTGCAAAGATCACCTACAAAAAACAAGGGTCCCACATTGGAGGCTTCGCTAGTGAACACGACTAGTACTTGTAATCCAGGCTGCAGTGGAACCGCAAACACAAACACAATGGAACAAGACAATATAATGGACTTCACACACGACAACGATAATGATAACACCATGGCGTTGATACCACCACGGTTCGATACAAGATCAACAAAAAGACCGAGAACGGGAAGTTCACAAGATATAATTGTGGTAAATGATAATAAGCTAGAAGTAATTAATAACAACATTAGAGAATTACTATTTAATGACAGCAACAAGTTTAACAAAACTGCGATAAATACTATATGGGAAGAGATCGGTAAATTAATGGAAATCGTAACAGAACTCAAAGTCGAAAATGCAAGTCTGAAAGGTAGGCAAGATGCCTATAGAGAAATACTTGCAAATAAGGAAAATACAGAAGCTTACGACAATAACAACTATAACTCTCCAAGGAAACCCGCAGACAATGATAATATAATTGTCATCAAGGATATCAATAAAGAAAATCCGAAACTACCCAACGACATAAAACAGACGGTCACTTCACTGCTCGAAGACGAGAGTATGAATATTAGAGTGAAGAGGTTTAACATAATCAGAGAGGGAGTGCTTATCCAAACATCTACAAATGACGAGCTCGAAATAGTCAAAGAAAAACTACGAGACCAAAATTTGGAAATTAGGCCACCGGTAGAGGTGAGACC